>CAWUFW010010082.1:0-727371 GCA_963921515.1 Calotriton arnoldi | reverse complement strand
TTTGGTTCAGTTGCATTATTTTTGCATATGGCCATGTCTGAACTGGGGTGGTGGAGTGAGCTAAAGAATGATGATGGATTAAACCCAGATCAGTTGACTGGGGGTGAGTGTTTGATTGGCTCAAACGTTCCGTCCATCATCCCCTTTTGTATCGCTTTGTTCGCCCTAAGTTGGCGGGGGTATGCCCAGACGTGGGTCCCTTGCTCACTTTGCCACTGGATTCAAGCAAGCCTGGCTGATGACGGCTGGAATGCCAGAAACCGGTCCTAGGATGCTTGTTTCCGGTCCAGGGAAGACATGGCTTGGCAGTTCGGGCTGGACTGTTCCCATGAGGCACAGGGTCAGACTGATTTGCATATGGCCATGTCTGAACTGGGGTGGTGGAGTGAGCTAAAGAATGATGATGGATTAAACCCAGATCAGTTGACTGGGGGTGAGTGTTTGATTGGCTCAAACGTTCCGTCCATCATCCCCTTTTGTATCGCTTTGTTCGCCCTAAGTTGGCGGGGGTATGCCCAGACGTGGGTCCCTTGCTCACTTTGCCACTGGATTCAAGCAAGCCTGGCTGATGACGGCTGGAATGCCAGAAACCGGTCCTAGGATGCTTGTTTCCGGTCCAGGGAAGACATGGCTTGGCAGTTCGGGCTGGACTGTTCCCATGAGGCACAGGGTCAGACTGATTTGCATATGGCCATGTCTGAACTGGGGTGGTGGAGTGAGCTAAAGAATGATGATGGATTAAACCCAGATCAGTTGACTGGGGGTGAGTGTTTGATTGGCTCAAACGTTCCGTCCATCATCCCCTTTTGTATCGCTTTGTTCGCCCTAAGTTGGCGGGGGTATGCCCAGACGTGGGTCCCTTGCTCACTTTGCCACTGGATTCAAGCAAGCCTGGCTGATGACGGCTGGAATGCCAGAAACCGGTCCTAGGATGCTTGTTTCCGGTCCAGGAAGACATGGCTTGGCAGTTCGGGCTGGACTGTTCCCATGAGGCACAGGGTCAGACTGATTTGCATATGGCCATGTCTGAACTGGGGTGGTGGAGTGAGCTAAAGAATGATGATGGATTAAACCCAGATCAGTTGACTGGGGGTGAGTGTTTGATTGGCTCAAACGTTCCGTCCATCATCCCCTTTTGTATCGCTTTGTTCGCCCTAAGTTGGCGGGGGTATGCCCAGACGTGGGTCCCTTGCTCACTTTGCCACTGGATTCAAGCAAGCCTGGCTGATGACGGCTGGAATGCCAGAAACCGGTCCTAGGATGCTTGTTTCCGGTCCAGGGAAGACATGGCTTGGCAGTTCGGGCTGGACTGTTCCCATGAGGCACAGGGTCAGACTGATTTGCATATGGCCATGTCTGAACTGGGGTGGTGGAGTGAGCTAAAGAATGATGATGGATTAAACCCAGATCAGTTGACTGGGGGTGAGTGTTTGATTGGCTCAAACGTTCCGTCCATCATCCCCTTTGTATCGCTTTGTTCGCCCTAAGTTGGCGGGGGTATGCCCAGACGTGGGTCCCTTGCTCACTTTGCCACTGGATTCAAGCAAGCCTGGCTGATGACGGCTGGAATGCCAGAAACCGGTCCTAGGATGCTTGTTTCCGGTCCAGGGAAGACATGGCTTGGCAGTTCGGGCTGGACTGTTCCCATGAGGCACAGGGTCAGACTGATTTGCATATGGCCATGTCTGAACTGGGGTGGTGGAGTGAGCTAAAGAATGATGATGGATTAAACCCAGATCAGTTGACTGGGGGTGAGTGTTTGATTGGCTCAAACGTTCCGTCCATCATCCCCTTTGTATCGCTTTGTTCGCCCTAAGTTGGCGGGGGCATGCCCAGACGTGGGTCCCTTGCTCACTTTGCCACTGGATTCAAGCAAGCCTGGCTGATGACGGCTGGAATGCCAGAAACCGGTCCTAGGATGCTTGTTTCCGGTCCAGGGAAGACATGGCTTGGCAGTTCGGGCTGGACTGTTCCCATGAGGCACAGGGTCAGACTGATTTGCATATGGCCATGTCTGAACTGGGGTGGTGGAGTGAGCTAAAGAATGATGATGGATTAAACCCAGATCAGTTGACTGGGGGTGAGTGTTTGATTGGCTCAAACGTTCCGTCCATCATCCCCTTTGTATCGCTTTGTTCGCCCTAAGTTGGCGGGGTATGCCCAGACGTGGGTCCCTTGCTCACTTTGCCACTGGATTCAAGCAAGCCTGGCTGATGACGGCTGGAATGCCAGAAACCGGTCCTAGGATGCTT
The DNA here is from genome assembly GCA_963921515.1 of Calotriton arnoldi. Classification (NCBI taxonomy): domain Eukaryota; kingdom Metazoa; phylum Chordata; class Amphibia; order Caudata; family Salamandridae; genus Calotriton; species Calotriton arnoldi. The sequence continues at coordinate 725,119 of CAWUFW010010082.1, read as the reverse complement.
GTTTCCGGTCCAGGGAAGACATGGCTTGGCAGTTCGGGCTGGACTGTTCCCATGAGGCACAGGGTCAGACTGATTTGCATATGGCCATGTCTGAACTGGGGTGGTGGAGTGAGCTAAAGAATGATGATGGATTAAACCCAGATCAGTTGACTGGGGGTGAGTGTTTGATTGGCTCAAACGTTCCGTCCATCATCCCCTTTGTATCGCTTTGTTCGCCCTAAGTTGGCGGGGGTATGCCCAGACGTGGGTCCCTTGCTCACTTTGCCACTGGATTCAAGCAAGCCTGGCTGATGACGGCTGGAATGCCAGAAACCGGTCCTAGGATGCTTGTTTCCGGTCCAGGGAAGACATGGCTTGGCAGTTCGGGCTGGACTGTTCCCATGAGGCACAGGGTCAGACTGATTTGCATATGGCCATGTCTGAACTGGGGTGGTGGAGTGAGCTAAAGAATGATGATGGATTAAACCCAGATCAGTTGACTGGGGGTGAGTGTTTGATTGGCTCAAACGTTCCGTCCATCATCCCCTTTTGTATCGCTTTGTTCGCCCTAAGTTGGCGGGGTATGCCCAGACGTGGGTCCCTTGCTCACTTTGCCACTGGATTCAAGCAAGCCTGGCTGATGACGGCTGGAATGCCAGAAACCGGTCCTAGGATGCTTGTTTCCGGTCCAGGGAAGACATGGCTTGGCAGTTCGGGCTGGACTGTTCCCATGAGGCACAGGGTCAGACTGATTTGCATATGGCCATGTCTGAACTGGGGTGGTGGAGTGAGCTAAAGAATGATGATGGATTAAACCCAGATCAGTTGACTGGGGGTGAGTGTTTGATTGGCTCAAACGTTCCGTCCATCATCCCCTTTTGTATCGCTTTGTTCGCCCTAAGTTGGCGGGGGTATGCCCAGACGTGGGTCCCTTGCTCACTTTGCCACTGGATTCAAGCAAGCCTGGCTGATGACGGCTGGAATGCCAGAAACCGGTCCTAGGATGCTTGTTTCCGGTCCAGGGAAGACATGGCTTGGCAGTTCGGGCTGGACTGTTCCCATGAGGCACAGGGTCAGACTGATTTGCATATGGCCATGTCTGAACTGGGGTGGTGGAGTGAGCTAAAGAATGATGATGGATTAAACCCAGATCAGTTGACTGGGGGTGAGTGTTTGATTGGCTCAAACGTTCCGTCCATCATCCCCTTTTGTATCGCTTTGTTCGCCCTAAGTTGGCGGGGGTATGCCCAGACGTGGGTCCCTTGCTCACTTTGCCACTGGATTCAAGCAAGCCTGGCTGATGACGGCTGGAATGCCAGAAACCGGTCCTAGGATGCTTGTTTCCGGTCCAGGGAAGACATGGCTTGGCAGTTCGGGCTGGACTGTTCCCATGAGGCACAGGGTCAGACTGATTTGCATATGGCCATGTCTGAACTGGGGTGGTGGAGTGAGCTAAAGAATGATGATGGATTAAACCCAGATCAGTTGACTGGGGGTGAGTGTTTGATTGGCTCAAACGTTCCGTCCATCATCCCCTTTTGTACAGATTACCTTAAACAGCGTCTGAAATGGTATCAACCCATAAGAACTCTTCGCTCCCTTGGTGCTAAGCTGGTATCAGTACCACCCATAAAAAAAGTCGCATGGGGAGGGAGAAGTTTTGTTGCCGGTGCTGCCAAGGCCTGGAATGATCTCCCTTTTCATCTGAGAAATACACCTAATATCCTAACCTTCAGGAAGGAATTGAAGACATGGCTCTTTACCTTGTAAAAATTGTCTTCCACCCCAATGCCCAGTTTGAGAGCAGCTAGCGCCAGGACACCTTTGGGTAACCGTTCGCGCTGTATAAATGCCTATAACATAACATAACATTACTAACATCACTGCAACATCTGAAATGACATAATTGATGAAAACACTGCATGGCCAGGCACAAGATACAGTTACTTTAGGGCACGAGTTTCAATTACTTGAGATATCTATAAGTGGGGTGAATTTCAGTGGTTTTGTTAGTTTAAAACAGTGGGGCATATGTACAAGAACTTAACGCCACCATAGCGTCAATTTCTTTACGTTATGGCGTTTTTTTTTTAATCGCCTTTATTTACAAAGTGCCGCTAACTGCAGTTAGCGGCACTTTTCCGGCATAAACGTGAATTTTTTAGATCAGCACTTCTGTTAGCGGGACTGAACGGAAATGAGATGCAAGGTGGGCGTTCCCGTGCAAAAACTGCTGCTGACCCCACTTCGCGATATTTACAATGAAATTCCAATATGGTGATAACCCCCCAAAACTGCTGCTACGTCCAGTTAGAGGAAGTTTTTTAAGACCAGAAAATAGCTGGTCTTAAAATTGGTGCAAACACTTGGGTCCACATATTAAATGTTTGGGTGCTGGACAGCACTGCAAGGAACATTGCTGCAGTGCCCTGCACCAAAACAAAAGGACAGGGATGCGCCCTATCAATAACAAAAGGGTGCATTCTTGGGCCCCATTCATGAAAAGTGTTGCATCGCTGCGACAAAACAGTGTTGCAACAATTTTCACTGTGCCCTCCATGCAACACCATGGATGCACCGTATTCAATGTACGGCACTCCATGTCACAATCAATGACAGATACATCTGGAATCCTGACGTATCTGGCAGCGCTAAAGTCACGCATTGCTACAGTTGTGTTGCAAGCATGATGCAACTCCAGCAATGCATGGGGCCAGTCTATCCCTATGGCACTGTGTCACCCTTACGCCTGCCATGAGGCAGGCGTAAGGTTTTGACCCAGTGGCGTCCTAGAGTTGTTGCAGTGAAATCTGAGAGACTTCACTGTGCCAATCCTACAAGACTTTGTTGCGTGGGAACGCCCATCTTGCAAACATCATACCCGACGCAGGTATAATGTGGCACAGAGCTTCACAAGGTCACGTATATGCCTAGATGCGTCACTTTGTAAATATGGCGCAAAGTGTTGCAAGATTCATGCTGTAAGTATGTCAAGAAAATGACGCACCGGCGGCGTTAAACTTCCGGAAGGGGCTCAGGATTAAGCCCCCCTGTCTCTTTCCCCTATGATGGCGCACAATGGCTGCCATGCGCCAACGCAGGCACCCTTGTGCCATGGTGCAAGGGTGACTGTATTGCAGAGTTGATTGATGTTGTGGCTCCATCTCTACTCGAGACGTCTGCAGGTGCGTCTGGACTAGTGGAGGGTGGGAGTGAACCAGTTGGCCTTCTTGGAGTGCTGTTTGCCTGGTCTTTTCTTGAGGGGTGCCAGGGTGTCAGCTCAGTTGGAGATCCATCGGTGGAGGTTGCGCGCTGCGGTGTTGGCATCTGTAAGCGTTGGCGGAGTGGTGGTGCTGAGGGAGTTGACGAGAAGTTCTTCGGTGGCCTTGATCCAGCTGCGACGGGGGGCGATTTTGGCAGTGGTGTACGGTGGGTGAGTTGAAGGCGTGATATATACAATGATGGTCGGTCCAGGAGAGTTCTGTGGTGTGGCTGCAGAGAAGACGGGCTTGAGCGTGTGTCTGGCTATGTGGGTTGGTGCGGTGACTAGCTGCTTGAGTCCGATGTCGGCGAGGTTCCCCAGGAGGGGGTGGTGTTCTGGTCACTGGGGTTGTCCAGGTGGAACTTGAGGTCTCCGAGTAGGATGTAGTTGGTGGATGGGAGAGCCTAGGGTGCGATGAGGTCTACAATGGCATCGGGGTCTCCGAGTAGGATGTAGTTGGTGGATGGGAGAGCCTAGGGTGCGATGAGGTCTACAATGGCATCGGTGAATAGGGGTTCATGGCCTGGGGGGCCTGTAGATGAGAGTGCAGTAGAGGGTGGTGCTGGGGTTGGTCCGGATCAGGAAGTGGAGGTGTTCCATGGTCGGTGTTGGGTCATTAGAGTGCGTGGTCAGTCGGAGTGTGCTTTTGTAGACGATGGCAATGCCTCCTCCTGGACAGTCGGGGTGGTCCTTGTGGGCTATTTTATAGCCATCGGGGATGGCGATGGTGATGTCCGGTCCGGAGCAGAGGTTGGTGCAGGTTTCCGTGAAGAAGGCGATGTCTGAAGAGGTGGCATCGAGGAGGTCCCAGATTTCTGTGGCGTATTTGTAGCGGGACTGCACGTTGAGGAGGATGCAGTTGAGCCAGTCGGGTGCGCTGTTGGTTGGCTGGGTGGCAAGAGGCACTGGTGTGCTGATGTGGCAGGAGGTGCATTTGCAGTTTCGGCAGGCGCAGGGTACAAGGGTATTCTTCGGTGATGCTAGATGGCAGGTGGCGTGGCGTCCAGAGTTGAGGGCGAGGAGGGTGCTGGTGTCGTAGTGGTGGAGTGCCCGAGAGGCAGGGTCCCTGGTGCTGGGCGCAGTACAGGGGAGGACGGACACAGACGTGCTTGCCCTTGGCTTGCCTTTGGCTTGCCTTCGGCGCACAAGTGGCATGCCCGCTGCGCATAGCCGCACAGCATCCGCCATTAAGTAGTGCTGCTGGGAGGCAGGAAACACAGGAAAGGACACTGGAGGGGCAGGGACGCGGGGGATCGCAGCAGCAATGAGAGACAGGATAGGGAAATAGGAACTGCAAAAAAACACAGGAAAAACAAAAACAAACAAAGCAAAGATAAAAAAAGACAAAGGTAGAAAATCAATGGAGAAGAGCAGAAAGATGAACAGGAACAGCAGAAAAGAGGGGCAGGAGAGCAGTCAAGCTGCAGAGCAGTGACGCTCTACCACTGGACCACCAGGGATGAGGCATAGGCAGGAGCCTGCGGGTGGAGGAGGGACTCGAACACCTAACCTCTGGGTCAGAGGAACAAGCAGCAGCAGATGGGGACAGCAGCAGCAGCAACCAGACGGCGCAGAGCTGTAGGAAGAGGAAGTCCACTAAGGGATAGTCCCCCGAATACCCAAAAGCAAATTAACAGGGGGCAAGGAAATGCAGCACCACCCGGTTGCCTCTTCCGATCTAACAGTGGTGAACAGATTCCATGTTCCCCAGTTTCCCAGAGAGTAACGGCGGATCAAGCTGTATACCCAAAGGCCTGGGCCAGAACCGGCCCCCATGCCCCTGGCACCCACTGCCACCAATGGCTGATCTCAGCAACTTGAGCCAGTTAGTGGAGTCCCCCACCAGTCTTGTGCGGTGCCCTCGGTGATGTAGGTCAGCCGCAGCGCAGGGATTGCTCAGGGCAGGGTGTGCGTCACCCACAGGCACTAGGCCTGGGCCCGACTCGCCCCCAGGCCTCCTCCTCTATGCGTCCCACCTTCTCCTCACCTGGACATTGGCACTGGGGCTCAATGCGCTGCACTCTCTCCAAATCTGTGACTCAGCCAGCAGGAGCCTCAGCTAGGTGGGATTTCACAAGCTTGGGTGCAGCAATCGCCACCAAGTCCACTGGGGAACCTCCCGATGCAGGTGATGCAACAGGGCCCCCTTAGGAGTGAAGTTGCAGTGCTTCCATCACACAAGTTTGGCGCAGCTCAGGGGCCTCACCCTCCACAGCGTCCAGCCAGCACAACATCCTCTGGCCCCTGATGCAGAGAGGACCAGCCTACCTTTGGTAATCTCCTCAATGCACCCCGGTGTAGTAGTGGCACCTGGTATGCGATGCAGACCTCCCTACGTTGGTGCGCAGGAGCGCCTCTACCGTTCACAGTTCCAAGGTGTGCCAGGCAGTCTTCTCACAGGTCAGCAACGTGTCTCCATGTGACCTGCCAGACTTCACCACCAGGAAAGGGCAATCGCCCACGCCTCAATGTCTACCGCCACGGCCCAGCAACTCCACAGCACCTCTGCCTCCCACTCAGGGTCACAGACGCAGGCCCAGCAAGGCCTTCGTGCCCCGGGGACTGTCCCCACTTTCAAGGTTTTGGCTGCCATGGTGTTGCAAGGAGGGCGCTATGAGAAGTGATGCATCACTGGTTTATCCCAGCGATGCCCCTCGTTTAATAACTGTAGTCCTGAATCTGCATTTCCTCTTCCCCTGGGGCTCTGGCTGGTCATCCTGGCTGTTGGGCGGTTTGGGGGGGTTGTTGATCTGTGCTGCACTTTGCCTTGACTGCTCCGTTCTGCATTCCATTGGTTTGATTTCCCATTTTTCATCGGAGGTGGACTTATAGGCTATTTTTGCCTCTAGAGGCAAAAAAAAAAGTCACTTTGGGCTGACTAATGTGAGTTTTTTTTGCCGCTAATGGGCCTTTTGTCACTTTTCTCTCGCTAACGTCAAAACTTTTATCGCCTTGACGCTAGTGTTAGCAGCAGTTTTCACCGCGTCTAGCTGTTACTATCGCCATGTAGCGACGTATTGTAAATACATCGCTAACAGGGCGATATTTTTCGGTGATAGGCCACGTTCAGAAAACTGCAGCTAACTAACGCTAACGCTAGTTAGCGGCAGTTCTTGTACATTTATCCCTTAGTTCGCTTTATCTTCTTGTTCCAGTCTAACTCCTCCCCTGGCTCCACCAGTGAGTTCTGTTGTGGGGGAGATACAGATCTCTCCTCTATAGGTGTTCCATTTTCCCCATTTTTTGGTGCAGCCTCTTTTCTTGAATACATCTTTTTCTGCAATCATACATTTGTCCATGTCTTTTGCCCATCCATTTAATGTTGGTGTCTCGCTCGATCCCCATTGTAGGGCTATGTTGCATTTGACTAGTGTTAGTCCTAGAGGGACCCATTGTTGCTCCACAGCGGTGAGGTCTGTGGCATCCCATATGTTGAGTAAGCCTAGATTAGGTGTCAGGTGGATCTCTTTTTCAATTGCGTTTTGCATCTGTAGTGTGGCGTTTTCCCAGAATGTTGTGATAGCCGAGCAGTCCCATATGACATGATAGAATGTACCCTCTCCCGTGCATAGCCTAAGACACCGTGCATCCTCCCTCCTCCCATTTTGGTCAGTGTGCCCCCAGATAGATACGTCCTGTGCAGTTTCTTGAGTTGGATCAGTCGGTATCTTAGCGGAATGGCCGATTCTCGGGGGGGACATCAGTGCGGTTTGCCAGTCATCATCCTCCAGCGGTCCTATCTCACTTTGCCACTGCTCTCAGAGTTGTAGGAGTGGGTCTGGTAAGTTATTACATAGTTTTTGGTATGTCATCGAGATTGCTTTCTGAACCATAGGTTCTGATAGTAGTCTGTCTTCAAGTGGGGATGTTTCTGCCACCTCCACCTCTCTCGGGATGGCTGTTATGAGGGCGTGTTGGATTTCCATGTATCGGAACACTTCCTGTTTGGCCAGTTTAAACTCTTTTTGTAGCTCTGAGAATTGGATTATGTTCCTTTTTTCCAGAAGTCTCCGACTGTGGAGATGCCTATGGTGTCCCATTTATCAAACCCTGAGTGGGTGCCCAGTCTACCCAATTGTTCAGCTGTCCATAAGGGCATAGCTTGTGTTATTTTCCCGTGCCAACCTAGGGTCTTGTTTGCTTGGTGCCAAATTGTAATCGTTAGGGCCGTGGGGCCCGTGTATTTTCCCTCACAAAACAGTTTTTGATGAGTAGACCACAAGGAGAGGTCTGGTGGCTACCCCAAAGCTTACTGACTCATGCAAAAAAAATCACTATATGTGCAGACAAGGTTCCATGGTTGAACCCTCTGTTCAACGGACAACCAATACAATGCACAGAGTTGTTAGGTTATTTTTCTCTTAAGGAGGACTTCAGTCAAGAAATTGGCCACATTATTTTGGATCAAATATGGAAGAGATAACTGTCATTCCCAAGTACAGGGACAAGTAAAGCCCTGTCTGGATGACACATTGACTTTGACCAAGGGGTGTGAGAAGAAAATTTACCCCCAACTAAGGTTGTTTTTTTTACTGCCTAACAAGGTGCCATTTCCTTGCTTCAGTTAGAGCTCTTGGGATCTTTGAGTCCCCCAAACCCATCTTTGAATTACCTAAAGATATGCCCTGAAAATAGCTTTAAGACCACTATTCTACATATAGTACACTGTAAATTTTTTTATCTACCTTTTTGATATACGGACACCTTAAATAACAAATACACAAGTTATCCCTAGCCCTGCATAACGCGTAAAGAGGTCAAGGGGTAGTGCAAGCACATGTCTGGTTTAATAAATGCACATAATGCCTTGTGCAAGATACATCATCAGCAAGGCTCCCTGGGTTCACCGGAGTAGACTGGGGATCAACAACCGAAAACGGTCAAAAATAAATTACATTTCTGCGGTTAAGAGCCTCTGGCGCCATTAGATGTGGTTTTCTTTTGCAACCGTTGAAGCACTCTGTGCCAGCCACAGGCAACCCCCAGTTCCCGTCAGGAGCCAGACTTACGAAGGAGACGGCTATGCATCTGCTATTCCCCCCCTCCCACTGCGAAAGAAATACAGCCTTCATCATCTGATATCAGGCCAGAAATAAATCTGTCTTCCCATTTACTGGAAATGAACTTTACTACTACTTTCTTTCTTATTTTAATTTTTGGAGGAGGGTGGGGTGAGGAAATGGTGGTTATGCGGCAGCCTTGGCTTACAGAAGCAATCTGCAGCTGAAAAGATCTTGCCTTGGAGGGTTGGCAAGCAGGACAGGGTGATTATCTTTGTAACATTAATAGCAGTGCTCATGACCCCTCCAGATGTGAGCAGCTGAGTGCTGAGCACAACTGTACAGCATACCACATATGCAGCCAAATCCACGCTTTCCAGCACGACATGGGGAGACCTACAAAGTATCTGCTGAGGGGAAACATGGTTTTGTGACACTAAGTTCCTTCTTGGACAGGGGTAACAGGCCATGGCAGAGCAGCTCTCCTTTCTAAGATTTAGGGTGTGGTTGCCACACAGCAGGAATTTACAGGGCACTGTTTCTTTCCATAGACTACACACTTCATAGACTACAAACTCATTCAGTGCCAAACTCTTTCAGTTTCACGCATTAGTTAGTATTGACCTCTGGAGTTTAACTCATGCACTTCAATATCAGAATGCTTAATTTAAATAAAAAATATGAAAACAATGGATGCTCTTAACAATTTATTACCAGTTTATAGTAAGGATATCTTTTAAACATATCAGACAGAAAACGCCCTCTGTTGCATAATCAATACAATATACCTTTATTCAGAAAAACTAAAATCTTGTAAAGCAGTTTACCAATTTATAACATGCATATACTTTAATACAAAACAATTATTATGATGTCGATTTTGTTAAGAGAAAGTGAATAGTTGCTTGAGCAAAGGGACATTTAGGAATATAGAAGGGGCAGGCGAGGACTTTCCGGTGGTAATGTTTATTGCTGCAGTTTAAATAATTTCCATATTCTGGTTGTGAAAGTATCACGCTGATGTTTAAATAAGCGTTACGTATTTACTGAAAACACTAAGCAGTTTTACGTGTATTTGTATTTAGTAATGAAAACCCTTTACACAAAACCTATTTACTTGGATGAACTGTGCTTTTATTAAGAACTGACCGATTGAAGAATCGAAAACGTATTTTATTCATTTGAAAAGATGGTTTTGAGTTGGACGAATTATATAAATGCAAAATTCCATAATTTGGATGGAGAAATAAAAACATGGTAGAATTACTAGCCCTAGTAAGGTAATTAAAAGCTGTAGTACGATCATACGGAATAGCAGCGATAACCGCTTTTTTAGCATTATCAGTAGTTAATCCAGAGGTGGAGGGTGCATTAGGATACAATGTGATTTTCATAAGGCCTAGTAATACTGTTTGTTAAAGTTAATGATATTTATACAGCGGTGCGGTTACCCGGGGTTGTCCTGGCGCTAGTTACATCTCCTTTAGGCAAGAATGGAAGAATATTTTATTGGGCAAAGAGCCAGGTTTTTAAGCTTTTCCTGAAAGCTAAGAGGTCCGTGGCATTTCTCAGTTGAAACGGCAAGTCGTTCCAAGCTTTGGCCGCACAATGAGCAAAACTTCTGCCTCCCCACCAAGCTTTTTTTGTGTGTGGTACTGAGACCAACCTGGCACCTAGTGAGCGAAGTGGTCTTTTCGGTATGTACCAGTGGAACTGCTGTTTTAAATTGTCTGGTCCTATACCTTGAAGTGCTTTAAAAACCAGGCAGTAGGTAGAACACCCTTGAATGAAGGAATGCAACCCACCAACCTACAGAGCGCACAGCAGCATCTACAGCTTTCCGGGAAAGCCTTTCCCAGTGCCGAAGAGGGTGAGACGGACAAGCCACCTAGACTGCTGAGTGAAGTAGCCGGGTTTTAAAAGTTTTACGAATTGCCAGATGTTTGGTGAGACAGAGTAAAGAATCCGGAATGGAAGTCCGCATGTTACTAATTACATAGGAGAAACATTTACCCCAGGCCTATTCTGGCGTTAGGGACGACCCAATGATAGGATTGAGCAGAACACAAATGTCGGGCAGGAGAGTGTATACAGAAGCCTTTGGCACATAAACACAGGGCCACATGATAAAGGGCCTCGTGCCATATGCAGAGACTGCTGCTGTGTGAGAAGACAGAGCCAGGAAGCTAGATGGTGACAGATGTGTTCTCTTTGAGGATTTCTAAGACTACTCTGGCTTCTATGGTTTGAATGTGCGGCAAATGAGAAAGTAAATCTCACAAGAAAGAATGTGAAAATTCTTTGCGGACTAGATAGAGAAGACACATATAAGCACTCACTCCTCTACTTTCTAAAATTCACGCTTTGTGGTGCCAATTCTCAAAATGAGGCTACACTTACCACACTGGACAGAAAATGTGCAATTGTACAACACTAAATAAAATGGCTTCAGTACATTGGAAATACATGAAATTTAACTGAATTACTAGAGTTAATGTGCCCTTTACATTAATATAAAACAACATTACAATTCAGAAATAAAATTTAACCATGCATGTTAAGGCATGCAAGTGCACTGGCATATTTACAATAGAGTAATTGTGTTGAGGGATTGAAACAAATAATTCTACTTTCTCAGCGTGGAGGAGGGACCAAGTAGTAGTAAAACTATTAGAGGTAGTAGTAACTACCAGTAGTCTTGCTAATAATACCCAAACGTGAAGTTGTAGTTTTTATTATTGTGCTAGTAGTAGTACTAAATAAAGTAGCAAAAGTTGTAGGTTTAGTAGTGTTCGTAGGGGCACTGAAGGCAGCATTAGTAGTGTGAGGACTAACTCTGTTGTGAACGATTCCTTATTTTATTGTTGTTTTTCATCTCTAGCACTTATGCTATGTTCCAGGAAATGGTATTTATTAGTGTCACTGTTTTATTTTGAAAAGTACTTGACATGGAACTCTATAAAACCGGCGTCATGTTACAGGCTTCCAAATGTTAAATGAGAAGGGAGTATAGGCTGCGCGTTGATGCCAGGACTAAACTCAAGGTTTTAGGCATTGACCATTAAGCGTGCTGGGGCAACAGCCCAATATATCAAGAGAAACTGACATCACACTGTGCCTCATCCAGAGCGCTTTTCCCCAATGTCCAACCATTGACTAACCTAATGATCATTCAGGAAATGAACAAAGATGAACTTCTCTTGGGTTGGATAACCTATTCTCCTGAATGTCTTGGGCTTGAATTTAAGATTTGAACTCAACTACCTTCAATTTGGGAATAATTTAAAAATCAAGTTATTCAGACTTTCTTTAAGTGAACATAGAGTAGGGGTTGTGATCAAAGACGTTTGGACGTGGTTAATTCCCTGTCCATCTGGACCCTAACTCCCTGAAATAATGTTACACTCCTCCATACCCATGTCAAGAGCCTGGAAGTAAATGAGAGGAGGCACAGTGATTTATACTTCCTATTAAATAATTTATTTAGTAGCAGATCCAACTAATTATCAGCTGACGTAAAATCAGCTAAAGAGGCCTCTGAGCCCCAATCCTCCTAGAGGTAACCAAATCTCAGATTTAGAGTTCTACTGTGTACGGCTACTTTTAGAGGTGTGCCTACTAGAGGAGGGGCAGCATGGGAGTCTATGAAAGATACAAAGGCTGGAGAACAGTAGTTGCCAAGCAGTAATGCTTTGTATAGTTGTGTAAGCTTTCCATTTGGCTAGTCTGCAAATGAAGAGAAGCGGTACCCTTGCATAATGGGCGGACAAAGTCATGACCCAGTTTGTCGAATAAGCCATTGGCCTTCCTTGGAGAGCATGGTCGGATTTGGCATGGCAGAAGCTTCTTCAATAGGGGTTCTCAATGTTGTGGCTAAGCTAAAGCTTCAAACAATATATCTGTAAGTCTGATGTCATTCATTTAAGGCATATAGTTTCAAGCATCGCCACATATCCAGAGAGTGCATGGCTATCTCTGGTAAAGTGTATGTCTGTGGAAAAAGTAATCTCCCTCACAATCAGCTCGTGGATGGAAGTCCGATAGGCTCTGAGGAATGAACTGGTGGTTAGTGCATACCCCTGCTCTGTCTTCGCCAAGTCCTTGCACCTCATAAATTGAAAAGGGTCATATTGACTAGAATTATGCAGACACAAGTGCATATGGTGAGAGAGAAACAACAGAGGAGTTTGAAGCTGTTAGGATCACATGCAACACTTGCAAAGTAAGTAACAGGTTAGATATATACGCAGGTAAACAGGAGAAGCATTGATGCAAAGTGGTACAAAATGTAATTACCGAAGATATTCACTCACCACCTGCAGGTTAAGGAAGTGATTCACCTCTAGATTGAACCATGGGCCCTCATTAGTGAAGCAGGGGCCTTGTACAGAGCAACAGGTGTGAATACAGTACACACATAGCACAAACTATTGGCTAATAATCAAAGTCAAACAAAGGGAATCGAAAAGGGCACGAATAAATGCAACAAGGGAGAATGGGTTGGAAAAGCCATGAAGCAAACCCATTACCATTCAGTCACCAGATGCAGAGAAATAGTTCTTGTCTCTCTTTTTTGAGGCTGTCTCTGCTCCTTATCACCCAGAAGGGTAAGGCTGTCATCTTTGATTAGGGAAGCAGAAGAGAACTAAGGACCGCTTGGAAGCATGATGACCTAATGGTGAAGTGCACGCTGGGCTAGGAGTCTTTGATCCCCAGAGACTCTATACTGTTTCTCCATATGCCACTGTTCTCAAGGCTCTGTGCCCGCTGAAAAATCTGCCCTGCCTCCACATAAAGGGCTGCATACCCCTTGAAGTTAGTTTGAAGCCAGGGTCAGGAAGGGAGGGCATCTGTGCACTTCAAAGGCTACCTCTAGAAGCTTCTCCCCACTACAAAGGCACAGCTGGGTGTATATATACTGGACCTCATACACCACCACTTTAGTACACGTCTGGACTTGTTGATACTCTGCCAGGAAGAAGGACTGCTGTGCTGCTGAAAGGACTGCCACTCTGCTTGACTCCTGCTCTGAAGGGCTGCTGCCCTGCTGTGCTGACCTGCTTCCTTCTTGTCTGAGTGAGAAGGACTGGACCTGCATTTCTTGAACTCAGAACCCAGAGTGACTCCAACGGCTAGTAGGCTGGCCTCCTAATCTAAAGCCAAAGGGACATAACGGACTTTCAATAAACGTGCACCTGTACCTGGACTCTGCCATCTGTGAGTCTACACTGCCAAGTGGTGCAACCCTAGTCCTGGACCCTTGGAAGTTAACTTACGGTGATCTGCCAGCCTGTGGATCCAGCAGAACCGACATCTCCTATGCTGCGCAGTGCAAACCAGAGCAGAACCAATGCATCACCACTGTTGCGTGGATTGAGCCTGTCACGAAGAACTGCATCACCTTCGCACTCCCCATCGGAACCATCACTATGCGACGCATCCTCGGCACAGGCCCTTACATCCCTCATCGACAGCAGCCTCGACAACGACGCCGGACTCTGCATCTCAGCCTCATCAGTGGGACCCTGACCAATGACATAGGATTACGCATAGCAGCCTCACTGCATCTCAGTACCAAATCCGGCTGTGCAAAACATCTTCGGGGATCCTCGCAACCCTCCCCAAACCAGGATTCAAGGTATTTTGTTCCCTTTGTCCCGGTAGCCAGCCCGCACTCCATCGTGGTCAGCCTGAACTTGTGACTTTGTTCTGGTCCGGCGCAAGCAGATATCCACAGTTGGCGCTTTGTGCTTTTTGGCCCTATAGTCACTAAAATCTTTAAAATTGAAGAGCCCTGGTTCTACTGATTTGGATTTTTTACATTTTGGTCTTGTTTTATTTATTGAGGAAAGTTATATAATTCTAACTTGATGTGGGATCCTTTTTGTGTGGGGTTTTCATTTTATTAGTGTTTGAAGTTTATCACAAATACTTTACACACAGCCTCTAAGTTATGCCTGACTGCTCTGTGCCAAGCTACCAGAAGGCTGAGTATAGGTTATTTTAGAGTTGACTTGTGCCTCACCCTGATGAGGATTGTTGCTGCTGCTTGACCAGGGCTCAACCCCCAGTCAACCAACAACCCAATTTCTTACAGTAAGAATCTTCTGTTTTTGTGCATGGTTCTACCCACTTTTTCAATTGAATTTGCTGATATTTTCCATTATCGGAGTCTGCTCAACAACTTTAGTGCCTTCAGTTATTGCTGGTTGGCATACTTGGTTCTTTAATGAGGTCACAGTAATAATGCCACAAAATGCACCAGTAGCATAGAGGTCAGATGTCACATGTGGGCTGCAATGTAGATTTACTCTACTTACTTGAGTGGTGTTTAAGGCATGGCTTCTGGTCTGCCACTGAAGTGTTCAATTTATGTAGTTAGAAAACAGGAGCTACCGCATGTCAAAGTAAATCGTTTTAGCACGTGTAAAGGCCTACTTTAAACACTGGCAAGGACAACTGTAACTTATGCCTTGAAGAACACACAAGGCACACCAAAAGTGATGGGTGTAATGCTTGAATTAATCTCAGTCACTGATAATTATGTTAGGTTGCACTGCAGTCCATTGTTCTTTTCCCTCCATATAACTGAGACATGAACTAGCCACATATAAATCAGTCCTGAGCCTGGTCCAATAGGAACAATAAAGCCCGGCTTGCCAGGTCAGGCACTCTATGAACAGGAATGCAACCCAAGATCATTTCCATCCTATTTGAGCCTCTTCAGTCAGGTGTAGCTTGAACATAGTAAGAACGGGACCCACATCTGGGCACTCTTGCTGCACATAGGGCATCACCCTGAGATACACAACAAAAATTGATGGTGGAATGCTGAAATTGATCTCAACAAACAATAATTACTCTGTGACACTATCCAGTCCTTTGTTCCTTGCCCACCATGCTACCCTAGACAGGAACCAGCCATATAAATATGAGTGTTGATCCTGCTCCAACAGGAAGAGTCTAGCCTAAACTGCCAGGGCAAACTCCCTCTGAATAGGAACACAAGCAACCCAAGACTGCTTTCGGCCTAT
The DNA here is from genome assembly GCA_963921515.1 of Calotriton arnoldi. Lineage (NCBI taxonomy): Eukaryota > Metazoa > Chordata > Amphibia > Caudata > Salamandridae > Calotriton > Calotriton arnoldi. Next base: position 709,844 of record CAWUFW010010082.1, on the reverse strand, counting down.
TTGGACCTAATCAAAGATTATTCAGGTGTAGCTTGAGTCATATGGCACAGTTAGCATGGGACCCACATCTGGGCATGCCTGTTGCACTGAAGTGTACAATAGCGTGATAGGTCGAAAGCTTGAATTAATTTCAGCCATTGGTAGTTTACTCTGGGCCGCATTCCACTCCATTGTTCTTTTGCCCACAATTCAACTTCAGACAGGAACCAGCCATATGCAAATCAGTCATGATCCTGCATCTAGACCCTATGCAGAAGAATTAAAAGAATGACCATGAAGGGCTCCAAACTATAAACTCAGGCAGGGAGATGCACATATTTTAGGGCGGGAGTTGGGGGCAGGGTCGGTGCTCATCCAGAGGAAACAGACTCTATGAGAAAAGTCGGTGCTTTGACTGTCAACAGCCAGAATATGCAACATTCTTCATTTAGGCCACCACTAGTGGGAATACCTCAGGGATAGCTAGAGTGGCTCTGGGCAGGCAGATTCCAAAAGGGAATGGGACAGCAAGGACAGCTGTGCTGTTTGATGGGAAAAGGACCCTGAGAATAAGGTGGTAGTTCCTGAGGGTGCTAGAAGGTACGAGGTCCATGTGACTGCACAGCAGGATGGACACCGGTGCAGTGTAACTGTGGCTTTACCCAGATCAGTGCGTAGAGGGTCAGATCTACAGGATAGGGTATATTCATGACAAGGGGAAAACACCAAACGGGCATGGAACTTCTGTAGCTGGCCTTTCACCTACTTGTACCTGCATACGAATGCAGAAACTGTGAAAAACTAAGAATTCTGGATGGCTCCAGGGCCTGATAGGCCTTTTACACTACCAGACATTTCCCTAGTGGACTGGAGCTCCCGGAATGCCCAGGGCTGGTCCTGGTACCTCTGTCACTTTCCCCAGCTCCCAGCAATATATTTCAGCAGGCACAGGGATGCTTTAAGAGAGAGGGTGATGACTAAGGTAGAGAGAAAGGGATCAGATGGAAAAGAGAGGAGAAGGAGGAAGAGAAAATGAATAGGTGGAAAGAGAGATATTGTTTAAGGAGACAAAGGGTGCAGGGCTGATTTGAGCATTTTTGGCAGGGCTGCTTTTGGGTTCTCAGTCCGGCCCTGGGTGACTCAGAGTAATGCACTTAGTAAACTAGCTTGGGCACACACACCATGCCTCAACAATGAAACTACTTATTACACTGAAACCCTGAAGGGTAAAAATAAGGCTTATACATGCATTGTTAGGAAGGAAGTGTAACAAGCATACCAAGAAGAGGATAAACCAAAATCATACTTGGCAGCATTTAGGATAGGAAAGTTGCAAGCAATACGAGAGTAAAGCGTTCCACTGTACCATGGAAATAATTTCATTTGTTAACTTCAAACTCCCGCTCCTTTCCAACTTTGGCCCCATAAGCTTTTCTAGAGAATAGCTCTCTGCCTAGCTCCTGCTCTAGAAATTAATTTCACTTGAAAAACTTAAACTGCTGCCGTTCTTCAACATAATAGTATTGCACTTGAACTCCTAAGGCTTTATGGATTAAGGCCCTTAAGCCTGCCCACTGCGCACTTCCTGAGTATATTAGGTGTAATTTCATTTAGGTCACCAACCACACACACCCTTTCTGAGGCACAGCTACTAATGCAATATGCGTATATGTCCTTGCTCAATTCCTGAGTTGCAGAATTCCTGCAGCACTTTTCCTAAACCCAGAAGCCATAAAAGCATTTAGATCACAAGTCTAACAACATACAATAATCTGCTCTAACCAAGGGGTGCCATTTCTTCGTCCTTCTGTTTTCGGCCATGAGTCCTCAGAACCCTATCAACATGCTTCATCTACAATCCCTATCAAATCACCTAATCAAATTTGGCTCAAATTCCACCATTATCACCTAACCCCAAACTCACCAAAATATGCCATGAAGAATTTTAAACACAAGTTACTCAGAGAATTCCCTGAAGCTCTGATCGCTGACCAGTATCATTGCACATGGAAAGGATCCCTCAAGACCAACCTCTTACTTTTCAGTCATTACACTGACTGCTTCATTATCAATCTGCAGCAGAAGATGAACTTTTACTTGATCACCAGTATCTCCTACGGTAGAAAGCTGAAGGTTACTTCCGCATCTCATGTTAGTGGAAACCTCCCTATCGCTATCTCTAAAAATGGCATTTGTGACAAAGCGGATTAATAGTTGGTGCAGATAGGAGTCCACCACAAGTAATAATGTCACTATCCTTGTTAGGTCCAGTAAATGTTTCAGTAATTCAAACATGAGCCCAACCCCTAGTAGGTATGGCACAGAGCAGAGGCTTGGCCTAAGAAAATGTGTAAAGTTCTTAGAATATCAAAACAGTTAAGAAGTCAAAAACACAAAAATATGCTGCTCCAATTTGTAAAACTAAAACTAAAGAATATTTCAATAAACAAAATGACATGGAAAAATCAAAATCCAATAAGGGGAAGCAGAAGCATTCATTTTTTAAACGTTAAAAAAATAGTGGCAAAAAGCACAAACCATGGGTAGCTGGTCATTGCCTGTCAGATACAGAGACTGGGTTTCATAGCAGTCGAAGGGATATCTTCTTTTCCTAGAATCTGTTCTAGACATCAAGGGGTTGTTGATGAGTCTGTCAGCAATAAAGGCAGCAGACTGAAGCCTCAGAAGGGCTCGCCAGTGATTGGTTGCAGGACGGTGGAGTCCCGATGCTGTCGTCAACTAAGGTGTGAAGGCTCCGAGTTGAAGTTCCTGAATCACGCAAAAGATGGCCTCAATGTTGATGTGGCTTCAATGTCAGTCCTGTGAAAAACATAACAAACACAAGGAGATGATGGACGGAGCACTGAAACTTTTCAGACACTCACTCCCAGTCACAGATCTGGGTTGAATCCATCATCGTTGTTTAGCTCACTTCGCCACCCCAGTTCCGACCAAGCTAGATGCAAATCAGGCTTGACCCTGCGCCTCATGGGAACAGTCCAGCCCAAACTGCCAAGCCAGGTCTTCCCTGGACCAGAAACAAGCATCCTGGGACCGGTTTCGGGGTAACACCCCTCATCAGCCAGGCTAGCTTGAATCCAGTGTGAAAGTGAGCAAGGGAACCAAGCCTGGGTACGAATAGGGCACTTTACAACGAATGCATTGTTCTACGTGAACCATTACATCGCAAGTCATTTCAACGACTTGCTGTAGGGGGCGCGCTGGACTTAGGAATAGTATTATTTACTATTCCTACTCCAGTTTGTGCAACAGCAGGGAAGGAGTTGGATTCTAAATCCAACACCAGTGCGCCCCCTACAGCAAGTCGTAATGGTACGCGTGGTAACAACGCGGTCGTTGTAACGAGCGCGTTGTGAAGGAAGCGCGTTGTGAAGGAACCGCGTTGTGGAGACAGCATTGTAAACGATGTTTCCCCTGGGCATACCCTGCCAACTTAGGGCGAACAAAGCAAACACAAGGAGATGATGGACGGAGCACTGAAACTTTTCAGACACTCACTCCCAGTCACAGATCTGGTTTGAATCCATCATCGTTGTTTAGCTCACTACGCCACCCCAGGAGCTACGAGAAGTCCTATCCCGCCGCTAATGCACCCTCAGCAGACTAGCTGGCAGGTAGTTCCCAGTCCCACGTCAGTTCTCTTGAAGAAAAGTTGTCAGAAAGAGTCCCACTTTTAGGGTTAGGCAGGAGACACTAGACAAGGGGTTCCAGCACCACAGGAAAAGCACTCGGGGGTCACACCCGGGGAAGCCACCAGCAGGGTTCAGGGCAGATCCAGTTGAAACTGGTCAGCTGGGCTTTGCCGAAAGGTGGGCTTCTTGCAGCTTTTTCTGTCCCTGTAGCTTAAAAGGAGGTCAGCCAACTAAACATTGGACTCCACTTCTTTGTCCTAGATACAAGCGAGAGAAAGTCCAGCTCTTAGGGTTCTCATCATAGGTCTCAACAGCATGTGCATTCCTTCTTCTGTCTTCCTGAGGTGCAGTAGTGTTCTGAAGAAGTTGACATGGGGTTGCACGTTTATGCTTGTCATTAGCCTGTGGGGGGAGGTGACTCCTGGCCCCTCCCTAAGCAGTAGGGAAACAGTTTCCAGGGGCAACCCTACCCTCTGTTGCAGCACTTCCTGTTTGCCTGGCAGCAATCCATCCCACAGTGCACTTCTCTACCCCAAACCAACATGGCAGAACCTTTCTTTCCTTGTGCAGAGCTCCCTGTGCCCTCCCAGAGATGTGGCTATGGAAATGGGCAAACCCTCCCTCAGGTCACTCTAAACCAGCTCTGGGGCAGCTCCCCCTCTCACTGGGTTTGCAGGGGCTGCATCCCTCACGCCATCATGCTCAAGGAAAAAAGACACCTTCCCACCCCGAAAGCCTTTTGTTCACTGTCTGGAAACAATCCACATCTCAATGTAGGTGAGCCATCATGGATCAGGTGAACACTGCACACTGGCAGGAAAGCCTTTTAGTTTTGGGCAGAAAACATATAACTTTCTAAAAGTGTCCTTTCCTTCATAGTAATAAATCAAACTTTACCATTAAATTGGATTTTAAATTAATACTAAAATGCGCCATTGAACCATTTTTATAGCTATTCCCAAACTGAATTTAGCAATTACTAAATGTAATAGTGTAAACCAGTGTTAGCCTATGATGGAGCCAGCCTTGCCACAGTGAAAAATTACTTTGGAGGGTTTTCATTGCAAGGGTGTGTAAAACATTAAACATACATGTCCTACTTATAAATACCATGCACCTTGCTCTATGGATATTTAAGGCTTACCTTATGGGTGGCTTATAAGTATTGAAAAGGAAGGTTTAAGTGTGTCAAAAGGCTTATTTTGTTTTCGAACTGCACAACCAAGATGCAGAGGGAGGCCTGGAGACATGTTTTACCTTGTCACGTTAGTAGTGGCACAGTGAGTGTTGCAGTCCACTAGCGGCATTTAATGTACAATCCCTGGGTACACGGGGTGCCATATACTAGGGACTTATAGGTAAGTTAAATATGCCAATCAGGGATTTAGCCAATTTGACATGTTTTAGGGGTCAGAGCACATGCACTAGGCACTGACCAGCAGTGTCTCAGTGTGCAGAGGCCAAAAACCAGCAATAAAATCTAGTAAAAAGATGGGTGACCACACAAAAAGGTAATTTTCCTATTGCAAGATTATGTTCCAAGTGAATGACGAGAGCCGGGCCCTTCTCGATTACCTCTTTCAATTCTTCCACCCTTCATTTGCTACTTCCCTGTCTCCCCCTCCTATCATTTACAATTTGACTGGCTGCACCTCAGCTTCAATCAGAGCCAGTCCTACACTTAGGCCAATGCGATCAACACCCCCTCTGCCTGCTGCTTATGCCCCCACCCAGAGGCGGCCCATGGTGGGAGTGCTGCCGGGCGCTGACGTGGGGCGGGGGAGGGGGAGGGGCAGGGTGGGGGGTAGTAAACTACGGATTACGGCCGATTAGAGGTAAGTAAACATATAAATAAATAAAACGAATTTCGTTGCGCGCGCTGCATTGCATTTGGCGAGTGATGAGGCTGAGTGATGGAACAGCAGTAATATACAAGAATTCAATAACTTGCAGATAGATGCCTGCTCTACAACCCCAATCTTCCCAATGCCTTTCAATGGAGATCTTCAATCATAAGGGTCTCCCTCTCATGCTACATGTCCTCTATCATCCCCTTGGTGAAAATAATACTTTCAGAGAGCAATGCATGGCTTTCATCAAGTCTCAAATCCTGAGCTCTAAAGCCAACATCTTCCTCTGTGATTTAAAGTGACTCTGATGATAATTCTATCACTGTGTTGTCGTAATTCCTTAACAAAAATCATTCGCAACACTGTAATAGCCACAAGCGCTCTAAAGGCGCTACCCTTCACTAGATTATCTCAAATATCTCAATGCTCTCCGTCAAGGACCACATTCTGGTGGATTAGTCAGATCATCTTCAGATTTTCTTCCGTCTTGTCTTTGCTCACTAGAAAACTTCTGTACAACAGAAAAAGATACAATATGGTTTCCTGACACAAAAAATGTAGACTTCTCCGCTCTTGCAAACAGAGCCAAATTGAATTTTCCTTCATTCAACCCTCTAATAGACTATAACTTCACTACTGATGAATTAACAATTGCAAAAAGTACCTGATTGAAGATTTCGCTCCACTAAAAATGAAAAGGAAGATACCAAAATCCTCTCTCCCCGAGTTCTTTAAAGATTTGTTCAATGAAAGAAAAGCCTTGAGAAGACTTGAAAAAATCGGTAGATGCTCTCCCTCCAAGAATACTCTGTTACAACTGAAGGCCACGAAAAGCAGCTACAAATCGCGCATTTTCAGAGTCAAGTCCTCTCTCATCAAATTGCTGCTGAATACCTCTACCAGCCAAAAACTCTCTTTACATTGGTTAAAGAGTGAAGTCACCTGACCACCAACAACTTGGCCCATGTTACAGAACATAAGTGTGAAGTCATTGCTCTCTTCTTCGCTGTGAAAATTAATTCTGAGCTTTCTTTTACCCCAAAATCTTATGACTCGTATTATCACAAGTTCCCCTGCAAAGCACTGTCCTACTGGTCTAACTTATATGCAAACAGCTGTCCCACTGGTCTAACTTTTAAGAAATATCAATCAGAACTACTTGAAGCTATTTGTAAAGTAAAATTGTCAAACCACTAAAAGGATGCAGTGCTCAGCTCCATCAGCAAGAATTTAATTTTGCCAAACAGTTGCTCCAATTCTGGATCTCTTTTGTTAACTATTTCCTTATTCAAGGTATCTTCCCGGACTGCCTGAAAATTAGTCAAATCCATTCCCTTCTGAAAAAACCATAGCATATGTGATTTAGTTAAATAAGTACCATCCTTGCTCTAGCCTTCCCATTGCATACAAGGTGATAGAAAAGTTGTATTGAAGAACAGCAGACAGAGCTTCCATAGTACATAAAGGCCCAGAGGATCCACACCAAAGCACATATAGATTGCAAAAGAGAATGAATACATAACCAATAACATGGAAGTAGAATTATGCACCATATGACAATAGAAAAGAAAGACATCCAGGGTGAAAGGTGGCAGGTGCCACACATCTTTCCCTTTTCTCTTTTTTTCAGAAACTAAACCACAACAAAATGAAAGCACAAGACAAGGAACAAGAGACTACCAGGGAAACATGATAATGGACAAGCGAACAAAACAAAAACAACAAGGGAAAATGAAATGACATTGGACAAGCATATAGAACATATAAAACTAAAGAAAATTCACTCAATATATTTTCTGGGTAATTTGACCACATGAGTACTCCTCTTCAACACAGCATCTTGATCACTTCTCAATGCTGACATATGATTGTTTTTTAACAGAGTTCGTCTTCTTGTCTTCGGCAGGAGTTGACTTAAAACCTACAAGATTATCTTTACTTTAGCGATTCCTCCTACATTCCACCATTGACCATCTGACACACTCACAGCATTATGCTTCACCTCGATAACACTCACAGGGTCTCTAAACTTCACAAATCCTTTCTTAAGCAGAACAGGATATTTTTCATACGTACCAAGTCACCTACTTCAAACTTAATTCTCTTGTTGGTGTCCTTTAAGTATCATATTTCTTTGACATCTAGCAACACTGTACTCATCATCTTGGCCTTGTCACTGGATGCAGCAACATCACACCCTTGTCCTTTCATCTCCATTATTCAAAACCACACAAAGAAGAAACAACCTTCCTTCTCCTCATAAGTTCGAATGATACTTTCCCAGTAACCAAATGGGGAGCACGTATATAGGCCCAAACTAGGTCCCTGATGGCTGCTTCACAATCCACCTTGGATTTAATGGCACTCTGAATACACTCCACCAAAAACCCTGTTAAATCTCTCCACTTTACCATTAGCTTGAGGGTGATAAAGTGGAGGGAGTAGATGTCCACACTTCTTTTAAAACTGTCATGGTGAAAGAAGTAAATTGAATTCCAGTTAATGTCAGTTAGTATATCTTCAAGAATGCCTTCTCTGGCAAATACCTCATGAAAGAAATGAATAACAGCAGTGGTATTGGGATCTGCCACAGCAAGTACCTCTTCCCACCTAGAAAGATGGTCAATCATTACTATAAAATACCTCATATTGTCAGGCAACACATGAAAAGGTCCTAAAAAATCAACAATAATCCTTTGCCATACCTTGCCTGGAGAAATTACCAGAACTGTATCATGAACAACAGTGTCTAAATGTTTGTCACTACAGCAGCATTGTGTGCATTCCTTCACCAATTTTTGCACTTCAACGTCCACTCCAGGCCACCAACAATCATTCCTGACTCTATGTTTAGTGGCACTCATGCCTAAATGACCTACATGGGCAGTTTACAGGATTCTTTGAAGAAAACACTCAGAAGGTATCAACGTATCCCCTCTCACCAACAATTCTCCTTCTAAAGATAATTCATTAGCCACTTTACTATAACACTGTAGCATCACATCCAGAACTTTTACTCTTGGACATCCAGTTTTCACAAACTCCATGACCTGACTCAGTATAGAGTCCTCTCTGTTGGTTGCACCATAACCCCATGTCTGAACATGCTACAACATCCTCATACTTGGCTATAATGCATTCTTCAATTTCTTCGTGCACATCTAATTCACAAGGATCATCAGCCAAGGTAAGCCAGACAAGAAATCTGCTCTAGCATTTTTACCTCCTGCAATGTGAACAACATAAAAAATTGAACTCCAACAATTTGGTCATTAATCTGGCCAGCCTGGCTGTAGCTTGCTCAATGTTTCTGGCCGGTAAAATATCCACTAGTGGTCTGTGATCTGTTCTTAGACCAAATTTCCTACTCCAGAGATATGACTTGAATTTTTCGATACCCCATATGCATGATGACATTTCCTTTTCTATAACAGAGTATTTTGTTTCAACTGCTTTCATTCTCCTGGAGGCAAAACCTACAGTCACTTCTTTGTTGCCATCTAACTGTGATAACACAGCAGTGATACCGTAAGCACTGGCATCTACAATTACAAATGTCTCCCTCCCTTCAACATAAGGTTGAAGAAATGGAGCTGAAACAATGCATTGTTTAATACTTTTGAAACTTTGTTAACATACAGACAACCACTCAAAGGTAGTATTCTTTGTTAGCAATAATCTAAAACATTCAGTCATGCATGCAAAATTCTTAATGAACTTCTGGTAAAATTCACAAAGACCTAAGAAAGACCTAAGCTGCTCTTTGTAGGTGTGATGAGGTGCATTGAGAATTCCATCAATGATGCTTGGTTTGGGTTTAACTACAGCTGAAGTCAAAATATGGCGCAAATACTCAACTTCATTCACTCTAAACATGCACTTGTCATCTCTCATAGTGACTCCATTGAGTTCCAATATGGATAATACTTTTTCCACACACTGACATGTGACAAAACTAGAATGTACCAGCAGGTGTGACAAACGCTGTGAGATGACGGCATTGTTCATCCAGTTCCACCTGATGATACGCTGCCTGAAGATCCAGCTTTGAAAACCACTTGGTCTGACCTACAGTATTGATGAGGTCTTCAATGCATTGCAAAGGAAAAAATCTTTATCCAAATGCCATTGTATACGGATCTTAAATCAATACACAACGCAAATCTCCAGATTTGTTTTAGTGAGCTCTATTGGAGAAAGCCACAAAGTGGTGTCAATGGGTTCAATAATTCCATTGTCTTGCATTTTCTTAAAATTGTAGAAAACTCACCTCTTACACTATAGGGTACATTACGCAACTTAACAGGTGTAAATCCCTCTTTGACCATGATTTTATGTACAAAACGTATGACTTTGCCCACTTTGTTTTGAAAAACCCCTTTGAATTTGTTCTTTCCAATCCACATCAGAGATAGAGTTTATAAGAGTTACATGGTGTTTATGTCTAGGTCAAATAATTAAATCAAATTCTGTCTGAAGCCACCAACCTAACACATTAGTACCTTTGTGAGATATGTAAACTTTTCCTTTAATGGTTTTGGTTTCAGAGCAAATATCTGCTTAAAGGTACCCTACTAAATCAATCCTGCTTCCTTCAACTGTAATTGTAATACCATTCGGAGGAAGAAGACCTTTGGTTGCCCAAAATTCCTTGTATTTTTCAATGGAAACAACCGTAACTCTTATTCTAGAATCCATCAGCAAAGGAATTAAAATGCCATCATTTAGAATTGGCATGTGCAGGTCACTGTACTTGCCGTTACTATGTACACTATCAACCTCAATACAATCTACTGAAAGAATTAACTCCTCTACTTTGTTACTAATGTCATACTCATCACCCAAAGTTACACTCCTTATTCCTACTCATTTGCCACCTCTACACACTTTTTCGAAGTGTCTCACTTTTTTGCATTTCCAACAATCTTGTGTGGTAGCTGGACAATTTTGAAAATTCGATAGGTGAGTTAAAGCTCTACACCTATAACATGCAGGCTTCATTGCAGAATAAACAGGACCTTTGCCTCTGTTTGCACTGAGATAAGATTGTTGTGAAACTGACCATTTATTGTAGGGAATAGCTTGTAACTGGTTATTGTGAGGGTGAACCTGAGACACTTTTTCCACACAACTCACAGAATTGTCATGCCCCAACTGCTTGGCATCCTTTAGTGATGATTCGATACTTTTGCAATGTCTATTGCTTCATCAAGAGAGGGATTCTTAGAAGCCAACAGTATCTGTTGTATTTTTTAGAAATAACATCTGGACACAATTTGGTCTTGAATAAGTTGTGAAGTAAAACCTTCAAAATCACAATATGCTGTCAACACTTTTAAGGCCATGACATATGAATCAATACACTCACTGGGAGCCTGTACACGTGTGAAAAATGTGTGACAACACACCACTAAATTAACCTTTCCTTCAAAGTAAATTTCCAACAGTTTGACAGCGACTTCAAACTCATCATATTCTTCATCCTCACTGCACACATATTCAGGTAGATGATCAAATACATTTTGGCCTTCTATACCTAGGTAATAATAAAGTAAATTGTGTTTCCTATCTGGTCTGAATTTCAGACCATCAATAGCACCCAAGTCTACATTGAATAACCTAAACCAAATTCACCATTTCAAGGGAGGATCTCCAGAATCCTGCAGGAATGGTGCTGGAGTTGTAACTGCCTTCATAATGGTATATAAGAAATAATAAAAATAAATACTCAAAATTAGTCCACCTGTAAAATAAGCACAAGTTAAGCAAACTGCAAAATACTCTAGAAAGAAAAAAAATTGAAGTATGCTGTAGAAATTAACAAAGTAATATTAATAAGATGCAAGTAGTGTGCTGATCACTGTGGTAGACAAGCAGATGTCTGTGTGCTGATCCCTGTGGCAGACCAGCAGATGGCAGTGTGCTGATCACTGTGGTAGAGCAGCACATGACCGTAGAAGCGATGGTCCAGAGCGTTGCTTAACAACATTAGGTGGCACTGCTCATTGCAAAGCTGGCAAGCAGGAGTTCCAAGCAATAGGTGGTGCTGCACAATGAAGAATTGACAGGAAGTTGAAGAATACACAGGCAGTAGTGTGGTAACAAACTGCTGCAAGCAGGAGGATACAACTGGCAGAGATTCAAGAGTCACAGGAGCTAGTCAAGGTAGGTGCGGAACAAATCCATGGCAAGAGCAAAAGAGTACGCTCCACAACAGCAGACAGGCGTTCCAATGTCCCACATGCTGAACAAATAGACCAGCTAACTGCAAGACATTCCACATGCAGAGCGAATCGGCACCCTCAACAAAGAGCAAAACGCGAGGGAATCCAAGTGCTGACACACGAGGCTCCAGCAGTTGTCACGCAGACCGGCTGGTCTGTGAAACCCTCCCGTCTTGAGGGAAACACCAGACAGTGCTCTTTAAGCTCCTAAACCCGTCCCAAATGTGCCGCATCAACCACATGGGACACCCAGCTTCAAATACAAGGATCACTGCAACGTTGAGGGAAAGTGGATCCCTGGGCCCCATTAAAAATAAACACAGTACCGGATAACTGTCCTTAAGGAAGCCCAGTATAGGTTGCCCAGCTCATCTCCAATTTTTTTGTATCCAAATAAACTCCAATAAGCAAAGTGAACTTGAAGGGTTTTTATGAAGTATAGCAGGCAGAGTTTCCTTAGTACATAAGGTCCCAGAGGATCCAAACAACTAACTTCAGATTCAAACCATAGCACATATAGATTCCAAAAGAGAATGGATATATAACCAATAACATGGCAGTAGAATTAAGCATCACATAACAATAGAAAAGGAAGACATCCAGGGCGAAAGGTGGCAGATGCCACGGGTATCTTCCCGGACTGCCTAAAAATGTGTCACATCTATCCCCTTCTGGAAAAACCTCAGCAGATGTGAATTATTTAATTAACTACCATCCTAGCTCTAAGCCTTCCCTTTTTATCCAAGGTGCTTGCCTCATTGTTCTCCTAGTCCTCTCAGCGGCCTTTGACACAGTCAACAATAAACCTCTGCTGAACATCCTGAAAGCTCAGATGAACATTGAGGGCAGAGTCCTAAACTAGTTTTCTTCCTACCTTTCCAAAAATGTCAAATGTTTACAATAGGCAATTGCCTCTCTAGAACCATCACCTTTCACATGGGGTCCCTCAGGTTTCAATTTTGCCCTCGCTCCGGTCAATTTCTATATAGAACCCTTTGGACGGATTCTCAGAAAATGCTTGTGTTTTATATCACCAATATGCACATAATTTGCAAATCTATCTCAAAATGTCCTTCGCAAATGACATCCTCCCGCTGGCGAACTCTAATCCAATATCTAGAAATGGATGTCCAACCACCACCTGAAACTGAAGCGGACTGAAAAAGAATTCCTTTTACTATCACAAAAAAGTATCCCCTGTCCGTTCAAGAATGGATTCATTGGTGCTCTCCCTTGGGCTGCACAATATCATGGACACAGCCAAAACTCTGGCATTCGTACTCGACTACTGTTTTAACCTACACTTCCAGATATCTAAGATGGCTAAAAATACACACTAACGCCTCAGGCTCATTTGGTACATCAGACACTTAATCCTTAACGGGGACTTAAAAGTCTGTAGTAGAGGCACTAGTCCTCTCCAGACTGGATCATGGGAAGTCCCTGCTCTCTTGGTTCCCTAAAGCTCACCCACCCACCCTCAGAGACATTCTCTTTGCAGCTGCATGCTTGTGTCAGGATACATGAAAATCTATTATATATCTCACCGATCCTGCTCAAAGATGGCCTGCCTCACTCATAGAGCCCTTCACAATGCTTCATCTCCCTACCTGGCCATGAAACTGAAAATCTCTGGTGCTCAGCGACGTATTAGGAACTCTGAATTGCTCCTAGTTGAGCCCCAACCTTGCTCAAAAAGTCTCCTATTGTCACTGTTTGATTACTTTCTTATTTGTTTGCTGATGTAAACTCTTTTTCTGATTCTATTGAAAAGCGCTCTAATGCTTGGGCAACGCAAAAACAAATAAAATAAATAAATGAGGGGCATATTAGCAAGACCCACGTTAAAATTATCGCCGTTTTAGCGGCAGGAAACTGCCGCTAAAACGGCGATAATGGGCTTGCTAATATGCGTTATAGAATTCAATAGAAGCCCAGGTTAGATGTGCAGGACATCTAACCTGGGCTTCTATTGAATTCCATAACGCATATTAGCAAGCCCATTATCGCCGTTTTAGCGGCAGTTTCCTGCCGCTAAAACGGCGATAATTTTAACGTGGGTCTTGCTAATATGCCCCTGAGTCTTTCTACAATGGGAAGTATGGCGATTGTATTGACCGCGCCCTTGAGGAAGGTACAGGCTTCACATTTTGTAGGGTCTCGGAAAGCAGTTTTATTCCCCACCACCAGGTGGTGCTCTTGGCAAGTATTGGGATGAGAAAGACGTGCACTAGAAAAAGAACATAACTAGTTCATATACCATCATGTTGTAACTATATATGTACTTGTTCTGTGTAGTGTATATTTGCTACTGAAATGTTTAATGAAGCACCATTAAAAAATGCGCACGTGTGTTATGTATTTACAAATGGCAAGAAAATCCTGCCTGTGACTCGATTTATCCCCCTATTTGGCGCCTTAACCAGATTTAAAAAGACATGGACAGGAGACGGCTCAATTCATACACGTGTCCTGGAGAAAGGGCAGCATTTCTGCTCTCAGATGTACCTTCGCGCCTGAAAACCCACCTTGTAGATTTTTCTAATCGAAGGCTACTCGCACCGGAATTTCACAAAATCATGTATGGAATACAGATCGAACTAACCCTAGTTAACTCTTTTAGCCAGCTTTGTGTAGAATTACTAACAAAAAGTTATATATGTTTGTACCCAGTGTAAAAAAAATGTTTAGAAGCACAAACCTCCTGCTTCAATGGTTATTGATCCTCGCAGCTTACTTTCGACATTGTTTAGTCGTCGTGCTTTAGGTTTCTTTTGCATTTGGTTTGGGCGCCCTCCAGTGGGAAAAATGAAAATCCTGTCTAAAAATGATTTTGTCTTGTCAAATCGGTATTTTTATTCCGTTGTAACTTTCATTTAAATAGCGCTTACAGCCTCTGAGGAGGCGTTCTAGAGGTTTACCCTGGGCGGCACCGGCACGCTGCTCCGGATCCCATGGTTAGTGGATAAATCAGTGCTTGTTCGTTAGTGTTAGTTATTGGGGTTAGCATTGCGCTCTCATGAAAACTATCGTGCAACAATAAACATTCCATAACCCATGGGTAGTGTAAAAGGCCAACTTCATTAGGACATGGTTGCATATCGATACTTTATTAACATTAAACAGCAACTTATAACTTAAAACACGATCCCCCAACGTCATCACCCGTCCAATCATCTCTCAGAGCCACATTCAAACCCCAACCGTCCTTTTTCATTCCATTCTTTCGTGACAAGGTACCGCCCCCGCTGTTCTTTCCCCTCTCCCCCCTCCCCCCGAGGGTGTGTAAGAGCCCGCATGTGACTTTTCAGCCCCAGGAGTTCCGCCCCACTGACTAAACTTGCAACCCGTCCTACACTTGGCACACCACCAACTTCGCACCCCCCCCCCCAATGCACACACTCCCTTGACCCTTTCCTAAAGTCGGGTGGGTGGGTGGACCACAAAAACTTCCCTACCCGACACTCCCCGCCCCTGTGATGCACAGGGACCGGAAGAGTCCGTTAACGACTCTCCAGACCCTTATATGCCCCTGAATGACCCGCCCCTTCCCCCCAGAAAAACCTATCCCCAACCATGTCCTGTCTTTATCGCACGAATACCCCCGGGGAAAGACTAGACTGCGTCTTCCTTTTCCCGGGGGCTGCCATCGTGCAACAATAAACATTCCATAACCCATGGGTAGTGTAAAAGGCCAACTTTATTAGGGCATGGTTGCATATCAATAGTTTATTAACATTAAACAGCAACTTATAACTTAAAACACGATCCCCCAATGTCATCAACCGTCCAATCATCTCTCAGAGCCACATTCAAACCCCAACCGTCCTTTCTCATTCCATTCTTCCCCGACAAGGTACCGCCCCGCTGTTCTTCCCCCCGAGGATGTGTAAGAGCCCGCATATGACTTTTCAGCCCTCAAGAGTTCCGCCACCCAGAATAAACCCTGGTGTTTTTCTGCCCCCCCCCCCCCCCCCCGCCCCGATCCCTTTCCAGTTTTCCTACAAACCACTCACGGCTAATCTTGCTTACACCATATGTTCTCATTCCACAGACGACTCACCGTGTCCCTCAACTCCATCATATAATACGCATTCCCCATTCTCGACAAATGCACTCCATCATCCAGAAACAGGCACGCCTCTTGTTCGTGAATCCCCACATGCGAGATCACCGCAATCCCCAGACCTTCACAAAATACTCTCATTGCTCTATTTATTTTCCTGTGAGCCTTGTCCATTACTCCATGACGAATTGCCCCCCGCCAACTACGACATGGCACAAATTCTGTCCATATGATGCAAGTTCCGGAAAAATTCCTCTTGATGGCCTCAAGATCCCTCTTCATATGTTGTAAAAGAGTCAAACCGGATAACCTGACCAAATCATTTCCCCCCAAATGGATCAGCAGCATGTCCGGGCAACCTCTCTGCGGTACCAGCTTACCCAACCATGGCAGCAAGTTTCCCCAACACATTCTGTTTTTTCCCCACCAAAGCACCTTGTGCCGGCTGCTGTGCAAATCCAGATTCCTGCCGTATATTTGCTGGTCCACATATTTGGATGCCCAATGAACCAGAGAATGTTCCATGATCCAGGTCACCGTCTTGGCCCCTGGACCGTTCAGACGTCCTGCGTTAAAAGAGAAAAACATCATTATCCTGAGCCCCCGGCTCCGTACACCCCCCACCTCGGGACCACCTCCCCAGTTAAACCTCTAATCTGCAACAAAAACTTTCTTATGACCGCTTCCTCACGTAACGCTCACAACAGTGAGATCGCCACCTACCTATCCTCCGAATACTCTCCCAACCCCACCCCACCCCAGGCCTGCTGCTTCCGTCGCTGCCCCTATTCTGAAGGAATGGGTACCGAAAGCCTTTGCGTCCCTATCCAGCCGGCGAAGGTCCATTCGCATCACCGCCAATAACTGTGATGCCAACATAGGCCTCCCGTTCTGATGACAAAATATACTCTCAAAACCACAACCAGGCCACCTCCTGAAGGTTTCCCACTCTCGAACAGGGCACACCGAAGACAACCCTCCTTCATTCAGCCACACCCACTTCCCCCTGCCCTGTTGATCCGTCTTGGAACGACTCAACCATATGCCCAAACGCCCCGTGTCCAGTCGTACATCACCCACCTGTAACCCCGGTGTCCTTGCCGACCCCAACTGTTCAGAAACTCGAAAAGCACCGAAAAACATCCACAACATGCAGAGCCTAAAAATGGCTAACTCGAACGTGTCATACCAACACCCCGGAAGGACTGCCAATAACTCTCCCAACAAATTGAACGTAATGGCCTCTCTTGGGGCCAAACTTCTTCTTTCCCTCTGTTTCCCCCAACCTTTCAACATTTGACTGAAAATCTCATTCCCGGCAGGGTCAAACCCCCAATGCAGCTTGCCGTAAAAAGAGATCCCAGCCAACTTCCCCCCCAATCGTGATGAGTGACAGAACTTTGTCAATGCAAAAAAGGACAAAACGCAACACACTCCTCTTTATCTCCTCAGGATCACGATCCCAGCCCTGCGGTACATTCGCTTCAAAGGCCCAGAAAACAGACCATGCCAGCCTATAGCTCTTCCTTGTGGATGCCGCTAAAGCGCCTTCCACCAAATTGATGACCCTCATTCGCCCAGCTGCCAAATCTCGACCGGCAGCGGAGTCTTGACTGTGTCTGCTCAAGGCACCGGTGATCGGAAACGCTGCCACTGCGAACGAGATAAAGCATCCGCAATGTCATTCTGTGCACCCGGGACAGGACGGGCTCTGAACACAATATTCAAAAGCAGACACCTCAGCATGAAACAACACAGCAACTTTAGCACTCTCAGATCTCTGGCCTTCTGTCTGTTAAACAGGTCAACCACAGACATGTTATCTACACGGAACAGTACCGATCTGTTTGCCAGCTCACCTCCCCACAGATGTAGCGCCACAATCAAAGGGAAGAATTCCAAGAAGGCGATGCTGCACCCTTGATGCACCCAGTGATCCGGCCAACACTCAGCACACCAACGGCCATCCCAGAAAAGCCCGAAACCATGTGCACCCGCCGCATCCGAAAATATCTGGATTTGCCAAACTGCATTGTCATCCAAAAACTTCATGGGCACCCCATTGAAATCAGCAAAAAAGGTCCTCCATACACATAGGTCTGCCCTGACTGCCATATAAATCCTGACCCTATGGTGCGGCAAAGTCGCCCCAGACATGGCCATGCCCAGTTGACGACAAAATGTTCGCCCCGCTCGCACCACTCTGCATGCATAATTTAGGTATCCCAGAAGTTTCTGCACTTTCCTCAACTCGATCTTCCTTTCATCTATCACTTCTAGCAGAAAAGCTTGCATCTCATTCCCCTTGGCCTGAGGTAACCTTGCCATCATCGCAAATGTGTCCAACTCAATTCCCAAAAATGTCAACACTGCTTTGGGGCCTTCTGTTTTTTCAGGTGCCAAAGGCACTCCAAAAGCATGAGCCATTCATTGAAAATGATGCAGTGCCGACCGGCATTCACCTGAGCTCTGCCTACCCACAAATAGGAAATCATCCAAATAGTGCGACACTTGCCTGTGGCCACTGGATCGAGTAAAAACTAACCCTGGGCACTGAACTCCGCTCCGCTGACGGAGTTTGCAGAATTTTGCATACTCTGCGTTCTGCGGAGAACGCGAAGTTCCTGCAAAACTTCCGACTCCGCAGCAGAGCAGAGTTCAGCCCCGGATCCTCCTGCCTCCCACCCCCCAGCAATAAATATTTTCTAAATGCAATCTACAATTAATATAAAATAAAACCGCACTTACCTTATCGCAGCGTCCCGGGCTGCCCTCCTCCTCCTCGCCGTAATCTCCTACATTAGACATACGTCATGGTAGGACTGCGCATGTGCGCGCATGCGCAGTCCTACCATGGATTACGGCGAGGAGGAGGGCAGCCCGGGACGCCGCGATAAGGTAAGTGCGGTTTTATTTTACATTAATTGTAGACTGCATTTAGAAAATATTTATTGCGGGGGGTGGGAGGAGCGGAGCTCCACTGAGTTTTTGGCCAACTCCGTGGTGCTCTGCGTAGAGCAACTCCGCCTGCTACGCCCCCCCTTAGTAAAGACCCACTGCAATTAAGTGCTAAAAACCTCAAAAAGTGCACACGAAATGGCGCAGCCCATCGGCAAAACCTTGTCCACATATATGCATCCATCAAATTGCATGCCCAACAATTGAAAATCTTCTGGATGTATGGGAAGTAACCGGAATACTGACTTGATGTCACACTTTGCCAATTCCACCCCCGCCCACAGCTCCTTACTAGGGCCATTGAATCATCCACCGACGCATACAAAACCTTGGAATCCCCCTCCGCGATGTAATCATTCACTGACTCACCCTCTGGCCATGACAAGTGGTGAATGAGCCGGAACTCCCCCTCAGCTTTCTTTGGGACCGCTCTAGGGGGGACACTGTCAAATCTGCCATGGGCCACAACGCATATGGACCTGCTATTCTCCCCTCCCGGACTTCCTTCTCCAATTTCTGTGCAACTACTTGTGGGAATGCTTTGGCTGACTGCAAATTGTCAGCCCATCTCTGCCTCTTAGTACCTTGATACCCAATTCGAAAGCCCTCCCTAAAGCCCCATTCCAGCTGCAATGCTTCTTCTCTCTGTGGATACATCGCTAGCCAGGGCCTCAAAGCTTCCAGCCTAATGGGAGTAGTTGCCTTTTGTTCCAGGGTGACCCTGTTGTCCCCTCCCTTGAGTCCCCCTCCACTGCTCTTATGGGGTGGCCAGTGTGAAACCCTGGGTAATGGGGTGTCTACCCCACATTTCGAGCACTCATGTTTGAATTTACATGGTTGCCTGGAACAGTAGCCCTTATTGTAGTTCATTAGGCCAAGCAGACAGACACACGCTGTCCTGCTCCCACGCGCTGCATCAGCAGGCTGGGCTGATCTCCTTTCAACATACTTTAGAGGACGACCACGTAAATGACTGATTGACTCGGTCGGTGGCACCTTCTAACCCCAACACGGAGTGACTGCACCTCCGGCATTCATCCACCCATTTTTAACAAGTAATGCTAATCCAGCCTAATACGTAGGAAGTTATCCATAACCCACAGGACAGAGCGGACGCCCCTCCTGTGTGCACGTCATTCATAGCAACTGGAAATCGTACCAGGAACGCACGCACTGTCGTGCTGTTAGAATCAGGTTTCAACACGTGAAATCCTCACGTCGTGCTACACCACAGGCTGCCAGCCTTACTCTACCCTCACATGGTCGCCCGGCTGGGACCCTTGTGAGTATCTTCTTCTTCTGTGTCTCTTTCCTATACTCACTTGTGGCACACATCTACTACACGGCTGCGCAAACCACCCTTCAGATGTCCCTACATTTCTAGGTCCTGAAGAGACCCTACATTGCACAAAGGGTCGAAACGTCGTCGGCAGATAACAGAAGCGAACCATTAAACCAGCGCTTATCATTGTATAAGAAATGCGGTGTACATTTTGTATACTTACAAATGGTCGACCTTATGATTAATTGGAAACCTTGTACATATGTCACAAATATGTCACCAATATTTTAGGTTCCTTTTTTCTCACTGGGGACACTACGCACTACTGGAATATTATTTCCTTGTACATATCTTGATTTCTTTCAAGAACTATATAAACTTGATTGTGAAATACAAAAATTAAGGTGTATGAGGTCTTTTCTCCTTTTGACATCACTCTAACCCTCTTCATTGCCATTGTGCATAAGTATATCAATATCACTTTGATATTATTCCACAGGAGTCATTGTTTTCGTTAACCATTTAACTACCCTGGTTCCGTGTGCGTAGGGTCCCCCTTGTCCTAGGTTCTCGACTTATTGTAGTTCCAGCACGCCCCAACATTGCTTCCAGCTGGTTTCGGGACATAGCCCGCCCCCTGTGGGGCGGGCTTCAGCTGAAAAGGCCGATACGTGACTGGAAGGCCGCTAGCTGTATGTGTAGATGCCGTTGACTGAGTGGACGACATCCACTGCATCCACAGCTCGGAGTCAAGTTCCCCCCAAGATTTGTCCGGATTCAAGCTCACCCGTGCCCTGAACTCCTCATCATAGCATTTGGGCCGTCCTAATTATATCCATGTATTTTAGAAGTGCTATCGCCCTGTCCCCATGCTTCTCACAATAAATGCTGGCGTATATAAGAAAGACTGACGTCCAGTTCTCCATTATTGATCGGCACTCTCGGCCTCCTCGTAAGCTCCCACTCTTCCTCTTTCGACCCTTCTTTAGCCTGTATATCCCTGTGTAAGAGTTTAAATACGTCTACGTATTCGTGCCTCCATATTCTATTCTTTGTTTTCTCAGACAAATGAGACCCTAAAGGCATCGCTAAGCCCATATTAGGCAACTTTTTTTATGTTTGGCTACATCTGAATCCTTACTGTCTTTATCTGACTCTGAGGAGCTATCTGACCGCCGCCTTTTGTTATCCTTATGTTTCCTACTCTCACTTTTCCGCGATGCCTTTTTGTCAGTTATTACTTTTTTCTTATCTTTTTTTGCATTAACATCACCATCCCCCGCCGACCATCTCGCCGGTTTCTCTTTCTGCCCAACCCCCCGCTCCCAAACTGACCACCATTCACCCGCACCTGAAGGTAATGGCTCAGTCGGCCGTCTGGTTGCTTCAAGTTCCCCTTTGTTGTTCTTCTCCTTTCCTTTGACCCGTTTAGCGTCCGCTCTTGACTGAGTAAAACATGAACTGGAGAACGTGTTGCGGGCCGTTCGCTGGCGCCGTGAGGGCCGTGCCGGACTACCCCATCCTCCTCACGCAATTCCCCTTCTTCCCACTCATCACTCTCATAATCCAGCAGCAGCTCATCCTCAACTGCATACTCATCTCCGACCACCCGCTCCCTACATTCACCACTCTCACCGCCATCCTTTCCGCACCAAAAACTCGCTCTAACAGTCATGTCGTAGCGCGCCCGCTCTCTCGGTGTAGGGTTGGCTGCCGCGGACACCCCCGTGCCTTCTTGCCAGCATGTCGAGGCCGTAGTGCGCCCGCTAGCAACACCCCCCTTCTGTCGGTGTCTGCTGCCGACCTTGTACCCACCCCTCCCCCTTGGCTGCGCCAACCAAGAGGGTCCTGTGCATCACCATGCCCTTTGGCCACAAGAGCCACTGTAGTGTCTTCCCCCTGGCACCCACTAACTGGCACCCAAACCCATCTCCCACTGCCCTGGCCTGAAGTCCCCGGCTCTGGCCTGTCTGCTAATCCCTCTCTGACCTCCCCCTCCTCTGACCTCCGACATGCTACAGCGTCCCTCTCGTGGGCCTCACATAGTGCCAGCCAGCACGCCTCAGTTTCTTGGACCAGTCGGCGCTGTTCCCTGATCTGTGCCTCAATATCAACCTCTGCCCACCTACTACTTGGCGCTTCCTGCACTGTGGGGTTGTGGGTACTTTCTGTCCCGGTGCAAAAGGCCCCTTGATGTCCCATATCATTGACCTGATTGACCCCACCAGCACTTTTTAATTTTTTAAGGGCGGGGCCCTTGGCCCCCTCCCCCTTGGAGGCACCCACTGTATATTTTAATAATAGGGAAGGGTCGTGATCCTCACGCGCCCCTTTTCCCTTATTTTCTACAATTGCACTGCCTTGTGCTTGTTTGCTCCCAAGCTTCCACCCTGTCGAACTGCTCTGATGAGCCCCGGCCTCGCCCGATACCTCATCTGAATAACTGGAGCCGGGCAGCTCATTTGGCTCTAGGCCAGCTGGGAGGCTGAGGCATCATCCTCCCCTGCTCGCGCTTCGCTTCCCGCCCCTCCCCCTCCCACGTGAGCCTGCCTTAGACCAGCCTCCCTCGCCTTCGGGGAGGCAGGCCACGACAGCGGCTACCACGCCGCCTGATGCCAAACGCGTGGGTCGCGACATGCCGACCCACGCCTCCTCGAGGACCCCAGGCCGCAGGAAGTCCTCCCGACCCGCTGCGCCTTGCGTGTGGAGCGCGGCCCGGACTGCGTCAGCCGAAGGGGCCGGCCCACCCCTCCCCTCATCAGCCATATCAAGGCAGAAAGCAACACGGGGGCACCGCGCTGGAAACCCAGTAAGCCGCCCGCTAATATCAGTGACACAATAATTTATATCTAATGAAGTTTGCACAACAAAAACTTCCCTACCCGACACCTCCCCCCCCACCCTGTGATGCACAGGGACCGGAAGAGGCCGTTAACACCTCTCCGGACTCCTATATGCCCCTGAATGACCCACCCCTTCCCCCCAGAAAAACCTATCCCCAACCATGTCCTGTCTTTATCGCACAAATACCCCCGTCTTCCTTTCCCCGGGGGCTGCCATTCCATACACTTAACCCAGTTTCTTATGCTGGGCATCACATTTCTCTGGAACGCAAGGCTAGTGGTTCATCTATTGTTGGTTATGGGAACTAGTCTTCTGCTGTCAAGGAAACCATTACATGCTCTAGTTTCTTTGTGTAGGATTAATTAATAAGAGTCAGGTGTGACCATTAGTAGAGAGGGGCTTGTCAGTTAATGTAGATAGTTGGTTGAGCTATTAGATGAGCTAGAAGAAATTAGGCATTGTTAGGTTGCAGGAGTATGGCTTTCAAATGAGAGGTGGTGATCTTTGAAATTATAGGAAATTTGCAGAAATACAATAATAATAGAGATTAAGGCAGACATGCATGTCAGTTAACATGCAGAGGATGTAAGTTATAGACCAAGGATATTTTTTCATACAGAGCCGCCTTCGCTCCTGGCCGGGTCCCGCTGCTGGAACAGGAACAAGCCAAGCCTGCCTCCCTCCCCTCCCCAAAGCCAATCACAACGCTGCAATGGCAGCTTTGTGATTGGTGCGGACAGCACCCAGCCAGGCGCCTGTAGGGAGGCCATTTCTCTATGTAGTCTGCATGCAGCCTACATAGATAAAATGTAGAGTGCGCATGACTGGTTTGGTCGGCCCCAGAGGGCCGACCAAACAGTCAAGGCCCACAACAGTGGGCAAGCCACTCCTCCCCGAAGCCTCCAACCAGGCATACTCTCCCGCCCGCCCCCAACCAGGCATACCATTCTGTTTTCTCACAGCGTGAGAAGCAGAAACATAAAATGGTATTTAAAAAACCATTTTATGTTTCTGCTTCTCGCACTGCGAGAAAGCAGTGGGGCGACACTCCTCCACCCTAATGGAGGAGCCGCCCCTGACTGACTGTCATTTAAAGATTGGTAGGAGGCTTTATATTTTAACAATGACTGTTTAACATTGGTCTTACTGATAAGTAATCAATGTATATCTGAAGGGTCTTCAACAGGTCTCTTTAACGAATGAACCAGAGCATCATGCTTGACTGATATAAATTCTGGTGTCTTGTGAGACTTTGTTTGGATCCCCCACATAGACCGCTCAAAATCTGAATCCAGCAGGTTGATGGTGAGTGGGTTCAGAAGTCCCAAAGGTCCCACTGGACTATCAGTCAGCATCTTACAATCCTGTACAGCATAGTTAGATACAATCTTCAACAAGCATTGGCATAGCCAATAGGTCTCGCTTTTGGGACCGTATAAGTATTTAGTTATGCAGCACAATCGCTAAACACTTATAAGGTCCCAAACGCGAGACCTATTGGCTATGCCAATGCTTTTTTTTAAAGCAGCCGTATCGTACTTTCAGTGGTTGTACACCCCCGCCCCGCTTCCCCCTCCCGTGAATGCTGCGCCTTCCACGCGCCGAGCAGCTATCATGCTCCACTGATGTGCATCCAGATTTCAGGCAGCAATAAAAATGTCAAGATAACTCTTGTGATTAATGTTCCTGGTAGAGAGAGAGAGATCAGAGTTTTGTCTAGTGGCATTTTTGACTTGTATTAAAGTAGTACAGAGGGTTAATATGCCTGCTGCAAAGAACCGATCTGTATTTAAAGTGGATAGCTGAGTGGATTAATAAACCCAGCCTTAACCAGCGCTTTAAAACAAATGAAATGTATGCAAGAGAGGTGCTATGCAGAGATGAAAGGTCCTTTTGCTTGGTGGTAGTCAGGTAATCTGAGGAGGAGGTCATGGCGGAGGGGGCGCTAAAAAGACTGTCGCACTGGACGCCATCTGTGCTAAAGCAGGCCCTGTAGCGCATTGCCATTTACATGCAGCACATTTTCTGTTGAAATGGCCACTAAATTTGCATGGGCATACAGTTTTACTGGTAAAACCATGTAGCACACAAACGATAATGTGTGGAAATCGTGTTTTAGTGAATATTTATCATTTGTGCATTACTTAGTAAAGGGTCTTGATTTGTTTTAATCTTATAAAAAAAAACAATTCCATAACGCTTCAGAATTACAAAAAAATGTACTTCATGCCTGCTTTCCTAATTGATTATATATTATGAAATGTGTTTATAGTTTATTTACAAGTATTTAAATGTTGACATCACCTAGCCTTTCCTTTAATTCCTATACCCAAACATGCTTGTCACCTAGGCCAATTTTACAAAATTCTCTCACTTGGCAGTCAGAGAAATAAAATACCATTTTACAAATAAGCAGCAATTTGTCAGAAGAGATTCCCTGAAATCTGACTTTTCTTTCGAACTCACAGCAGGTGTAACACCATAAATACAAAAATGTAAAGGCATCTTTATAGCTCATTCCCTTTCTGAACTCCAGCAAGGTTATTTTTGGGGGTGCTGCAGCACCCCCTGCGCCCCTACTTCTAGCGCCTATGACTTCATGAATGACCTCGATGCGAGCAATTGTACAGCCCGTGTGCACGGTACTGTTGGCGGTGCTGTACATTTTACGAATGCGATGGTGCTGGCTGCCCACTCACACCTATTCCTGATCAATATGTCCATTTATTGGAAAGGGATCTGAACGTAAGCGCTGCTTTGAGGTTAATGTGGGATAAAAGATAAGAAAGAGCAGTTAAACGGAGTACGTACACCAGTGTGGTGCGTGGGTCACGCAGGGAAGAGTGCAGTACAAGTGCTTTATGGGGCTCTCTGCACCGGTGAGTTCGGGTTGGGCCAGGCGAGTGGTAGCCTGGTTACCAGTGTTTGGGTAACAGGATGCCACAAGTTCTGGAACATGGTTGGGTTGAGGGAGCTGGGGAACGACAGAGTTACCCATGGGAAGGCTAGAGCGATCAACCTCGAAGGCGGGGAACAGGGTTCGAGTCTCGGCAGCTACACTCAACATCCTGCGATTCTGGGCAAATCAATTACTCCCCGTGCCTAACAAAAGGAATGTGTCCGACTGTTACGCAAATGGTGGTCATGTATAGCGCTCTGATACCTTTGGATCGAGTTAGCGCTATATAAAACTCCCCCGAAAGTGTTTTTTGTCACCAGCTTGCTCTCAATAAAAGGTTTACCAAAGCAGACTGGGCACTTTATGACTGCCCGCACCGAGCAGTGGCGCAACTAGACCCAAACGTCGGGGTGGGGGGGGCTAACACTTTAAATGCTGGAGGCACTTTAAATTCTCCTCTGCCCTGCATTCTAAAAAAACAAACCTATTGTGATGTGGGTATATTTCTTTTAATATGCAGGATACCCTGTTGTTCATCCGTGGACGGGGAGGGCTGGCTTTCCTTCACTCCTGTGAACCCTTTAACATTGCTAGTCTCGTCACTGTTGGCTTGCAGATACACCAAATAAGCAATAAAAGGGCCATGCAGGAAAAAAGAAAGGGGTAAAAAAAGATAAACACAGAGGCTTACTGTGAATGCCAGGGCTTTAGAACAGGCAGAGTCATAACCAGGATAAACCTTGGCAGCCTCAACCCAGCCCACGCCACCTGACGGGGGGGAAGGGGAGGTGAGCGGAGGGGGGGGGGGCTGAAGCCCTTTCAGCCCGATGGTTGTTGCGCGCCTGGCGCCGAGTGTAGCGGCCTTGAATGACTGACCATCTCATCCTCGAATTCCTAACAGAAGTGTTGTGCATCCGAGTGCCGTGCTGCACAGTACAGCACTGAGTGTGTGCATGCACCACACTTACACCAATTATAACAATTGTAGTTCTTGGATACAACAGTGACCTTTAAATGTCATACATATATACAGGCAATTGACAAATGTGCAGATTTCCGATTTTTAATCTTAATTTTCTTATTCCGTTTTGCTACAGAATATGCGTGCAAATATTTGTGTTTTCCTCAGTCGTGTGCATGTTGTTGCACAAATGTACCAGTAACCTTAATAAGAGGTGGATGAAGGTAGGGGAGAGGGGGCACTCAGCTCAGTTTTGCAGGGAGATAATGACAGCTGTCGGACTTGGACAGAATCTAGGCTCAAACACCAAAATAAAAGTGGCCACCAATAGCCCATATACTTGTGAAGCACGCTGGTTCGGTGTTTTGCAAGGCGTGGGGCACTGCATGCAATGTTTGTGGTCGCATCAGGTAAATCAACAGTAAAAACCAGCCCAGCATGCATAAAACCGGCCCACAAACAGCCAAAAACCGGCCCACAGACTGACCTGTCAGACCAGCCCTTCCACCCTCTGCCTGAGCACCCTGTAGGCCAATCCGACCTTGGTGTCGAATTAACAGGAAAAGCATGTACCCGTTTATTTCATTATGGAAAGCAATACCGGTAGTGAAGATAAATATAGTGGGTAATGCTGTTCCTAGCGTGTGCGTCTTTGGGCAGCACGAAGAATACGAATACAAAAGCAATGACAACACCAGTAGGCCTGGTTTTAATATGGAACGCAGGCGTGTACCAATGCACACAGTTGCATGGCTGCGTTTCCATGTGTTAGTGTTAGCTCTTCACAGTCAGACATATTGGCTTTGCCAGTGCTTGTTGGCGGTGTAGCTAATTCACTAAATGAAATTAGACATACTGACAAAGGGGACGGTGAGAGGTAACAAAAGGATGCCGGTGGAGGGGGGGGGGGGAGAGGAGTGAGCGGTAACAAAAGGATGCCGGAGTTACACATAAGGAAGGAAGGAAGCTCACACATGGAGAGAGATCACAAAGGAGAAACCAAGACACAAAGATAAGTAGGAAAGCACAGATGGGGTGGAGAGAGGGTTCAGCGGTGGAGGCAGAACCCACAGTGAGGCAGAATAAAGCTCAAAAGGTGAGACAGAGAACGGACATACGGGGCGAGGGGTCACAGAAACGAGGGAGGATGGGGTTAAAGGGCAAACAAACGGGGAGAGAGAAAGACAAACCTGAGGCAAAGGCAGAGACAAGAATTGTTGATGGAGGGTAAAACGATTGAAGTATAAAGACCGGCATTACCTACACGTAAAACATATTTATTTCTATGTATTACTTATGGAAAGAAAGCAGCATAAAGATAAATAAAAAAAGAAATGGGTATTACGTTCAGTCAAATGCAAAGTATCCTTGATTCATCCATCATACGCTAAAAAGCACCTAGAAGTTATCAATGCTGCGTGAAAATAGTACTGCCAATCGACGAGTTTAAGAGGGTGACAGCACCATCTAGTGTGTATTCAAGGCAATTACAAATGTTAACAAGTGGTGCGCGCGCGCCACAGCGAGACATCTGTTTTGCATTATCGGGCACGATAATGCAAAACAGATGTCGGCCCTGCGGGTAACCGCAGGGAAAAGGCCATGACGCACGAGCGTCTGGTCAGCTTTCTGAAACCCCTAACTTAAAGTCTCGCCAGAGCAGCGCTTGCGCGCTACTCGAGGCTCGACCTAAAAATGAAGACAAACACACTCAAACGTTCAAAGTTTCCAGGTCAGATTTAAAGTGAGC
Organism: Calotriton arnoldi; assembly: GCA_963921515.1. NCBI lineage: Eukaryota > Metazoa > Chordata > Amphibia > Caudata > Salamandridae > Calotriton > Calotriton arnoldi. The sequence goes on along the minus strand of CAWUFW010010082.1, from coordinate 681,378 downwards.
ATCACAAGCCGAAGAGCAATTGTTAAAGTTTCCTCCATCTGTGCAGGAACAGCTTTGTATACATGAGAAGGACAACCCCTTAGCACTCCTCGATGCCCTGAGTCTGTCTCTAATTTCAGGCTGTGTGGGACAGAGACTGTAATCCTATTAGGAAACACAATAATTCCATAATTGTATAGGTTTTGTCCTCAATGTCAAAGAAAGCTTTCCTGATGTTGCTGTCTATTCAATTCATCTAATCAATTGTGTGTCAGTGCTTAATTTTTACCTGTAGATTTCCTGTGCTCAGCACCAGCACTTAAATGTCAACACTGGCACTTATGACTGTCTACCTCATGGTGGCGATGTTTGTCTAATTTAAAGATTAGATCAACAACAGTTGTCTATCAATTCAATACACATTAACAATGACTAATACCTGCCACCAAGCCATTCTTATAGATTTGGGGGCCTAGAATAGTCTGAATTATTACACTTGCAGGAGTGTAATGGTTAGTAGTTGAGTTGGTACTGTCATTTGTACCACTGGCAGGGGCAATGGGTGGTGCAAGCCTCCTGACAGGGACCCCGGCGCTTATATATATATATTCTTGGTTTATGTTTTACAAATTAATGACTGCTCTTTGGTCTTTTCAGATTTGTGGCTTCAGGTTGTGGAGGGGGGAGTGCTTTTACAAACCAACTGCGTTCTGACCAGCATATGGGAGAGACATTTGTTGTGCAATTCTAGGATAATGAGGTTTTCATTTATTGTTCTAAATCCCTCTCCTCTAAATCAGGTCATCTTAAAAGATATAACTTGGCCGGAGATTGAGTTTATAGTGTGTGATTACTATTTCATACTGTATTTGATTTCTAATCACTTACTGCTTTGACTGCTCGCTTATGCAACTTTTGAAGGACAAATTTAGGATATCCAAATGGAATACAGTAGTCTTCAGCTTAGAAACAGCAGTGGTAAATAACATTATCCACCACACATACTGCCCAGTAACCACTTCCTGCCACAGAACCCAGGGAAAGGGTAGGGATGGTTATAAAAACATTAACAGAACCCACTAACAAGGTGGGCAAGTCACTAAGGTGGCCAGAGAACATACTTAGATGTGGCCAATTGGGTACATTTTAGCCATGTAACTAGGATACTTGACATCCTATCTCAGTTTTACTACTTCACCTAAATATGCTGGACATAAACATTATATTTTTAAGTTGGACAGGGCCCACAACCCATTGGTATTTCCCTGGGAAGGGCAGTCCCTTGGCCTTTCCATCAGAATCACTGCCACCCCAATTGTGATTTAGTGGAAAAGTTGGAAACTGTGGAACCGGGAGACATGGTTTTTAATCCCAGCCAGCAAATTGTGTCCTTTTGGACAATCACTCTTTGAACTTTTTCATATGCTCCCTTTTGCAAGATTGGGAGCATTTGGAATGAGTGTAAAGCTTCTAATAACTGAGGTTAAAGAAAATGTATGGATATTACCTGGTGGAGGACGGCAGTGTACGGTCTCATAGTAAGTATATTCGCCAAAATGTAATCCTGTGGTAAATGCATAGCCCTTGCAGCAAGTAGCAGTGTTTTGCAGGCTCAGGTCCACGACTTAAACAAACTGTTTGTTCCTGGGCAAATCGTGTCTCTGCTCACTGATCTGATAAGATGTGAGCACTTTGAAACAGCCTTAACACAAGAAATAAACAGCAAGTGCATACTCCCAGGACAAGTCCCCAGCATGGTTTTCATTCACACACTTTAGGCTGTGTAGCAGAAGATGGGTGTGTTTGTGTCTCTAAAGCTGAAGGTGCTCCTGAAGCTTTATAGTGCAGGACCCTTCTGCTGCAGCTCTTCCGCCCCAGCCACAGACAGGCACCTCTTTTACAGCTCACAAGTGGTGCAAAGAATGAAAGTTGCTAGTTGAGAGTGGAGGGTGACAATAATATGGGACAACTGTGTTTCTCCATCAGAATCTAAATAATAATTTGATCAAAAACCAATAATGTTTAGAGACATTTCTAAAGGAACGCTCATAATATTTCAGAGAATTCCTGGTTTGCCAAACAAGCCTGACCTTCCACTGGGTGTCGGTCCGTTAGGAGTGGTTTTGGGATGTTCTCTAGGAAACCTTTGCAAACTGATTGTGTACTCTACACAAATAGGATGATACTGTATATACTAGAGTTCTCGCACCACAAAGTGCATGCAAGTCACATGACCATATATAAAGACAGGTCCAGGAGCTATGCAGATGCTCTGACTCCCAACCGTTGCAGACCGAGCCAAAAGGCAGGCCAGGGTACACATCCTTCACTTCTTCCATTCTTCTCCGCTTTAGAGGATCATTGGCAGCCCAAAAACTGAGTTTGGCGGGTCTCCTTGAGTGGCACTCCAATTGTCTCTCAATTGTGGTTGTTGTTTCCAAACAACTCCAGGTCCTTTGGTACACCTAAGCCTTGTGCTTGCTTTTGTTCGTGGTAGTTTTGTTAGGGTGTCATGAAGCTTAGGTCTAGTCATGGTCAATCAGGACTGGACTGACCGTAGCAGGCATTGGGAGTTTCCCCGGGAGCCTGGAAGGGTGGGGCCGGTTTTTGAGTGGTGGGGGCCAGTTTTGGAACGGCGGGGGCCGGCTTTGTTCCTGTGGGCCGGTTTTGCAGCAGTCCTGCAATATCTGCCCCAGTATCACAAGCAGCAATGCTGGGGGCCGATTTAGTTAAGCAGCAGTGCTTCACACTTCCACCGACGCCCCCCTTACCCCCTCCCCCGCCCCCCCAGCCCCCCAATTCCCCTTCAACCACCCCTGGCGGCCAGTCCGATAAAATTGCCAGGGCTGATTTGGGTACTCAGTCCCGCCCTGTGGGCAATTGTGCACTAAGGCCACTCGATGTAGCAGCCTTAGAGAACAAGCACACACGGCCACAAGAAGGAGCCAGATAGCAACAAAATGACCACGACAAAAACTTTTTTTGCTAGGGGAAAATATGCATGAGCATTTAAGTGAGCTGGAAAGGCTAAAAAGGGGTTCGGGTGGCACATTCCCTGAGATATTTTTGGAAACAAATAGGGTAAACTAGTGCATTTTACAGCAAATGTTTCACAAGTATTTGTTAAAAAGCACAGGCTTACCAACTGTGCTCCTCCTAGGTTCTGTATTGCCCAAAGCCCTCCCCATACTCTTCAACCACTCATACCTGCTAAACCTCCTCAGCACCGCTGCCCCTACCTACTCTTATATCCTTCATTACATTAAGAGGCATATTTATATGTTCCTTGTGCCCTTCAATCCCCTGTACTTATCAGTCCCTTCTCAGCCTGTGCTGTACAGACTCTTATCTCCTGATCTCCACAAGTGCCCGAAGCCTTTCTATTTCTGACTGTATCAAACTCCTTTCAGTCCTTCACCAACTTCATCAGTCTCTTAACAGCCTCTTCTCTCCAGCCCTCGACCTTTGAGTTCCTCTGACACCTCCAACCCTCTTCAGATACTGGGACACCTCAGAGCACCTTGTCCTCCTTGCCATTCACTAAATTTGTTGGTAGGTCACGGGATCCCTTTAACAGGAGATGGCCTCCCCGGTTCCACTGTTCAGCCCAGCCTCTAAACTCGCCCAACTGTCACACGCTCTCTTATTCTCTCTGTCAATCTCACTCTCTCGCGCTCTTCGTCTTTCACTCACGTTTAGTCACTTGCTTTACACTCACTGTCACTCACTGTCTCTCACTCCCACTCACTCTCATTCATTCTCTCACTCACTGTTACTCACTCTCACCCCTCAATTTCTGTCTTTTTCTGTATCAGGCACCACATCATTTGACAGTTTTTTGCTTGACAGTGTTGCCCTTCAGGTCCTCTTCAGCTGCTGAAGCTGAGTCCATGCACCAGCTCACCCTTGAAGCACCACATGGTGAAGTTTTCGGTCACATACACCATGCAATTGACAGCACAGGTTTGACTTGGTCCAGCACTGTCAGTCACATTGTGATTGCTACTATGGGCCTTGCATTTAGTTAGATCGATGACAGGTAGCACTCTCGGGTAGAGAACTGTGAGGCCTGCTTCAAGACCTCGCTCCACTCAAGCAAAGCACTGTCAGAGCTCTGAACAGACAAACTGTACATGACAGCCTGGACGAGGTCTCCTCACCAGCCATGGCATGTACTGTTTGTGTATCTTTTGTACATGATAGTTATGGCATGGCTTGAAAGCGCAGCTGTCGCCAGACAATCATGTGAACCAGGAGTACATGTTTTGATTGGGGAGAAGTGGTGTGCTTCCACAAAAGAAGTGCTTGCCCTCTATCCAGCTGCCTAAGCTTGAACATTTGGGAGGAACACACATGATATTGGAGTGCTAGTAAAGTATCTCAGATAACTAGAAAGTGTATGGTGTTTTTCTCTGAAAGCAGCACAGATGGGAGAAGGACAGTCAATAACATGCATGGAATTTTAGGTCTGGCTTGACAGTGCAACTGTCCCTTGACCTTTTAACCTACACCAACATTATTCTACAGTAATTTGCTTTCACACAAATGCATATCCATCCCCATGCTATCTACATTACCATACAACATTCATTTGAAGCCAGATGTATTGGCATTGCCAATGTTTGTTTTGAAAGTCTAAAGCAGCTTCAGACTCCCACACCGACATGGACAAAATCATATACAAAATGCGCATGTCTTGGCAATCAAGGAGAGCTCATCCAGGCTGTCATGCTGTTTGCATATGCTTTTCCTAATGCCACTCAGATTATGCAGCTGTGGTGCACATAGTGAGAAAAAATTGACGGCCAACACCTGAATGCCCCAATGAGGGAGTCGGCACCGAATGAGCAGCAACACGTCAGTTTGCCTGTGGTCCCCAAAGATCCTCGCTTAAGAGGTGGGTCTAAAGCAGAGAGCCATGGCAATGTCTTTCAACTCTACCATGCCAGTGGTTGCCTCACATTGGTTTATCTTATACTGATAATGTAAAGTTTCAGCTTCCTAAACTGTAATATGAAACCATCCTCTCACATTGTTTCATTAGTAATTTACACCCCACTGAAGCAGCACCAAAGCCATCTAACACCTATACACAATGACCACAGATATACTAACTACAACATGAAGAAAATGCATATTTTCCAGAATCCACATTGATGCTCCCTTTTGTTGGTTTTTTACCCAACTTAGAGGTCAACCTTTTACATAAAAGCACATTTTGTAAATGAGAAGTTTGTGTTTGCTATAACAAACACCTTCTTTTTGTAATGCAGATAGTTTTTGATCTTATACGACGATTCCCCCCTCATGACAGACACATCAATTTATATAAAATTATCAATAAAAACGCAATCTCTATAGGACTGTTATTTAATGTATATACTCAAATGTGAAAGGTCTGGTGCAATGTGCTTTGGCAGAGCTGTGTGTTGTTCTCTGGACAGACGTATCAGAGAGCAGTAAAAGTCAGGAGCAATGTGACAGTTTTGCAAGAATCACAATCGTGGAATAGAGGTCAAACTTAGTGTAGTGTAGCTCCTATTTCCCTAATAGGCTCTGCGCATTGGAATAATATATCCTATAGGTTTGACATAGGACTGAGGTCGGTATGTCCCTATCGAGTATATTAAACTTAATTACTTGTGCCAGCTAGCTCAGAGGCCACTAGAAACTCCTTGGATAACAAGAAGGAGTAGTTTCTGGCAGCCGCAAAACATGACCACTTTGTTTCCCTTTAGAATCAGAACGTGTCCCAGAGTCGTGGAAACAATAGATAACCGTTTCACTCAGCTCAATCGTGCATGCTTAGTTTTCCTCAAAGTTACACAGAAAGAATAGACGGGCGTTTCAATAAAAGGTTTATTGAACAGTCTTGTTTCTTGTGTAGGTAATATGTGCAGTTACGATCACAAGACAGTATGCAAGATAAATAATGTACAGTGTAAGCAGTAGAAATAAATAATACTGCGCTTAGCATGATCTTTAGTAGATATTCATTTACATAAATAACACAGACTAAAGAATGCGAGTACTCATACGATGCGTTTCTAAGCTAGTTCTACCCCAATGTACCTTACCTAACCTAGGTGTAGGGAGAGGTATGAAGTAGGTGAAGTATTCCTTACTATGGTATACTAAAGTATGTTAAGCCTAGTATCCCTAGTATGCCAAGAGTCCCTCTAGGTTCTAGTCAGCTCCATACCTTAAGAATGAGAGAGGTGGGAATCTCTTGCCAGACTCGAACTCCAACACCCCGCAAGGGAAGTCAGATCACTGGAAGCTGGACTCTCTGCGTGCAGGGATGACAGCGTCTTCTCAGTGCGTCAGGCCGGGAAACGGGCTCCTCTGAAGTCGAGGTCTCCTCTAGTTTACAAGGGCTAGGGAAGGTATATTTATACCCGAGAGGTACCTCAGAATGTTAGCATTGACGTGAATCGGACTGCGGAAGACGTCATGAATGAACCCCTAAGGTATAATGGTTCATGCATAATAGATGAGTCCTTGAAGAAATCAATAGTCCTGTGCTAGGGAAACTCCCGAAGCCTAAGGGTCTGTTCTTCAAGAACTCGTTGTGACGTTAGGGTGGACGGATGTCGGAGACCATGCGTGTATTTGGAGTGCACGGTTTAATGCCTAAATAAGGACTGGGATTTTATGCCTATATAAGGGCAGGGCGAATTGTGCCTATATTAGGACATGATACAGGAAAAACCTATATACGGACATCCTAAGAGGAATACAACACCCACTCCACTTTCGTGTGTACGATAAGAATATAAATGCTAAACATTTAAAATGCTAAACATAAAAATGGAGTACCGCATATTGCTAAAATATTTCTTAAAACCATTTAAAAGGCATTTAAAAAACCTATTAGAATGCAAAAAGTACTGTACATTTTTAAGCATTGCTTCTCATTTCAGGCATATATTTGAAAATAAATTTGAATGAAATAAGCAGTAATATTTACATGTGACAAAAAAATGATCGATAAATTTGTTCAAAATCAAAGTCATTTCATGTCATGGAAATTAATGAACTTTTTAGACAAACAAGATGATAAAGTGTCTGAGAAAGTACCGCGAAGTCCGTACTATAAGAATAGTTCTACTTCAAGCAGATTGATTTGCCATTTAATTTGAAAAAAACGGAAAAAAAGTTCAATATGGGAAGAGTTCCAAGTTTTTGAAATATGAAGGCCAAATTGTTACTGCATCTCTGGAACACTGTGGGCTGAATCAGAGTCAGTGCACGGGTCTGGTGTAAACATGAGATCATCTATTTCTGTAGACAAAATATCGTCCACCGTAGTTGGTGACATTCGGAACACCTCGTGTAGTAGATTAATTGCACAGAGATGTGAAGCATTGCTTTCAGCATAGGATGCCGCAGCAATGTTCGCGTCCGTTGTTACCTGTGTGCCTGTAGATCCATCTCGTACCTCAGCAGCAGCCGGAAGCGTCTGTGAGATCTCAATGAATGCTGTAATCAGGATTGGTAGCCTCTGGGGACAACACAGAGCATGGGCCGTTATCGGGTCCAGCAGAGTATCGATATCCGTTGGCGTAGCTGATGGAAATGTTAGACAGGTGTCCAACATGCATTCTTCACCGCATAGCAGGCATCGTAGAACAGGTGAGATGCAATCTTGCCAGATTGGTCTGAACAACAGGAACCACGTGGTATTAAGTTCCCATAGACGATTCATGCCCAAGAGCTGTACTATTCGCTCACGGTACTTTCGTTCAAGGAGAGCTTTCTCCATTTCGCTCGGAGTGATGTCTGCGAATAGGCTGGCCATAGCGTAATAGCAGGAAGAGAAATAGAATTCCGGCAACAAGTGCTAGAATTAATGGTATGCCACCAAACACCGAATGTACAAAGTTCGGGATTATTCAGAGTATTGCCTGGAAAGGTGTTAACAGGCCGGAACAGATGCTCTTAAATACATGTACAATTCCGCTTGTATCAGACATGTTAAAGATACGTCCTATCATTTCCACGAAATGTATAGGGCAATTTGTACGTATTAAAGTCTGTATCTCAGCCGAAGTCCTTGCTACTTGTAGATCATAGGTTTCTTTGGCCGAGGTTAAAGGCACTGATTGTTGCAAAAGCATGGCTTTCATTCTGCTTAAAGTATCAAATCTTATAAAAGAGATGTTCAGCGAAGGCCACAAAGGCGACTCCCTGACTGTGTCTATTGGGGCAAACAATACTTGCATACAGCAAGTGACCCTGGAGTTGACCGTTACTAGATATGGGATGCCTGGCAACATGCCGCAGCAACTCTGATCATTCAACATGAGGTAACTCCCATTAGAAAGTTGTCCAAACGTTGGATTAACCACAACAGCTGGTGTACCCTGCTGGTGGCAAGACAAATTTGCCACAGAACCATTACAAGCCCCGTGTAAAGAAATGTCCTGACATATTAGTGAACCGCTCAGTGCATTTTTACAGTGTGTACCGCTCAGAAACACTTCACGATCCCCACTCCAACATCTATATGTGTATGGTAAATTCCAAGATGTCTTAATGTATTCCTTACCCAACCTTTCATATTTGCCTGCTTGCATTTGTTTTAGGCAATACTGAAACTGAAAAGTAGTCACAGGTAGTGTGATTTTGCCATGAATAAGCCATTCTGTGGCTGGTTTTTCTGCCACCGTGAATGGTAACTTTTCCAGTTTTTCAATGCCCAGCACTGTATTCTTTGCTCCTCTTTGTGCCAGTTCGATCTGTTTATCAGTTAGATTGTATTCTGCAAACAGAGCTGACGTGTTGATAAAACGCCAAGGCACATAGCCCGCACGCAAAGATTGCAGCGTCCAGCTTAATAACACAATAGAACGTAATTGAGATTGGCCTTGTTGTAACATCGCCAAATCTTGTTCCAGTATGTCGATAGCAGAGGATACAATGCCATCCATTGAATATATTCTGGAGGACAAAGTTGTTAACCCATTGTCGACCACAGAGAGGGTTTTCTCTAAATTAATACGATCAAGTTCACGTATTCGTTCTGTGGCCTCCATCTGTGACACTTTCCAAGCTTCATTATAAGCAGCATAAATGCCGGCATATATGAAACGTTTTTGACGCGGTTTTCTTGGTCCTAGCAACAATTCCCTAAGGTCTGCGTCTTCTTTAAGTAAGGATAAGTGTTGTTTCACATCCTGTAGTGTAGATTTCTGCAGCCAATCGAGGCATCATTTTCCTACACTGTATGTTGTTACTACCCCCGGATGCTGAATTTGGACGTATCTTGAGTCTGCCCTATGAATAGTAAAGCCCTGAGTTTTATTCAGGAATCTTTCCAGGCAGTTGTTCGTGTCTGTGGGCCAGATCAACCATTTTCTCCAATCAGGATTAGATCTGTTGAGTTGTAGTATTTTGTCAACTGTAACCGCTGCCTGTGTACTGTTATCACTTGCAGGTGTTGGTACAGAAGGTGTTTTCATCTCTTTGATCTTGGCTAGACCAAGACAAGATGTTTGTTGGATAGTTTCATTCAAAAACATTATTTGCGGGGCGTGGCCAGGATGGCGAGCGGGTAAGACGTGTCCCGTTCGTCTCCCCGCTCCCGTCGGCCGCCCGTGGTCTTCCCGGCAGTAAATCAGAGTGCCGGACCCCTGACTCGGAGCGCAAGCAGAGCGCGAACCCTGGGAGTGGACCGGCAGCGAGTTTCAAGCTCCGGGAAAGCGGTGGTGCGGAGGACGGCGACGACTCCCGGCGGGCCAAGATGGCGGCCGCAACAACCTAAGCGGCGCAGAGGGGAGGCCTGGTGCTTGTAGACTACGCGAGCGGTGGCCTGGGGCACCGCGGGGAACTAGAGCTGGTGGGCCGTACTGCAGTCCGGGCGGAGAGAGGAGCCCCCTCCTGAGCGACCCCAGCAACAAGTACGGAGGCTGCAGCGGGATTGCACCGGGGAGAGCGCGGCCCCAAGCAGAGGCACATAACGGAGGTGTGCACGGTGGGCTGGTGGACCCCAAGCATACCTGGAGGAACGCCCAGGGCGAGCCGCAGCAAGGCTGGCTACACGGCCTGCGGCGGCAATAGTGGAACAAGGACCAGGCTCAGCCCAGAACTGCTGAAAGCGGGAGCCGCGGGGGGCGGCCTTCCAGCCTAAAAGGTGAGCAAGCGGGGGAGCAACTCCTCAATCGGGGCCCCCACACTCTGCCACGCCGGAAGAACGGGCCCGGGCCTGTTTCCTGTGCCCCACGGGCACTAGCAAGCCGCTACCGGTAAGAGGGAGCCACACCCAGAGTCCCGGGGCACGGAGGGAGAGAAGATCTGGGTCAGAGAGGGCTCCGGAGGACTTCGCGGACCACCACCGCAGACAGGGAACGGCCCTTAGAGGAAGAGTGGCCCCACGGAGCACGACCAGCAGCTAAGTGGGAGAGGGAGCAGAGGGCAAGATCGGGAGGCCTGGGACACGCTGACAGAGAGCTGGGCCGACATCGGAGGAAGAGGTGCCAGTCCAGAAGAAGTACAGGGAGCAGGGTGCCCATTGGCGGGAGTGAAGAAGGGATTGACGCCTGGCAGAGCGAACCTTGGTGCCAGGGCCCGCCCTGAAGGCGAGAAGAGAGGACCGGGTGGGGGACCCGGCGCGGTGAATAGAGACGCCACTACACGATTCCCACCAGGCCCGGAGCCACATCAGCGACAGGGGCCAACGCTGCCGAGGAAGGACAGGCTCCCTACGGGGTACGAGAGGTGGGGCGCCCCTGGGGCTGCCGGTGGATTGACAGGCGCACCATCACGTAGCGGACAGGGCCGCTCCAGAGCCCGGAGTATTGAGGACCCTTGTTGGCAAGGCTCAACGTAAGAAAGGGCGGCTCAACACAACGCAGCTGCGGACGTGAGAGAGCAGAGACGCCCCGGGATAGCGGCCTGGCCAGCCACCGCACGCTGCAACCTAAAGAGACTGGTTATCAACTGGTCATGTCCTCGACCAGGGGTAAGAAGGACAGGAACGTTAAGGACATGTTCGCCAAGATCGCAGGGCCGGCTGGAGGAGATAGCCGGGCACCATCACCCACGACAGGGGGGCAAGAGTCGGGGAATACGGAGGAGCCGGTAACCCGCGCCTTCCTCACTCAACTGTTCTCGACCCTACGAGACGATATACAGACCCTCCGCCAAGAGTTCTCCACCGAGGTCAAAGAGGTACGCCGGGACTTGGACGCAATAGGGGAAAGGGTGGCCTCGATGGAAGACAAAGAGGACTCACGGGAGGAAGGAATAGAACACTTAAAGCAGGAAGTGCTACGGCTCCAGGGCCAGCAAATAGACCTCCAGGCCCACTCTGAAGACTTAGAAAACCGCTCCCGAAGAAATAATATACGGGTGAAGGACGTTCCGTGGCGGGAGGAAGGTTTGGACATCACGCAATATCTACAGGGGCTTTTCCGCCACATCCTGCAAGAATCAACCGATTTCCCCATTAAAATCGACAGGGCCCACAGGGTGGGCTTGCCAAAGAAGGCCCCTGCTCCTCCGCCCGACATCCTGGCCTACCTCCCGGACTACCAACTGAAGGAGCACATCATGAGGAAAGCCAGGGAGTCGCAGCCTCTGCGCTATGGAGGCCATGACATCGCCCTCTATCAGGATCTGGCGGCGATCACGCTGCAAAAACGGAGGGCCTTCCGGCCCGTCACAACGCACCTCCGCAATCAGGGAATCAACTACTCGTGGGGCCACCCATTTCGTATCATCTTTAGGTGGGACGACAAACTACGCCAAGTTCGATCGCTACAAGAGGCCTGCAAAATCCTCGGTATAGATACCCCGCACGAGTCCGAGAAGGAAGACGAGGCGGGCAGAGACCCGGGAGAACGCTGGCAGCGGGTAAGCCGCCACAGGAGGAGGCGGGGGACCCTGTCCAAGCCTGACCCAGAAACAATGGCACAGGAAAGAAAGGGAGTGCTGGACTCGCTGGCCGCAGACCCGACACAATGAAATGATGAACGAGTGACCAGGAGGGGCGGATAAGTGGTTCAGAGCTTGCCGGGGGGCGGCGGGCGGGGGCGGGGGGGAATCGTTGGCCACAAGAGGCACCCCACTAACTTTTTCACTAGGGAGATGTGGAGACACCCTGCAATTCCCGGACAATCTGTTATAGTTCCTTTTGTATGGTTTATTGTTGTTGTTGGGGTTCGGGTGGGAAAGGGGGGGAGTGCCGGTAAATCTCAGTCCATACACAAACGGGGCCCCGAGGGCAGGAGACGACTTAGACATAGGCCCTCCATTAGTGCACGTGGCCATGGCGGGGGAGGGGGTTGCTGGGGCTGGGTCTGCGACGAGCCTCGCCAGGATGGATGGTACAGCGCTGCGTCTACTACACTATCATGGCTAAAGGGGAAGTGAAAGTTCTTACACTGAATGTTAAAGGCCTCAACAACCCTGTTAAGCGGCGAGCAGTGCTCTCCTTCCTAGAGAACACGGAGGCGGACATATGCCTCCTCCAGGAGACGCATCTGCTCACCAAAGACTGCCACCGCATGCGCTCCCGGGCATTTCCGCAGCAATACTTCTCATGCACGGGGGACAAGAAGGCGGGGGTGGCCCTGTTAATCTCCCACAGATGTAAGGGGGTAGTGAAGGACAAGATAGCCGAATTAAAGGGGAGACTGCTTGCTTACACAATCCAATTTGGCTCCCAGACCATAGTGGTCGGTTCCCTATACGCTCCTAACTCGGGGCAAGAGAGCTTCCTTAAGACCGCATTGTCCGACGTTATGACCCTGCAGCACCGCATGACCCTTATAGGGGGGACTTGAACATGGTCATGGACGCTAGCAAAGATAGATCCCAGACTTCCTACTGGCATAAAGGTGAAATCTCCAGAGAGGGCAGGACATGGCTCGCAGAAATGGGCTTCTTGGACTTATGGAGGGAGGCTCACCCCAGCTCGAATCAGTATACATTTTTCTCACACGCACACAGGTCCTACGCTCGCATTGACTATTTCTTGGGCACCGGGGACGTCCAAAAGAGAGTGACCGCAATAGAGATTGAACCTATGGCCCTCTCAGACCACGAAGCAGTGCTAACCCGACTCACTTTGCCACCTGGACCATGTCAAGCGAGCTGCTGGAGACTCAGGGAGGCTATGCTCCATAAGGAAATGGTCACCCAGCAACTCGCCAAGTGCATTCAGGAATACTTCAACCTCAATGACACGCCCGACATCCAAATTACTACACTATGGGAGGCAATGAAGACAGTGGTACGGGGGAGCTTATTGCACTTGCGGCAGCCGAGAACAAAGAGCGTAAGGAGCAGCGATCCGCACTAGTAGCCCAGGTACAGGAACTGGAGAGAGTCCATAGCAGGACGGGCGCACCGAGAGTCTGGAGACAGCTTAAAGCAGCCAGGGCGCAACTAGCTGGTATAGACTTAGACAGAGCAGAATATGCCGCAGTGCGCTTAAAACACTCTTACTATGTTGGAGGCGACCGCACAGGACGTCTTCTGGCTAACAGACTGCGGGCTCAAAGGCAAAAGTCGGAGGTTTCCTCCCTGCAGGGAACGGGGCAGAGCGAGGTTACGGGGGACCAAGAAATAGCTAATACTTTCGTGGAGTTTTATGAGAAGCTGTACGCGGCGGAGCCAGCCCCGGAGTCCGAAGTCACTGACTACCTCCAATCAGTCACTATGTCTGTGCTTACACCCGACCAGATATCGATGCTCGACGCCCCCATCCGTGTGGAGGAGGTAATCGCAGCAATCTCGCGCCTTAAAGTGCTCAAGTCCCCGGGCCCGGACGGGTTCCCAGCCCTTTTTTATAAGAAATTCTGCCATATATTAGCTCCGGTCTTGACGAGACTTTTTAACGCATTCGGGGAAACGACGCCTAAACCGGCCACGATGCTGGCGGCGGCGATAGTGGTATTACCTAAGCCCGGCAAAGACAGACAGCAATGCGGGTCGTATCGCCCCATTTCTCTACTGAATGTCGATTTTAAAATCTTCACAGGGATTCTGGCCACTCGCCTTGGCCCTAGCATGCTAAGCTTGATTGAACCTGATCAAGCGGGATTTATCCAGTCCCGCCAGTGCGCAGACAATACGAAGAGGGTACTCCACCTGATAGACAAAGCCCACCAAACGGGCATGGACGCCTTGCTACTGACAGTAGACGCTGAAAAAGCGTTCGACCGAGTAGACTGGGGCTTCTTAGGCCAAACCCTATCCAAAGTCGGTCTAGGGGAAAGATTCAGGGGGTGGGTGGGCTGCTGTTACAAGGACCCCACTGCGACGATAAGGGTAAACGGGGTCTCCTCACGGGCATTCCCTATCCAAAGGGGCACCCGGCAGGGATGCCCGCTGTCTCCCCTGCTGTTTGCTCTCTACATCGAACCCCTGGCGCAAAAGGTGCGGGAAAACTTACAGATCAAGGGGATCCCATTCGGGGGAGAGACACATCCCATTAGTCTGTATGCGGATGATGTAATTGCGGCATTGACAGACCCGACGGATTCGCTTCCCGCTTTCCTTGGCGAACTCTCCGATTTTGGCCGTGTCTCGGGCTATCGAGTGAATGTGGGTAAATCCATGATTCTACATCTAAATCCTACTCTCGACCCACGGGGCAGAGGCGAGGCAAGACTACAGGGGATCCCATTAATGGACTCCATCCCCTATCTGGGATTGGACTTAGCGGCCTCCGTACATCAAACGACCCAACTGAACTACGCTAGGCTGGCCCGACAGGCAAGAAAGGACTTGGGTACATGGAGTAAATACCATCTTTCCCTATTAGGGAGGATCGCAGCGGTTAAGATGTCCCTTCTACCAAAGGCCCTCTATCTATTTCAGACTTTGCCTGCGCCGCTACCGACGGGAGCGCTTGTGGCACTACAGCGGGATATCAACCAATTCGTCTGGGCGGGGGCACGACCAAGGATGAGTAAGGCACTGGGATACATGCGCCCAGAAGAGGGGGGGCTGGGGATTCCCGACCTGCTTAACTATTACCGAGCGGCACAGCTGAGATACTTGGTGGAGTGGGCACGGCCCGAGTCCGAGAAGAGATGGCTCTTCCAAGACAGGGCACTCGCACGGATCCCACTGTGGAAGGTCCCCTTCTTGAAGAAAACCCAACGCCCGTTGGGGTTGATGAGATCACCCATAACCAAATCAGTACTGTCAGTCTGGGATGCAGTAGCGACGAGGAGGAAGCTTACCACCTTCCCCTCCCCGTTGACTCCTCTATTTGGCAACAGTGAGTTTACACCCGGGATACCCGATGCCGCCTTTCCGGCATGGAGGGACACTTCCTGCCGCTCAGTGGGCCATTTATTCGATTTAGCTGGCATCATTCCGTTCCCCCAAATGAAGCTCGAATATGGGATTCCCGAGACCGAAAGGTTGAGATATTTGCAACTAAGACACTGGGTGCTCTAAGGCGAGGTCAAGACGCTAGGGTCACGCCGGTTAACTACATATGAGAAATGGCTAATCTCCAAAACCTCAGATAAAGGGTTAATCACAGATATGTACAATATGCTTAGACAAGGCCCATCAGCACAGGCTACGCCGAGCCAGAGAATATGGGAGAGGGAGTTGGGAGGGGAACTCACGCGAAAGGACTGGGAAGGGATCTATTATAGAGCGAAACACTCGGCGCGTAATGTGGCCAGTGTAGAGTCCGCCATGAAGATTGCGACTTACTGGTACCTCACGCCTGCGCGCCTGCATAGGGGTAATGCACAGAGGAGTCCTACCTGCTGGAGGGGATGTGATAATGAGGGTACGCTGCTACACATACTATGGGAGTGCCCTATATTAACAGACTACTGGTCTAGAATCCTGGACGCGGTAGACGCGCTCTTTGATACACAGATACCGAGACTCCCGGTCTATGTCATCTTGGGACTGCCTAACCCCATCACGTATCCGCTCAAAAGTGTGCGTGGTCGCCAGATGGGGATGGCGTTAGGGGCGGCACTGCAAAACATACTGGCACACTGGGGCACCTCTACACACCCCACTCACACAGGTTGGCTCCACAGGTTATGGTTCATCCTGGGAATGGAACGGATTTCATCCACCTTACACAACACCACAGACTCCTTCCAGAAGACATGGAGCCCCTTCATATCGTTACTCTCGGCCGAGTTCAATGAACTCACCCAACCTAAATACCTACGTGTACTACGTTTGTCTAGCTTATGGAAAGTACAGACACCAATGCCCGAGCTGTAGGGCCTGAAGGCCGGGGTGGAGAAAGGGGACCGGTTGACAGGGCTAGGGAGATTACCGGCACTGGGAAGGGTGGGGGGAGGGAGTTTATTTCTTCTTTCTTTTCCCTTTTTTTTTTTTATTTTTTTTATTAGACCTTGCTACTCTTCCCTTTTCTACAATGCATAAAGGCAACTGCACAGAGGTGAAATCCGGCATGATGATGTTGTAATCTGCCCGGAGACCATGGATTTTCGCATTAGATTTGGTATTACGGAGGAGACTCCCATCATAGCTCGGTCGTAGCTGGATCAGGGGCTCCAGGCCAAAGTGTCCTTTGTATTTCTGTGCTGTTGTGATATTACTAAAATGTCAATAAAAATATTTAAACATAAAAAAAAAACATTATTTGCTCAGGGATGATGCAGGCTCTAAATAAAGCTTCTATCCCCTGTACTTGCCAATCTTTAGTACCCCAGACAGTTTTTGTGTCTATTGTGTCTTTCCAAAAGTCGAAACCCTGTCTAGACAGTTGGGCAATAAATGTTGCAGAGTAAATCTGTTTTGTATTTGTTAACATAATTTTCAGTCCTGTTTTGTTTACATTTTTATAGTAAAACGTTTCTGGATCAGATGTATTGTAACCTGAAAAATATGGAAACTTGTTAACAAATGTTTTTGAACTACCTTTTGGTGGTGTAGGACAATGCTCCCATTGGTTAAACATAAACACATTTCTAGGGTATGCAGATTTATGCAAATAATGATGACCATAGTGGTTATAGCAATACAGCTGTTCATAGTCTGATGAACCCTCTAAATATTCACTTTTAGAAAATGCAGCAGATTTTTCTAGGTCAAACATTAAATCGTTAACAGTCTCAAAGTCCCAATCATCTGAATAGGTACTGGACGAAATGAGATCACTTAGTGAAATTTTAAACAAATGTGGAATGTTCAATTGTTCCGTCGGGCGAAAAATCAAAATCTGTTTTGTCCCACACTATACCATCCTGTATAGGAACGGCTGTGATGTTCACCGTTGACAAGTCTCTTGCTTCACGATGGGAAGATTTATGAGGTTTCAAAAGTAAGTTCACATCTTTTCTTTCAGTGTTCACATGGATGTATCTGCCATTTATAAGCACGCTTATAGTCATAACCAAAGCTAGCCAAAGCAGGAAAACAAATATTCCAGAAATAATCCAGAGTTCAATCCATGGGGAAACAAGATAAGTCTTTTTCAGAAAGTGAAGAAAATCTTGTACTTGCTGCTTGAATGTTAATGATGCTGGCGTCGTTTCAGGTTCACTCGGATCTTCTGAGAACGTATCAAAGTTAATGAAATAGCCAGAAGCAGTTCTGTCAATTGTTGAAATTGCATCAGGATTTGTAGAAATCACTGGAACCAGTTGATCACTTGCTACATTGGTGTAGACAGGTGTATTTGGACGAACTGTTACTTGATTTTCAAGAGGGATGACTTCCATTGCATTGTTGCTTAGTCCTTCATCTGTTACTGCTGAATTCTCGATGGTTATCAGTCTTTCAGTCTGAACCTCTTGGATAGTAGCGAGAGGAGTGCGTCTGCTACTAGGTCGGAGTCCACGAGGCCTACTATTTAGTATTGGCCACATACTGTGGTTTGATGAGGTCGATGGACACAAATCTTTTCTCCTTTCTTCCAGCAAGGGGCGGCAGAAGTACTGTTCTTGTTCCTTGAACTGCTAGGACAGGTACTGGTTGTCTGTAAGAAGGTCCAAATTCCTTCTTGTCAGCAATTTTTTCTCTGACTAGATCCCCAACTTTTGGAATCCAGACAGGCCTTGCTGGGACCACCGGTTTTTTCCCCAGTGGTGGTTGGCTGCAGGAATACGTTGCTTTGTTTCGATCTTAATTCATTGAGTTCCTGTAAAACAGCCAAACGATCTTTGATATCAAACGGTTTATTTTCCACCACTGTGCCTACGTGATTGAGGTCTGGTACCCACATTCTTGTCCCAAATAGGACCTCATATGGAGTG
Organism: Calotriton arnoldi; assembly: GCA_963921515.1. Taxonomy (NCBI): domain Eukaryota; kingdom Metazoa; phylum Chordata; class Amphibia; order Caudata; family Salamandridae; genus Calotriton; species Calotriton arnoldi. The sequence goes on along the minus strand of CAWUFW010010082.1, from coordinate 663,181 downwards.
ACCCCCCCTAGAGAACTTCTTGGCAAGTTATTTAATGAGCGTTGGACCCCATAAAGATGTTTGACCCACCCATCACCCGAACCTAATACCCTAGCTGTTATAGACTGCTTTATGTCCCGGTTTTTCCTTTCCACAACCGAATTTCCCTCAGGATGGAATGGAGAGGAGTACCGCAATGCAATGCCCAGACTGGCCATGGCTTCTTTGTAAGCCCGAGAGCTAAACGCGTATGTGCCGATAAAGATTCGCAAATCTTTTATAACAGTTCGAGCGTCAGCCGAGCACTGAGGCCATATCCATAGGAACCTAGAGTATGAATCCACTGCAACCATGATAAATTTATAGTTACCGTCCCTTTGCAAGGGACCGCAGTGGTCCAGGTAAACACAAGCTAATGGTTTGTCTGAAATTAACAGGGGTGTCTGCGCAGGGCGTTTCACTGTGGAGACTTTCATCTGTTGGCATATATCACATTCCAAAACATAGTTCTTTGTTTGTTTTCTAATGCCAGGCCACCAATATCTTTGCTTGAGTAAAGATACTGTTGCAGAAACACCTGCATGGGCAGAAGCTATCCCTTCGTGTGCTGCTAGGATTAGTCCTAATCTACGTTCCTTGTTTGGAATTACCCTATCCCCCACTCCAGGGATTCGAGCAAAAGGAACGCTGTTCGCATCAATTACATAAGAGTACTTGAGTGGAAACTTTTTTGGTAACGCTGCACCACTGCCTTTGCTTGTAGCATTGACAGCCAACATTATCTCACTGTCTATTTTTGTTTTTGAACGAGTGATCGCAGCTACGGAAGCCGTCTGAACAGCCCCCTTTGCGGCTTCGTCAGCCAATGAATTCCTGCAACGTGAACACCATCACGTTGATGACTCAGTGTGTGGATCACGTGAGCCTTTGGTAGTTCGTTTTTCAACTGAACTACTTGTTCCCAAAGCGTTTTGTGCTTTATTGTGCCACCTTTCGCATCTTTGAAACCATTTTCAAGCCAGTTTTGTATATATTCATTATACGACTGAACACAGTAATAGGAATCGCACACTATTAGTGTGGGGAATTCTCGATCTGTACTTTCAAGTGCCAGTTTGAATGCTTGTAATTCAGCTCGCTGAGCTGTACAATCCCCTAGAGATTGAGTTTTTGTGACCATAGGTTTGAAGATGCCATCTCGCATGCGACCTTTAACGATTGCATATGCTGCACTGTAAGCTTGCTTACCCCCTGTTGCGGGTTGTACGGATCCGTCAGTGTAAATTATGAATTCGTACTGATCGAGAGGCAGAATTTCAGAGGGCAGAGGACATTCTTGTTCATATTGCAGGAACGCTTGTGTTTTTAAATCGGGATCAAAAACATATTCAACATCTGTTGCAGCAAGAGAATTAACCCATTGTATCCATCTTGGATGTAATGCTTTAGCATTTGGAATGCTTGCTTTTGTGACCGCTTCTAAAGCCGGTACTGGGGTTACGACAATAATGCGTTTCCCTTGGGCTAGGGCTCTGTCTTTTGCTACAGCTGTTTGAACTGCTGTCAGAATTTTTTCAGTTGAAGTGAAGCGCTTTTCTGCTTGTGTACACAAATGAGATTTGTATGCGATCGGTATTTTCTCACCCTCATTGAAGGTTAAGTAGGTGAATCCGCATTGACCCGAAATTATTCAGATCACCAGGTTGCATTGACTTACGCATGTTTGTAAATGATTTGTTGCCAACATGTTAGCCTGTAGTGAACGCAAGATTTCTGTGTGTTCATGTGTCCAATTCTTGATTGAAAAATCAGGTTTGATTAATGCGTAGAGAGGTTTAACCCTTTCTGTGTAATTTAGAATGTATGTTCTTCCAAAATTTAGGAAACCCAGGATGGATTGTAAGTTTTTTTGCGTTTTTGGAGGTTGGAGCAGCGCACACTTTTCTAAAAAGTTAGCTGCCAAGCTCTTGCCTTCACTTGAAAGCTCATATCCTAGAAATAGGACATTGAGATGGGCAATTCGGGACTTTTTAAAGTTGAACTTGTAGCCCTCAGAGGCGAAGCCCAGTATAATGGTGCTTACTCTGTTCAAGTGTTTGTCCAGCTCATCGTCCGTCAGATATATGTCATCGACATAGGACAATGCCTCATTGTCATAAATTTGTAGTAACTCTGTTACTCTCGCTGAGAATAACCCCGGGCTGTTCTTGAACCCTTGTGGGAGTCGACAAAATTGACGCTGGGTCCCCATTATGGAGAATGCTGTTAAGTACCTGCTTTCAGGTGCTATGTTTTGACAAAAGAAACCATTTGAGATGTCTAATGTGGTTTTATATTTTTAACGCACAATGTTATTCATTAATGCTGTGCTATGGGCATTTTGCACTGCAAATGTTTTAGAACAAGTGTTTAAGTGTCTGTAATCCAAAACTAGACGATAGGTGTTGTCTGTTTGGAGACAGGAAACAAAGGATTGTTCATTGAGGAGGTGCATGTTTCAATCACCCTTTGGTATTCAAGCTGATCTAAGATCTCCCTGACATGTTTTTTAGCTTCTTGCTTTATTGGGTACTGCCTCTGTGCAGTTGGTTCATGTTTCAGATGTATTTTATGGTGAGGTGAGTCCTCATCCCATCCTACATGATTTTTAGGTCGAGCCTCGAGTAGCGTGCAAGCGCTGCTCTGTGAGACTTTATGTAAGGGGCTTTTGAAAGCTGACCACACGCTCGTGCACAATGGCCTTTTCCCTGCGGTTACCCGCACGTTTCAGGCACGATGCACGAGCGTGTGGTCAGCTCAGCAGGCTGCCGCGCCTCGCTCGCCCCAGCTCCTCTCTTTAAAGCTTTGTTGTAGTTGCTTTCACTTTCGCGGCCGCCGCATTCTTACAGCGCGCGCATCACTCGCGTGCTTGTTTTTAAACGTTCCTTGCTCTGCACCGTTTATTACATCACGGTGCATGTCAAACAGGCCACTGCACTATAACTTTGTTTACCATCAGGGCACTGGTTCCACGGACCACCGCACTAGAACATTTAATTTACCATCACAGTGCCCACTTCACGGGCCACTGCTTTGGGCTAAGGGACGGGCATTCGATGTATGGCGCAGAGGATATATTCTGAATAAAGGTGTGCTTTTACCTAAGTCTATTGCGCTTTTACGCAGCGAAATTCAGCAATAAGGATGGAATGTGACTACATCCTCCAGTGGTCAGCGTGTGATAACAGTGCGATGTGTTGTGTGAAGTGCACCTCCATGACATGCTTGCCTGAGGCCCCACTTTCCACCGATCATACATAACTCTTCACCACCCATCGTTGCAAGTCTCTGTCCTTTCCGAAGACCTCACCTCATAGGCTCTTCTGAGCTGTTCTCGGCTACATGATCTGTGAGGGTCGGTCTGTTCTCTGGCCTCCTTGAGCCTGACACGTTTCATGGGGAGGTGCTTGCCAGCTATTACACTTCAGTGTGCCTCGGAATGATAGTGGGCGGGGCTCACCACTATCTCTTAGAAACGCAGCATGCTCATTGTGGCGAGGGTTCAATGCATGTTTGCATGGCTTACGCTCTCCTCCTTTTAATTCACCTGCGGGAGAGGTTTTGAATACATTCTATCAAAATTTCCAGCGTGCAAAATATGCACACAACATGCGTAGCAACCTGTGTAGTACTGCTTTTATTTTCACTGTTCGCTGAGGGGTGGACTGCAGATAAAGTGTTAGTGAAATGTATACGGTGTGCAGTTTTTGTGACTTACCCCACCCCAACCCATCGTGCTAGCCCTGTTTTTACGTGCCTCGTGCTTTACAGCTATTGCCATGCATCTAGAACTGATCTGCAGCCAAACACATCTTTAGCAGTCTGTTTTTAGTAGCGAAAGGAAGGGCATAGGGTATATATTGTACCCCAAAATGCCCTTTCCATTGATTTTTATGGTCGTTTCAGGTTGTCTAGTAAATCTGCCGCTCATTGTTTGGTTCGGCTGTGTAGTTCCTGGCTCTGTCTTTAGACACAGAACTAAAATAGTTTGTATAGTATGTACGAAATATAGAATTGTTTCATAACCATTTGACGTAACAAACTAAAATATTTGTGATGAAAGTAACAAGCATTTGCCATGCAATAGGTCTCGCATTATTGAAAGTTTGAGCTATTGCGATTGCAAATAATGCAACGGCAATAGTTTAAACTTTCATTAATGCAAGACTCGCCTTTGGGACCTTATAAGTATTTAGTTATGCAGCACAATATCCTTACTGCAACAACATTAACTGTTGCATGGCTAAACACTTATAAGGTCCCAAAGGCGAGACCTATTGGCTATGCCAATGCTTGTTATATAATGCTGGGGCCTGGGCTACTGCCCATTTCCTGGCATATGTATATTTTAGGTGAATTGAAATATGGTTGGAGAAGGCAGGCATAATAATGTCCTCGCCATGTGGGCACTCCCTGACAAATTGTGGTGGCCAGTCTTTTTCTGCTAGAAGTATGTCATAGCCCCTTGAAAGTTTTTCCCAAAAAAGTGCTTTCACCTGTCTAGGTATGTCTCCCTCCATCCGGAGTGTTATTTCATATAACTTTTGTGGAGTACTAACCCTGGTGTCTACAGTCTCGACTGTAATGTACTCATTCAAGTCCACTATCTCCAGAAGTTCCTTCAGGTTCTGGCGAACTATTGTGACTTCTGCTGCACTGTCCAGCATTGTCGGAGCCCATTCTCCGTTCTTGAGTTGTGTTCTCAGTATTCTTGGCATGTCTGATCTTCAGAACTGCTACTTTCTTTTTGGAGAATTGAGGTTTTGTTTTATTTTTTGGAGCGTGTTTATCTTCTTTGGATTTCACGCGTTCTTCTCTATTTTCTAATCGTCCTCTTCTTTCCGAAGTCCTCGACAAGATCTGAAAGGTACGAGAGGAACGTGTATCAGTATCTTGATACCTGTCAGGTTTTCTCAAATTATCCCTATTCCTGAGGTTATACCTCCTTTCAGATGGCTCCTTTTGAGGAGACCTACCTCGGGATTGAGAACGTTTCTCGTTTGAGTTTTGTTTAGTAGTTTCCCACTTCTTTTTAGAAGATGTAGGAGTTTGTTTAATAGAGTCTTTCTCAGGACTTTCAGATAGTTTTGGCTTCACTTGTCTTCCACCCAAACTATCTCTGCCTAATTCTGCAAATGATTGTTCAATTATTCTGGGTAGCTCAGTTTGATGTTCTGTAACATCGAATTCCCTTAATCGTTGGCGGATCGCCACTGCTGCTGCCTCCCCTTTAATATTAGATAATATTATTGTTGAGACCTGGTCAAAATTTTTCAGTAGTTTCATACCTAAATTCAGAGCAGGTTCTGCCCCGTATTCATTTTGAATTTGTTTCAGGACATCAGGTATTACAGCAATTGATGGAATACCATGTGTTTTAGTATAGATGGCAGCAAAGACTGAGCCCCAAGTGGTGCAGTCTTCCAGTTGTGGTGTGATCCCCATTGGTAAGCTTATTGTTAGTATTCTGTGTTTCTCATACGGGCTAATATTTGGAAATACTGCTTCGATTTGAGTAATTTTTTGAGCTATCCAGAATGGAATTTGCTCACGTTTTGTGGGCATTTTACCCATGTCTGCGTATAGAGTCTGTGGTGTAATTTTTAGTGTATTCCCCTGTTGAGGAGTTTGATTTGGAAGTGTCAATGGTGGTTGGACTGTGAAAGTCTGCATGACATATTGGACTAGTTGTCTGTAGATTTTTATTAACTCTGTTATTTGAGTAAGTAACTCCTCATCTAACATTATAGCCAGTTCAGGATGAGGTGTGTAGCCGGCTAGAATCGGCCATGTTGCTCCTGGTCTACCTAGTGGACCGAGCCTGGTAATGTTTCTGTGATGTTTTAGGGCGCCTTTAAACCAGAGCTGATGCTCCTGGTATGTTAGTGGAATTTCAATATCCTCAAAAGGAATATATTCCTCTGGTGGATCATCTTCTTTGTAGAAGTGAAACATGTGTGTTACTGGATTGGATTCAGGAAATATTACCCATGAATAGAATACCTCTGTCTGAAAGGATTCGCGTGCCTCTATCACGAAAACTGCTCTACCGCCTCTTGGTGGTAGGCCGTGTTTTATGAGTTTTAGGGTGATGGCTCTTCTTAAGTTTGGAGGGATGTTTATAACACCCTCCTCGGTTCCAATTAAACCTGTAATGTTAAAAACTGCTGCTAGGGCTGGATCAGCCGCAGGTCCACCGTTCCCGGTGGCATCGTCCCCGTGTATGGACATTTGTTTTTTGAAAAATGTAGAACAAGTTTCAAGGAAACAAAGATAAGGTGCACAATATTTTGGAACACTGTATCCTTCAACGTTGAGCAAACCAAACAGCTAATATATAGGGTGTTTCCCTATGTAGCCGTGGTGGATACTTAACCCTGCCCACTCCAGACGTCTTTTGGAGTATATGGGTAGGGGTCTCTGAGAGAAAAAGCACGGCTGAGTTACTCAGTATCTAACGTTAAATTACCGCCTTACCAAACCGTTGGGCGCCATGTAGTGTAGCTCCGATTTCCCTAATAGGCTCTGCGCATTGGAATAATATATCCTATAGGTTTGACATAGGACTGAGGTCGGTATGTCCCTATCGAGTATATTAAACTTAATTACTTGTGCCAGCTAGCTCAGAGGCCACTAGAAACTCCTTGGATAACAAGAAGGGAGTAGTTTCTGGCAGCCGCAAAACATGACCACTTTGTTTCCCTTTAGAATCAGAACGTGTCCCAGAGTCGTGGAAACAATAGATAACCGTTTCACTCAGCTCAATCGTGCATGCTTAGTTTTCCTCAAAGTTACACAGAAAGAATAGATGGGCGTTTCAATAAAAGGTTTATTGAACAGTCTTGTTTCTTGTGTAGGTAATATGTGCAGTTACGATCACAAGACAGTATGCAAGATAAATAATGTACAGTGTAAGCAGTAGAAATAAATAATACTGCGCTAGCATGATCTTTAGTAGATATTCATTTACATAAATAACACAGACTAAAGAATGCAAGTACTCATACGATGCGTTTCTAAGCTAGTTCTACCCCAATGTACCTAACCTAACCTAGGTGTAGGGAGAGGTATGAAGTAGGTGAAGTATTCCTTACTATGGTATACTAAGAGTATGTTAAGCCTAGTATCCCTAGTATGCCAAGAGTCCCTCTAGGTTCTAGTCAGCTCCATACCTTAAGAATGAGAGAGGTGGGAATCTCTTGCCAGACTCGAACTCCAACACCCCGCAAGGGAAGTCAGATCACTGGAAGCTGGACTCTCTGCGTGCAGGGATGACAGCGTCTTCTCAGTGCGTCAGGCCGGGAAACGGGCTCCTCTGAAGTCGAGGTCTCCTCTAGTTTACAAGGGCTAGGGAAGGTATATTTATACCCGAGAGGTACCTCAGAATGTTAGCATTGACGTGAATCGGACAGCGGAAGACGTCATGAATGAACCCCTAAGGTATAACGGTTCATGCATAATAGACGAGTCCTTGAAGAAATCAATAGTCCTGTGCTAGGGAAACTCCCGAAGCCTAAGGGTCTGTTCTTCAAGAACTCGTTGTGACGTTAGGGTGGACGGATGTCGGAGACCATGCCTGTATTTGGAGTGCATGGTTTAATGCCTAAATAAGGACTGGGATTTTATGCCTATATAAGGGCAGGGCGAATTGTGCCTATATAAGGACATGATACAGGAAAAAACTATATACGGACATCCTAAGAGGAATACAACATTAGGGTGCAGTGTAGGCACAGAACTGTCCTTACTGGACGGTCAAGGGGAAAGGCACCTGCTGCAAGTCCGGTCTAAAACGGGCTCGTGGCCATTTGTGAGTAAGATTTTGGCCACGCTGTGACTTATAGAGCGCTGAAATTGCTCATTCACTCCTATTTTAGCATTGCATTCTGGTACACGTGGCTTCCTTTTCTCTCAAAACACCATGCTAAATGTAGAGCAAAGCTTTGACCAGACAACTATGAGCTACTCATCCCTGACAAGTATAACTTAGGAGACCTGGACTAGCCTCTCCTCAGATGTTGCTGAAGCATTCCTAGACATTCACTGAGGCCTCGCGGCTCAAAAAGCAGGCCTGATCAGCTGACAATGCCGTAACCATCACTGGCGGCATTGGCAAAGCTTGCTCATTCATTCATCTCAGAAAGAGGGGCGAAAGCGGAAGAATAGAGAAAGGGGGTAAGACTTGGCACTACTCAAGGATGGCACACCTCCACGCATGAGGCCCTGAGGGCCACTTGACAGCAGAGGTGGAGATAATCTGATTGAAACATCTTCCTGCCCTATGTCTACCCCGAGTGGGCAGCATCAAGCACATCATCCCATCTGCAACCCAGGGCCCTCTTTTGGATTCGGAGCAATGAAAACACGAGAGTGGATGGGGCGCAGCAGAACTTCAGCGCACTGTGCTTGCTACTGGGGTCAGAATTCCAAGCTATGGTGAACAATACCAAGAGTCCACAAAGAAGAAAGTATATGTTCCTTAAAGAGTGCCCAGGAGCAATAGAGCAGTGACACAAAGAAGTGGCCCAGAGGAAGACACTGGTTACAGGAAGCATGAGCTCTACATTGGCCAACCAGGTAAGCGGCTCAGGGGCATCGGCTTCAGGACAGACCCCCAGGAATGGTAGTCGAGCTTCCCACAGCATGCACTGGAGACACACTGCCATGACAGATACTTTGTGGAGCTCACCCAACAAAGCGGCAACTCACAAGTCTGTCCTGCAGACAGAGGACATATGTTCCTCTTTGTGACTTCCCTCATTTTGTATTTATAACCATGTGTGCCTCCATAACAGTAGGGTCTCTGACCTCCAGTACAGTCACCATTACCTCCAGGTATGTCTCTTTCCAAACAACTGTGTGTGTGGTTGTTTCTACACTCTCTTTTATGTCTTTATGTTGTCCTATGAACCTCTTAAGATTCCTTGTGTCTCTGTCACCCCCATCTAAGTGTTTCTTTAAACTCCCCTTCAAATTTTCTGATTGTCTTGTAATGGGCTTGGCAACTTCACACCTTTCATCTTCAATGTGTTTTTAGGTATCTCTGGATGTCACCCCTCTGAATTTAGACTACATAAGACAACAGAACCAGTGCCCTTTTTGAGAGGTCAATCATTGTGAACGTACCTAAAAAAAAACTACTAGTGCACCCACATTCTGATTAAAGAGGTGAAATTAGTTCGGTGGTGTGGAAATGCTGCTGTCTTACAGATGTCAGAAATGAAATCTGTTTTTCTTGCTATGCCCGTAACCAGCATAATCAAACCGTCATCGAACATCAAAGGGGCATTTTTACCTCCTTCTTCCCCACTATTTATTTCGATCAAAAATTCAGCATTTCTGGATAGTACTGCAGTACAATACTCCAAACCTTCTGACCGTCCATGTCTCCTAGACATTTGAATGACAAACGTAGATTGTTTTAACTTTGGTAGATATGCGAGCTGAGGAATAGGGAGAAAAAAAAGTGATCATGCTCAGGAATCACACAGCTCGGTCCAGCAGGATAACCGGTATCCAAATTTAAGTTGTCCGGGTTCTGTTGGCTCTGACCACAAGACCACATCACTGAAGTGCCCTGTAGTGCGAGCATGCGCTGCACTACATAAAGTAGTCTGCTCCCCCAGTCTGTTTCAATAGTGCTTGGTTTTGTCCTGGTGACGTAGGTGAATGAATAAAAGGGAGTTTTGCCAAAGCTTTGGCATAGATGTGCCCACGCAACTAGAACCCAGGGGTCTGCATGTTTCTTTGTTGGTGATGGAGCATGATATGCGTTGTGCAGATCTTTGGTACAAACCCATGGACAAAGGGCACTCGAGCCGATGAACCTTTAGTCTTGGACTGAGCAGGAGCAGCTCCTCCACTAGGGCGGGGGAGCGTCGCCCCACTGCTTTCTCGCAGTGCGAGAAGCAGAAACATTTGGTTGCGGGCGGGTGGGCGGTGCTGCTCTACGAGCAGGGCTGGGCAGGGGAGGAGTGGTGTGCCCACTCCTGAGTGAGCATGTCTGGTTTGGTCAGCCCTCTGGGGCCACCCAAACCAGTCATGCGCACACTGCCCTTTCTCCATGCAGGCTGCAATGCAGCCTACATGGAGAAAATGGCCTCCCCATAGGCACCTGGCTGGGCGCCGTCCTCACCAATCACAATGCTGCCATTGCAGCATTGTGATTGGCTTAGGGGAGGGGAGGGAGGCTCCCTGCTTCCTGTTCCTGCCGGAGGCAGGAGAGCAGGAGCAGAAGCCGAGAAAACGCAGGACCGGCCGGCCGGCGGACATGTAAGTTTTTAAAATTGATTATTACACTTACACCCCCCACCCTCCCCCCCAATTAATGCCGGCTACGACTGGGACTGAGGCGTGACTCGATAGGTCAATGGAAATCAATAAATGTGAAAAACTTTAGGCCCGACAGTGATGATTGTGGTGTCTATCCCCAAAGCCTCAACTGGGGCGGGATTTAGGTTCTGCTCCTGTATGACGCAAGTTGATCATTGGATGAAAACTAACTGCCTAAAGCTAAATTCTGGCAAAACTGAGGCGTTAGTTTTCGGTAACAATAGATCGGTCTGGTCTCCCAGCTGGTGGCCCCAGAATATGGGACCCTTACCTAATTCCAGCTTAAAAAGGAAGAAACTTGGGTATCATTTTAGATGACAAACTTCATTTTGATCACTAAATAAAAGCCTCCTCTTCCTCAGTATTCTACACGCTAAAATTGATAAGGAAAATTAGACCTTTCATCCCAAATGAACTCCAAAGATTGGTTGTTACCTCTTGTCCTGACCAAGCTGGATTATGGAAATTCGCTATTTATTTGTATCCCAAAGAAGTCTCTACAGAAACTGCAAATACTACAAAACGCGGCTGCGAGACTTCTTGCTGAAACTCCCAAACATAAGTCAGCGGCCCAAACCTTGGTCAACCTACATTGGCTACCTATAGCAAAACGCCTAGAGTTTAAAACATTATGCATAACATTCAAGGCTCTGCATAACTCTGGACCTTGCTATTTCCGTAATAAACTAGCCTGGTACTCGCCTAGCAGAAAGCTCAGATCCTCGGAAGCGAGACTACTATCTATTCCTAGATCAAAGCTCATGGCCTGGGTGGCCGGAGCTTCCTGTTGAAGGCACCCACGCTTTGGAATGCGCTACCTTTAGCCATTAAACGTTGTTCTAACTTCCTGATTTTTCGGAAGCAAGTTAAAACCTGGCTGTTCTCTCACCGATGATTAAGAATTATTTCCATCCAGGCCTCACATCTCCTGTCCGCTTCAGCGCCAAGACGCCCCCGGGCATTCGAGCGCTATATAAACCCTAAAATCAAATCAAATGATGAATAGTAGATTTGCAAACCATAAAGGTTTATTAACAGGTTAGCAAGTTACTAACTCAAATCATCCAGATTAGTTGTAAACCAGTAATACATACATTAATTAAATTGTAAACATAATTCAAAGCAATGCAAAATTGCAAAGTTAAACTGTTTAAAGTTGTCCTAAAGCAAATTGAAGCTGGCACAGTTTCCCATAAATGGAAGATCCCTAAATTGCTAAGCTAGCAAGTTGGGGAGAAGTCAAGCAGAAGGTGTCATTAAGTAAAGCCTCTAAAGGCAGAATAAATTGAAGACACAGTCACGTAAGTGAGGATGAACTTGCCCAGGAGTCTTATTGTATGGACAGGAGCAAAGGCAAGCATCTTCAGTCAGGAGAGTGGAAAGGGGCATCTGAATCTAACTAACTCGGCAATCCACAATTAAATCCATACAATTATTCCAATGATGAGCAACTACCTACAGTTCCCATGAAGAGAAGTAATTAGGATTGAACATATTTTGATAAACTAGTTTGTTTTCTTTCCAGCCATCACACAATGGAAGTCTCTGCTGCATGACCTTCAACTGATACCTTGCAGTAGGATGCATACAGTTCAGTCAGCGAGTTCTTCTCAAAGGTTCAGAGGTTCATTATTCAGCTCTGAATGAAACACAAGGATAAATATTCACACAGAAACTAAAAACATAATGATACAATGTAATCAACATGTACTGCTGCAGCTTGGTTCCTGAAACGAGAGAAAGAAAAAATACATATCAGAAACAGAAGCTTTTCAACTTAACATGATGAGTCATTTTAAATCGAGGCCTACATTAACTATGGTCAACTTTACAGTGAAAATCACACTCTATATAAGTGTGTGCAGGGTGTAGGTCATGGATACTCGCAAACATTTTCCCAGGAGCCAAAAGCCTCGTCTGTGATGTGCCCGAGGGCCACGTTGAGACCAGCGAGGTGAATTGGAATAATTGTATGGAGTCAGGCGAAGGGGTTTGGGGGGGATTAGTGGTAAGGTGGCTGAGGTGAAGCGAAGGATATACATCTAGTGGCTGAAATGAACAAGGTGAAACCAGAAAACCTGGGATGAATCCCGGTTTCCCCTTCTTTATCATATTGTGTGATCCTAGGCAATTGTTTAATTTCATATTCCTTCCTTTTTCTTCAGTATCACATATAAGGGGACCTCAAAATACATGATTCCACAGGGTGTGCACTGTACAAAACCTTCTCCTGTGTTTGATTTAATAAACTATAATGTTGTTCATGTATAATAGGACCTAGGCCATCCAAAGAGTGCACATAACAAATGACATGCCTCCTTAGTTCACTATTGGTGTTATTGTCAGTGTAGGGGGAAGAATTAATATTTCTAAACTCACGTTTGAAAACCATAATTTTTAAATCAATACTTCTCAATGCACTGATATAACCAATTATACTAATTTGAAAAGGTTCTGCATGTTAATTAAATACACCTTTTGAATAGATTGTTATATTTTTACACTTTTGCTGCAAGATGTCTTTAAAAATGAAGGTGTTTTTAAAGTTAAGCGCAGGACTCCCTAGTTACTTTCTTTCTTTAACACCAATTAATCTTGAAATAAATGATTGGCTGTCTATTTAACATCTTTTTATTCTTAGTGCTGAGTCGAGTAAACAGCAGGTTAGTGCTCATGTTGACCAGGAGGCCGCATGTAAAGGTCAAGGTGGCTGCATGCGGCCCCCGGGCCGTACTTTGAGTATCAATGGTGTAGGTTAATGTATGTTTGTGCAAAGCATAAAATAATGAAAAAGCGTCACCGCTGGGTATATGTCCCACTTTGGTAATACCACATTGGTGATGAGAACCAGTTTCAACTCACCTTACACGTGTAAGTCCTTCAGTGCCTTTTCCACCCCCCTCCTCAGTCTACATTGAAGAGACCAATGGATGTGCCAATTCGCTGCCATTAGCGCCTTGCCGCACCCCACTGCTCCTGCAGTAGTAATCACTGGTGATGCCTCATTAATGTGTCAGGTTGGAGCACCAAAGTCACATCCTCCGCCCGAAGCCTGCCAGCAGTTCTGCCATCTGAACAGTCTTCTCCGACAGCTCTCGAGGGGAGAGACCATGCATGAAAGGCCCCCCTGAAATGGTCACAAGAGATTGTTGAACTGTAATCATGAAAACAAAAGAAATGCTCAAGTAGTGAATGAGAAAAATGCCCCTGTTAGCTGCACACCAAGTCTGTCACCTTCACATGTGAAAGATTCTTATAAGAACCCACCCAATGTGCAGCCCACCATGGGCATTTCAATAGACCAGACCAACACAGACAAACGGTCAGTCATTATTAAAAAAACGGTTTTCTGAGTTGCATCATAGGGCTGCATTCAGGTTGTCAGCCTATCATCTTGTGACCATGAAGAAATGTTGTCCATCCCAGTGGTCACACCTTTTGAATTATTCTGCACACCCTTCACTCAAACCCTCTGCTCGAACCCCCATCGCCTTGAGAACCTCACGGGTGAGTAGCTCGCTCTATAAATTCTTGATTGATTGAAGCCCCTATATAAAAGCTCTAGGTTGAACGCCTTGAGATGTACTTTATTCCCACAGATGTTGTGGAAGACAAAAAGTCACATACTCGAACACCTTGAGGCAGAAGGCGTCTTTAAGCTATCTCACACACTTGTTGAGAAGGAATCACTGTACTTTATGTCACTGGTGTGGCTGCCAAAAACGAGCATTTCGGATTGCTTGCAAACCCCAACAGCAGGTGCACCCTGCATGATGAAATGAAAGAGATCTGTGCAACCTGCATGATGAAATGAAAGAGATCTGTGCACCCTGCTTGATGAAATGAAAGAGATCTGTGCACCCTGCATGATGAAATGAAAGATCTGTGCACCCTGCATGATGAAATGAAAGATCTGTGCACTCTGCATGATGAAATGGAAGAGATCTGTGCACCCTGCATGATGAAATGAGAGATCTGTGCACCCTGCATGATGAAATGAGAGATCTGTGCACCCTGCATGATGAAATGAAAGATCTGTGCACCCTGCATGATGAAATGAAAGATCTGTGCACCCTGCATGATGAAATGAAAGAGATCTGTGCACCCTGCTTGATGAAATGAAAGAGATCTGTGCACCCTGCATGATGAAATCTGTGCACAATCCATTCAAGGGTGCACATCTGCAAAATTTAGAAGGCCAATCCTGAGAGAAGGTGAGCCCGGAGTAACATTCAGACAGAGATGACTGCTCGAGGACTGGCTAGGGAGGACTCATGTGTCAAGTGGGCCCCCACTGGTTTGGTATCTCTGTTCCTGACGGGAATGGCAAATACAGCAATTGTTGTAAGCCCCATCAGCACTGCAACTGCGTAATCGTGGTAGTCCCAGTTGGGGCTGAAAGTATGATCACCGTAGGCTCTGACGGGGGCTGCAACTGCCATGGTTGTCGTAGGACCAGTTAGGATGCTGCAACCACTGTGATGATTCTAGGCTCAGTCAGGGCCTCACCTACCTCTGATCCAATCAGACCAGCAGCTGCCATGACCACTTTTGGACTTTTCTGGGCTGGGACTGTCGTCATTGCATCCATCTGGGACCACCACGGTCAGGTTTGCACTTGTGTAGGTGCCACAGACTCAAAGGACTGAGGATGGGCAGGCGCACCAGCAGATGCAGCCTGCATCGGACGTACCCCAGCAAATTTGTTGTTCACCATAATCCTTGCAGTAGAGGCACCTGGCCAAGTCTGCAAGGAATGATCAAGGACTTGAACTTGTCATCCCTGTGTCATAAGGGGGGTAAGACTGAACACAGAGTGCTCCTTTGTTTAAACAATAACATGCGGCACCTGCACTTGAGTCACATTAAACACTGATTTTCTGTTGGGGGTGAAACTCAGCAGACGTGGAGAGTTTAGCGCAATGAACACAAAAGGCACTGAAGCATAGTAAGATGTGTATGCATTGCATTTTGTACATCTGTGTTATTAAAAGTACTCCCTTTCCTTGAAAGGATAAGCACTGGACTGGAGGTTGGAACTATTGTGTCTGTTGGTTGAATATTGATTGCTGAGCTCGAGCACCACATACAGCTCTCAGAAGCATGTGACTTCTCACCCTCATTACCGAGATTCAAATGCATAAGGGGTTGTACTGGGCTCACCTTGAAGAGCCAATGGTAAACAACCCCAACCCCCAGGGTTGGTGCCAAGTAGTCCTGTCTGCCATGTTCCCCTTCCTCCCCCCACCCCCCTCCAGCACAACTAAACGGGGTGCATTCGGAGAGTATCCCTCCTCCTTTCTGAGCTTACATGATGCTTTGGTTGCCTTCCTAGTTTATTGAACAGCTTCCTATTTCTAGGGTGAGCCTGAAGGATCCTTCAGGATGATCAGCCTCTTAGGAATCTAGACTATATTTAAAGTCATGAAGTAGTGCAGGTATGAATTACAACTACAGTTTCAACAGTGAACAGAGAAGGTAACAATAGAGTATATGTTTTGGTTTGAACTGACTATGGCCTTAGTTACAACTAGAAATGCCTCTATCAGTCGAAGAGAAATTGAAACATTCTAAAAACATGCATGAGTGTCAGGTATAATATGCCTTGATGTGATCTGCTCAGATCGGAGGAGATAATTGTAACTGGATCCGAATCAATGAGGAATCTGGGCGTGTGCATCTATAGTGGAGTGGTTGAGTCTCCTATAAAAGCTCTTGCTTTTAGAAGGTGAGCTGAGAGATCAGACAGCTGAATAAAAGATGCTAAAGCTGGATGAAAGCCAAAATAACACAGAAAAATTGGCAGCACATGTTGGGAGAGTGATACTGAATCTCTTAGAATGGGACAGATCTGGAATGAGAAACCTCAGTGGGTCATATCTGTTCCACCTGTCATAATCTAGGTACAAAAGGGTATGCAAGTGTTTTTGCCTTGGATTAGCACTACTGATAACGTAACTATAACAAAGCCTAATTAGAACAGGGCGTAAAGATCTGGAGACAAAACCAACAATTGAAAGGTTTTGAATCTAATTGATGACACACTATCTTGATTTAGGTTTTTTATTTTATAAAATATTGGCTCGTGTCTGTACAATGTTATTTTGACCTTTTGATACATCAGATGATTTTTGCAAACAGAATTTTCATAAAACCTGGATAGTAAATATATTGAACCATTACTAGAGTGTGGACCTATTTGAAGAGTTGTGGTGTCTAAGGTTCCTCTTATATTAACATGCGAGTCTCTAACAACCAAAATGTCTTGATCAAATGCGCATGCCTCCAGGTCAAACTGTGGCAAGATACGCCTGCAAGGTTTTACTCATTGTTGTAATCTATGTCAGTGACCTACTATTCTGTTGGGCTACAACTTTAACAGGGAAACTTTGGGTAAAAGGTCATGCAATTTTTGGGCTTTCAAGATGGGGTCGATTCTTGAGTAAATATAAATTTAAAGATGCTAAGGTGCTGTGGAACTTCACACCTACATACCCAACGTGGAGACATTCCACAAGTATGATAGGTAGTATACCCTCAGTGTAGGAAATGAGTCCCTTTAATCTTCTTGAGGGTTGTTAGGCTTAACAGATGCAGAGGATTTTCCATGCAGGTTTACTTGACTCTCTAACCATGGCTGATGATCAAATTCAAGTATCTGAGAATGTGCAACATGCAGTCAGCTTTTTTTTGACAGGAAAAGGCCGCCCTTTAACAGGAGGAGATATTTGCAAAAGAAGCAGACCTAATTTCTACTACTGAGATATATTACTCTTGGGTTCAGATCGCTACAACTGCAGCTGACACTATGGATTTCAACAGGTATAAACTGGTAGCCCCACCTGCTATACATACAACATGTAATCAGATTGAATTTCCACTCGCACATGCTGAGCATCAAGCATTTTAATGGTAGGCTTCTGTAGTGTGATTTTAATCAGTCTTTTATCGTGCATGGAAGAAAGGTAAGCTCTCTGAGATGGAGTTTATTCTTGGACAGTTCAGTCGCTGTGCTCTGTGGAGACACTGAGAAAGATGCTGCTGCCACTAATAAATGGTTACAGGACATGACTAACAAGGTGGCCCCACAAAAACATTGGCTAATCAGAGATGTAGACTCTGTGCTCCTTATTTGTCTGCTGTGTTGGGGGAAAGAGAAAAAGAAACTAAAGAAACTGGAGAGTCTCTGGAAGAGACATTATTCCACGGAGGACAAATAAAAGTACAGAGAGGCCCTTAGGAAATATCATGCAGCGATTATAAAGGCACAGGCCGCATATTTCGAGGATAAAATATCCACAGCTGTTAACATACCGAGGGAAATCTTCAATATTGACAGAAATGTTCTTCATCTGGAGAACTATGCGCAGACGGTTATCTCTACCTCAGATTTGTGCAATAAGCTTTCAGAATTTTTTGAAGCCAAGATACTGTCTTATGTGGAGTCAAACCCAGTTATACCGACCATTAAAACAAGGTCTGAGGCTAGAAGTAGGACGAGAGCTTGTGATTTGCTCTAGTTCTCCCTGATTACGTTGGAAGAGTCCGAACGTGCCATTCTTGCTTTTAAGTAGGGCTCCCCCGACGACTCAAGTCCTCCTTCGATTTTGACAACTATCTCGAGTGACATTAACCCAATTTTATTTTTTATCAATTATTCAATACATATCTTCAACCAGCAATGGTGCGGTCTTGCTGGATACAGGCCAGAGTTATTCCCCTGTTAAAAAAAATCTTCAGCTGATATGACTTAATTGGCCAATTTTAGTCCAATTTTGCTTCTTCCAGCTGCTTCCAAAGTGCTGGAAAAAACGGATTAATTTTCAAATACAAGCATACTTGGAGCAGTTTAGTTTAGTTTATTATACCCATTACAATCTGGATTCCGGCCTTGGCATAGCACGGAGATGGCAATTGTAAAGATGATCGACTCTATTAAGAGGTTGTTAGACCATGCAAACCAGGCTGCTTTGATCCTATTAAATTTATTGCTAGCATTTGACACAGTATCACACACTATCCTCCACTGCTTAGAGAACATCGGATCTTGGATTCAATCATTTTTAGATCAAATAAACAAAGCTGTCTGGATGGCCCAACACTCCTTTGACACCAAATCCCTCAAATTTGGAGTACCACAGGGCTAGGCCTTGAGCCCCACTTTATTTAATATCTATATTTTCCTGTTGGCCTTTCTGGTGGAATCCTTTAGTGTGAGGCTAGTTTCCTATGCTGATGACACACAAATGTATCTATCAATGGAGAAAACCACTGAGATGCTAGAAATTTTTAAGAGTTATCTGGGGCAGTTTTTGAGTGGGTGTGGGCCAGTAACTTTCAATGCAGTGCAGATAAGACCGAATTTTTGCTGTTTGGTTTTCTTTTACCTCAGTTGGGGGTAGACTGTTGGCCGGACTTCATGCCTTCTGCCTTGGAGACACAGATTGCAGCAGTCACAGGTTTGTGTTTTGTCTTACTATGCTAAAAGTTCTTGCTTCCCTCTAAGACGCAGAAAACAGTGATTTATGTGCTTATTACATCTCGCCTTGACTATGCTAATGCCGTGTGTATGGACCTGTCCACTCGCTTACGAGGCTACAGGTGGTACAAAATGCAGCAGCGCGGCTACAGCTTAGGATCCAGCAGCGGTCATCGATTTCTCCTTATTTAAGAGTTCCACTGGTTGCTGATCAAGGATAGGATTCTCTTTAAAACTCTGCGCCTGGCAAATAGAACGTTTTATGGTACTGACCCTCTATACCTTTCGAATAAACGTACCCACTATCAACCTGCCAGGGCACTTCGATTCTCTGACGCAGGGCTGCTTTGTATTGCAAAAATTAAACATAAGAAGAGGGAGGGGCCTCCTTCTTGGCAGCACATGCCTGGAATAACGTCCCCTTGCAGCTCTGTAAATTCCGAAATGAGCACCAGTTTAGATAGTCTCTTAAAACCTGGCCTTTAAGGCTACCCTATTAAGGATGGTTTTGCTCTGGTTTCTGCTAGGGGCATTGTGGGGGTCCGCTTTTGCAGCACCGAGACACTCTTTGGATTAGATGTAAACTTTAGAAATTTGTTGATTGATTGAGAGACAATATTTAATGAAGCCAGAAGCCTTAAAAAGACCTGAAAATGAGATCATCATGGAATTAAATTAACAGGTAATACTAACACAATGCAATCTACAATGAACCCTCCCCTTTTTCTTCTGCTGAACCTAGATTTAAGTTGGTACTCGACTATCACAAATTGAACCAGCATTGTAAAACAGATGATGTACAGAATGCTCATACAACAGGTATAATGACCCAATTAGTCAGGAAAAAGTATAAACCCATAATTTGAAGTGAGTAATGGGTTTACTTCTGGGTCACAATAACTTCTAGCTTTCACTCTTAGAGGAATTCAGAACGGATATACCAGATTACCGCAAGGGTATCAAAAAGTCCTGGGATTTTCACTGCAAGAAGAACTGAACTCTCTCAGGATGATTTAGAATAAGCATCATATATGTAGATGATATCTACATTACAGATGATTTATCTGACCTCTTAAAACATATGGTCATCTTGCAACAGCAGGTTAGAAGATTAATTCTGGAAAAAGTAAGATTGGCCATTTGAATGTGATTTTTATGGACTATGAGTTATGGAGAAGGCTTTGTACATGGGGTCCTTGACAATTGTGCTACATTAGAGCCTCCAAAACACTTCAGACTTAAATGGGGTTTCTAAACTTTGAACAAACATATTTGCCATACTGCAGAAATCGATAACCCCCTACATGAAATGATTGCTCCTACCTGTGCAGGGAAGGACTAAACTGCAACATACTTAGATACTAAAAGGACTCCAGGAGCATATGATAGAATCAACCTTCTTAAAAACTTGAGAAAATTCTTGTTACTTGATAACAAGAGTCGTAACAAGTAGGACAGATTTTACTTGGACACTTTATGAGGGTCAGAAAATCCCAAAGGAATACAAGTCACACTTATACTCCACTGCTGAGAAAGGGTTCTCTCCTACTGAGAAAATCCTTACTGCAGTTCAGATCACCATCATTAAAGATAAATCTGTAGCTCAAGGGAGGAAAATCATGATAGCGACTCCAGTCCCCCACTAAAGGCAGCCACTAAGGCTAGCTTACCAAATTATAGGGCCCTTTATACAAGATGGGTACAATGGGAGTCACTGCTGCTGTAGCCTGATACCTAGTTTGAATATCAAGCATCTTTGAGGAATCAAGAATGTCTGGTACCATATTCTGTCTATGACCGTGTTCTACACTGATGGGTCTGCCCAACCTGCTATAAAAACAAGACAAATGCACCCCCAGTGCCTTTGCAGCAGTACAGAGAGTCTTTAAAAATGGTGAGGACTGGCTGGTGAAGATTAACAGCAATGCTTCGCTCACACTCAGTAGGTGGTTTCAGTTCTCCACAAATTAGCTTTCACAGTCCATGTCAAACAAATCCCACCTCTCTCTCCGCAACAAGTGCAACCTTTCTTGGGAGCAGTACTGAATACAGTACCAGACAAAACCTACCCAAACAACGAGAGCAGCTGTATTTCAATGACTGCTTCCTCTTTACTAATCCAAAATGCATGTCTGTGCATGACCTGCTGCAAACGTGTCTAGTTAGACAATGGTCACAAGCCAGTGGGCACTGGAAGATTTAGTGCTGGTGGAGCCCAGAGTTCAGTGCAAATGGCAACTATGAAATACGAAGAACTTGTGACTAGGCAGGTCACTTTTCAACCCCCAGTCGCAAGTGACCATCACAACAGATTCATCCTTCTTGAAGTTGGAAGCACTTTTGGATGAAAGGTAGAGTATTGGCCTTAGAATCCCTTCTTTTTTAGGGGTGATTTAGTAGAGTGAGTAAATGCCTTTTCCCTGATAATGTGGCAGAAAGGTTCCATCACTTCCTTTTTAAGTAAGACCTGCATTTCTCTTGCAGCTAGTGTCCCTGGCTGATGCTTTGCCATCACGGCGGGCTACAGGGGTGCACGGTTTGAAACTCAAGTCAACAGCTGCAGGCAATGATGTATAACGCCCAGTCTGAGGTAATATTTTGCCACTGGGGGAGATATAACCTGATTCTTCCCTCGACAGGTGTTGGGTAAAGGGGGGGGGGGGTGGAGTGGAGTAGTTAAGGAAGGGCATTGTGTTTGACCGTTCCTATTTTGGATGCCTCTGCATTTCCCACAATTACCCGTGTAAGTTTGGCCTTCCAGAAAGGACTGTTCTGGTTGGTAGTGCTGTATTTCTTTGGTAGCTACTCTTTTGCTTGCAAAACACTGACCTTTGGGGCTGATGTTCTAGTGGCTTCCCCCCCCCCCCCCTCCCCTGCTCTTTTGTTATCTGCATCTTTTCTTAAGTGAATCATGTGAAATGTTCTTATGTACACTGCTTTGATGCAGTAAGTAACTGTTCCTATGTAAAGAGCTCTGATATCCATTTGGTCTTGCTTGTGTTGTAGAAAACTTCAAAAATGAATAAAATAAATGCAGTAAATCCACAATTATGCAAGAAACACTTTGACCAGAGAGTCTCATAATTCCAGTGGCTCTGTTCAAAGACATTTGCTCCAACAATCCAAAGTTTATCTTTCGGTTTCTCTCCGTTTACTTTAGAAGAGTGTGCTGCCAAGGAAAGTCATGTTCGAAGAGCGTTATAGTTTTGCTGGCGAGAGCTAGACCAGTCCTTCATTACCGCTCAGTCGACATAGACCATCGCCTGCAATTTGGGCTTAGAAGTCAGGTAGAGGGAATTTAGACAATCAGTAGAGCCTCCTGCCACGGATAGAACGCAATATATGCAGTGATTTAAGGGTTAATGACCAATAAGATTTGTTATAACCTAAAGTGAGTAATGCGAAACGAAATCCCTTACTATACAATACTAATGCAGTCTGTTTAGCCACCACACCTTATTTATTATCCACATATGAAAAACAAGCATTGGCAATACCAATATTTCTGGCTTATCAATAAAAGTGCCTTTGTGTCATTGATGGGTTTGGGTACTCAATAAGTCATCATACATGCGCTTTGCCACTCATATTTGCACTCATGCATCCATTCATCAATCCACTAACTCCTTCCTGCATTCACCCTCTGACAAAACCACAATTGCACACAACCTCAACTACATATGCAAGATAGACTAAAATAATACAAGTAGAAAAACATACTGCAGTCTAAACACAGCTGGCACATGAGGCTTGCCCCACTCCTTCCCCGGTGGCCTTTGCCGTTTCAGTGTCTTTTTTCCCCCCCAAGTATTTCACCTACCTGCAGCCCAAAGAAGTGTTCCCTGGCAAAGTATAGTCCAATGAGGTACTGCTGGACCTCTAGTCTGAATCCAGACACCTTCAGCAATGTATGTAGGCGGAGGAAGATGCTTGTAATTGTCTAATGTGAGGCTGTGTCTGCAGCATCTAGGCCTTAACTAATATTTGCTCTTGAAATTTGTATTCCTTTCCAGCACAATTCCCTTGCCTCTTTTTCAACAGGCCTCTGGAAGAAGCTTAACGAGCTCCTCCATTTCCTTCCATTAAAAGACAAACTGGAAACCACACTGATGGAATTAGCGATATGCCAGTGGTGTCTATCTTCTGTCTCTCCCTATCACAAGGAGGAGTATCACCTACAGCCAGAGTGAAGGCTTCCTTGAGTGCTATGTCTACTAACAGGGTGCATGGTGGGACATGACCTCTATTGCTAATTGGATCCTGAGGAGCGCTTTGCATTTTATCTCCAAACAAAAGCGTCGCAACACATTTTTTTAAATCAGGTCTTTAAAGTTTTTTGTGGAACACTTGAACATACTCTTGAGCATAGGTAAGTATTGCACTGACTGCTCAATTTTTGAGAAGGTCTCAATGATAAAGTAGTCTTCTTAACCTTATGGTGTTCTACTTCTCTTTGCAGGACATATCATATAAAGTAGCACCTAATCCAGCCACAGACATTTAAGAGGTGAAACCATAAAGACTAAACAGCTTTGGAAACAGATAGCTACTTTGCAAAGTCAGCTTCCACTGCTAGGTGTTCAACATACATTGGCGCATCTCAGTGAAGGATTACACATGAGAGGTTATATGTCCATTAGTGAAGCTGCTAAAAATGCTATGTTAAAGTGAAAATTGGAAGCTGTAACTAGGTCACAGACTAAAATAGATACATAACACTAGGCAATAGAAGAATCAGCTTCTGAACTGAGAAAGACATTTCCTAAGGGTTCCAGGTGAAATATAAGTATTCACTAAGGGCTGGAAAAAAACTTCTAGTATTACTGGGATTGGTGATCATTATGCTCCAAATGAATTAGCTAAATTAGATTTAATCAAGCAGCTCATGAGGAGATTGGATCTGCATATGCAGGTGTCTCAGCGGTTCATGAGATGTTGAGAACTTGCTACTGGTGGCCACTTCTTCCTAAATGGGTAAAGTAGTATGTGCTTCAATGTAGAATTTATCAACTGACAAACCCTTGTACTATTGTAATGTCACCTCCATTTCCTTTGATAAAGGCAGCAAAACTGTTTGATATGATTTATGTTGATCACACTTGACCTTTGCCAGCTGTAATTCAATGTAAGTATATAGATAGCTCCAGATGGCTACACCTGCTTTAACGGATGCGGCATGAGCATAATGTAACACCTCACGCAGTTGCCGAAGTTTTATGCCCAGTAGCTTGAGAGGAGATAGAGCTTTTCATACAGCTTGGTGTAAGGCATTCATGGTGTTTGCTAATGCCTTGTCTGAAGTGGGAACTGAACATCAATTTGGTCATCCGTCTATTATCTCCAAGATGTGAAATGGTGGGCAGTGCTATTTAACTTTACACCTTTCGAAATGTTGTTTGGAACCAAGATGTTCATTCCAGATCTTCCATGTCTCGCAGAGTTCTCTGAACCATTGCAATTTGTCTGTCTGAAGGACTTGCAAGAAATGCATTTAAAGAACATAGCAAGTCCTACCTTGCCAGACTAAAGTGAGGTTGCTGGGTAGCCACCAAAAGCTGGTGACAAAATCCGTGAAACGATTGCAGAGAACCCCCAAAAAATTGAGTAGCAGTTTTTGGAAAAAGCTGCTTGTATAAATCAGACAACAGCATGCTAAGAACAATGGAATATACTAAAGTAACCTGTTATTGTGCAGATTACTGTAGGAAGCTGGCTTGTTATGTAGTGTACCAAAAAGAGGTACCCTATGTAGAAAGTCCAGAAGACCCTTATTGGCTTACAGGGCTTAAATTGATAATCCCAAATTCTCTCTTTTGAGGTAGTGTGGGCGAGCAGTTTAGGCTTATCAGAGGGTAGTGTTAAGCATTTATTGTATACACACTAATCAAATGAGACACATACTCGAGAAGAAACTGAAGACCAATTTTGAAAAATAACAGCCATTTATTATTTATATAGTTAATTAGAACCAGTGCAGAATATCCAAAGCTTAAAAGAAACAAACAAAAAGAATTATAAAAAACGCTGTTGAAATATACATGTTAAACACAAGGGCGTAACAGTTAAAATTACATAAAGCAGAATATTGCAGTAACAGTTAAAATTGCGTAGCTCTTTTTTATTTAAATAAAATAAAAAGATGATTAGTGAATGAACCTGTATATGAGCAGAATATTGCTGTATACTCTTGTATACCATGGGTACCGATTTATCAGTGTTCCAACTCTTCCTTGAGTGATAAACCTAGGAAAGTGCAAAGTGCGGTGCGTCAGTAAAAGAGACGGGGTTGCCCATCGATGTCTCTGTGTAGGGGTTGTGTATTAAGAACCAGATAAGGAGGAATAAAGTGCGGTGCTTATAAGCCCAGTTCAGGAATTGTGGGTTGAAGGTCGCTCGCTTCCGTAACAGCTGTGGATGTAAGGGTGCAGTGTGTGGGCTGGCTCTTGTCATTTTCTTTTCTACCAGCGAAAGAAACTTACCAGCCGGGAGTTGAGCAATGGATCCTCTGGCTTTAAGCACGCCAGCAATGCCAGTCTCTGCGTGCGGATCCCTCTTAAGTTGAACTGAGTTTTGACCCTTCAGTTCGTTAAAGATGCAGAGCAAGCACGGCAGATCCTCCGTGCCATTGCCACATAAGCTGCAGCAGGTTGAGATGTTCCTCCCTCTGTGAAGGTGGAAGGTGCAGAGCAGAAGGCAGTATGCCCAGAAGATGTCACAAATGTTTCCTTTGTGTTCCTAGAGTAGCCTAGGCAGAAGTATTTTTGAAGGGCAAGTGTGCAATAGCCGTTGATCCTCATCCAGGCATGGCTTCGGTCTGAGAATGTGGCCTTGTCTTCTACCAGTGAAAGGCTTTTGATTGGTTTCTGGACCAATTTTTTAAAGTCTGCATGTCTGGTTGGGCTGTCCCACAGCTGGGAAAGCCCGGTACTTGCGAGGGATTCCTGAAGGAAGCTTTTGGCAGGCGATGTGTTTCGGTGCTACAGCTCTTGCTAAAGAAGGTGGTTCAAGGTGTTAGGAGCGGCGTTCCTGATCTTGTGTAGGCAGACAATAAATGCACCTTGCCAGAGACTGTTTTGTTAGGCCGGATCTGTGCTGCGAAGGAGTAGTTTGGAATGTTAAACATGATTCTGTAATCCTTGACTTGAGTGCTGTTCAGAGTAGTAGAATCTCTGCCTCGTAGGGCTTCGTTTCCGCAACATATTTGTGGTAATATTTTAGATTGCTGCGCTACCTGGGGCTGTATTATAGAAGTGCCCAGGGGTGCAACAGGTGTTTGCGTCCACTTTGCGCGCCCCCGGGCACTTTGGAATTACAGAAGGGGCTGCAGACGCTTGTGCGTCCCATTCTGTAATACTGAAAGCGCTGGCACACTTACAGCTCCAGCGCTTGCTCAAGATGGCGTTCCCTCATTTGCATGGGGGAGTGGCTAGATGTAAATGAGGGAATCCCTTTGCCTCTATGTCCACGCTGTATAATAGACGCGGGCGCTGAGGCAAAAAAGCTCTCAGGAGGCGCACTGACAGTGAGCCACCTGAAAGGTAGGGAACTGTCAGTGTGTCCCGATTACAGCCCTCTGGCGGGAGGGAAAGAGGGTCCCATTAACCTCCAGATACCCCTTGCAGGCGGGTGCAGTCCCTCACTGCACCCGCCTGCAAGGGCTCTCTAATCATCTTTAAAAGTGCAGGCAGGTTGCCGCCTGCACTGTGAAAACACGGAGCGGCTTCAAAGCAGCCGCTCCGTTTTTCATCTGAATGCACTGCCCCCAGGCCAGCGAAGTTCACGGCTGACCTGGGGGCAGCGTATTAACACTAATACGCTGCATTTTTTAAAAGGTGTGCCTGGTGCAATCAAGGAAAATGCGCCTTATGTATAATACGGCCCCTGGAGAAGAGGTAGCAGCGTCAGGCCGGTCAGTTTCAAATTTAGGTTGCTCAGCATCGCTATCAAAGCCAGCCCTTTCCTCTTGATCTCTTCTCTCTGTGTGGCAAATTGGCCCCCATTGTCAATAATTAGGCCTAGGTATTTGTAATTTGCTGCAGTCCGGATTTGTGAGTTCCCCAGATGCCAGGCTAGGAATATTTTCCAGCCCCAGTTGATGGTTATTGTTTTTGTCTTCTCAAGATTTACTTCCAGGAAGTTCTCCGCTGCGTATGCCTGCATTGTTTTGAAAAGGTGTTGCAGGCCCACTTGTGTACGGCTGACAGGGACCATATCATCGGCATACAAAATGCTGGATAGTGCGTGCCCCCCAGCTTGGGGGCATGCGAATTGCAGGAGGAGTATCTGTGTCAGGTCCACCATGTAAAAGTTGAATAGCGTGGGAGCGATCACACACCCCTGTTTAAGCCCTATATGGTGGTTGGAATTTGCCTGGAGAGGTGTGTGCCCTCGCCAAGCACCCAGGTCTCTGTGGAGTAGGATTAGCATGTCCAGCAGTGACAGAGAGATGTTCCAGTAAGCCAGTTTTCTTGAAAGCCTAGCCCGGGACATTTTGTTGAATGCTGCCCTGAAATCTATGAAGCAAAGATGGAGAAGCTGCTTAGAGGACCTTGCCATGTCTATGAGCATTACCATGGCCAAGATGTTGGTTGTGCCTGTAGATTTGGAGAATCCGGTTTGGTTGAGTGGGATGATTGCATTCGCCGATTCCCAGGCTTGGAGTTCATCTCGCAGAGTGCCTGCAAAGTATTTTACCTCGTTGTCGATCAGGGAGACCAGGCGGTAGTTTTTTGGTAAAGATTTGTGTACCAGAGAGATGACTGAGGCTTTCCAGGAGGCTGGGAGTTTCCCCAGTGATCTAATTTCACGGAAGGGTCCATGGTCTCTACCCAGTACTCCACGTCTTGCTTGAAGAGGGCCGACAAGATACTGTTGGGTTCCAAGGCCCCTTTTCTCCTGCCTTTGACGATTTGGTGCTCGATTATGGTTATGTGGAATGGCCTGGGATCGAGCTCATAATTGTCAGTTGATGCGGAGGTACCGCTGAGTTGAAGGTCTGTGATCGAGGTACCTTCTGTCGCCGTGCTTGCAGGCGGACTCGTAGATTGGCAATTGAAGTGAGCCCTCAGAAAGTCTGCCTAGGTCTCTCCAGAGATGAGATGCCATGCCCCCATGGGATGGGTGCATTATTTTGTTCACCGTGTCCAGAAGCAGGTACTGCTTTTAGATTTGATGTCGGAGAATAGTTTTGCCCAGAACTCGTCTTTCTGAGTTCTGTTGACATTCCATTAAAAAATTTTGAGCAAGCTTCTTTGTTTGCGGAGTAGTGGTGGTTGGAGGTTGGAATCCCCAGTATTGTGCCTCAGCGTGCTGTTTATGGCCCTTTTGAGTTGCTTCAATTAGGGAATGGGCATCCATCCTGCTTTCAGTAGTTTGGTGAGATCTTGTTTTGGCTGACGTAGAAAAAGATTGCTAGGTTGGCAGTAAAGCTTTCCAGTCTGTTGGTGAAGCTGCTTGTGGTTGTTTTTTGTACTAGTAGTAGATAGATCCTTTGCCGATTGGAGCACCTCCTCTGTGATTGCTAGTGTAGTTTTGATTCTCTTGAAATTGATCGTAAAGCTGGGAGTGTGGTACTTCTGCCGAGCATTTCAATGCGGGCGCAGCTGCTAGGAGAAGCATCTCCTGTGGCAAATGATTGCTGTACCCTAGATGGAATGTGAAGACAATGAAATAATGAGGGAGACAAGTGTGTAGTTGAATGTTGAGCAGGTGGATGCAGAGTAAAAGGAAGCCGCCGCGGGGAACTCACGGAATCTTTTGTTGAGCGCCCTAAAGTTGATGTGCTCCAAATCATCCAGTAAGCGTCTGGCTGTTTTCCTCACTCTGCTGTGTAGGTTTATGCTTTGTTCTGGGGATGTTCCAATGTGAGGACTGACCCATCACTTTGTTGTCCACTGAGGAGCCTAAAAGGTAAAGATTCAGATACCCAGAAAGAATGAGGTTGGGAGCATCTAGATTGATTATGTGTGTCAGGAGCTAGTCCACTCCATGAGGTGTTCCGAATCTTGTTCTTTATGTTTCTGGTTGATGTAGGCGTTGAACATTATTACCTCCTCCTCGTTTCCATCAATAATTAGGCTGGTCTTGACTGTGATGATGGTTGTTGAAGTGGAGTGGACTTCCTCTGTCGCGGTTGTGAGGTTGATACATATGTTGCCAGCCCACCTGATGGATAAACATATTGAGACCGCTTGACTGCTGGGGTGAAAAAACTCAAAAAGGCTCTGTAGTTGGGGCGGTTCGGCCAGCCAGGTTTCCTGAAGCAGAATTATATCAAAGGATTTAATGTAGAGCAGGAACTCTGGATCCATAACTTTACTTGCCAGGCCACTAATGTTCCATGAGCACAAACGGAGGGTGGGTTTGCTCTGCATGAGTGGCACACTCCGGTGCAGATTTTGTCATTGGTGGCCAGTGAGGCCGTTGATTGTTCTGGAGATACACCGGAGAATAGAGCGCATATTTGGTTGTTGTGGTGGAGGCTGAGGTTGACTATGCCCGTCGTTGGGCACCCATCTCCTTGTAGGAGACTGTCCCCGGGCTCCCAAGAGTACAGAGCAGGTGGTTTTTGTTGCGCAGATAGTTACGTTGCCCTCATTGGGAAGCAGGGGAGAGGGGTAGCCTGTGTTGTAGTGGAGAGTAATGTTTATGCCCCTCCCCTTGAATGTTTGTTGTTCAGCTAGTACTTTTTGATGGTGATCTCCAGGCGGTCTTGGTGACTTCACACGATGAGATAGCTTCTAGCCTATTGAACTCTATCGGGAGCAAGTGGGTTGACCTTATGTCCGTTAAGGTTGGAATGCTTTACAACAGCAGTAGAATATTGACTCTGTTCAGGACATCTCAGTTGCCTCTAATACTCGGGTTTTAAAAGTAGGATGCAAGAGTCCAGCTGTGGGTTAGAAAAAAGGATGTGTTGGGTGGCCCCACCCCTGTGGTACTGGCTGGCTGATCCGGTCCCTGTTGGCAGATTTTACTCCCTCCGCTTAGAGTGCTTTGGCCTGCCGGCAGAGTGAAGTCGTTGGCTTGTGGGGGCCCAACGTCTGCTAGCTCTTGGCGGGACGAACCTTCTGTGCTGGAGTCCCTGGTTGGCAAGCCCCATGTGCTCCCAGGCAGTGTTTAAGAGCCTGAGTCAGGGATGGCTGCCGTTGAGGTAGGGAGGCTTGCAAGCTTTGTCCTTGCTGGCGTTGGCTCTCTATTGGGCCCGCCCCCGGCACCGATAGTTCCTCTGGCTGCTGCCAGGTTCCTTGCTGGGCTCCCTTCTTGAGCTGGATTGTTGGGGGTGGGGAGATGAGAGGGAGCAAGGTTTTTGTCATGCTGTGAGGTCTGTGTGAGCTGGTGGTGTTCCCCGAGGAGTGAATTGGGAGACCACTGTTCGTGTGTGCGGTGGACCTCTCGTCCTTGCGTGATGATGGTTCCGATACTTCCCTCATGTCTGCCCTCCTGAGGTTTTGGTGGGGGTCGGTTGACTGGTAGCTCCTGGACTGTCCAGTGATTGGGGGGGCTGGACTGGAGGGTGTGTCCTCTGAATGGGTTTGTTGTGGTCAGAAGAGGAGGTACGCGGCTGGTGGATTCATGGCTCTTCTTCAGGCCCTTCCTCCTTTGCATCCATTTTTGTTTTGAGTTTTGAGCTGAGAAAACCTCAGGCAGTGGGGGTACTATGGCAGGGGTTCCTTGATCTGCAATAGGAAGAGTGGCGGCTCCCCAGGGCAGGCTGCCAGTGTTTGGTGTCTGAGTGTTTGTAAGAGTAGATGGCTCCAGGCATGGCACCCTGTGGTCTGGTGCTCTTGGGCCAGGAGTACCCTCACTGGCGGTGGACTCTTTCTTGAGTTTATTTAGGACATTGTTGAGCATGGAGGGAAGAGCAGACAGTTTATCCACAATCAGGCCGCACCTGCAGATCAATTTTGCCTCAGTCTGTGGCCATTTTATAAGTGAATTGAGGTCCCCCAGCTTTTTAACGATGCCTGCAACAGAGAGCCAATGTGTTGAGTAGGGTCAGCTGAATGTCCATCTTGTCGGACTGGTACTGTAGGGCCTCCACTGACCGTTGCATGGTGTTTAGCATCGATGTCCACGCGTTACCCTTCTGGGTAAAGGCCGCTCTGCCTGAATTGGCCCTATTCCTTGTGTCCGATTACGGCCCTGCTCTGTGGTCTTGGGCAGCGGCTGAAGGGGAGGGTCCCTGTGATTAATCCATCAAGTAGGAGGCCAGCATTTCTGCCCACTCCTCGATACCCAGATATGAGAGGACCCCCTACTCAGCCACCTGTTGTTCTTGGTCTTCAGTGTCCTCTTGGGGCGCTGGGTGTTCTGTGCTCGGGTAGTAGTGAATTTGTTGTGCTAATATTTGATGGTGGGCCATGAAAGGGTTTTGGTGCAGTTGGACTGATGTCTTAGTCGGTGTTGGCCACCTGGGCCCTGGCCGTGCTATGGTCCAGAGTTGGAGCGAGGAGTCTTTTTGGTTGCGTGTCTGGTGTTCTGCTTGGATGGCCCAGTTTGTTAGCGCTGGTGCCGCCCCCTGGTTTCCTGCAGCGTGTCTGATCTCTAGGCTTGACAACGTAGGGGGGGGGGGGGTAGCTTGTGCCAATGCTGGGGTGCTTCCCCCCTTGTGGGTGCTTCCAGAGCATTGTGGGACATAGGGTTCATGAGAGCCTCATCTACCTGCCTCTTGGGGTTGTAGAGGCTGTAGGGGCTGAAGTAGTGGCTGCAACCCTTGGATTTCGCTGCTGGATTAAAAGATGGTGGAGCCTGCATCTTTCAAAAATAAGAACTTGGAGCAGATTTTTGGTTGGAAGGAGTGAGGCGTCTTGACGTAGGCAACCAACTTATCTATGCTCCTGCTCATTGTGTCCAGTGGCCCTGAGTCGAACATAACTAGGGGGGCCGGTGGTTTGCATTAGCCCCCTTTATTTTGCAGATTCTCTCTTTTTGCGCTTTGTTGGTAGGGGGTGGTCCCCTTGTCTTTCCTGACCTCATAGGGATTGGGTTGGCAGTCCCCCTGCAGTGAGAGTTCCCCGGTTATACGTCTCCTTTGCTTTGATGCTTTGCTTAGCTAACGAGCTTGCTTTGTGTTTGCTTGCCTTTGCCTTGTCTTTACGTTAACTTTTTTCGGTTTTTACGTTGTGAAGTGATTTCAGAAAGAGCAAGCTGGTATTGGTTTGGTGCGGAAGTGTCGGCCGTGGAGGTTGAGATCTCATCTCCCATCTGTCGCATGGTGTTTGTGGTGCCGGCTTCTTGGTGCGGGTGTCTCAAGACCCTGCCAGGTCAGCTCCGCCTCACCCCTCCTGTGAGCTGCCGAATGCCTTGGAACCTTATTTTGACAGGATGGGGGCACGAGCACGCACGTCTTGTTGCTGGTCTGGGGGCTAACGGAGTGGCTGGGGTGAGAGTGCATGGTGGGGATTGGGCGGTGATTAAGTGGTGTTTAGATGTTGGGATGAGGCAGGATGGAGGCAGCTGAGAACAACGCGGACCAGCAGTGCGTCGGGGGGCAGTGTGGGTTGCGGCTTGATGAGTAATCGCCCCTTCACCTGCAAGCTGTGCCCAAACGGTCCATTCCAGTATGGTCGGGGCTTCCTGGCCTCAATATCTGGCCCGTTACCCTGCCTCAGCAACAGAGCCCCCAGCTCAGCTCCCCTGCTGCCACTTCCCGCCTTCACTCGACCGTGGCTCCGCCCGTCTGCTGCCACGCAATAATCCTCACTCTGAATCGCTCTCGTGCATGGGTTCTGAGATGTAAAAATAACAAGTATTTTTATGTGTATTTTAACACTAAGAACTTCGTAATTGGGTAAGTACTTTGAGATTTAAAATTGTACAGGTAAGTAAAAATGTAACACAAATGCGTTTTAACGTGCCACTGCTTTCCTATGGAGAAAGAAACATACTGCATACAGGTACTTGCATTCGTATTTCAGGAGTCCTCTTTAGTACTTACAGTGCTAGGGGACCAAGGTCCAAATAACCACAGCAGTTCGAGTTTCCCTGCCCTGGAGTGTACGGGTGCAGAGGTGCTGGATGGGTTGGTAGCCTTGGGCGCTACATCGTAGGCAAAGAGGGGGCCACCTCTTAATAGGCTGCAGAGGGGGACTTGGTGACAAGTCCAGGAGTTCCCAACAGGGAGCAGGGGGGCACAGTCTGTTGTCGAGCACCCGGGCCGAGGAGCTCCGGTGCAGAGGGTTTTGGTCAGCTGGGCCCCTGCGTAAAAGGCACTTGTGGTTCTCGGTTGGAAATGCAAAGGGGGACAAACAGGACAGGTGGGCCACTCAGTGCTGGCCTCTGTGGTCCCTCATCGGCTGGTTGGTCTTTGCAGCGTTGGAGTCGGGGTAGAACTTCAAACAAGCTTTGGTTGCTGCAAGGGGTCCAGTAAGCCAGGTATTGATGCAGGACGGCTCCTCGGAGTCTTAGCGTCTTCACACTAGGCGGGGAGACGGATCTGACCTCTAGGAGCAGGGTGACCTCCTCCTGGGCGGCTGGATGTGATGGTGGACATGGTGCTCAGCAAAACTGTGAACCGGGCGTTGCAGTCGATGCCTGCAGGTTGCAGGGAAGTGGCTCCTTCACTTCAAAGGAGATGCTGATGTCTTGGCGAAGTGCTGGTAGCCCTCCAAGGCTTTTGGAGGATGCACAGCTTCAGGACGAGACAGGTTGTCACGATTGTCAGGACAGGAGCAGGCAGACAGGGTTTGGCACCAAAGTCCACCGGTAGTCCGCAGTTCTCGATTCTTCGGCTCTTCCTGGTCCTCCTCCTTTTGTCAGGTTAATCTGAGTTCCTGGTGTCAGGGGGCCACCTATATGCTGTATTTAGGGACATGAAGGATAGTAGCAAATGGGCTACTTACCCTTTGGGTCACCACACCCCCTGTATGACGACTTCCTGTGGGGAGTGGGCATAACCATGTCCCAGAGTTGCCAATTCCACCAAAACAAGATGTTGGAATCCTTCTCTTGTGGAGCACATCAGACAGCCCACCTTAGGGGTGTGACTCGCCTGGTAGTGCAGCACTCCGCCATGCATAGCTATGTTCCCATCTGTACTGGTGCCAAATGGGCCTCAGGGCAGGGGGTGGCAACTCCCAGGTCTGGGGGAAGCCAGGGTCGCATATCAAAAGCAGCAGAGCTTTGAAGCCTTTGGCCTTGGTGTGCAGATTTACTAGCCATCCTGCTGGAGGAGGTGTACACATTTCCTGCCTGAGCAGGCATTGTTTCCGACCTCAGAGCTCGGGCTCTCACCTCCAGGGGGTCAAAAAAAGAGTCTGTGGTGGCAGGCTGGAAGATACCAGTCAGCCAGCACACTAAGAGGCTGGAAGGTTTTCAGGGGGCACCTCTACTGGCATCAGGATTAAGACAAGATGTTTGATACCAAACACCATAGTTTCAGTGAACCCATCATGTAGCTGGGGAACT
The DNA here is from genome assembly GCA_963921515.1 of Calotriton arnoldi. Lineage (NCBI taxonomy): Eukaryota > Metazoa > Chordata > Amphibia > Caudata > Salamandridae > Calotriton > Calotriton arnoldi. Next base: position 628,944 of record CAWUFW010010082.1, on the reverse strand, counting down.
TATAATGACTAGTGCCCAGTACATATACTTAAGATGGCTTCCATGTTCACTTATACTATCTAGAAATTGAATTAGGCAGAACAGGGGCATATCTGCTCATGCAGATATGTCCTCACATGTAATATAATGCACCCTGCCTTAGGGCTAGAAGGCCTGATGTAGGGGTGACCTGCATATATTGCATGAAGTATCTGTGGCCATGGCACAGAGGGTGTGTGCCATGTCGTGTTTTCACATTTGTGTGCACCATTTCATGCAGCCTGCAATGGCAGTCTGCATGAGTTTGGGGGTGGGTCCCTTGTGGTGGCACAATTCATGCTGCAGCCCATAAGGACCGTCTTTAGTACCCATGTCCTAGGTACCATAGGTTCCATTTACTAGGGACTTACAGAGCCGCAAAGGTCTTGCCAATTGGGGAACAATTGAGCAGTTACCTTGTTTTAGGGAAAAGCACCGACAGAGGGGACCTGGATAGCAGGAACACAGTGCACTTTAGTCAAAATTGCATCAAATACCAGGCAGTGGGGGAGACTATTTCAAAACGGGACATTTTCCTAAAATTACAAAGAGAAACTAAAACATGTAATTATTCAGAAGTTCAACTGTGGAAAGGCGATAGGTACACCATATTGGGATGGGGTTGGAGATGCTCCCCAACCTAAACAGAGCAAACCTAATTTTGTTGCTCATAGGGAAGCAGACCAGAATAATAAATGGTAGAAATGGTCACAACACAAGCAGGTTTACCTTAACTAAAATTGTATCCCAAACATTGGGGTCACATTCAGTAATCATGACTTTTTCCAAAATAGAGAAAGATCTACAATGTTCAATTATGAAACAAAAATGCAAGGTTTCTACAGTAAAACATATCAAGTGGCCTACTGGCGACTAACGTCTACATCTCCAAATTGTGTGTTTTTATTCTAATCGGAAAATAAGTCACTACTGAGGAGCTAAACTTATAAAAATTAAGGCAAGAGAAATAAATTAGGTAGTATAAATTGTTTGGTACTCAAAGACAAAACCTTAGGTTTATATATCTATGTACGTATGTGGAATATATATGATGTGAGCCTAGCTATGAGGTAGAAGAGTAATGAACATGCTAAAAGGCACAGATGCAGTCAACAGATTATTGAAGTAGAGAAGTAGAAGGGTACTGGGAGCAGAAATGGCCACCAAGCAGTGGTACAAGTGCATTAATCTGAGAGTACAGTCTTTTAGCTAGAAGTTTTGAAAACATGGGTGGTTGGATGCTTGTCTTCCTATCCAGCCTTCTGTTTATGACCAACATACCCAACGGTCTGACACCTGAATCTGCACGTAGTATGAATTAAGTGGAATACTTTCTATGGATGTGCTTGATTCAAATGGCACGAAGAAATAAATAGTCGTGCAAATAAATACTCATCAGGCCTCCAAAGCCTGAATGCCTTTTGGGGCTCTGTTCCACATCACCAGCAAACCTGAATAGTTTATTCTCGCAGGACAAAACGATTTAATAAACAAAACTTAATGCATCTACTTAGTAGGGAGGCAGATATTCTGTCCTAGCTACTGACTGAATATTTGTTTTATATGCCCTCGAGAAACCTGCCATATCCGAATTGCAAAGAAGAGAAAACCACAATTCAACCCCAAAGAGGAACTGAAAAACATGCCAGAGATTTCTCAAGTTATTTTCAGTATTGTAAAAAGCATCCCAGTATTCAGTTGAACAAAGGAAAAAGGCATGTCAATCAGTAAAAACAAAGATATATAAATAAGAACTTGCTTTATTTCACAATTTTCATTTACAAAATATTTATATTTGTTAAACAGCAAGTTTAATTGTTTCTTCAAAAAATATTGGAAGTAAAATGTACTTTTTAAAACAAACTGTACAGTTCAAATGGGAAGGTCAGCTAAAGACAAGTGGAGAGGAATAGGATCCTTAACAGAAAGGGCTACTGTCATAAGGAGATGCCACAATGACCCTGGGAAGATGGACTTTTTGACATAGAAGTAGAAATACAAAGTGCGGCAGAAATGGACCACCAATATTAATGAGATCTAAAAAGGCTTTCAGAAAATAGTTGAACATCTGTGGCAAGAAATAATTGAGTTAAGATATTAATAAGGGTTGCATGCAGGGGTCCCCATTCTGCATGATGGTAGGAAGAAAGAATGAGGTTTCCTCCGTTTTTCAGGATTTGCCGCTTACATATTAGCACCCTGGAAGTTAATACTTCGCCTGGTCTATGTACATATGCAAACCCCTTTTCAATTTGCCTCTCTCTCGAGTCTGTGAGCCATACCAGATTAAACTGGGAGTTGGTTTACAGCTTACTTTCTGACATCCAGCTTCTGAGATTTTCTAAGCATTTCCAAACAAAGCCCATGGAGATAGAACGTTAAGAGTTTACTAAATTCAGTCGCACTTGGGTGAAAGACCATGTACAACTGAGAGCTAACAATCCTCAAAGTCTGTCTTCACGATCTCACTCCCAGACAGGACTTTTACAGTCTGCAGCAGGAACAGGCGTTCGCAAGATCTGTCCAGATGCCTTCAATCATCAAACCACTTGCTTCTCGTGCCCGCTGTCGCAGCCTTAGGGTTCCCCAGTATTTTCTTCTTGTACTGCTCCACCAGCTGGTTGAACCGTGTCTCTGCCTTATTCAGTGTTGGTTTCTTCTTCTTTACAGATGCCTGTAAGAGAAACATAACACTGACACTTCTGCATAACCCTGACCTTTATGCTTAATCCTGATAATCCAGCCCCCTACCTTTTTTGAACCCTGAACCCTTACTTATTTCATTCTCTATTACTAGATGAAGGTTCATTTAATCATATATTAGTTTACAAGTTAGTTATACCCTTCTAAAATTTAAATTGGTTGTAAAATCCTTTGTTTACAACATTTTGTTATTAGGGTATTATTGACCCTGGCTTCTTTAGAATGAGACCTGTGGATAACGATCTAAAACACCAACCAGCCATATCCCCTTCACCTTGCCCCTCGAAAACTGCCAGCAAAGCATTTCCCCCTTTTACAAATTAGCAACTCCAGAGCCAATAGTTTAGTAGGGCATCCTTCACAACTAACTGTAGATACACCACTTCTAAGGATACAGACTAAAGAGGAGCTTTTTAGAAGAATATGTTGGGATGCCACTTCATCCAGCAGGTGGTACTGCAGATGATCCTGACAGACAAGATGGACACCAGAAAGGTCAAAGCTGTATAAATGCCATTAATAAATAAGTGAATGCATTTATGGTCTTTGCCTCAATTCATAGTGGGGAACAGTATAGACTCCACGTGCCAGACAGAATGTATTTATCATCAAAAAATATAACTGTAAAACTATAACCTTAGATAAATGCCACAGAAGACAAACCACGCTGCTACTGCAGTTTGGTCTCTAGGCAACTGAAATGTGTTAGGCCAGCAAACAAAAATCATCTCTGTATCTTGATAGCCCCGGAAAAAAACAATTCTAGTCTAATTTTCAAGCACGTGACACTTCACAACTGTACCAGGAATCTATGACCTTGTGTGCCAAGTCACATGAAGTGTACAAAAACGGGGAGGGATGGATCCCCCTACCTTCGGTATGTACTTTACGCACCGACTACCCAAGCAAAAAGTGTCACTTGCCTGTTTCATGGGCGACTTCTCCACCCTTCTTTGGCTGTGCTGTGGCTTCAGTTTCTTCGGTGGAGGTTGCTGGATCTTTCCCTGATCCCGTTTCCTGAAAAGAAAATGGTAATCAGTTGTTGGATCCCAGCTTAACATACAAAACAATAGCTCTGAATTCTTCTTCCCACAACGCTCACAATCCAGATGAGATGCCCTATTATTAGGCTTTGAGACTGCTGGCCAATACAGGAAGAGAGGTTTCAAAATTATCTGCCTGGCTAATACTTCCTCAAGCAAACAGGAACAGTGGAAAGCATCAATATGTTGGGTTCACAGCAACAATGGCAAATACTTCTTTTAATAGCCTGCTCTAAATAAGCAGAAGGTGAAGACATGTATGTTAGTGGGAGGTCTGACAGCATCACTCAATGTAAAAATCACAAGTCAATTACCTCTTCTTTAAGGCCCAGTAAGAAGTTCAGGCTGGGTGGATGACCGAAGTAAAGGCAGATGGATCTCAAGCTGCCAGACTGTGTTACACAGACTTGCTACCGGTGATCAACATTTTGCTGAGCCAAACTTGTCCTCCTTACATTGCCTCAAAAAGTGGAGACAGATGAAGGAGAGAGGTCGAATGGTAATGATAAAACTGGCTACATTTTTACTTCTTGAATTTTATATAGCTCTTTTATCAAAGCACTGCACAATCATGTTAAATGTGGATGGAACAAATAATAAGGACTGAAATTAGTAGAACTGCCACAAATTATACACAGGGGCACTGGCCGATAGTAGGTGGAAACTGGATCCACACTAAATTGCTGACAACTCTCCAACCTGGCACTAAGGGTAGTCATTCAAGTGCAAGAAACACATAGCTTAAATCTTAAAATGATAGGGGCCCCATGTCTAGAATGTCTCCATCAGCCCCTCCAAGTAACGGGTGGGCCTGACAATTGCGAAAAAACATTAAAGTAACTGATTATGCAGACAGTCCAGACGACTGGATATAATGGTACAACCATTTTCCAGCACTCAAGGCATGAAGCTGGCATATTGTAAAACACACAAAAATCAGCTTTATCTGTAGTTCACAAACCTGATTTTAGGCCCCCTGTGAGAAGGAAGAATTTGCACCTTCCGCCGTTTCTTCCCATCTGCCATCTCCTCATGCTCCACCTCCTCTTTTGACTGGAATCCTGACCACGACTTGTGCTGCAATACTCCAGTAACAGGTCTAGTTGCCTGGGCTTGAGGCAGTCCCGCCTGGTCATTCCCTTTTGCCACTTTTTGAGTTAGAGTCTGGGTCTTCACAGGTCCCACTGAATCCTTTGCAGACTGCCCTTGCATTTTTAGGAATCCTTCCTGTCCTACTGAACCGCTCGTTTGGCTCGCTGGACCCCCCTTCTTCGGTTTTGGACCACTGACCGGTCTCTTTATGCCTCCTTTAGCAGCATCGGCATTCAGCTTGCTTGTTTTCATGGGGACATCTGATATTTTTTCACTCTTTTGAACGAGCTGCTTCTGTCTCAGCTTCTCCTGCAACAAAACAATAAAATGGACAATATGGAACTTTAATTGTAAAAGAAAACCTTACAGACATCTGGACACATTTAAATATTACTAAATTACAAGGACATCACAAACTGCTTAGTTTGAAGTAGCAAAGTCCATGATTTCGATGAAAGCTAAAAGCACACCCTGAATGATCTGATATACCAATTTAGGGTCTGTTCTTGCCAGCACCACATCCAGGAAAACACTTCCAAAGAGAAGGAGTGTGAATAAATCATTGTATGTCTCTGAATCCAGAGGAAGAATCCAAGCAAAGATGACGGAAATGTAACCATTTATACAACGTAGAGTGGAGTTTGAAACTAAATACATGGATCTTTTTCAAATTTTCCCCAACTCATGAAACTGTAATGCAGAAACTCTAGCCTGAGATCATACCAAGTTTGAGATGTTGATATTGTTAGTCTAGTTTCAACGGAACGATTTCAGCAATGTATTCAACATTGTCTATAATGATTTAGGAAAGGAGCTAGAGAACAACATCTGGCCTAAGATTTGGAAGAGGACACAGAGTGCTCAATGAGCATTCAAAACAGAAAGCAAATACACACTGATAAACAGGTAGTATTTGACCCCGCCCCAGCCACAATTACGTGCTTTCAGGAAGGGAGTCACGACTATGTCTCAGAGAGAGAGGGGCATGAACATTCTTGCACAGATGTTGCACAGCTGACAGCAGCACCTAAAGCTGGAAAAGTATGTAAAGGTGTGATTCAGTAAGTATAAACACTATGTGCTCTCTAGCATGGAAGTGATGTATTTGAACCATTAAAACTGGTGTCACTAATGGCATAGCTTAATAAATGTGTCTTCGAATACCTACATTAATCATGCCAGAGAGCAATATTCTTGATAAAACGACTTACTCCGTTACCACATAATCAGTACTTGAAAGTCACTAAAAAATTGATTTTTGAAAATCTGGAGTTTATTTGCATGCCAAATGTGCAATACACTAGTCACAGCTAAGATAAGATAGAAATAAATGATGCAGCCTTGGAAGCAGTATTTTGGATTACATAAGGAATATAACATGGAATGTAACAAGGACTATTAGGTTGATGGGTGTACAAAGTATATGGTTTCCATATGTCTGAGCCTTGCTGGTTTACAAAGAAAATAAAACTGTCTAGGTTGGAATGAAATTAGCCACTAGAAGATCAGTGAGCTTTGAGGCTGTAAGATGTGCAGACTGGATCCTAGACTGTCCATCTCATTTAAGAAACAAAATAAACTTAGAACAGGAGTGGTGTGGTAAGGCAACACATTTAGGTAATTTGCTTATCACTGAATTGAATTAATGCAATGTTTATATTTTGATGGTGAAAATAAATGTTTTATAACCAAAAGGCAAAGGTGGGACATTAACTATGGAGAGGGGAAGCGTTATCCAAAGCAGGTCCAACATAAGTGGATGGAGGAAGTGTTATACAGAGTCTGGGCACGAGAGTTTGCAGGTAGTGGTTAATCTTTACTTCTGCTGCACCTTCTACCATGCATGTACAGGTACACTAGTTTTCCCCTATGCCTCTGAGTGTAGATAATCACAAAAGGTACATTCATGTAATCCAGCTCTGGTAAATAGCCCCCCTCCTGAGTACAGCCAAAAAACCGGGGGCAATAGCAATCTATCAATGTACCTACTTGCAATGCAAGGAACAGTGATGCTTCCAACTTGTGCTGAACAAAGTAAAGTCTCTGTAATATGCTTTCTGGAATGTGAAAAATGCATGACCCCTCAAACGCAACGGCATTGTTGCTGCAAGCAAATACTAAAGCAAATAAATACTAAACTTGCCTGCTCGTATTCAGCTCAGCACACGGAAGTAGGAGAGGTTAGAGATTATATCCTTTAAAAAGTTCCAGATTTTCACCATTCGCACTGCAAGATAATTTTAATCAAATCCAGGCAAGATGGAAATGACCCAATTCTATGCAGGTTTACCTTTTGCGACAAATTGTTGACTAAGTCACAATTTTCAAACATACTTCACAAAGTTGCAATGTTTGCTGTAATACATCAGGAAAGTTGCAAAGAAATTGAATCTTAGTGCATTCCTACAGACCAGCTCTCAAGGATGAACTCGGAATCTTATGCCTCTTTTTTAAAGGACAGGAAACGGATGCAGCAAATCTATTTTTTAACTTTTTTTTAATACTTATCTTAACATCTCTATGTTAAGAGCATCCTCCTGTTTAAAATATGGAAAACTGTCCAAAAGTACTTCTGCTGGCTAATCCTCAGCTAAAGTGTCTTATTCATGTCACACAAAATGAGTTTTGAACATGACCGTCACCATCAACAAACCTTTATCTTTTTAGGAGATAAATTTAAACCATGGCAGACCCACTAACATAAAAATCAAGATAGAGGCCCATTAAGAATTAACTGCGCCATTTCTGGATGAAGACCAGAGGACGTTATAAAGGGCATCTCCTACAGAAAAAGTATAAGATGCATCCATAGAGGCCAATCAAAATCTCAGCTGGCATATCTCCTTCTAGTATGGGTAAATCATAATTTGTGGATTCTCCTCCCGACCAGTTTATGACGTTTAGTTAAAGCATCCACACAGTTTACATGCTTTCACACCTAAACATGTGCATACCTGCTCATCCTATCAGAGCGACTAAGAGACAGAGTACTAGATCTGATGCAAGTCCAATAGTAGGCCTGGCAGGAAGGTGGCCTCTTAATTGTTTGCTGAATACAATAGGATCATTTTTAATGCTTGATTATGACTCCCCTCAACGGCAAAAGTCTTAAAGGGTAACAAGATACTTTATGTAGCAAATCACATTCTAACATGTAGTCAGATGCAATAATCCGTTTCACAAGCCTCTGAAAATCAGGCTACAATGTCCCCCAGCCATTCGCTCTAGAAAAGACGGTTTATAGACCCTGTAGCAGAGTTGCCACTGTAGGCCAGCAAATGGACTCTAGCATTCTAGATTCAACACCTATGACATCACGGAAGCAGTCTCGGAAAGTAATCTTATTGACTGGAGTTTTGAGAGGAGACAAGAGCAAGAGAATATCCCTACTTTATAGAGTCCCTCAGCAGGTGTCAAGGATGAGTGTTAATTAAGAAGGGCCATGCAGACCTCGCAAATTAGAGGTACCAACATACCTCTAGAGGGGAGATCCTCTATCAACACTGAAGCCTAGCAGCAGAGAACTTAGCCACTGTGTTACTCTATCCGCCTTCAGGCAATGTAGCAGTAACAAGTCATTCCAGGACCCATGACTCCCTTTCCCGGACAACCCACTTGGTCACCAATACACAATCACTGCACTTGTGTACAGTGAGTGGTCACACAGCAAACAAAAGGCTAAGAAGCATCAACCAAAAAACTCTTTCAAGTGAAGCAGCACTATTTCTGAATCCCTAGGTGAAGGTTTCTGAAATAATGGCAGACAAAAATGACTAAGTGATAAAAAAGAACAAACAAAACATTGCGTTAAACTTGAAATAAGCCCAAAAGAACACCTCAAACATCTCCGAAAAACCTGAAAGAATATATGGAGTTGGAATTCAACAATCTACACAAGGCAGGCAGAAAAGTGATGACTGGATGTGATGCTTAAAAAGTAAATCATGGTGGAACAGAAAAACAGCCTAAGCTTTCTTGGATTGTTCTCTATACAAGATATTTATAAATTACGAATCTTTGTGTCTTTCGAGTTTTGGAAGTCCAAAGGAGAGACATGTTTCAAGGATTCTATTTTAGGAATAACCAGTACCAAAGTAACATTAGAACCTCAGTAAAGCAAAACTACTTTGAGGCCATTAACCTGAAGAGTTGGCATAAGGACCTTATAGCTAAGGCAGGAAATGAACTCGTTCGACCTAACAATGAATATTTTTGAAGGCGAGCAAAGCCTCTCACTGACGCAAGAGAAATCAAAACTACTTTTGAAGCAAAGTCATCATCTACTGGGCAGGGGACAGCCTAACAGTTAGTTTGATGGGAAGCTCATTCTAAGGCTGGCATTGGGTCAGTTTGTTACTATGGCATCTTTCTTAAAGCAGCGAACCACTACTTTAAATGAGAAAAACTGCATAGGTATCTGTGAGAAAGTGCCTCTTTTGCAAGGTTAAACACCCACTTTCTACCTGGTTTTGATGTGGTTTCAAATGTGGTGCACAGGGTCCCTGCCATCCAGGCCCCCTGTGCTAGTGCTCCTTCACTAAAACAAACCCCCCAATTGGTACTTCTGTCTCCTGTAAGTCCCTAGTAAATGGTAGACTTGGTATAGGGGCCTGGAAGCTGAATAGGGGTACCTTGGGATCCCCCCCCCCCTTCACTGGGACAATGCCACAACCCTTGCAACCTGCATGCCCCTGTGAGGGAGAAAACAACAAAGTTGACATAGCACCCTGGCCTGGGTGCCATGCCAGCTAGCACTGCCTGACAGTATAGGCCAGTCACCCCTTTAGCAGGCCTCACAGCCCTAACGCAGGGTGCACTATACTCCAGGTGAGCGCATACATGCATGAGCAGATGTGCACCCACAATATCGGGCAACTCCCAATATTGTAAGTGCCAGTGAAGCCATAGAGAGTACATGGGCCGGGAACTTGACAACTCGAGTTCCACAGCACCATGATGGCTTCACTGAATATAGGAATGTTTGGTACCAAACTACTCCTTTCAATAAATCCACACTAATGCCAGTGTGGGATTTATTGTACCATGTACCCAGAGGGCACCTCAGAGGTGCCCCCTGAATCCTTACCAACCCTGGTGTGCTCTCTGTAGGAAGCTGGCTCTGTATATATGTTAGACTTGGCATCTTTTGGCGTGTTTCCCCTGACTTTTTGCTTTCTGACCTCCCGGTTTTGACTCTGTTTTTGCTGGTGTAATGATTCTGCGCACTTTCTTCACTGCTATCCAGTGGGAAAGTGCAAGTGCTCCTGTATAAAATGTGTTACGGATTGGCGTTTCCATGATTGGCCTATTTGGTTTAGGTGTCAGTCCCTTGTAAAGTGCACTGCGAGTGCCAGGGCCTATAGACCAAATACTGTTGGTGGGCTGCAGCACTGGATTGTGCCACCCACGCAAACAGCCCGTAAAGAGTAACTCTGGCCTGCCATTGCAGAGCCTGTGCGCAGCCTGGGGCTGCCATGTCGACTTGGCAAGTGCGCACACTTGCAAGTCCCTAAACCTTCCCTTTTCTACATGTTAGTCACCCCTAAGGTAGGCCCAAGGTACCCCTGTGGGGAGGGTGCGTTGTATGCGAAAGGTAGGACATGCCCTGGTAACTGGTGTGGTGTCCGTTTGTAGTGCTTACACTGTATTACTGTTGGTTATGTGCAAATGCTTTACACACTGCCTCTGAATTAAGCCTGACTGCTCGTGCCAAGCTACCACGAGGATGAGCAGGGGTTACTTCACGAGTGTAACACCCTTACCCTGACTAGGAAGAAGGGTCCCTACTTGGACAAAGGTGCAAGCCCTTGCCAACTAGAGATCCCATTTCTAACAATATACTATACCAAAGTGAGGTATAGTGTGCACAGAGTCCAGTGGATTCCCAAAGGTAGGCAGAGGTAAAGTTAGATAGAACCTTACTCTCTATTTGTGGTAGTGTGGTCGAGCAGTAAGGCAGTATCAGAGGACAGTGCTAAGCATTTGTTGTACACAGTCAGCAAATGAATTCACACACTCAAAGACTGGACTTCAGACCATTTGTTTTTGTATAAAAACATTCTTTTAGTTATTTTATTTTCTAGAACCAAGCAAGCCTGGCACAGGTAAGCAATAAGTACTTTACAGTAGTAATGCAATTGAAATACAGTTTGAATGATAATTGTATATGCACTTTGATTTGATTTACAGTATGGATGCAGAGAAATGCAATACTTAGTAAATACAGTACATAGACTTGAATAGGCTTTTTAGTAAAATAGCAGGTAAGTAACTTTTGAGATTACTAGGCTTACACAGAGTAGTATACCTAGATACTAGTCTGGGACATTTCCTGAAAACAGGTAAGTAAAATCGTTTTTGTTAGATTATGCAATCTTAAACAATTTCTTTAGTTTCTCAAACTCCACACTTGGAAACTTTTCACAGAAAAACAGTCAATGTTATCCTATGGAGGAAAATAGTGTTATCGGTTTTGAGGTAAGTATTTGGTAGTGGGAGTTGAGGTTCCGGGGGTAGACTCAGGGGTCCCCCAGGGTCAAGGATGCACTCTAGTTACACCCTCAGCGGCACTAGGGCGGCCGGGTGCAGAGTGCGGAGGCCCAATGTTATCCAATGGGGGATAGGGGGCCTCCGGTTGGTGGCTGCTGGCAAGCAGGCCACTGGGTTGTGGGAGCAAAGCTCCTGGATTTTAGCTCAGGGCAAATGGGGAAACAAAGTAGCACAAAAGGTGCACCCTCAGCGGCACTAGGGCGGCCGGGTGCAGAGTGCTGTTTCGCCGTCGGACGCCCTGTTTTCAATGGAGAATCTCCGGTTTGGAAAGAGACTGCAGGCTTGGGGACGAAGGTCTTCTGGGTGCGACCACCACTTTGAGAGGTAAGCTGGGAAGTTAGGGGTTGGTTAGGCACCGTCGGTTTGGGCACACAAGGCCGTGGGGCGTCGGGTGCAGGGATGCCTTTTGGGGTCGGATCTTCTTACCAGCTCCTGGTCGCGGTTAGTGGGGCCTTCTGGATTTAAGCTGCAGGCTTCGGCTGGAGGCTTGAGGCAGCTCAGGGGTCGCCGGATCTCGGGTCAGGATCGCCGGGGTGACCTCCTCGTGGTGCTTGCCCACTCGAGCTCGGGACGTGGACGGTGGGTGAAGAGTGGGGCGGATTCGCTGTGTCCGGCCGGAGCCAGAGGTTGCAGGTGAACAAATCCGGTGTTCACGGGAGACAAAGTCTTTGTGCTTGAAGGCAGGCAGGTCCTCCGGGGTTTTCGAGGTTGCTGGCTGCAGGACACACCGGGATTTCACAGGAGCAGGTTCGAGGTGGAGACAGGTGGTAGGGCTGGGGCCAAGTCAGTGGGCGTCTTCCTCTTGTTAGCTTGGGCACAGCTGTTCGGTCCTTCTTCTCCTCTTGTTGCAGGTTCTTGTCCGAGGAAGCAAGGTTCAGGGGTGCCCCTAAATACTAGATTTAGGGGTGTTACAGGTAGGTAAAAGGCAGGGACCAATGGGTCCCTTCACTGGGGTGGGTACACCCCCTATTATGCCACCCTCCAGTGGGGAGGTAGGCATGAGCCTGTCCCTGGTTGGCTGAGTCCCCCCCCATCTTCAAGATTGCGTGGACAGAGTTGTGCTTCACCTCGCCTCCCCCACCTGAGGGGTGGAGTTGGCAGAGGTGGGCACACCTCTCTTCCTCACTTGTTTTTACCGCCGGTTCTCCCGTCCAAAGTGGGGGTCAGAACCAGTGGGGACCAGTTGCTGAGAGCAGCAAGTGGCCTGGGGAAGCTCAGAAAGGCGGCAAGCCTTTGAAGCTTCCCCTTCGTGAACCCTGCCCATCCTGGGGGAGGAGGCTTGGCACCTTGTCCCAGGATGTGCATTGTTTCAGGCCCCAGACAGCAGTCCAGAAACATGTCTGGTGGTGGCAGCTGAAAGCAGCCACTCAGCCAGGACACTAGAGTTGGGTTAGTTTTCAGGGGGCATCTCTAAGATGCCATCTGTGTGCATTTTTCATTAAATCCCAGACTGGCATCAGTGTGGGTTCAATGTGCTGAGAAGTGTGATACCAAACTTCTCAGTTTTCAGTGTAGCCATTATGGTGCTGTGGAGTTTGTAATGACATACTCCCAGCACCGTGTACTCTTAATGGCAGCACTGCACTTACAATGTCTAAGAATGGACTTAGACACTGTAGGGGTACAGGGCTCATGCACCTGTACCCTCCCCACTGGTATAGTACACCCAGCTAGAGGGGTGACTGATCTATGCCAGGGCAGTGGGTTGTAGGCATGGCACACAGGGATGTGTGCCATGTCGACTCTTCACTTTGTTCTGCACCAAAACACGCAGCCTGCAAAGGCAGTGTGTGTGTGTGTAAGGGTACAGGACCTCTAAGGGTGCAGCCCTTAGAGGCCTTCTCTGGTCACAGTGCCCTGGGTACCTGTGGTACCATTTACCAGGGGCTAACCTATGGCCAGAGATGCCAATTGGGTTTAGGCTTCAATGCAGTTTTAGGGAAAGAACATAGGCCCTGGGTACCTGATTAGCAGGAGCCCAGGGCACACTCAGTCAAAGTACATCAGCAATTCAGCAAAAAGTGGGGGCAACCATGCAGAAAGAGGGCACTTTCTCACACTCTCTGCCCGGCAGTAGGCAACCAGCCACAACCAGACATGTTTCTGGACCCCTGGGTAGAGAGCCCCTGCTCTCTGGGACCAGAAACAATGCACATCCTGGGCAGAGGTGTCATGCTTCCTCCCCCAGGATGGGCCAGTGCTCGAAGAGGGATGCTACAAAGGCCTGCCGCCTTTGTAATGAGACCCCCAGCCTCTGCTGCTAGCACCAGATGGCAGCCCCTGGTTTACACCCCCACTTCGGGCGGGAAAACCGGCTGGAAAAATCAAAAAGATAGGTGTGCCCACCTCTGGCCAACCCTATACCTAAGGTATGGGGGGGGGGGGGGGGGGAAAGCGAGGTGAAGCACAACTTTCAGTCCCCGCCATCTTGAAGATGGGGGGACCCCTACAATCAGGGCTAGATCTATTCCCCACGCATAATAGAGGGAGTAGCCACCCCAGGTAAGATGCCCATTGGCCCCACCTGCTACTCCCTTAAAACGCCTCCTAAATTTAGTATTTAGGGAGCCCCCCCAGACCGGACCAAGAGATCTGCGACGGCCTAATAAGAAAGAAGACAACCTGCAGCAGAAGACAACTGCCCGGGCCCCAGCCCTACCGGCCTGTCTCCAGCTTCGACGACCCTGCGACCTGTATTGCAAAACAACGATCTCCAAAACCCCTGGGAGGACTGCTGCCTTCAATAAAGACTCTAATCTCCCGAAGACAGTGGACCTGTCCAGAAGAAGACTACTTCAAAAACTCCAGATCCAGGCAGATTCGCGTCCCCAGCCCACTCTGCACCCGACCCCCCTCCCACCCCCTCCCCCTGGCCAGAGTCTGAGTGGCTCACCTGTGCAGTGAAGTCTCCCCAGCGATTCTGACCTTGTATCCAGCGTTGGCCGACCTCTCCTGCCCTCCACAACAGTGCCTGCAGTGTGAATCCAGAGGCACCCCACAACCGGCTCCGGTAAGAAGACTTCGACGTCCAAAGGCACCCCTGCAACGGAAGCCCCTGGGCCTTGGTAAGCTGAACAGACGGTGCCCCTACATCCCTACTTACCTCTGCTGTCGCTGGCCTCCCTCCTGCAACCTCCGGTGCCACGCCTGCAGCCTCTTTACCGTCAAGAAGATCCTCATTGAAAAGCACTAGATGCCCAACGTTGAATTTTCACTTTGCACCCAGCCGCCCCTGTGCCGCTGGTGGTGTATGTTTGGTGCTGCTTTATGGCCCCCCTGCTTAACCTAAAGACCAAAGCTTGGCCCCTGCAACCCCCCTCACTGGAACAATACCAGCAAGCAGTGCAGCTCCAGGCAACCCATCTCTATTGGAAAGCATTGGGCTGAACTCAGATTTTGACCTCTGCACCCGGCCGCCCCAGTGCCGCTGGTGGTGCAGTTTTGGTATTTACCTGACGCCTGGCTCTTGCTGACTTTTGGCTCCAAAGACTGGATTTGTAATTTCGATACTCACCTGTTTAACCGCACTATTGTTTTCCCCATAGGATAACATTGGACAGTTTGAAAAAGTGCCGATTTTTGAAAGTGAAAAGAATTTTAAATTAAATAAGTACTTAACTTATTCCGAAGACCTGGGTCTTAAAATAAAGTACAAACAAAGTATAATTTTATAAATATGGCCTGGCTCTCCTTCTTGAGTCGTGTGTCCATTATTGATCATGTGTGTGCAATAAATGTCGTGCACTCCTCTTTGTTAGGCCTAAGGCTGCTCGCCCACACTACCACTAATAGAGCGCACTTTTGGTTTTATAGTGAGCCCTTTACACTTTTGGGGAACCCCTAGACTCTGTGCATGGTAATACCACCTAGTGTTAAAATCATATACAGAGCCAGCTTCCTACAGTGTCAATGCCTCAGGCAAATCAGAGACATTGTGATGGTTAGGTACGGAGAGCAAACGTCCATTTAGTCTGCAATTCTTCATGCTGGGTAACTGTACCACAAGCCGCAACGCAACTGCACAGAACCAACATCAAAGGGGGAAAAAAACCTTCTACCAAAAGGGAAAATACAAAACCTTGGTACAGCTTTGGTTACAAAGGAGCCTCCAAGATACATCTTCACATTCAGGCAGAGGATTCTGAAAGCTTAAGGTGTGCAGAAACCATTGAGGGAAAAATGAAGAATGCACCTTGCTTTCCAAGCCCTCGTTGTGTTGTGTAAACTGTCAAGACATTATTTCAGTTACCACCAAATGATACATGGTCACAGAAATTAGGAAAAAACGGAGCAAAACAGAAAAAAACTGAAACAAACGGAAAGGAGTGAAAGAAGAAGCACCCACACTTGCATACAGATGTCAGTTAAAAGGGAAATCACAAAACAAGTGCACAGAAAGCACTTCTGAGTAGCAATTCCCTGTTCATTTTTTTTTTTAAACTTGGACATCCAGAAAATCACCATACCAGGCTACGTTGGGTTCTTATCTCTTTGATTTTCAATTTTCGCAGATCTTCCAGGGAGAATTCCACTATCGGCCGCTGCACTCCGAGAAAGCAAGAAAAGAAAGCAGATCATTTTCAACTCATACAAGGCACTAACTTAAAGAGATCCTAGCACAGGTATGTGAAATAGTACACAATATCTAACTTGTTCCACGGAGTAACAAATTTCAGAATGCACATAAAACTGCACTGCGTAAGGTTTTCTACCAGAAAGAACCAGGATACAAAATCAGAACTGAGAAAAAAAATCTAAGCAGAAACGTTGTTCTAAGGGATGCTCAGATAACAGAAGTACTATACAGTAGTAGGCGAGCAGTGCGGCTTCATCAAAAATGTTATTTGGAATAAAAGCTTGTTTGAGCCTAAAACACAGGAAAGGGTGATGCTAATCACTATTTCAGCATCGACAATAATTTGGAAATTTTAAATCAAAATTAAAATCTTAACATAAACCAAATTAGTAATTAGGCCTTCACTTGACCAACATCTACAGCATACCCCACGTCTCACCTTCTGTGGTCCAAACAGCTCTGGGTTGTTATTGACATGTCGAAGAGCTGCCAGGGCGTGCTCATGATCATGGAACTCCACAAATGCATAGCCCAGGGACTGCCTTTTGGAATTCCCAGCAACACCTTTAAGGTCACGCATCACCCGACACTGCAAGTAATGAGAGACACAGATAGCAGGATTATGAGCCATTAAAGCTGGACTATAGCAAGTATGCGAGGACTTACCCAGAGCTTGTGAAAAATAGCATACACAAAGACTAACATGAGTATCAGAGTGTTCCTATTTGACACTGGACATAACACACCAGGTCATATGATGCACCTTACCAGCTTGGGAGCCGTGGTGGTAAGACCCTACTACAAGTAATAATCCCACAGAAGGGAAATCAATGAGTTGGGTAGGTATTGCCTTCAGTGTTCTTCACGGACTTCTACCAGCCACAAATCCAGAATACTACATTTTCAGTGTTCCTCATCAATGTGATTACTCACATTGGCTTTAAAATTGAGTGAGGTTTTCAGAAACACTAAATCGAATAGTTTCTTACCTGTCGGTGTAGTTTTGCAGCTTGAAGACTTTCTGGATTCACTATGCTGTGCATTATTCCGCCATCTCGTGGTTGGGTCCGGATTCGTAGTCTTTTCTTTCTTTCCTTTTTTTTTTGTTGGCCCAGATGGGCGGCGACGCCCCCACCATTTGGTGTCCTCGGTGACGTTGTCGCGCTTCCTGCGGAAGCTCCCACCTTTGGTAGCCATCTTCGGATTCTTTTTTCTTTTCCTCTTATTGTTTTGTCGTCTGTCTTTTTCTTTTATCCTTTTATTTTTCCTTTTGATCCCTCTAAACTCTGTATGTAGTATAGTTTTACCCTTAACCTCCTACATTATCTTCCTGGCGGAGGCGGGTGGGATCGCTAGTGAATCCAGAAAGTCTTCAAGCTGCAAAACTACACCGACAGGTAAGAAACTATTCGTTTTGCAGCGTGAATCTTTCTGGATTCACTATGCTGTTCATAGACTTTGTAGCGGTTTTCTGTTATTGCGGTGGTTGGGTGGAAGATGAGCATTGGTTGCTGAAAATGTGCTGTAAGACCTTCTGTCCTACTTGTGCCTCTTTGTTCATCTGGATATCCACACAGTAGTGTTTGGTGAACGTGTGCACGGAAGACCATGTTGCCGCTTGGCAAATGTCTTGGATAGGTGTGTTCGCTAGGAACGCAACCGTTGCTCCTTTCTTCCTTGTTGAGTGGGCCTGGGCGGCTCCCTCTAATTCTTGTCCTGCCTGCTTGTGGCAGAGTTGTATTGCCTGCGCAATCCATCGTGCAATGGTGTTTTTGGTTACTGGTCGTCCCAAGAAACTGCTTGCGAAGGAAACGAAGAGTTGTTTTGTTTTCCTGCATTCTTTTGTCCTTTCTATGTAGTGCATCACTGCCCTTCTGGCGTCCAGCGTGTGTAGCGCCTTCTCTGTGGGCGTTGATGGTTTTTGGAAGAAACTTGGTATCTGTATTGTCTGGTTAATATGGAACCGCAACACCACCTTTGGCAGGAAGTGTGGGTCCGTTCTCATGACAATTCTGTCCTTGTGTATTTGCAAGTAGGGCTCTTGTAGTGTAAGAGCCTGCAGTTCACTGACCCTTCGCAGTGACGTGATAGCCACCAAGAATGCCGCCTTTAGTGTGAGCATGTGCAGTGTAGTCTTGTGTATGGGCTCAAACGGTGATTTCATCAACTGTGTTAGCACAGTGTTGAGGTTCCAGCTCGGGGCTGGCATCCTTTTTGGGGGCTATTCTTTTAGCCCCTCCAGGAATCTTTTGACCACCTGGGAGGTGAAGAAACTTTTCCCCGCTTCTCCCTGGTGTAGGCCACTATGGCTGCTAAGTGAACCCTTAGTGACGAGTAGCTCAGCCCGCTGTGTAGTAGGTGCGTTAAGTATTTTAGTACCGTTGATTCTTTTGTGACCTTTCGTTGCAGTCCTCACTTAAGGCACCATTGCGAGAACCTTTTCCACTTTGCAATGTAGCACTTCCTTGTAGTGGGTCTCCTTGCTTCTCTGAGTACTGCCATAGTGCTTGGTGGTAGCTTGAGGTGTGCGAATTCTAGGTCCTCAGGAGCCATACTGCTAGAGGCTCTCTAGTTCTGGGTGGAGCACTTTTCCGTTTTGCATTGTCAGGAGGTCTTTCCTTCTGCTGAACCTGTGCGCTGGTTCCTGCGCCATTTCCATTATTTGTGAGAACCATGACTGTCTGGCCCACTGAGGTGCCACCAGTATGAGTGTCATGCTGCTGCTCCTGCATTTGCTGAGTACCTTGTGTAACAGTGGTATCGGGGGAAAAGCGTATGCAAATTCGTTCGACCAACTTATCCATAGCGCATTCCCTAGGGACCCTTGGTCCGGTTGTCTGGATGCGTAATGTTGGCATTTTGCATTCTGGAGTGTTGCAAACAGGTCTATCCGTGGTGTACCCCATTTTTGGAACAGCCGCTGCACTTCCTGTTGGTTGAGCTCCCATTCGTGGGATGCCGACGTCTGCCTGCTGAGTCGGTCTGCTTCTACATTGTCTATTCCTGGAAGGTGTATTGCCAGTAGGTCTATCCTTAGAGGGATGGCCCATCTCCAAATCTCTTGTGCCAGGCTTGATAGCGGTGCTGACTGTGTTCCACCTTGTTTGTTGATGTAGAACATGGTGGTTGTGTTGTCTGTTTGTATCAGCACTCTCTGGCCGTAAAGCTGCTTCTGAAAGGCTCTTAAGGCTTGGAACACAGTTTTTAGTTCTAGGTAGTTGATGTGTCTCACTGCATCTTGTTGTGACCACAGCCCCCTGACGCGGAGTCTGTCCATGTGCGCGCCCCAGCCCTGCTGTGAGGCGTCTCTTGTGATGGTCACTGTTGGAGTTGGCTGTGTGAATGGCTTCCCCTGTAATATGTTCTCTTCCTTCCACCACACTATTTCTTGCTGCACTGCGTGTGTGACAACCACTAGATCTTCCCAACTCCCTGTTGCTTGTGACCACTGTTGCTGTATCCATTCTTGGAACGGTCTCATGTGCAGCTTGACATTTGGGACCAGGTGGATGCATGATGCCATCATCCCCATTAGTCTGCTCACCGTCCTCGCTGTCAGAACTTGCCCCTTGCGGTAATGACGTGTTTCCCTCAGGAGCGCTATAGTTCTCTTCTCGCTGGGGAACACTTTGGACTGTGTGCTGTCGATCTGTGCCCCTAAGAATATCTTGATCTGCTGCGGTTCTGTTGATGATTTCTCCCAATGTATTGAGAAACCTAGTCTGGACAGTGTTTGTATGACTTGTTTGATGTGATCTTTGCAGTGCCTGTATGATCCTGCTTTCACAAGCCAGTCGTCGAGGTAGGGGTATACATGTATGCCCTTTCTCCGGAGGTGCGCTGCCACTGCTGCTAGGCATTTTGTGAACACCCTTGGTGCGGACTTGAGCCCGAAGGCTAACACTGTGAACTGGTAGTGATTCTGGCCTATCACGAATCTTAGTAGACGTTTGTGTTTGTGGTTGACGGGGATGTGCAGATATGCG
The DNA here is from genome assembly GCA_963921515.1 of Calotriton arnoldi. NCBI lineage: Eukaryota > Metazoa > Chordata > Amphibia > Caudata > Salamandridae > Calotriton > Calotriton arnoldi. Next base: position 608,977 of record CAWUFW010010082.1, on the reverse strand, counting down.
TCTCATGTCTATGGTCGCCATGTAGTCCCCTTGTTGAATTTGGGGTATTACTTCCTGAAGTGACGTCATTTTGAATTTTTGAGTTCTTACGAACTTGTTCAGGAATCTGAGGTCCAGTATTGGCCTTAGTGTTTCGTTTACCTTTGGCACCAGGAAATACGTTGAGTAGACTCCCTTGTTCCTTTCGTTGATTGGAACTGGTTCTATTGCTCTTTTTTTAGCAGCTCCTCTGCTTCTAGACGTAGGAGGGCGAGCTCCCTTGCGGGGAGTGGGCGGTGTCTTGGTTTTCTGCCCGGGGGGTGTTTTTGGAGTTCTATGCAGTATCCGTGCTGTATGATGTTCAGTATCCACTTGCCCGTGGTAATCTCTCTCCATTGTGTGAGGAAGTTTCCTATTCGGCCCCCCACTGGGGTTGTATGCTCGGTGGTTATTTGTTTGCTGTGTGTGTTTTTTAGTTTTTCCTTCTGTTGACTTCTCCTCTCCCTTGGTGGTGATAGGGGAGGGTTTGGTTTCTTTGCGGAGTCACTTTGAGGTGGGCTGCTGACCCCCTCTTCGGGACTGTCCCCGTCCGTACCCGCGTCCTCGAAAGGACCGTCCTCTGGGTTGATACTGCCAATTTTGTTGTTGTCCCTGTTGGCTTTGGCCCTGGTTGTTCCCCTGGTATCCTTGTTGGGGAGATTGGTGGGAAGTGGCGGGCGCATTGCCCCCTCTACCATTGGGCCGCCTTGAGGGGGTTCCTCTTCTCATCCCCCTGAACTGCAGTGCTCCCATGGACCTCGCAGTTTCGTTGTCTTTTTAAGCTGCGTCAACTTCTCGTCGACTGGGGCTCCAAACAGTTTCTGGCCGTCGAATGGCGTGTTCAGGATATTGCTTTGTACCTCCGGTTTGAAACCCGAGATCCTGAGCCATGCGTGTCTCCTTTCGGTCACCCCTATCATCTGCCTGCTGGAGTTCTCTGCTGCGTCCAAGGCTGATTTTAGGCAAGTGTTTGCGATAGCCTTGCCCTCTTCCACTAGGTGATTAGCCCTTTGTTGGTGTGGTTGTGGCAGGTGTGTTACGAGCTGGCTCATTTCATCCCAATGCTGGTATGCATGCCTGCTGATGAGTGCGCTGGAGTTGGCGATGCGCCAGTGTATGGCTGCGTTCCTCTCCACCTTTCGTCCCGTGAGGTCTATTGGTTTGCTCTCCTTGTCTGGAGGTGGACCTGTGTTAGTGGGCACATTGGCCCTTTTCCTGGCCGTTGCCGTGATAATTGAATCTGCTGGCACGGACCCTTGGATGTACGCAGGGTCTTTTGAGGAGTGTTTGTACTTCTTTTCGCTCCTCGGTGTAACAGCTTTGCAGACTGCCGGTTCTTTGAAGGCCTCCCTTCCCTGGTCCAGGACGCTAGGAAGCATGGGTAGGAACTGGGACCTGGTTTGTTGAGGAAGTAGGGTTTCCAAAAGGAAACATGCCTTCGCCTTCTCCTCTTGCATTTCGACGCCATACGTTGCTGCAGCCTTTTGGACGACCACATTGTAGACTCCAATGTCGTCTGGCGGCGAAGGCCTCGAGGGATAAGAGTCTACCCTTTCTTCTGGTGATTCTGCTTCGAGGTCTTGCCAGTCTAAATCTTGTGCTTCCGAGGGCGTCGAGTCCCGGTAAGACTGGAGCTCTTCTTCGCCTTCGAAGTAGTAGTCCTCTTCGCCCTGTTCGTCGAGCGGTTCGGGGGTTTTCGGGGGTTCGATGTCTTCGGTGTCGCCCTCCCCGAGTGCTTCGTGTGATGGCTTCTTTTTTCCGTTGTAGGATGCTCGCCATCTCTGCTTCGAGTCTTCTCTTTTTTTTTCTCCATCTCGTGGGCCTTTTCGGCGTCGATGGCTGAAGCGCCTCTCTTCGCGGTCTCGGACGTCGAGGATGACGCCGGGCCTTCTTTTCTCGGCGTCAAGGCTTCCTTTTCGGAGGTTACCTTCGACGCACTTGGTTTTTCGGAGGCTTTTGCCGATTGGGAGTCCTTCCCGAAGGATCCGCTCGGCTGTTTGTCCCTGGATGCTGTTGCTTTCGTCGAGTGTTTCGGCGGCAACGCTCACTTCGAGGACTTGGCTTCACTTCTAAGAGTGTCGCTCGGGGCCTTGGCTTCACTCTTTCGAGCGTCGCTTGGGTGCTTCGGGGTCGACGTCTCCCTTACCTCCTTCGACGTTTTCTTGTGGACCTCGACGACTGAGCAGTCCTCCGGTCCCTCTGCAATGTTGTCTTCCTCTCCACTCGAGAGGCCCAGGTCTCGGAGCGATGGAGCTGGTCCCTGGCCCTGCATGTTGTTGTTAGCCCTTCTTTGCCTCTCTCTCACCCGGAGGGTTTTCGGGGTGAACGCCGAACACGCGTTGCAGTTTTCGCTGATGTGGTCGAGCGGCAAGCAGAGGTTGCAGACTGGGTGCTGGTCCTTCTGGGCGTACTTGTGGTGACAGTTTTGGCAAAACTTAAACAGTGTCTTGTCCATAACTGCGCTCGGGGGGCCCCCTGTGAGCGCATTCTCTGTAGGAGTCGAGATTTTGGTCGTGGACCTTCTACCTCGTCGTACTTCTCGTCGCCTCCGGTACTCGTCTCCTCGTCCGGTGTCTCAGGAAACGATCCTCTGTGGTGATGATTGAATTTGAGATTCTTCGTCCAAAGTTTCTGGAACTTCTCGTCAACGATCCAGACCCCACGGCGGAAAAAAATCTGAAGATGGCGACCAAAGGTGGGAGCTTCCGCAGGAAGCGCGACGACGTCACCGAGGACACCAAATGGTGGGGGCGTCGCCGCCCACCTGGGCCAACAAAAATAAAAAAGGAAAAAAAGAAAAGACTACGAATCCGGACCCAACCACGAGATGGCGAAATAATGCACAGCATAGTGAATCCAGAAAGATTCACGCTGCAAAACTCAGCTTTAGCGCAGACCTAAAAGGTCCGAAGGGGTGTTTTATGTTTTCATGTGTGTATTATGTCATTTCCACACATTTTAGTCACTGCATTATTAATTTGCAAATGAATGGACTGATCTCTGAATAGTTGCGGTGTACATCTGAAGGAGCGTGTTTAATAAGTGCACAATGAGCCTTGCATTTACACCAGCAACGCAGGATGCTGTTCACTTAGATACAGATTGTACTGGGTATGTTAAACCTGTGTTCTCTGTAATTAATAAATCACCGTTTCAACTTATGTTGATCGTTAGTCTGATCATGAGGCCATGTAAGTATGTAAAGTAAGAAGGAATATTTTCCTGTGGAGGTAGAATTAGGCGAGAAAGTAAGGAAATAGTCGGAACAATGTGGAAATCCAAAATTGCTATTGGGAGCAAGGAGGCGTGTGTTCCGACAGTGATGGAATACTGTGTAGCCCTTTTATATCATTCTTGTCATATATTGTTTGATTTTAATTAGTCAGACACGAGGTTTTAAATGAACTGTGGACAGTTCGGGAGTATAGAGAGCTTGAACCTCACTCTTAAAGATGGAGGAATAGCAACTAGAAAAGTCACCTTCAATGAAGGACCAGCTCCCAAGCAGGACTACGTTTTTGAACAGGAGTGAAAACGTCAAGATCCTGTAAGAAAAGTATAATCTCTAGGATGGTGAAAACCAATGTAGGGAAAACAAATTTGTGACAAGCATTGATAGTAGTTAATTGTACTTTTAGGAAAGAATGGCCAAAAGGAGAAAGTAAGGAAAATGCAACTTACCAGTATGCATCTGTTCTTGGCATGTAGAGCTGCAGATCCTCACACTTTGCATTAGATCGCCATCTGGTGTTGGGCTCGGATGCTTGCACTTTGTTGTTGTCTTCGAAGAAGTCTTTTGTAGTCATGTGATAGGTGACTCCTCCTTTGGACAATAGTGCGCATGGGCATCGACTCCATCCTCAGATTGTTTTTCGCCATAATGGGGCGTGATGGAGTTAGTAGAAAAGGATGTCCATGTGTGTATATCTAAATAAGATAGGACTGGAACACATACAGGTCCCGGGAGGTGGGTGGGCGTGTGAGGATCTGCAGCTCTACATGCCAAGAACAGATGCATACTGGTAAGTAGCATTTTCCGTTCGAGGCATGTGAGCTGCAGAGCTCACACTTTGCATAGACTGTACAGCAGTATCTCCCCTAGCGGTGGTCACCTGTATGTGTTGCAGTAGTTTGAAAAAGTGTTCTAAGGACAGCTTGGCCCACAGAAGCTTGTTGCTTCGCTTGCACATCAACACAATAGTGTTTAGTGAAGGTGTGTGTTGTAGACCATGTGGCTGCCTTACATATGTCTTCCAGGGGGATATTCCCTAAGAATGCCATGGAAGCCCCTAGTTTGCGTGTGGAGTGCGCTCTAGGGGGAATTGATAATGTGCGTTTGGCTTTTTGGTAGCATATTTGGATACATTTAACAATCCACCTTGCAATCCCAGCTTTTGAGATGGGGTTACCCTTATGTGGTGGAGAGAAAGCTACAAACAATTGTTTTACGAAATGATTTGGTTCTGTCAATGTAATACATTAGGGCTCTTTTGACATCCAGGGTGTGGAGAGCTCTTTCTGCTACAGAATCTGGGTTTTGAGAAAACACGGGTAGTTCTACAGATTGGTTAAGGTGGAAAGGCGAAATGACTTTTGGAAGGAATTTTGGGTTTGTCCTGAGAACTATTTTGTTATGATGTATTTGTAAGAAGGGCTCTTGTATAGTTAAAGCCTGGATCTCACTCACTCTCCTGAGAGAGGTGATTGCAATTAGGAACGCGACTTTCCATGTAAGGAATTGAAGTTCACATTTATGCAGGGGTTCAAATGGTGGTCCCATGAGCCTAGTAAGTACTATGTTAAGATTCCACACTGGGGAAGGTGGTAATCTGGGAGGTATGATCCGTTTAAGGCATTCCATAAAGGCTTTAATGGCTGGGACTCCAAAGAGTGATAAGTGTTGCCTGTTCTGTAGGTAAGCAGCAAGGGCCGCTAGATGCAGACGTATGGATGAGTATGCAAGATTACATCTTTGCAAATGTAGTAAGTAGCAAATGATGTTTTGCGTGGAGGCCTGTAATGGCTGGATATTATTGTTAGTGCAGTAAATAGCGAATCTTTTCCATTTTGCTGCATAGCAAGCTCTGGTAGTAGGGCGTCTAGCCTCTTTAATAATGTTCATACAGTCTGCCGGTAGGTTAAGGTAACCGAATTCTAGGACTTCAGGAGCCAGATCGCAAGGTTCAGTTGGGATGGATCTGGGTGCCTTATCTCTCCATGGCTCTGCGTTAGCATTGATGGGGAGAGGTGTAGTTTTTGATATGGGACTACTGATAGTTCCAGCAGTGTGGTGAACCACGGTTGGCGTGCCCATGTGGGAGCTACTAGGATAATTTTTAGAGACTGTTGTCGGAGCTTGCGTACCACAAGTGGAAGGAGTGGTAGTGGTGGAAAAGCGTACGCAAATCTGCCGGACCAGTTCATCCATATCGCATTGCCCTTGGACTGCGGGTGTGGAAACCTGGCGGCGAAGGTTGGGCATTTTGCGTTTTGTTGTGTGGCGAACAGATCTATGTCTGGGTGGCCCCACATGCGGAAAAACGGTAGAAGAACTTGTGGATGTAGTTCCCATTCGTGAATGTGTTGTGTCTGTCGACTTAACAGATCGGCAATCTGATTGTGAACTCCTGGTAGGTGTTCTGCTAGAAGGTATATGTTCTGTGGAATGGCCCACCTCCAAATGTCCTGTGCCAGTTGGGACAGTTGTGGAGAGTGTCCCCCCCCCTGTTTTTGTATGTAGTACATGGCTGTGATGTTGTCTGTTCGGATCAGGACAGCCTTGTTTTGTACGTGGAGTTGGAAGGATTTGAGAGCTAGGAATATAGCTAGTAACTCCAGATGATTGATGTGGAGCAGCTTTTGTTGAGTGGTCCACTTGCCTTGTGTTGTATGACCTAACAGGTGTGCACCCCATCCTGTGAGTGATGCGTCCGTTGTCAGTACTATTTGTGGAACAGGCTCTAGGAACGGCCGCCCTTTGGAAAAAAAATTTGTGTTCCACCACTGCAGAGAGCGATGTGTGCGGCTGTCCACCAACACCAGATCTGTAAGTTGTCAGTGAGCCTGGTTCCATTGGTGCGCTAGACACTCTTGTAGGGGACGCATTTGAAGTTTTGCATGAGGGATGATGAAAATGCAAGATGCCATCATGCTGATTAGTTGCATGAATACTCTGGCTGGGAGAGAGTGTTGTATTTGAAACCTGGTGATGAGGGTTTGTATACTGGCTATCCTGGCTGGGCTGGGATAAGCTAGGGCTGTGGAAGTGTTTATTGTGGCTCCTAGATATTGATGTATATGGGATGGTTGGAGGTGAGACTTGGTGTAGTTGATTGTGAACCCCAAGTTGTGTAGTGTTTGTATAGTTTGATGAGTGTGTTGGACACACTGGTTGAATGATCTGGCTTTGATGAGCCAGTCGTCCAGGTATGGGAAGACGTGTATTTGCCGTCTTCGTAGGTGTGCTGCTACTACTGTAAGGCATTTGGTAAACACTCTTGGAGCAGTGGTGACTCCGAATGGAAGTACTTTGAACTGGTAGTGCTGTCCATCGAGTACGAACCTTAGATACTTCCTGTGAGCAGGATGTATGGGAATGTGGAAGTAGGCGTCCTTGAGGTCTAGTGTGGCAAGGAAGTCCTCTTGTTGTAGTAAGGGAAGCACTTGTTGGAGAGTGATCATGTGAAAATGATCCGAATGTATGTACTGATTGAGGGGTCTGAGGTCTAGAATGGGCCTTAGAGTCCCATCCTTTTGGGGATTAGGAAATACAGGGAGTAAACCCCTGTGCCCTGGTGTTTTAGAGGGACTGGCTTCTATGGTGTGCTTTTGAAGCAGGGAAAGAACTTCTTGCTTTAAAAGCATGAGATGGTCCGCGGACATTGGACGCTGCCTGGGTGGTATGTTTGGGGGGCAGCTGTAAGTTCTAGGCAGTAACCATGTTGGATAATTTGTCTCACCCACCTGTCTGTTGTAATGGAGTTCCAGACAGGTAGGAACTGTGTTAGTCGTCCCCCGACAGGAGTGGAATGGTCGGGGGAAGTGGAGGGAAGTCACTGTTTAGGAGTGGGGAGGTACGGGTGTTGGTACTACCTCGGCCTCTGCCTTTACTGTTGTTGCCTCGGTAACCACCTCTAAAGTATCCCCTATTGGGAGATGTTTGGGTGGTGTTTCTGTAAGAAGAGGAATTGTCTGTGTTGGTGTTCCTAGAGCCTCCTCTGTAGAAGGAGCGGCGAAAGGAGCCACGTTGTTGTGGAGACTGCAATGCTCCCATTGATTTGGCAGTGTCAGTGTCCTTCTTCATTTTTTTAAGTGCCGTGTCTACAGCCGGACCAAAGAGTTGGTTCTGATTAAACGGCTGGTTTAAAATGGTGGTTTGAACCTCTGGCTTGAAGCCTGAAATGCGTAACCAGGCATGCCTTCTGATGAGTACGCTGGTGTTAACAGACCTAGCGGCGGTGTCGGCCGCATCAAGGGCACACTTAATGGACGCATTGGAGATTAATTTGCCCTCCTGAATGAGATCATTTGCCTGCGTCTTGTACTGGTCAGGTAGGTGTTGCAATAGGGTTTCTAGCTGGTCGTAGTGGGCCCTATCGTATCTTGCCAGCAGTGCCTGGGTGTTGGCTATGCGCCAGAGATTGGTGGCTTGCGGAGCCACTCGTTTGCCAGAGGCATCCAACAATTTTGACTCCTTATCAGGGGCGGAGCGTCCCCTGAAGTCTGAGAATTAGCCCGTTTACGAGCATTGGAGACGACTAAGGAGTCAAGAGGGAGCTGGCCTTTGATGTAGGCAGGGTCATCAGGGGCAGGTCTATATTTTTCGTCGATCCTAGGGTTAACAATCCTGGCCCGTACAGGATCTTTAAATATCTCAGGAGCATGTTTGATGACTCCTTTAATCATGGGCAATGTCTGTACAGTTCGTTGAGACTGTTCGAAGGTATCTAAGAGGAAATCTTCCTCTGGTGGGTTGGTGTGTATATGTACCCCATGAAAGACAGCAGCCCTGTGAATAAGTTGCCCAAAACCAATGTTATCATCTGGGGAGATGGTTTTGTGGGATATGGTGGAGGGCTTGGGAGGTCTGGAAGATCTATGGGATCATTGTAGCCCCAATCGTCCTGTGGTGGGTCATCTGGGTCTGGGAAAACGTCATCAGGGTCACCACCATCCCCCATGTCGTCCTGATAGTCATGTGGTGGAGATGTTACAGGCTGAGGCGGTGTAACAGGGATGTAGAGAGGAGGGGTGTTAGGTGGAAGGACAGGGGAAGAAGGAGGCATAGGGGAAGTAGCAGAGTCCTTCTTTTTGACAGGGACGGGCTCGTGGCGTGGCACAGTAGTGACATGTCCAGTTTTAGGGTTAATGTAAAGTTTATGTTGTTTAGGATCGATAGGATCCGGTTGAAACAGTTCCTCCTCCTGGAGATTTGGCTTCGGCGCCGACTTTTTCGGTTCCGAGCGCGGTGATGGTTGCTTTGTGTGCTCTTTGGCCTTGGAAGGCGTGGAAGAGTCCTTCGGCTTGGCAATCGGCTCCGACAGCTTTGGCTTAGGGGCTGTGTCGTGGAGCCTTGGTTTCGACGCCGACTTATCCGCATGCTTGGAGGCGGGGTGGATTTCGGAGCCGAGTGTTCCTTTGGCTTCGGCGCCGAAGGTGCCGGTGGAACTGATACATGCGGCTTGGTCGGTACCGAGGAACTGGAAGGCTTTAGTCTTTTCTTCGGTGCCGAGCCGGAAGGCGGGGCGTCCAAAGCATGTTTTCGGTCGCGACTGGGGCCAGCAGGCGAAATCTTGACCGGTGCCTTCTGTTTTGATGGGGGGTTGGGGCAGGGGCAGTAGTACTCACTCGTTGCCCAGGAGTGATGGAACCGTCTGAGTCCTCTGCCTCAGACACGATGGTTAGGTCTTCGGAATCTTCCTCCGGGACATCGGGGCCCTCGTTGAAGATGTCGACAGGTTCTGGAGTGGACCGTTGCGCCATAACGTGTCTTCGAGCTCGACGATCCCGAATGGTCTTTTTGGAGCGGAAGGAGGCGCAAGCTGGGCAGGTGGCCTCGTTGTGGTCGGGCGAGAGGCACAGGTTACAGACCTCGTGATGGTCACTGTGGGGGAACTTTGCTCCACACTGGGGGCATTTTCGGAAGGGCGTCCTTTCCATTAGCTGTAGGCCTTACGGCGTCGATGGGCCCAGCGGCCCGCGTCGACGGCTGGAAAGGGGATCGAAGAAGAGACGCGTCGAGATGGTGATATCGATAGAAGTTGTAGAAGGTTTGAAGTATTGAAAAAACAGTAGAAGTAAGTTTCGAACCGGAGTGTCGAAAATTGCATCCGAACCCGATGGCGGACAAAAACAATCTGAGGATGGAGTCGATGCCCATGCGCACTATTGTCCAAAGGAGGAGTCACCTATCACATGACTACAAAAGACTTCTTCGAAGACAACAACAAAGTGCAAGCATCCGAGCCCAACACCAGATGGCGATCTAATGCAAAGTGTGAGCTCTGCAGCTCACATGCCTCGAACATAGTAGTTTCTTTTTTCCTCTTCTGCTATTTTTGGGTGCCTTGGTTTTGAAAACAAAAACAGAATCTCTCATACTAAAAGTTGAACAACAGCCTCATGGAATGGAGCCTGACCCTTTTCAAGACATTTATACAGTTAAAGTGCAGACTCAGATGCCTGATCTGAAAGTACTCACGAGATAGGTGGTCAAAAGCAGCAATGACATTTTGGTGAAGAATCTTGATGACATGTGGAACTGGGGAACCAGCCTCATACAGTAGCCACCATGGCTACTAACATTAAGTAAAACAATTGGTTCTGTCGGGATGTTTACAATTGCTTAGGATGCTGCTTTTTAGTGCAGAAAGCAAAAAACGTATTTATAATGCACATAACAATAATTCATGAAAAAGGAAAACACACACCGAAGCAAGATTCAATAGTATATTCAAAATGAGTATCGAATACTAGAGGCTGTCACAAATACAAATTCAATTGCAGCAAAAACAACAAGTGACCATGGTGAACAAGTGACATTTAGTGATTAGTGATATAGACAGTACACTATATACATGACGAATACACGTGAGATAAAAAGGGGGGGAATTGAAGGCTTTTTAATGTTCTTGTCCTGTCTAGTTTTGCACATGTGCTGCAAGATCCATTGATGAATTAAATCGTGATCATGAGAACTGTGCGGACATATGTAGCATGTCCACGTTTCGACCCTGGAAGCAGCGCAAAAATGAAGTGCATCAGAGCGGGTCTTCCTCAGGACTATGGAAGGATAGATGGACAGCCTATAAAAATTAATTACAAGGAATGATCAGGTGTGTGTTGACAGAAATTAAATTAAACTGTTAAGTAGCTAGGGAGAAAGCTTACCAAAATGCAGTAGCCTCAATTAATGAGATCTGCAAATTCAGGAAGTTCAAAGGAGGTCTCCACCAGCCGGTTGGAGCCTAAAAGAAATAATAATGGGGACTGTATAGGTCGAATGCAGTATATAATTCCGCATTTCAAAAAATGCAACAAGATTTTAAACATACCTTATCTATGGATTCACTCGACTTCCACCAGCCGGTTGGAGTCCTGTGAAATGCGCTTAGTAATCCATAATCATTCGTATCAGGTTGCTGTGAAAACGAAAGAGCTAATTATAGAATCACTGCGTTATAATGTGGCGTGCTGACTATGGCTATCTGAATCATTCCCAACAGTTCTCACCTTAGTATGCAGAAGGCGCATCCGTCCGGCAGCTGCTCCGACAAGTTAGTGAGGCCGTGAGGGAAGGAGCAGCTAATAACGGTGCGTTTACGTCATTATCAGCTGGTGAGCGCGACGTGCACGCTGGGGTGCAGCAGCTCAATCGAGCTGTCAGGAAGGAATTCCCAACCATTACTCATGTAGTACACATCATTCTCAGCTAGAGAACGCGACGCATACGCCGTGGTGCAGCAGCTCAATGGAGCTGTCAAGAAAGGAATTTCTTATGATGAAAATAACAGGCACGCTGAGATGCAGCAGTTCAGTGGAGCTGTCAGAGATCAGGATTCTAAAACTGTTGTATATGTCCTTACGGTGCAAAGTAGAAATTAAAACATTTTGCACAAGAAGTGTGTAATTGGGTGACATAAAAGACAGAATCATACTGATTGTACACAGTGTTAAAGTAAAGCTTTCATGCGATTGTACACAGTGTCGAGGTAAAGCTTATTATTCTCACGGATAAGATGTATACTTAGATAAACATGACATTAGAAACGTCCTTAAAAACAGTTAAAAAAATCAGGCAGAGAATAGCTTAAAGTAAGTTCAATCAATCAATCAGGGAATTGTAAGCGCGCTACTCACCCGTGAGGGTCTCAATGTGCTGAAAATGGGGGGGGGGTCCGCAGATCTGTTTAGCCGAAGAGCCAGGTCTTGAGGGTCTTCCTGAAGGTGTTCAGGAGGGGGCGCGTCTGATGTCTGCCGGTAGCTCGCTCCAGGTCTTGGCTGCAATGTGAGAGAAGGATCTTCCGCCTGCTCTGGCTCTGTGGATGCGCGGGGTTTCGGCCAGTGCGAGGTTGGAAGATCGGAGGTTTCTTTTGGGTACGTGGAAGTTGATTCTGTCGTTGAGGTATTTTGGTCCGTTGTTGTGTAGGCATTTGTAGGCGTTAGTGAGGATTTTGAAAGTGACTCTTTTCTCCACGGGGAGCCAGTGGAGACTTCGTAGGTGTTGGCTGATGTGTTCGTGTCGGGCGATGCCGAGGACGTGTCTGGCGGCGGTGTTCTGTATTGTTTGGAGTTTGCGGAGTAGGGCTTGTTGATGCCGGCGTAGAGTGCGTTTCCATAGTCCAGTCTGCTGGTGATGAGTGCGTGGGTGACTGTCTTCCTTGACTCAGGGGGGATCCACTTGAAGGTCTTGCGGAGGATGCGGAGGGTGTTGAAGCAACTGGAGGCGACGGCGTTGACCTGTCGGTTCATGGTGAGTGATGAGTCTAGTATGATGCTGAGGTTCTTGGCGTGATCTGAGGGGGTAGGTGGGCTTCCAAGGGCGGTAGGCCACCAGGTGCTGTCCCATGCAGAAGGGGTGGTACCGAGGATGAGGACTTCTGTCTTCTCGGCATTGAGCTTTAGGCAGCTGTTGGTCATCCAGACTGCGACGTCTTGCATTCCTTTCTGGAAGTTTAGTTTGGCAGTGGTGGGGTCTTCGGTGAGGGAGAGGATGAGCTGGGTGTCGTCGGCGTAGGATACGATGTTGAGGCCGTGTTGTCGGACGATGGCTGCGAGGGGGGCCATGTAGATATTGAAGAGGGTGGGGCTCAGTGATGAACCCTGTGGGACTCCGCAGGTGATTTTCGTGGGGTCGGAGAGGAAGGGTGGGAGTCTGATTCTTTGGCTTCTTCCGGTGAGGAATGATCGGATCCAGTCCAGGGCTGTTCCTTGTATGCCTGGGTCGTGTAGTCTGGCGACTAGTGTGCGGTGGGAGACGGTGTCGAAGGCCGCCGATAGGTCGAGTAGGATGAGGGCTGCGGAGTGGCCTTGGTCCAGGAGGGTGCGGATGTCGTCTGTGGCGGCGAGTAGGGCGGTCTCTGTGCTGTGGTTGCTTCGGAATCCGGATTGGGACGGGTCGAGGACGGCGTTCTCTTCAATGAATCGTGTCAGTTTCCTGTTGACCGTTTTCTCTGCAACTTTGGCTGCGAAGGGGAGGAGCGAGATGGGCCGATAGTTCTTGAGGTCGGTGGGGTCAGCTGTGGGCTTCTTGAGCAGGGGTCTGACTTCTGCGCGCTTCCAGTCGTCTGGGAAGGTGCCTGTTTTGAAGGTGGTGTTGATGGTGCGTTGTAGTTCGGGTGCGATGGCGGCCGTGGCACTGTGGTAGATGTGAGGGGAGCAGGGGTCGGTGGGGGCCCCCCCCCCCCCCGAGTGGATGCTTTTCATGGTCGAGGCGGTGTCTTCGGCCGTGATAGGTGTCCAGTTGGAGATGGGTTGGCTGGTGTTTCTGGGGAGCGGGGGGCCATCTGTGGCACCTGGTGGATGGTCGATGAAGTTGTCATAGAGGTTTTTGATCTTGAGGTGGAAATAGGTTCCAAGCTTGTCGCAGAGGTCTTGGGATGGTGTGATGTCTGTAGCTTCGCTGCGTGGGTTGGTGAATTCCTGAATGACACTGAAAAGTTCCTTGGAGTTGGTGGAGTTGGCCAGGATTTTGTTGTGGATGAAGTTCCTCTTGGTGGCTCTGATCTGGTTATGGTAGTCCGCCAAGGCGTCCTTGTAGGTGGTGTGGTTTTCAGTTGTCTTGGTGTTTCTCCAGTTCTTCTCCAGGCATCTGCAGGTGCGTCTGGCTTCTTGGAGAGCGGTGGTGAACCAGGCGGCTTTCCTGGGGCGTTGTCTGTCGGGGTTGCATAGCGGGGCGAGCTCGTCTGCGCAGTTGAAGATCCAGGTGTGGAGTTCTCTGGCTGAGTTGTTTGCGTCGTTTGTGTCGGGTGCCCAGGTGTGGTTGTGTCAGGCGAGGGTGGAGTTAAGTTGCTCGTCGGTAACCTTGCTCCAGTTCCTTCGAGGTGGGCGTGGGGCTGGTTTGGGTGCCTTGGGTTTGTTGATGGCGAAGTGTACGCAGTGGTGGTCGGTCCATGGCGGCTGCGTTGTGTGGGTGAATTGGACGCTGTTTCCTGCCGCGAAGATGGGGTCGAGGGTGAGTCCTGCTCTGTGGGTCATCTGCGGTGTGGTTACTTGTGGAGAAATGTTCGACTAAGGGAGCCCCCTGGACCTTGCAGCGAATCCTGCTGCAATGTTGAAGGATCCTAGTCTTGACCTTTTGGGTAGTCTGGCCCACGTCAATTTTGCCACAAGGACATCGTATAGCATAAATTACGTTATTGCTGTTGCAATTGGTGTGTTGTGTCAAGCAGTATGTTTTGCCTACATGTTGAAAGGCTAGGATCCTTCAACATCGCAGCCGGATTCGCTGCAAGGTCCAGGGGGCTCCCTTAGTCGAACATTTCTCCACAAGTAACCACACCGCAGATGACCTAGAATGGTGGCTACTAGAGAAAATTACTGTACACCCTAGAGGTGGCAGCATACTTTCATCCCTTAATTTAAAAGAATGCAGATGGAGCCATACTCTTGATTCAGTAAACAAAGGGTTAAATGAACTGGAGGAGACATATAGACAGATGGTTAGGCTTTAGAATCTCTGCATGTCAGTTTCCTGAAACATCCTGCTAACCGTGTCTTTCATGTAATGTGTCAACTTACTTTAAGCTATTCTCTGCCTGATTTTTTAACTGTTTTTAAGGACGTTTCTAATGTCATGTTTATCTAAGTATACATCTTATCCGTGAGAATAATAAGCTTTACCTCGACACTGTGTACAATCGCATGAAAGCTTTACTTTAACACTGTGTACAATCAGTATGATTCTGTCTTTTGTCACCCAATTACACACTTCTTGTGCAAAATGTTTTAATTTTACTTTGCACCGTAAGGACATATACAACAGTTTTAGAATCCTGATCTCTGACAGCTCCACTGAACTGCTGCATCTCAGCGTGCCTGTTATTTTCATCATAAGAAATTCCTTTCTTGACAGCTCCATTGAGCTGCTGCACCCCAGCGTGCACGTCGCGCTCACCAGCTGATAATGACGTAAACGCACCGTTATTAGCTGCTCCTTCCCTCACGGCCTCACTAACTTGTCTGAGCAGCTGCCGGACAGATGCGCCTTCTGCATACTAAGGTGAGAACTGTTGGGAATGATTCAGATAGCCATAGTCAGCGCGCCTCATTATAACGCAGTGATTCTATAATTAGCTCTTTCGTTTTCACAGCAACCTGATACGAATGATTATGGATTACTAAGCGCATTTCACAAGACTCCAACCGGCTGGTGGAAGTCGAGTGAATCCATAGATGAGGTATGTTTAAACTCGTTGCCATTTTTTGAAATGCGGAATTATATACTGCATTCGACCTATACAGTCCCCATTATTATTTCTTTTAGGCTCCAAACGGCTGGTGGAGACCTCCTTTGAACTTCCTGAATTTGCAGATCTCATTAATTGAGGCTACTGCATTTTGGTAAGCTTTCTCCCTAGCTACTTAACAGTTTAATTTAATTTCTGTCAACACACACCTGATCATTCCTTGTAATTAATTTTTATAGGCTGTCCATCTATCCTTCCATAGTCCTGAGGAAGACCCGCTCTGATGCACTTCATTTTTGCGCTGCTTCCAGGGTCGAAACGTCGACATGCTACATATGTCCGCACAGTTCTCATGATCACGATTTAATTCATCAATGAATCTTGCAGCACATGTGCAAAACTAGACAGGACAAGAACATTAAAAAGCCTTCTATTCCCCCCCCCCTTTTTATCTCACGTGTATTCGTCATGTATATAGTGTACTGTCTATATCACTAATCACTAAATGTCACTTGTTCACCACGGTCACTTGTTGTTTTGCTGCAATTGAATTTGTATTTGTGACAGCCTCTAGTATTCGATACTCATTTTGAATATACTATTGAATCTTGCTTCGGTGTGTGTTTTCCTTCTTTTTCATGAATTATTGTTACGTGCATTATAAATAAGTTTTTTGCTTTCTGCACTAAAAAGCAGCATCCTAAGCAATTGTAAACATCCCGACAGAACCAATTGTTTTACTTAATGTTAATACCCAGGTTCTGAGGGACACCGGGTCGCCCCATTATTTTTGATACCATGGCTACTAAGGCCGGAGGAATAGCTCTGGGTACACCACAGGTACAGCATTTCAGGTGCAAGAATAGTCCTCTTCGCCCTGTGTTGTTTCAATTTAACAATCACCTTTCAGAGTAACAGAACTGGCAAAAAAATACACAGATAGGCTCCGGATTGTCATCTTGTCATGCGTCAACCACTAACACTCTTTAATGAGAGGGCTGCGTGGAATAATGTAAAGATGAAGAAATGTTTAAGTAGCAAGCACAATGAAGAAAAATCTTGTTTGTTAAGAACCATCTTAGAGCTCTGTACAATAATTAAAAAACATTAAGAACCTGTTATCAGTAAAAATGAAAATGATCGAAATGTTAACAGTTAGAGGTGCTAAAAATGTTATAAGATACTAAGAAATTTACTTAGGTTGGGTAGACGAACCACTGTTAGCTATGTGGTAATTTTGAACCCAAGGCTACTGGCAAAATATATTTTCACCTTTGAAAGAGTCGTAGATTTGTAGATATCATTACTCCATGTTTTTCAAAATAGTAAATTGTCTTGGTATGATCGGTCTCAATACAGATGTATGATAAAAGAAAATAGGACAACCATTCAATAAATAACAGTTTACCCTGAGCCCTAGACTGTGTAACATTTTGGATGCAGTGTGTATATAATGCATTTGATTCTGAGGAGAGTGCGCTGTACTCAATCAGTTATTCAAGAATGGGTAGACAAAGATTTACTGATGAATCACAAAGGCTGCTATTACTGCAGCCATGCACACAAATAAAAGCATGAGAGGCACAGTTTATAGTAAATTGCAAGACTGCACAGTAAGAATATCAATAATGGGGTGGTAAATGTTAAATCAAATTTGCCACTGCATCTTGGGAATTATTAAGCAGGGATAAGCATCATGTGACGCACGAGGAATAAAGTACTGTAATTTAGCTTGAGCATTCTGAATTCTGTTTGTGGTTCTTTTTACCAAGTAGTAGTGGGTGTATAGTGCTCGGTTTATTTTGTCCTGAGGAAAGCTCTTAAGTTCTATTTTCTTGACTAAAGTATGTATCGCATTTAACGGCTGGTGTAGAAGAAACGTTTTCAAATTCCTGGTAGGAAAGCTGGGAAGCAAACTCCAGATTTTGAGCTTGCAACCATTCTGTACTATAGCTACAACCCATCCTCTGGTCATCTTCATAAGGAATTAAGGCTCTCACATAAAAAGAGCGCCTGAAGACCACACTATGTCTATGGATACTTGGTGCAGCAATGCTAAGCCCTTTGTCAAATTTCTTCAGCACTTCACAACAATGATCTCTTAAGTCCCTAGTTAGGATGTCTGCAAAGGGCCTGATTGAGTTCCAGGGTATGTTAGTGCCAGAGAAGCGATGCAGGAACTGGATTGCTGGAGTTTGTAGCCGCTGACTAGCATATCTTCTTATGCAGATAAATCACTTTTTGTCTGGACAGGAAATGAACGAATGTGAAATCTATGGCTTACAGTACAGACAATTCAGGAGACATGCAGTGATTTATCACTCAAAAAAACGGGTCAAGGCATGGTATTTCATTTTTTGTCTCGACTCTACTTTGTTACTCTGGGGGAGGAAGAAACCCTCCATCTTTGGATCTAAGAAGCTGAAATAGAGGCCTTGCCACTGGGTTTCTCTCTGAAGGCTCAACGACCATTGATATCTGGGCCTGCAGAATACAAAATTCTATTTTAAGCTTCCTCACACCTCTATTTGTGGCACCACGAAAAGTTACTATACCATTAGGTGAAGACATTCTCAATAAGAAGGATTAAAGGAACGGAGAAAAGTACACTCCAGAGTCCAAGACAGTGCAGGTCAAATGTCTGTCAGTGGTGTCCTATGGCATCAACTTCAAACTGATCTTGAAGGCTGTTTGTGCTAATGAGGAGGTTTGTCTATGGCACAACACTCCTTCAAAGACAGTTCTTTTAAGGAACATAGGACCTCTTTCCGAGGTCATCCCAGCAGCAAAAGAAGTGCTACTGGTTGTGGTAACAGAGGGGTCACCACTACACGGTATGACCCAACAGAATAAAATGCAGTAGCTCCAAAAGTGAATTTGAACCCTGATAGCCTTAGGCATCAAGTGAAGCAAAACAGATCACAATAGAAAGCTAATCCAACTTAAACTAAAAATAAAACAAGTTCAGTTGTGTTCAAGGATCTTCGCTACATGAAGTGAAAAAAGAAAAAGAATGACTTAAGGGACATGGATGTGCATTCTGTCGTTGTAAAACACCCAACTTACTCAATGAACAAGTGTCAAAATTATTTTATAAATCGGGCGATGCCTATTGCACCATTCAACTCTTTCTTTTTTGGGGGGGGGAACTAACCTGGGCTTTTTCATTCAAATAGAACAACATTTTTTGTCTAATTACGTCTATTAAGTAACTGAAAATGTTGCCTTCAAATGGCATGTTTTGTTTACAAGATGATTTTTAAAAATAAGAACGCAATCTATTGAAACGTGTTCCAGGATATTGCACATGGGGATTACATATTCAAATGTTGATAAATATCAAAGAACAGATGATGCAGAAATGAAGATCACTAATCAACCACAGACGACAATTTCGGTGAGTCATTGCTTTTATCTGGAACTTTGGATTTCATTCACCTATTTTAGAGGAAAATTCAGCTGGTTGTTAATGTATGGCAGGTGCACAGTGCTCCAGATAGATTTGTTTTCACATCTTTCCAATTACATTATTTAGTCTACAATGCATGAGTTCCGGAGTGCCTCTTGATGCGAGTCTGCTGACAGTGTAGGTGGGAGTCTGATGTGTGGCTTGAGCTGTATACAGCAAGGTTTTGAGTACAGCCTCTCTGAAATGAAAGTGACCCTCAAGATCTTTACTGCTGCAATGGCGCTGGTTTCACCACTGCTTCAAGAGCACTCAAGGTAGGGCCCCCTGCATCATTTCTACTTGTAAGGGAGCACTGTAAAAAGGATAGAGTGTGGAGTGAAGTGCTCCAGCACAATAGCATAGTTTTAGAATTGTTAATAAATTCAAACCACATTTTTTGAAAGAACAACGCTAACAGCTCTGTATCTTGCAGCTCAGCTCCCAGATATAAATTTGGATTTTAGTGCTTTGACCTAACATATCCACAAAAGACAGCGTGGAACACGAGAGACAAGGGAACAAAACAAAAACACTTCTGATCAACCAAACTACGAGATAAACTTAACACATGCATCCTACCTCCTTGAGCCGCACGTTTTTCCCACCACCTGCTGCTTCCAAAAACAGTGCCCGTAAGCGTTTATCGTCCACCGACTTGGGAATGTTGTGCGCACACAGCCTGGTTTTGGAGACAAAGATGTTCTGATCCTTCAGCTTTTGACGCTTCAGGTCTTCAAACTGATGGAGTAAAAAGAATAGTCTCTCGTGAGAAGGTCACAGCACACTTAGAAGAGCACAGAGGCAAAAGGGCAAGAATCCCACAAAGGAAGAAACAGCTCTTCCATGTTATATTCATTAAGGTTACAGATTTGCAAGCATACTTCAGAGTAGTAGTATGGAGTATTTCAAATGCTCTGCTATGTAGGCATGGTGCCGGGATTCCAGATTTAGGGAGGGAACACAGTGGTTTTATTTATCAGATGATGGGTAGATAAATCACTAGCAGAAAGCACTGGGAAGAGGTAGGTTTTCTTGAAGAAAGGATTAGACGTCCTGGAGATTTTGTGCAGTGTGCTCCCCAGAAAAGTGCCGTGGTGATATAAATGTGCTGTCCTGACAAAAGATCTTTATAAAATTAGGTGGCAGAAAGGGGTCATGATCAGAGTTTGTGAGTGGGAAATTTGCTGAGATGTTTGTATAAATAATGGGAGTTTGCAATTTGACATTTTGCAGACCTAATATACAGTTTTGAATTTCAACTGATAAAGCCAGGCATCTGTTTGGCACAGTTCCGCTCAGGGGGCCCAGATGACATCCTTCAGTGATATACTAGGACAAATGAATTTTATTTGCATTTAATTTTTAAGACTTACGCAGAAAAATGTTTAGTTAAGTGCAGGCCCCAGACAAACCTCAGCAAAGTGAAGTTTTTATTTTCCAAGGAACAGGGTTTATAGATCAAATAAGTCATAAGGTGCCTAATGAAGATGATTGCCAGCATGCAATTTTGACTGGTTCACAGGAGGAGTGCGCCATCAGTGAGGGGCGGGCCATTAGTGAGGAGCCAAACAGAGAAACCTAATCATATCCTCACACACTACCAATCGGGTTTCATATCTGAATTCAGCACAGAGACAGCTACCTTGAAGGTGCTTCGTGATATTTATCACATAATAATCAAGAGTGATTCCTGCTTACTTATATTTATCGACCTTTCCATAACATTTGATGCTGTTGAGCAACACATGCTTCTAAAAGTGTTAAAATGTAGAATGGGCTTTTTCATTCAAATAGAACAAACATTTTAGTCTAATTATGTCTATTAAATAACTGAAAATGTTGCCTTCAAATGGCATGTTTTGTTTACAAGATGATTTTTAAAAATAAGAATGCCATCTATTGAAACGTGTTCCAGGATATTGCACATGGGGATTACATATTCAAATGTTTATAAATATCAAATAACAGTTTAACAGGTTCTGAATTGGTTCTCTATGTATCTTTCCCATAGAAAGCAAATGGTTATGATCAGGAACCAAACCTTATCCATTGCACACAAAAAATGCAGTGCCCTCTCCGAAATCTTAATTAGCACCAACTATAGGAAGCTGGCTCTTTGCACAGTAGAACTCTTCTTGGTACACTATGTAAAGAGTTCAGGTATTCCCTTATAAGTGGGCAGAACCTTTTTCTAGCCATTCCAAGGTGCTCTTCTAGGGGGTAGTGTGGTCAAGCAGCCTTAGACTTATGAGAGGAGTGTTCGACATCTGCAAATAAACACACATTAGTCAATAGGTACACAAGACTCAACAAGGAGATCCACACCAACTTATAAAAATAACATGTATCTTTATATATATTTAGGCACCAGAATCAATACAATCAGGTAAGTACGTTTTACAAGAGAATTACTTTTAGGTTTTAAAAGTCGACAGTGCTATTTTCATAGACGGCAATGTTTCCCTATGGAGGAAAAACAAGTACTGCATACAAGTTCTTTACAGCAACTTACGAGACCAATCCTCAGGGCTTAAGGTGAGTACAGGGCAAGGTCAAAGGTAGCACTAGCAGGTCACCTCCCGCGATACTAGGGTGGCCGGGTGCAGTGGTGCAAAACAGTGTTGGGTGCCCAATGTTAGTCTATGGGGATCGGTCTGGTCGAAAAGAGGCTGCAGGCTTGGACTGGGAGACCAGTCGAGCTGAACCAATAGGTGGGCTCAGGTATTATAATGCTCAGGGACATAGGAACACCTTTGGTCCTCTTCTCCAGGGGCCAGGAGCGACGGGGAAGAGGTACTTTGGGGCGTTGGCTTTTCGGCATCGGAGACACTTGCAGTAGAGCGGGCCTGCACACATAGGCTGCAGGCGGCATAGAGAAGTCCAGAGCTGGGCAATATAAAGTGGACTTAGTCTCTGGCGGGCTGGGGGACCACGCTGTCAACGTTAGCCCACTTCGACTTGGAGCAACGGGTGCAGTGTTGCTGGCCGGTGTCGGGTTTTTCCACACAGTTCTCTCTTGGGTGCCTGCAGGATGAAGGGGAACAACTCTGCGGTTCTACAGGAGTTCCTGAGTCTTTGGAGAAGTACTGGCAGTCCTCCCAGGCTTTGGAGGCACAGCAGCTTGCAGAGCGAGACGACTTTGGTGCAATTGGCGGGAATAGGCGAACACGCGGCGGGGTTGGCACCATGTCAGTTGCTTCTTCCTCAGTTCTTGCTCTTCGGTCCTCCTCCTTTTGGTCATCAGGATCGGATTTCCTGGTGGCAGGAGCTCCCCTAATTACCAGATTTAGGGACGTTAGGGGAGTGTAGGGTAGTAGCCAATGGACTACTTACCCCTGGGGTCACTACGCCCCCTAGATGACCACTTCCTGTGGGAAGTGGGCATAACCCTGTCCCAGAATTCCTACGTTTGCCATCACAAAGATGGCAGACTTCCGATTTTCATCTTCACTTCAGGTAGCCCACCTTAGGGGTGGAACTAGCCTGAAGGTGAACACACCTCTCTGACTACTAATTTTCCCACCTGTCCAGCTGCCAACCAAATGGACCCTGGATTTTTAGGGGGAGCGGGGGTTGGCGGAGTCAACATTTTCTCCAGTGAGGGAAGCCAGATTCGCATACCACCAAAGGCGATGGGCACTTTGAAGCTCCCTGCCTGGGATGCTAATTCACAGGTTGTCCTGTGGGAGGCTGTGTAAACACCCTCTGCCCAAGGAGGCTTTGTTCCTGACCTCCTGAGTGCAAGGGCCCTCACCCCTGGGGGTCAGAAACTAGTCTGTGGTGGCAGGCTGGCTAGGACCAGTCAGTCAACACACTAGTAGTTGGTAGGTTTTCAGGGGGTACGTCTATAGTGCCCTCTGGGTGCATGTATTAATAAATCCATCACTGGATTACATGTGGGTTTATTAATACAAGATGTTTGATATCAAACATCTCTAGTTTCAGTGAAGACATCATATAGCTGGGGAACTCGTTTTTGTCCAGTATACAGCTCATGTACTTAAAATGGCTTCCCAGGTCACTTGTACTGGCAGTAATTGAACTGGCCAGCCAGCACAGGGGTATATCTGCTCATGCAGATATGTCCTCAAGTAATATAATGCACCCTGCCTTAGGGCTGTAAGGCCTGCTGTAGGGGTGACTTACAAATATTACATGCATAGTTAGGGGACATGGCACACAGGTGTGTGACATGTCATGCTTTCATTTTTTAGAGCACCTTGACACGCAGCCTGCAGTGGCAGTCTGTATGAGTTTGATTGTGGGTCACTTAGAGTGGCACAAGATATGCTGCAGCTCTTAGGGACCCTCTTTAGTACCCATGCCCTAGGTACCAGAGGTACCACTTACTAGGGACTTACAGAGGTGCTAAAGGCCTGGTCACTTGGGGATCAAATGACCAGTTGTCTTGTTTTGGGTAAAGAACACTGGCACTGGGGCCCTGTGTAGGAGGAGCCCAGTGCACTTCAGTCAAAACTGCATGAATTGCCAGGAAAAACGTAGGGGGACTACTGCAACAAAAAAACTGTTTCCTACACCAACATTATTTAATCTCTCTCTCAAACGTTTTGCTAAACAGTGAGGGGCTTTGGTGTCACAATACATCAATATGTCGATAATACACAGTTGCATTTAAAGACCTTGCACATGCTATCTTCACCCTCAAATGCTGGTTAAAGAAATGGAGCAGTGGATGTCATACAATACCGCACAAAAAAATAATATTAATGTATTCTTCTCAAGCCAAAACTTGACACTACTATTCTTAATAAACTCAATTATTATTACCACACATCTCTCTACACATCTGTAAAATCCTTTAGCGTCACCATTGTTTACACTTTGGTTTTGGTTTCGCAGTCCTGTCCCGCAGGTAGAAAGCTCGCCATGGTTCACCGATCAATGGAATCTCGCCCAGCCCAGGTACCCGCCTGGGGGCCAGGTGAAGTGGAAGTATGGATAGTTGGACATTCATATGTAAATAGGTTAAAGCAATATTGTTTCGCAGCGCCTTTACCGCCAGAGTGACCATCGCCCTCAGTCGACCCCCCTTTTTGAGTCACTTTCACCCCTCTCTCATTGCTTGATCACGGTGAGGCACCCTTTTCACCACCTCCCTCTGACTCGCGCCATCTCTAATTGCGACCCGACGCTGTGAGGGAGTCCGGCTCTGATATGGGTGACCACGGGAACACCACCGGTCTGTTTGACTCTGACTTTTTCTTTTTTTTCTGGTGTCCCCTGCTAGTACTTTACTCCATGGCCTTTCTGCTGAGACCTGATCTGCATTCAAACCCCTTTACTTTATCCCCCATTACCCTCTTTGCTCCATTGGTCTTGTTGTTTATGTTATTTAATGCTCTAAGTAACGGATGTAATTGTAACTGATGTAACGTTGTAACACTGTTTAACCTCATGTAAAGCGCTCTGATACCTCGGGGTTTAGCCAGCGCTATATAAAACTCTTCAAATAAATAAATAAATAAATAAAAATTCTATCCAAAAATCATGCACATTGCCAAAGCCGCAAACTTTCCTCTACTCGCTTTAAAAAAATAAACCCCTTTTAACACCCAATCAGTTGAAAATGGCAGCTCATGCACTTATTTCTTACTTGACCTTGGCCTTTGTCATCACAATTCTAGCCAGTGTGCCCTAGACACAGTTCACCCCGCTTAAAGCAGTCTTTCACATAACACCCTACTAATAGCTACAAAGACAAAATTCAATCACCTATCTTCAATGTCAAAGAACATTGGCTTCCAATCATGACTAGAATAAAGTTTAAACTCTGTTGACTAACTTACAAGGTTCTGTACTTCTGCACCACTCTTAACTGGCATCAGTACTCACTATTTCAGAAGTGCAGACAAGAGTTAAAGGAAAGACACTTCAACTGGAAGCCCCAAATCGGATGAGATCTCTAGCAATAAAACAATACTTCACTGGCACCACAACTAGCACGATCTTGCTTCTGCTCAGGTCACAGACAGAACATCTTGCCTTCTGTAAGTGCACCTATTCCGACTTCTCAGCTAACCTTGCAAGTATGCCACTGAATTTTTTTTGTTCCTTCCCACAACAAATTAGTTGAATCTGTTGCTGTAATCCTCTCAATCCCAGCAACCCAGTACCACTCTTGTAAGCTTCTATTGTTATTTTTTAAAGTGCACTAATGCATTTTAAGCATAATATTGCTACAGAAAATGAAAAAATAAAAACCATTACAAACGGTGTTCTTCAACCTCATCTCACAGACCCATTCCTAAACCAAATGCCTGGTCTCTAGATCTGCAGTACTGAATATATTCCATCACTGTGAAATGGCTCCTGTAGCACAATGAGCAGAGTGGTGTGAGCTCTGCACTTACTCGTGCTCTTTTGTCAAGGTCAGCAGCACTCAGTCCTTCTGCAGCTTTTGTCCCAGCACGAATCACTGCAGGTAAGAAACAAAAAAAGGACGAAGAAGGTTAAAAGGATAACATTCAACACTAGGTTTACGTATGCCAAAGGCTGCCGAAATGGGTCTTATGAACACTATGGAAAGAGAAGAATCCAACTGCACTACTGCTCGTCCCAACTGAGTACAAAACATTCTCTCAAACACACCAACACATCTATTCACGGTTAATCTTACATTTCTTCATCAAACACACATTGGTCTTCACCATACGTATGAAAGAGCAGCAAAACAGTACGTAGCAAAAGAAGTTTAAAAGGCAAATCCATCCAAACGTTAATTTAATTAAGAGGGCAGACAGTGATTTGACAGCGAATTTGTGAGATTCAGGTAAAATAAAATGAACATGGCTAGGACTGTCTGAGACAACACCCCAATCTACACCCTTCCTCTATTTGATCCCTGCTCATATTGTACAAAATGCTGTTTGGATTTACTGGTTTAATCTCATCAAATTCATCAAATTGAAAGTCTTCTATTTCATAAATTAAATATGAAAAAAAGACAAAGGCTAAAAGGGACTGAATGGAAAACAAGTAAGTTAAGCTGCAATAGCAGATACTGGGGACAAGCGGTCATCAAAATGCTTCAAAGTGAAAGTAGATCCTAGAGTGGGGCTGGGCACACTGGATGGCTTTTGGGGGGGAAAAGTGGACAGTGTGGTATAAGCCCTCTACCAGAACTTTTTAATTCTTTCCAGAGTTGCTCAATTTTCTTGAGTGGGATTGTAGGGCTCCTCGTGTAACTATTTTATGGGTTATTAGTAGGTATTGCCAATGATAGATGGGGGTTGGGGAGGAAATGTAGCAGTGCTGTAAGAAGCAATTTGTCCCTTATAGCAGTGTTGTCAGGGGCAAAAGTGTTGTAAGCAGGGCATTTTTTAAAAATCAGGACATTCTATGATAAAGATGCAATGTGTGGAAAAAACAACCAATGTGAAATTTTACAGGATTCACTAAGTTCTCAGACACAATGTGTGGGAAGCTGGCTCTTTATGTGATATATCAAGAATCTGACATACCATGTAAACAGTACAGGGGTTTTGCTTATGAGTGGACAGGGGCTTGCTATGCAATCCCAAAGTGCACCATTAGCGGGTAGTGTGGTCGAGCAGCCTTAAACTTAACACAGAGGAGTGCAAGACATTTGCAAATACACACAATGATCAATAAAGGACCCACAGGACTCGAGAAGGAAATACACAAAAATAGCAAGTATCTTTATATATGTTTAGGCATCAGATATAAATCGTTCAGGTAAGTACGTTTTTAAATATAAATTCTTTTCACATTAAAAAGTGGACACTGCAATTTCTGAGTTCTGCAATGTTATCCTATGGAAGAAAGAACAAGTTCTGCAAACAGGTACAGTACATCGACTTACAGGACCAATCTCCAGGAGTTCAGGTGAGTGGTGGGCAAGGTACAAGGCAGCACCAGCAGTACACTACCAGCGGCATGAGGGCGGCCGGGTGCAGGTAGCAAATCAGCGTGGGAGCCCAATGCGTTTCAATGGGCATCGGTCAATGTAAAACGAGGCTGCATGCAAGCTCTGGCTAGAAAGCCAGCCGGGCTGAACCAGCAAGTGGGCTCAAGCCTTGCGATGCTCAGGGAGGGGGCGAGGAGGACACCGTTGGTCCTCTTCTACAAGGCCCAGGGGCGACGGGTGGAGGTGTCTCCTTAGGTGTCAGGTTTTTCCTTACTGGAGCAGTCGCAGTGGAGGAGGGTCTGCGTACAGGCGACATAGGGGAGTTCAGGAGGGGTGAAACACCGATGGACTCGAGCTCTGGAGGGCAAGGGAACCTTATTGGCACAGTTGGCTCACTTCAACTCGGGCTGGAGGCGACAGGTACAGTGGTGGCTTCGGGTGTTGGATTTTGGCGGTTCCAGAGACCTCAGAGTCTTCTCTTGTAGAGTTTCTTTAGAACAGGTCCGCTGTTCACAGGAGGTCTTGAGTCTTTTTCAAAAGCAGGCAGTCCTCCCATGTTTCTGGAGTTAACAGCTGCAGGACGAGTCGACTTAGGTGCTGTTTTCGACAAGAGGCGTAGACAGGCTGGCAGCGTTGGTTCCCTAGTCAGCTGCTTCTCTTCTCTCTGCTTTCGCGGCTCTTCAGTGTCCTCTCTCTTCTTAGGTCGTCTGTGGGAAGCAGGTATAACCCTGTCCCAGAATTCCTAAGTATGCCATCGCAAAGATGGTTACTTCTGAAAAATCGTGGTACCTACCCGACTAACTAATTTTCCTGCCTGGGGGTGGGGGGGGGGGGCGGGTAGCCTTCCTCTCCAGTTTCTTTGAAGCTTGTAAGCCCAAGGAGGCTAATCAGCAGGTCATCCTGTGGCAGGGGTGTTGCACCCTCTTCCTGGACATGCTTTTGTTCTGGGCTTCCTGAGAGCAAAGGTTCTCACCCTAGGAGGCCAGAACAACGTCTCGGGTGGCAGGCTGGCAGAAACCAGTCAGAAAGACACCAGAGGCTGGTAGGTTTTCAGGGGGCACCTCTAAGGTGCCCTCTGGGTGCAGGTATTGATAAATCCACCACTGGAATCAGTGTGGGTTTATCAATGAGATGTTTGATACCAAACAGCCCTATTTTCAGTGAAACTATCATGTAGCTGGGGATCTCGTTTTAGCCAGTGTCCAGCACATGGTTTAAAATGGCTTCTCTGATCACTTGTACTGGCAGTAATAGAACTGACCAGCACAGGGGCATATCTGCTCATGCAGGTATGCCCTCACATGTAATATTCAGCACCCTGCCTTAGGGCCTGTTGTAGGGGTGACTTACAAATGCACAAGTTACTAACTTGTGTAACGATATATCTGTAAGAGACAGTAGTTAGTGACAGATTCCTTACCTTAGAATATCCCCAGGCGTCAGGCTGGATCCGGAAAGTTTTTGCGTAGCAGTACCCTTGCGCGTCGGTAGGCGGCGTCGTGCGGCTCCGTGTCCGTCGTCGGCGTCGTGATCGCCGGGATGACGTCGCGGGCAGTACTTAGACGCCGCCCCTGCGCGCTGACGTCAGTTCTGTACACGACTTTCCGCGCCAGGAACGCAGAGCCATGCAAGAAGCTGACATAGGTGTCTGAAAAATACTAGGGCCCTGAAAGGGATGTCCTTAACCCTAGAAATCAGTTCGCAGAACGGGGAGGATGGGTGGCGGTAGGAATCTGTCACTAACTACTGTCTCTTACAGATATATCGTTACACAAGTTAGTAACTTGTGCATCTGAAAGAGACACGTTAGTGACAGATTCCTTACCTTAGAATAGATACCCCAGCAATACCAACCCCGGTGGTGGGTCTGCGAACAAAGATCAGACAAGGAAGTCCTGGAGGACAGAACGGCCAAAGAAGCCGTCCCTCCGGACCTGACTGTCAAGGCAGTAATGCTTTGTAAACGTGTGCGAGGCCCACGTAGCTGCCTGACAAATAACCGGCAGCGGAACACCGCGGCCCAAAGCCGTGGTAGCAGCCGTTGCCCTGGTGGAATGGGCCCGCAGCCCAACAGGAGGCTCCTTCTTAGCCAAAGAATAGCAGGTCTTGATGCACAAGGTAACCCAGCGGAAGATGGTCCTCTTGTGCACCGCCCGACCTTTTTTGGCGCCCACGTAGCCAACAAAGAGCTGGTAATCCACCCGGAAGTGTTTTGTGCGGTCAATATAGAAGGAGAGCGCACGTTTTGGGTCCAGACGGTGGAGCCTCTCTTCCTCTCTGGAAGGATGCGGAGGCGGAAAGAAGGTGGGCAAAGTGATGGTCTGCCAAATATGGAAAGCAGTAACCACCTTTGGCAAGAAGGACGGACGCGTCCGAAGAACAACCTTGTCCGGATGAACAGACAGAAAGGGAGGTTTGCAAGATAGAGCCTGGAGCTCACTCACCCGCCGAGCGGAGGTGATGGCCACCAGAAAGGCTGTCTTTAGAGTCAGAAGACGAAGAGGACAGTAATGTAGAGGCTCAAAGGGAGCGCACATTAAAAAGGTAAGAACCAAGTTCAAGTCCCACTGAGGCATCACAAACGGAACAGGAGGGAAGAGGTGAGTAATGCCTTTTAAGAACCTGTTAACAACAGGGGACTTGAAAAGGGAGGGCTGATCAGGAAGCCTGAGGAAGGCCGAGATAGCACAAAGATAACCCTTGATGGTACCCAGGGCAGAACCCTGTTGGGCCAGAGAAAGAAGGAACAGAAGGACCTCAGAAAGAGGGGCAGAGAGGGATTCACAGCCTTTGCTGTGCACCATGCCACAAATTTGTTCCACCTGCAGGCGTATACCACCTTAGTGGAGGGACGCCTGGCTGCCAGAATTACATCACAAACTTCGGGAGGCAAGTCGAAAGGAATCAACTGCCGCCGCTCAATCTCCACGCAAGCAGGTGTAGACTGGACAGGTTCGGGTGGAGGACCGTCCCCTGCTGCTGCGACAGAAGATCCTCCCGAAGAGGCAGACGGATCGGGGATCTACGCTCATATTGAGTAGCTCGGGATACCAAACTCTTCGAGCCCAGTCCGGAGCCACAAGAATGACTTGGGCCCGGTCGTGCCGAATCTTCTTCAACACTCTGGGTAGAAGTGGTATAGGCGGAAAGGCGTACAACAGACCGCAACTCCACTCGTGACGAGTAGCGCCGCCGAGCGAGTGCCGCCTTGGAAATTCCAACGCGCAGAACTGATGACATTGCGCGTTCTCTTCGGTGGCGAATAGATCTAACCAAGGCTCTCCCCACTGTAGAAAGAGTCCTTGCGCCACTTCCGAGTGAAGACGCCATTCGTGATCCATCATGCACCTGCGGCTGAGTTCGTCCGCCCTGGCGTTTAGGGAACCTGCCAGATGTTGAACCATCAGGAACATGCCCTGATGTTCCAGCCATGTCCAGAGGCGCAGAGCCTCCTGACAAAGGGTCCAAGACCCCACCCCGCCTTGTTTGTTGCAGTACCACATGGCGGTGGTGTTGTCTGTGAACACCTGCACTACCTTCCCTTTGACAGAGGGAAGGAATGCCTTGAGTGCAAGTCGGATCGCCCGTAGCTCCAGAATGTTGATATGGAGCCGGGACTCCGCCGGAGACCAGAGGCCTCCTGATCTCCGCCTCTCCCATGTGACCGCCCCATCCCAGAAGGGACGCGTCCGTCACAACTGTGTGCTCTGGCTGGGGAAGGGAGAGGGATCTGCCCATGACCCATTGCCGGTTCGAGAGCCACCACTGCAACTGTCTTGCAGTCCCCTCCGAGATCTGGACGTGATCGGACAGGTTGCCCTGGTGCTGCGCCCACTGGAACTTCAGGTCCCACTGCAGAGCCCGCATATGCCATCTGGCATGATTGACCAGCAGGATGCAGGAGGCCATGATGCCCAGCAGCCTCAGGGTCATCCGTACCGAAACCCAGGATAAAGGCTGAAAGATCGGAATCATAGCCTGAATATCCTGGACTCGCCGTTCGGGAGGATAGGCCCGAAACTGCGTAGTGTCCAGAACTGCTCCGATGAAAAGGAGCTGTGGAGAAGGAACCAGATGCGACTTCGGCACATTGATGGAGAACCCCAGCGAGTGCAGGAGTTCGGCCGTAGTCTGGAGGTGGGAGACGACTGCCTGGGACGAGCCCGCCTTCAGCAGCCAGTCGTCGAGGTAGGGGAAGACTGAAACCCCTGCCCGGCGCAGATGAGCTGCGACCACCGCCATCACTTTCGTGAACACCCGAGGGGCACTTGTAAGGCCAAAGGGGAGCACAGTGAACTGAAAATGCTCGGGGCCTACCGTGAACCGAAGGTAACGCTCGGTGGGCCGGCAGGACGGGGATGTGGAAATATGCGTCCTGCAAGTCCAACGCTACCAACCAGTCTCCAGGGTCGAGGGCAGTCAAGACCTGAGCTAGGGTGAGCATCTTGAACTTCTCCTTCCGGAGGAAGCGATTGACGTTCCGGAGGTCCAAGATAGGACGCATGTCCTCCTTGTCCTTTTTGGGCACCAGAAAGTAGTGGGAGTAGCAACCACGCCCTACTTCTGGGGTCGGAACACGCCGATGGCCCTCTTGGTCAAGAGGGCCGTGACTTCCTTCTGTAGAAGCACCAAGTGATCCCCTGACATGCGGTGGAATAGAGGTGGCATGGCTGGGGGTGGTCTCGAAGGGGAGGGAGTAGCCCCTTCGGACAATGTCCAAGACCCACCTGTCCGAGGTGATGGTACGCCAGTGGGGAAGGTGACGGCGGACCCTGCCCCCTACTGGCGTGCTGTGCACCTGAAAGGAGGGACTAGGAGGGCTTGGAGGCCGCGGACGGGTTGGAGGTGGTGGCCTGAACCGCACGCTGGTTGCCCGATCCGCCACGGCGGAATCCACGTCCTCGGCCACGCGAAGACGCCTGCTGCGCGGGCCGGTGGCTGGGCTGCTGACGTGAAGGGGCGCCTCACGGTGGCCACGATAGGGGCGAAAAGCAGAAGTCAGCGGAGGGCGTGTAGCAGAAAGGCCCAGGGACTTGGCAGTAGCCCGTGAGTCCTTAAAGCGCTCCAACGCATGGTCTGCTTTGGACCCAAAAAGACCGACTCCATCAAAGGGCATGTCCATGAGAGTATTCTGGACATCCCCGGAAAAACCAGTGGTTCTCAGCCAGGCGTGGCGTCTGAGCGCCACCGTCGTTGCAATAGACCTGCCCAGCGAGTCGGCGGTGTCAAGGCCACAACGTATTGTGTATTTAGCCGCATCCCTTCCGTCCGCAATGGCGCGGGAAAGCAGTGTCTGGACCTCCTCAGGACACTGGGGCAAAACATCCGCCACCGAATCCCACAGGGAGTGGGTATATCGGCCCAAAAGACAAGCGGTGTTAACGGACCGCAAGCCAGCACTGGAGGAAGAAAACCTTTCTTCCCAAACTGATCCAGGCGTTTGGATTCCCTATCCGGAGGAGCGGTAGGGAAGGCGGTTTGGGAAGCGGAGGCTTGGACAACCAAGCTCTCAGGAGTGGGGTGGACAGAGAGAAACAGGGGTCGCCCGGAGCTGGGCGATGGCGTCGTGACACGTTCCGATCCACAGGAGCCCCTGTGTTGGGCTTGGACCAGGCGCCCAAAAGAACGTCAGTGAGGGCGTCGTTAAACGGCAGCACAGTCTCCGCGGAGGAGGCTGCCGGCTGAAGCACCTCTGTCAAGATGTTAGGCTTGACCGTCAAAGTAGGGAGTTGGAGACGTAAGGCCCCAGGCTGCCCTACGCAACACCGTACCAAAATTGGCTCCCTCCTCCGTAGCCACGGGAGGAGACAGCATGCCAGTGTCAGGGGAAGTATCCAGACCACTGGCCTCCCCTAGACTCTCTGTCCAGTCCTCATCGTACTGACAGTGTCGTGTCAGAGGGTCATCAGACCCTCCCAGTCCAACTGGTCCTCCTCTGGTTCAAAATAAGGAGGAGGAGGGACAGTTGGGACCCAAGGTCCCATTGGCACCGGAGCCGGCGTCGAGCGACGTCGGTCCGGATCCATGTCCGGAGCCGGAAGGAACTGGGGGACGACGCCGCCCGGAGCCCAGGGCGGCGCCGAGAACGGCACCGGAGACAACGGCGCCGGCGGAGGTGTCGTTAGGTCGACCGGCGTCGATGGGGGTTGTGGAGCCGGGATCGAGGCCGGGGCCGGAGCCGGGATCGAGGCTGGAGGCACGGGCGACGCCGGGGCCGGAGCCGTCGGCGACGCCGGAGCAACCCCATCAGGGCCCGCGGGGCCCGAAGGCGCACCGGAGGGGCCTGGAGGCCCGAAGAGGCGGGCCATGGCCGTCAGGAATTCCTGCACCTTGGCCGTATCCGCCCCCGAACCCGGGAAGGGCGGGTATGGCGGGGGCGACTCCACAGGCATGTCCGGGGCCGCGGGGACGGTGCCGGGAGGGGCCTCAGCCGAGTCGCGAGACCGGCGAGGCGAAGTCCTAGAGCGATGATGCTTTTTGGACTTTTTGTGTTTGGACTTACCGGACGAAGAAGACTTCGACGCCGACGACCGGTGTGGACTCCGCGATCGACCCCTGGACCTCTCACGCGACCGGGGCTTCCGCGGAGCCGAATGCCGGGCCTCGAGGAGCTTTCGAGACCGCTCTCGCAAAGCTTTCGGGTTGAGGGCCTGGCAGTCGGTACAAGACTCCGTGTCGTGGCCTCGGCCGAGGCAGAAGAGACACTCCCAATGCGGGTCGGTGACGGACATCATCCGCGCACAGGCGCCGCATCGCTTGAAGCCGGGCATCCCTATGACACCTTGAAGATGAAAAAACAGTGAAAAAATTCACCAAAAAGTATGGTCAAAAAATGACCAGGGCACTGCTCTTCCCGGATCTGCGCTTGCTGGCGCGGAAAAAGAAGAACTGACGTCAGCGCGCAGGGGCGGCGTCTAAGTACTGCCCGCGACGTCATCCCGGCGATCACGACGCCGACGACGGACGCGGAGCCGCACGACGCCGCCTACCGACGCGCAAGGGTACTGCTACGCAAAAACTTTCCGGATCCAGCCTGACGCCTAGGGATATTCTAAGGTAAGGAATCTGTCACTAACGTGTCTCTTTCAGATATCACATGCAGTGTTAGGGGACATGGCACACAGGGATGTGCGACATGTCATGTTTGCACTTTTGTCTGCACCAAGGCACGCAGCCTGCGATGGCAGTCTTGCATGTACTTGGTGAGGGGTCCCTTAGAGTGGCACAACTCGTGCTGCAGCCCTTATGGACCCTCTTTAGTACCTCAGGCCCTAGGTGCCAGGGTACCATTTACTAGGGACTTACAGAGGGTGCTGAAGGTTTTTCCAATTGGGGGAACAATTGTACTGTTTTGGGAACATCATGTACTAGGCAAAAAGTGTGGGTGACCATGTCAAAAAGGTTCCCAGTGCCAGAGCTCTTTCCCAAAACTGTACAATTGTTCCCCCAATTGACAAAACCTTTAGCCCCCCTCTGAAAGTCCCTAGTAAATGTTACCCTGGTTTCTAAGGCCCGAGGTACTAAAGAGGGCCCCCTGAAAACCTACCAGTCTCTGGTGTCTTTGCTGACTGGTTTCTGCCAGCCTGCCACCCGAGACGCTGTTCTGACCTCCTAGGGTGAGAGCCTTTGCTCTCAGGAGACCCAGAACAAAAGCCTGCCCAGGAAGAGGGTGTAACACCCCCGCCCACAGGATGACCTGCTGATTAGCCTCCTTGGGCCAGCAAGTTTCAAAGCAGCTACTGCCTTTGGAATGCGAATCTGGCTCCCCTCACAGCAGAGGATGCCACCCCACCTATCCAGAGCCCCCTAGGTCCCTGGACAGGCAGGAAAATTAGTTAGTCAGGTAGGTGTGCCACCTCCAGGCTAATACCACCCCTAAGGTGGGCTACTGTGAAGTGGACACGATTTTTCAGAAGTAGCCATATTTGTGATGGTATACTTAGGAATTCTGGGACAAGGTTATACCCACTTCCCACAGGAAGTGGTCATATAGGTTGCGTAGTGACCCCAAGGGTCAGTAGTCACTTGTCTAATGCCCTACACTTCCCTAAATTCAGTATTTAGGGGAGCTTCTGGCACCAGAGAAGCAGATCCTGCTGACCTAAGAAGAGAGAGGACCCCGAAGAGCCGCAAAAGCTGAGAAGAAGCAGCTGACCTGGCACCAACCCTGCCGGACTGTCTGCATCCCTCATCAAAAAAGGCACCAAAGTCAACTCGTCCTGCAGCGGTGACTCCAGAAATCTGGGAGGACTGCCTGCCTTCAAAAAGGACTCAAGATCTCCTGTGAACAGCAGACCTGTTCCAAAGAATCTCCAAAAGAGAAGACTGTGAGGCCTCCGGAACCGCCAAAACCCGACACCTGAAGTCACCATAGCACCCTTCGCCTCTGGCCCGAGTTGAAGTGAGCCAAAGATGCCAACAATGTGCCCCAGCCCTCCAGAGCTCAAGTTCAGAGTGGTTTCACCCCTCTCTGACTCCCCGACGTCGCCTGCAGCCTCTGCACGCACGCCCCCTCAACCGCGACTGCTCCGGTAAGAAAAAACCTGACGCCTAAGGACACTCCTACACCTGTCGCCCCTGGGCCTTGGAGAGGAGGATCAAAGGTGTCCCCCTGTTCCCAAGCATCGCAAGGCCTGAGACAACTTGCTGGTTCAGCCAAACTGGCTTTCTAGCCAGAGCCTGCAGCCTCTTTTTACAGTGACCGATTGTAGGAAAGAAGAATCTGCTTCTTATGGTTACCCCCACTTTCCTTGATGCGATGCTGTTTTTGCCTAGTCTGACTTGGATCCTGCTAATCAGGACCCCAGTCTATCTACTTCCTCCCTAAACTGTTGTGTTAGTACCAAGGTACAATCCCAGATTGGATACTGGTGTACCCTTATCAGTCCTTAGTATATGGTACCCATGTACACAGGGCATAGGTACCCCAGAGGTCTCCCATGAAGCATGCATTATGCCACCCATGAGAGACCATGCAAAACGTAACTACAGGCTTGCCATTGCAGCCTGTGTAAGTTGGTGCATGCACCACTTACTAAAGCTATAGGTTTACTGTATCTAAGGGTCACTGCACTTAAAACCTATAAGTCCCCCCTATAGCAGGCCTTTACAATCCTGAAGGCAGGGGGCTTGGTTCTAAATGAGAGGGTGCCACTGCATGAGCAGGACACCCCTGCAGCCTACGGAGTCCATTCTCCCGGGTTGTCAGTGAAGCAGCCATATACTATATAGAGGGGCACCGCGTAATTACGCGATGACCATCTCGAAACTGGCTGCAACGAAACCTATCATGTTTGGTATCAATCATGTTGGAATCATGATCCCAAGCACTGGAAGAGCCCTCCATGAGGCTCTCAGTGTTCCCGGTACCAGCCTTCTTGACTAGGACAGCACAAAATGGTTGCTGCCGACACATTTCTGCCCTCCTGCTGCTGAGCCAAGCTCAAGCAGAGGAAGGTGGAACAATAGGCATCCTGTCACAGGGAGATGTGACCACCTCCCAGACAGGATCTAGTGTATTAGGGCTGGGTGGGTGCGCTTGCCAGCGCCAGAAAGGCTGCATGAGGGGCACATTTGGTGTCCCTGTGCATAGTCCAGTTCAAACCAGTCCTGGGAGCCGTTGGCTCCCGCTCTGGTGTGAAACTGGACAAAGGACATGGGAGTAAACTCCCCACTGTCCAGACCCTCCCCTGAATCATCTCAACCCTTTCCCTAGTGTACTTAAGGGCTTACCTGGGTTTAAGTCCCTAGATTCGTCGTGAGACAAGATTCAATTCCAATACCGATTCAACTTCGACCGTCTAGACTCTCTAGACTTCGCTGGACTTCGTGTGGGCCCGACTTCGTCCCCCTGCTTGTCTGCTGCATCGTCTGTATCCGTGCTTCGTACAGAAACCCTCCAAGGCCTGTGGAGCATCAAAGACACTTGAAGGAATCTCCCTTGAAGTGAATGAGTCACTTCCCTGCATTCGCAGGAACCTCAACACTACTGACCGGTCTGCTGATCCCGAGCTCCTGCGGACTCCGAAGGGTTCAACGACAAAGGTGGTGGTTTTCTACGTCCCTCGAGGCCCGAGCTGTACTCTCACCAAGTTTGAAGCCAGTATCCCTCGTGGGGGCTGCAATAACCGAACCCCTGTGCACCGCGTTCTTGCAAGAGCAAAGGCTTGTTGGCAACTTTGCAACAAGTGCATCGGGCTCCAAGTAGCCCCAACCTCTGGCAACTTCTTCCATGAAGATCTTCAGCCACATCGCATCGTCTGCACCGTGGCCTGCTGCTTTGGTAAACTGCCTGAGGTCCACTTGCGACTCCAGTGCCTCAGCCTGTGGGTCCTGTAGAGGGTCATCTCTGACTTCTTTGGGCACCCCTGATTGCATGGGGCTAGCCCTGACTCCCCTGCTTTTGGTGAATCTCTTGGACCTTGCTTGTCACACCTTTGTACTTTGACTTCCTGAGTGGGTTGCATATTGCCAAGACTTGTTGGTGCTCCCGCCGGACACCGACCTCAGCACTAGACATCCTTCGTGGGACAGCTCGTATCCGGCTCCTGGTCATCCTCAGCGTCGCCTGGTCCCCACAGCTGCAGAGTCAAGGTCATCGACATCATCCCTGAACCACCTGACATCGGAGGGCATTCGTCTTCCAAGTCTCCTGGTCACTCCCGAGTGACAGACTCCGTCCCCTCTGCTTTCAGGTACTCTTCATCAAGAATCCACGTTTGGATTCCCACGGACACTTTCTCCTCTTCCAGCAGCGGCACTTTCCTGAAGTCATTGGGTTCGACGGCGGTTTCCAACATCACTTCACCCCTATGTACCCGGCTTCCCCGTTATAGGTAACGTGGGTACTAGGGTATCCAAGGGTGGAGTGGCTCTCCAACCTTCTGTCTTTCACAGAGTTTCTTCAGGGTCCACTGGGAATGGTCGTTAATCTTTAAAAATCCAACCGCGACTTACACGTAGAGTTGTACGGAGCCCGCGGTCCTGTTCCCACACAGCACGTGCTCTCCGTGGGGTCCCTATCTACTTACCGTGGGTGGTTCCTTGGATCCCCAGCAATTCTACGTCCTCTCGACATTGTCCTGACTCGAGTCGTGGTTCTTATACCACTTTCTTAGTATATGGTTTAGTCCCCCGCCCCCGGGGCCCACTGTGTATTAGTTCCATTTACTCTGATTTCTTTGCTAAAGTATTGTGTGATGTGTGTCTATCTCAGTGTAGGAGCGACTAACGTACTAGATAGTGTTATATAGCAAATACATATTTTTTATAAATACTTTGGGTGGTTCTTTTTCATTGAATCTATACCATAAGATTGCATTCTGGTAAAACAAGCTGCTTTACACTCCTTCAAGACTAAGCCTGAAGGCTGCTCTCCACAGTTACCACTTGAAGAGCTTCTAAGGTTGTCTAAGACCTCTTAAATCACCATAAGGGTTGTCTGGACTGGTGCAAGATGCCCACTTACATTAGTGGACATCATATACCAGGCCAGCTTCTCACACCGATCCCCATTGAAACACACTGGGCACCCGGCGCTGATTTGCACCCGGCCACCCTCATGCCGCTGGTTGTACTTTTGGTACTGCCTTGGACCTTGCCCACCACTCACCTTAACTCCTGGAGATTGGTCCTTCCTTCCATAGGATGACATTGCAGAACCCAGAAATTGCAGTGTCCACCTTTTTAAAGCGAAAAGAGTTCATATTTAAAAACATACTAACCTGAATGATTTTTCACTGATGCCAAATCATCTATAAAGGTACTTGGTATTTTTATTAATTGTTGTGCATCTCCTTCTTGAGTCGTGCTGTTATTTATTAATTATGATGTGTATTTTGCAAATATCTTGCACTCCTCTGTATTAAGCCTAAGGCTGTTCGACCACACTACCCTCTAATAGAGCACTTTGGGAGTGCATAGCCGCCCCGGTCCACTCATAAGGGAAACCCTTACACTTTACATGGTATATCAATGTATTGATATATCACATAGAGAGTCAGCTTCCTACACCTTCTCTTTCCATTGAAATGGCGGGGCTCAAACCCATCACCTTGCTGGAGAAATATCCTGACAATATGAAATAAGAGGGCAGATAAAACACGTTCAACACCATAGACAACATGCACTAGCCTAACAAAAGACAAAGACACAAAACTAGTAAATTTTGACAAAATGTCACTGAGGACATTTTGATCAGGTAGAAAACATGAATGTGGGGCACCCAAGGATTAGCGTTTCATATTTTAAATAAAAAGGGTGGGTTTCTAGAACCCGGTTTGCTCCCGGGCCAGCGTGTTTAGTAACTTCACAAACTCAAACTGTAAATTATATTATTGCACCATATAACACATCACTTACTTCCCTCTCTAGCAAGGTACAAGTTCCTTGTCCCTGTTGCCTTTTTCGCCTTCTTGTCTTGAAGTTTCTTAGCTTCTTCGCGGGTGACAGCCAAATCTACCACAAGCTTCCGTCCATCGAGCTTCAAGCCTCCTCCCTGGAACGAAGATGGGGTGAACATGTCATGTTCTAAATAGAGCACTCTTCGGAGCAACAGTCTAGATCTAAGAGTGCCTCATAGTAGGAAAAGCAAACAAGTAAAATTCCTTTGGGGGGTCCACTATAATGGATGGAAACGTCCATCATGGGTAGCACCAACTTTCATGTGGTTAACTATCCTGATGCCCAAAAGTATCCATCCTTATCTCCCATATCAGATAGAGCCCACAAGCATATTAATTCAATGCTTGCAGCATATGGAGCAAACATTCACATTTCATAAACAGAGTGCACCAGCATGCCTTTGGGACCTATTGGTCTTGTCAATGGTCTTCAGCCATGCTGCACAGTATCACAAGATGCTGTGCAGCATGGTTAAAGTTTTAAAAACATTTTTAAAAGTATTCGACAAGGACGCCTGTGTCATGTTGTAGGCGTGCACACCATCCATGTGCTCGCCTACAAAATTATGCAGGTGCTTTTTTTTGGGTTTACTTTTCAGTTACTGAACCAAGTTGGTTTAGTCTCTAAAACGAAAATGAAAAGTGAAAAAATCGTTTTTTTTTTTGTTTTTTTTTAAGCGTGCATGGGGAGCAGTATGGGAGGCACTGACGCAACATGGGATGCCTTAGCAACACAGGAGAAAGCAGGGGCAATGGGGAAGCAACACAGGGTTGGGAGAAAGCAACACAGCAGTTTGAGGTGGAGAGGAAGCAACAAAGGGAAGAGAGAAGGAGGGTGATGTGGGGGGAAGCAACACAGAGCTCGAGGAAGCAATGGGAAGAAATACACTGACGACAAGGAGAAACAAGGAGTGCAGAGAATTACACTAGGAAGTCAGCTCGAAAAACATACACTCATTGAATGCTTAACCCAAAAGAAACAAGCATTTGCAATGCAATAGGTCTCGCATTACTGATAGTTTGAGGTATTGGCGTTGCAAATAAAAAACTGAAAGTGATTCTTTAGCCTCTGGCGAGTTTAGGCATTCAATACCTCATCAAACACGAGCTCTGTCATTCATCCTTACACTCATGCTTCCATTCAATGAGTCACAGCTTTATTATTGCAGTTACTCATCATCAACAATAAAGCAAACACATTCAAAATAAATATAAAGAACTGAAAATAGTGATCGATATAAAGTTTATGAACTGAACTTAGATCATAAAAGTTCGTCATACAAGAATAAATACACGTTAAAATCATACAATCATATTACATTAAAAGTACAGTATGATAAAATCTCAAACAGCCATACCAAAGATAAAAAGCCAGTTTACATTACCAGCAAAACATGTTTTGAAAAAGACCTGAGCATAATGAAGGCCCCTGCCGTTAGGTGATTTATGACAACAATGCGACAGAGTAGTGTTGAGTCACAGGCCATTCTTGCAATAATAATATACAAACTACAATTCCATTTAAAGTGACCATGCATTTGAGGCTAATCAGAATCGACCCTCCCACATTACGGTCAGATCTAACATTGGATCAAAAAAAAAAGAAAAAAAAATCACAATTCGATGCACACTGCCCCAGTATAATTTAATCCTGTCCTTGTATACTCTTGGTGCACCTAGTCCACAGGGCCATAAAGTATTTAGCCATACCAAAACTCACTGAACTACTTGTGTCTGTGCTCCATATTCTGTATGCCTCTAAATACCACCTAGTGCCCAGATTCCTACAGAGGGGAGCAATCCACTTTGCCTAGAGGTTGAAATAGCATGGACATGAATAAACTGTGTGCCAGTGTTTCGGAGCCCCCTTGACATAATGGACACAGGTCATCGGCTACATCTTTTTCTTGCCACTCACTTGTAAACGCTTTAATGGGTAAAGTTTTGTATCTAAATTAAAGGTACATTTTTATTTGCTAGGGCAGGGACTATTTCATTGATAGTCCACTCATAAATAAAGGCTAATGAGAGCATTTCTTTAAACCTTGCCACAGATTCAATGGCTACAAACTCCCAATAGCTTTCTTTGATCCTAACCGGGGATCATGCACAATGTCTCCGAAGTAGACCAGTATGTTTCTAACCCCAATTTCTGAAGGAGTACCTTTATAGCTCTGAACCAGAGGATTTTTTCAGCACATTGGGATACCATAAGTTCTCTTATACCCACCAATAGGGTTCAAGAGCTGGAGTGGACCACAGCCGATGCCAGAAGGTAAGGAGTCTGTATTCGATTTTATGGAAGATCCTTCTTTGAGTCAGTCCAGATAAACAGGGATCAAAGGAGTACTCAAAGGAAGGTTAAGTAGGGATCTTAAAAACCTATGCTTCTCTGTAGCTAGGTTGTGTGCATTCGTACAACCGCACAATTCAGCCCCATGCATTACCGACCACATAGCCTTCATGTTATAGATCTCAAGGGCTGGGGTCACCCTTCTAGAAGTTATCCCTCTATGAATCTTAGCTATATTTGTTGTCTGCTAGATGAAGGATGCATGTGCCTTTTGAGATGCAGTGCTTAGCTCAAATTAGCTAAGTCTTATGACTAGATAGTCAAAATCGGCCACCAGGTCTATAGGGGGTCTCAACCACTAGAATATGTCTCTTGCAGCGAGTCACCTTTCGATTAGAGAAAAACATGCGCTTAGTCTTAGAGTTGTTAAGCTTCAGGCCCTGCTCATCGCAGAAGGAATTGAAGGCGTTTAGTAGCTGCCGAACATCTTGGAGTGACTTAGAAATTAACAGTGCATCATCTGCGACAAGGAGAGCCGGCACCCTCCTCCCCCCAGGTTTTGGCGCAGCACACCCATCCCTGTTCAAGTACTCTATCACCCCATTAATGTATAAAGTGAACAGGGTGGGGCGAGAACGCAACAAAGAATTTGCCCCTGTTAATTATTACATCTTTCCAGTAAATGCAAGTAAAACGGAAGACCTGGTAGATAGCACTGACATTGGCTCTGAAGCCTGCCTGCTTATCAGACAGGATATCCTCTTCATTACTCCAGTCCTGAAGATGTACCAGTACCGGTTTGCAAAAGATCTTTTGTAAAGAGTCAGTCAGGCTTATAGATCTATAATTTCCTGGGTTAGACCGAGCCCTTTTCTTCAGGGCCGGACTGGGAACCAAAACCGGCCCTGGCAAACTGCTCGGCCGCCCTCCCCGCCCCCCCCCCCCCTCTGGGGGAAAGGGGGGGGGGCGAGCTGTTTGCTAGGGCCGGTTTTGGCTGATTTTGTTACAAGGGGGGGCCGATATTGCCGGCCCGGTAACAAAAACGCCCCCCCAGGGGCCCAAAACCGGCCCCCACAATGGCGGCCCACAGGGGAAGTGACCGGTGCCCGTTACGGCCAGTCCGGCCCTGCTCTTCTTGTAAAGTGGAATAATCTCCATGAAGCGGAAATATCCATGCCCGAGAGGATGGTATTTTCGTACCTCTTTAAAAGGGTGAGGAGCAGCAAAGACTGCTAGAAACATGATGGACTTTCCATGCATGAAGCTGTAGGCTGCCCTGCTGCTGTGACAGAGGCAGCATGGTTGAAGGTCACATGCTCAGTCGTTCCGGGTACCACACTCTCCTTGCCTAGTCCGGAGCCACTAAGGTAACTTGGGCCCAGTCGTTCCTGATCTTCAGAACTCGAGGCACGAGAGGTCAAGATGGAAAGGCATACAAGAGTTCTGAGCTCTACCCTAAGTGGAATATGGCTCCAAGAGCGATACCTCATAG
This sequence comes from Calotriton arnoldi, assembly GCA_963921515.1. Taxonomy (NCBI): domain Eukaryota; kingdom Metazoa; phylum Chordata; class Amphibia; order Caudata; family Salamandridae; genus Calotriton; species Calotriton arnoldi. The sequence goes on along the minus strand of CAWUFW010010082.1, from coordinate 566,531 downwards.
GCGCTCCAGAGCACGAGAATGTTGACATTGCTCGTTCTCAGTGCTGGCAAAAAGCTCAAGCAAGTGCTATCCCCATTGTTGGAAAGACCACCTCATGGTGTAAGTGCCATTCATGATCCATCAGGTGTTCATCGGTTAGTCCACCTTGGCATTCAAAGACCCAGCCAGGTGGTTAACGACCACAGAAATGCCCCGATGGTTCAACCTACTCCAGAGGCATAGAGCCTCCTGGCACAGGACCCTGCCCTGTTTGTTGCAGCACCACATGGTGGTGTTTTTCGTGAGAACCTGAACCAGCTTCTCTTTGGTGATCGTCAGGAAGGCCTTTAATGCTAAGTGAATGGCCCACAACTCCAACAGGTTGATATAAAGCTGGGCCTGCAACAGAGACCACTGTCCTCTGAACTACACCTCTCTCAGGTGGACTCGCCAACCCAACAGTGATGCATCCTTCCCCACTGTTAGCTCTGGGTTGGGTAGGATAAGGGTCTGCTGCTGGCCCAATTGTACTCGAGCAGCCACCACTGAAGGCCTTTTGCAGTCTCCCCGAAACATGATCAAATCTAACTGGTTGGTTAACTGCGGAGTCCACTAAGGCTTCAGATCCTACTGCAGAGCTTGCATGTGCCATCTGGCATAGTCCAGGATGCAGGAGGCCAAGAAATCTCAGGGCTACTCTCACGAAGACCCAGGACCAAGTCTGAAACATCAGGATCATAGCCCAAATGTCCTGGACTTGCTGAACCGGAGGGAAGACTCGAAACTGTACAGTATACAGGACAGTTACAATAAATAGGAGCCTCCACCTAGGCGATAGGTGTGACTTTGGCACATTGATCAAGTACCCCAAAGATGTTTAGAGATTTGCCGTCATCTGAGGTAGTAGTGTACGACTGACTGTAGCGAGTGTCTTCAACATCCAGTCCTCAAAGTATGAGAAGATTGGTATGCACGACCTCCAAAGGTGTACAGCAACCACTCCATTGCTTTCATGAACACGAGTGGAACTGGTGAGGCCAAAAGGAGAGCACAGAAAACTGAAAACGCTCTTGGCCCGCCTTGAACCACAGGAATATGAAAAATAAAAATAGGCATCCATCAGGCGCAGCACTATCATCCAGTTGCCCGGATCCAAGGGAAATAAAACCTCGGCCAACGTGAGCATCCTGAATTTGTCCTGTTTCAGAAAGAAGTTGAGAAAGTGAAGACCTAAATTGTACGAAGGCCTCCGTTTTCCTTGGCACCAGGAAGAGTGAGGATAAAATCCATTCCCTATTTCAGATGCTGGAACCCTCTCCATGCCTCCTTCATTTAAAAGAGTGTAGTCTTATTGCTGCAGAATGGACAAATAGTCCCCAAAAGCAGCTCAGATGTGGGTGGAATATGTGTCAGGTAGAACAAGAAGGGCAGGGTGTACCCTTGCTGAACTATTTGAGCACCCATTTATCGGATATAATGCTCTGTCACCCATGGAGGAAATAACTTCTCCTGTCTCCAACAGGGTGGCCATATGCCACAGTGGGCAAAAGAAAGCACCTTGTAAGCTGAAGCGGAGTGAGCAGGGGACTGGGCAGTATGCTGCCCCTGAGGTCATGGACGTTGACAGCCAGATCCTCGACCCGACCTCAAGAAAAGAACTTGGGGGTCTGTTGCTAGGTAGAAGGGCCTTGGTGCTGTCTTTCTGCCAAACCCCTTCCGAAGCGTCAAAAGGCAAAATTGCTCGGGCTACTGCCACACAGGCACAGCAGAGACCGACAGAGGGAGTGCACTATGGCCCAACTTTTTTAGTAGCACTCCAGTGCCGAGTCTGCTTTGTTTCCAAACAGGTAGGTGCTGTCAAACGGCATATCCATTAATGACACTTGGACATCACCCGAAATAAACAAGAAACTCAATCACGCATGATGCCGAAGCATCACGCTGGTACTGACTGCCCTGGCTAAACAGTCAGTAGTATCCAGCCAATAGTGGATGACATTTTGCTGCGTGTTAGCCATCCTGGATGATCTGCGCTAGGTTAGAACGAAATTCAACATGGACTGCGGGCAAGATTTAGCTTACCATGTCCCACAGTGCATGTGAGTATTGTCCAAGGAGGCTGCTGGCATTGACTGAATCAAGGTCCAGACTAGTTGAGGTGAACATTCGTTCCCCAAATGCCTCCGTATGTTATGACACCCGATAAGGAGGAGTTGTAGGGAATGAGTTTTGGTTCAACCTACTGGTAGAGTCCTGGAGCACTAGGCTCGCAGAAGTGAGACACTGTATGAGGAAAGCAGAGTCACATGGGGTAGGTCTTTGGTGTCTAGCCACTTGCCTATTTATCAGCGTCAAGAACCAGGTTTGGCCCAAAATGCCTATTATGTGCATCAGTCCAAGCCTCACTGAAAGGAAGGAGCGGTTCTGTGTAGGCCTGGCCAGAAGGTAGAACCTCAGTTAGTAAGTTAGTTTAAACCTTAATAAATCGAAGCTGCAAGTCACGAACTTCAGCCGCAGGCTGGTTGACTACAGCTAGGACAATCTAAGGAGAAGTATCCAATCCATTGGCCTCTTGTAGGTCCATGAGAAGATAGTTGTTATAACAGGATTGGAATGAGCCATTCCATCATCGTCATTTTCATCACCCAGACCATATTGCCTATGTTCTGAATCCGAGCCAAAAGGATTTGGAGTGCTTGAGGTAGACTCCAGAGAAGTGGTAATATATCAGAATGAAGGTAGACCATCTGTGTCAGATAGAATGAGACTTCGGTCAAGCTCATGGCAGATTCATCTTGGAGTTAGACAAAACAATTGGATGCGCCTCTGACATTAACGACATCACACCCAGCAACGGCATGGCAGGATCAGCATGAGTTGTGGCATCTGGTTCGAAGTCAGAATGGGAGCTGGTCCCAGAGTGGGGACAGACCCCACAAATGGGTCAAAAGACTCACATGACATCAAGGACAGATCCACTGACCGTAACGCAATTGGAGGCCTCCTCGGATCAGTGGGGCCTGAAGGCGTGCCAGAGGGAGCTGGCAGGGTACCGAAGATACGCAATATGGCTCTGAAAGACATATATATGCAGCGGTGTCGACGATAGACCCAGAAACTCTTTTGAATCTGACCCAGTTGAGGAATCTGTTCCTAGGTAGGAATTAAGGACCAAGACTGAGAGGTACCTTAACATACACACAACTTCTCTGAGGAAGAGTGGCAGGACAGAGAAGAATCTACCTTCATCTTCTTGGACTTCGACTTACTTGAGGACTTGGAATGAGAAGAGGATCTTTCACAGTAATGACTTCCAGAATGGGAATGGGTCTGTGTCCTTGACTTCGACTGAGAGCAGGTTGTACATGCCTTTCTTTGGTGTTCAGTAACATAGAATATCGCTTTGCGCTCAAGGATCACCTTGGGATTCATCTGGTCACTGTCCTCGAAGGCCTTGCAATTGTGTGATGCCCCTAGACACCAAAGACATACCTGTCGGGAATCTGTCACATATATCTATTTGTGACAGTTGCTATAAGGCTTAAAAGGGGACATGTCCCCTGCACATGGGAAAAATAATTTTGGAACAAACGTTTCTTCAGAGACAAGGTACAATTTGAGATTGTGCTCTAGATCCACGCCCGAAGGAGCAGAAAGAAAGGAACTGACATCTGTGCTCAAGGATGGAGCGTATATATGCAATTACAATGTCACTTCAGGGCGAAGGTGACACTGAGCCTCACGGTGCCACCTGCAGGTTCACGTGAGCAATGCTGAGAAAAAACCCCGGATCTAGTCTAGAGCATGGATGGTATTCACAAGGTGTGGAACTTGCAGATAGAAGTATCACTTAAAAAGCAGTGTTTATAAATAAATACATTTAAATTATTTGATGCACATTCAATTTGATGAGCTAATGAGCTGTAAAATTGTATTTTATTACTTCCGGGATAATAAACAGTTTATATTTAAATTTTACATAAAAAATAATAAAAGTTATCACATGTTCCTATATTCTACCAGTTGGACCGCTCTACTTCAGTGGTGATGTCTCCACCAGGAGGTATAAAGTTACTAGTAATAGCTTTACTCTCCTAAATTCTGTTGCAGAGGGCTTCATCACCTCATTTGAGGGATGGAGACATGAAAGTCTACACGTAGATGCAAATCTACATTCTGAAATGGTGAACAGCAAAAGGGTGGAGAGTTACCTCTAGGCAAGTAAATATGTATGTGTACATTTGTGAATCAGGCCCTTTCCTTTTACCTTTTATAAAAAATATGTTATACTTCACGCATTCCCAAGGGGAAAAAGAACATGCCCTTTCTGAAACAAAGTTTTGCTTCTTAAAATGTTGTAATATTAAGCGTCGCACTTCCAATTCCAAATGATGATGAAATGTTAAGTAATTCTTTGGTGAAGCTAAAGTTAAAGGAACGTCACTGTGCAGAATTGTTACCCCGCCACCGACCTCTTTGCCAACCCCTATTTAACGGAGATTTTTTTTCCTCCGATGCACAAGTTTGCTGTAAAAGCGCACTTCCGATCACAACTTAGTCCTTATTCTACACTGGCAGGAGCAGCTGCACAAAATAAATCTCGAATGAAATAATAAAGGAACGAACGAACCTCTTCAACAGGGGTTTCTATCCTCGGTTATTAAAAGCATTTCTCTCTGAACACAACTAGTTTAGTTCGTGGCCATTTGAAATTTTAACTTTTCCTCTTCACTCAGTCATAGTCGCCTATTGTAATTCAGGCCGACTCACAAATTCGCCCAACCTAGTTCGAGAGGAACATTTGCGGTCGCTAGCTGTCCGGAATCTGCTACATTTGCTGCCAGCGGGAAGAACTACCCCACCCCCACCCCCTCTGACTCGCAAGCCTAACCATAGCTCTAAGCGACAACACGAGAACAGTAATTAGGTTTATCTACAGCATCCAATAAGGAGAAGTTCCAAGAGTAATAATGCAACACCTATGAATGCAGACAAAAAAAAACATTCCATACTTTCCCGGACCCATTTCTTTATTTATATTTTTGGAGACCAAAGGATACGCAGCGGCATAGCTGGAAACCGTTCCGCAAACACAACTACACACACCTTGGATTATAACTTATTAATATATACACCATCAACCAAATACCATTATGCCATTCGTAAACACTGCGAAGATGCAGATAACACTTGCGAGCACTAACCATGTCAACGTTCTAGATCGCACCCTAGATGAGAACTTACTCGATCTGGCCCAGAGTAGGTTGTATTCTGAGACGGGATAACTTTCATGTTCCAGGGCAGGTCTCTGATCAGGAAGTGCGCCCTTCGAATGCCGACGAAAGATTCTGTTTGCAAACCCTTCCAGTTTCTGACGAGCAGATGGAGCCCCCGCACCCTGTACACCTACAAATTCACTGTAGGTGGTCATCGGTGAACAATTGTTCTTTTTTTCAAACCGTGCCAAAGAGGAAGGTACGTTCTAAAACAAGCTTGAGCAAAGCGATTGCAAATGTCGAACTTCCTGTTTGTCACATGAGCAAAAGTATACATAAACCAGTGGAGCGCGCGCACCACAGAGGAGCGGGAGGGGCGAGGGAGCCTGTCGTCTGTGCCGCGCGCTGATGCGCGTCCTAGACACAGACGGGAATGGGCGGAGCAAAGGCGGGACATGCGCCCGCCTTTGCCCAATTGCGTGCCGTTTTTTTTAAAAAAACGCACGCTACTGCCAATGCCAGGCTTCACAAAGCTAACCACACGCACGAGCGTGTGGTTAGCTTTCTAAAGCCCATACAAGAGGTCTCGCGCTGCGCGAGCAGTGTGCTGCGCACTGCAACGCTAGGCGCGAGACCTAAAAAAGCAGTGCTCGAAAAGCAAACAGTGGAAGCCAAGAGGCAATGCTCTAAGGGACAAAAACAAAATTGACAAGCTGGCACAAGAATAAGAAGCAGGCAAAAACTCCTGTATTCCAAACACCTAAGCAGCATAACCCATTAAAGAGCATGCAAGAGAATCTGCTATGCACAAATGTAGGCTAGTGTACCCCACTACAGCATTCAGAATCTTGTAAAATATTTCCCTATGTGACAGGCAAATTAACAGGAACTTGCTTATTTTTTTCCTTGTGATTCGGTTTTAGAGGAAGTAGCTAAAACCAACGGGAGAAGCATTGCTCAGAGGAACGGTCTGACAGAAAAAGGAAGAACTACATGTTGTATATTATACTGAGCAGCAACTACGAATTTATCATACAGAATATTAACAGGGAGCTCAACATGATCCTTGCTTTAACAAAGGCAAAGAAAGCATTTAAAGAGCACTTTCCAAGATATCTTTAGACCAAATTAGGCGGGCAAAAGGGGCAGTAACGATCTTACAAGAAAGGAAGCTGCATATGCTCTTGCACATCAAGCATGACTGATGAAAAATCGTTTCAGCAACGTTGTACCTTACCAGTGATTCATCGCGTGCTGCCTCCATACATTTCTGAGCAGATTCTTTATCCACAAACTGGGCAAAGGCACAACCTGAAAAAGAGAAGATATCTAGTTCAGCACTCCAATTCTAATTCACTGCAAGGCCAGAGATGCTCCAATGTCTGGAAAACCGGCATTCCATTCAATGTCTTCGCCTGCGTCTACCTTAAAGTACAGAGACACATGTGAGCACCAGACAGCTGGCTGGTAGACATGCAAGGTAATAGCTATATGTACCAAGGAGTAGTAAAAATGAGAAAAACAAATTTTTTAAAGAAGCTGGTGCGGGTACATTGCCACACCTTTCATTTCTTCAAGTTCATTTTAATAACCAGGGCTTAGAGTCACAGCTATGATGAGGCGAGGACTCCCGGTGACTTAGCTAACTGAGCAGTGGGCATTCAGTGTTATAAACAGAAGTTATTTTTTGTGGCCTTGCATACATACACATCTAATCTGATAATGGCTGGTTAGTTTAAATTAACCTTTTTGTAAAATGAATTCCTCTAGAGAACAGAGGAAAATACATTATAGACAACCAAACAGGGATGATGAGGGAATAGCCCCTGCAGTTGCATGCTGCATGTTCTTTCCTACGACATGAGTCATCTCACTGGTCCTAGGAATTCGGACCATCAATGAGCAAATATGGATAGGTTAACGTGATGATATTTAAAAAGAAAAAAAAATACACAAATGTTGGAACTTTCTGCACTGTGATTCTTTGAATTACCACAAAGGAGTGTAGGACTACGGAATCTCCTCAAGCCAGACCTCAAATCCAGCATCCATCAATCTTATGTTAGAAAAACAGTAGATTCCTAAAATGTATTAGACTGCTCAACATATCAGAACAGGTAAGTACACATTTTTTGGACAGAACAACCATATAAGAAAGAAATGACTAAGGACGTGAATCCAGGCTAATACACAGTCAATAAGAAAAGCACTATATTAACTGGAGTACTTGTGAGGACAAAAGAAGATAGTCGGGGGACACGAGAATTGATAGATGTAGATTGTGGAAAGAGAATTAAAACAATTGAAAAACTTGATCATTTTTGTTTGATTTTGGTGCTCATCATACATTTGCTTGAAATATTAAACCAAAACCCCCATATTATATCACACGATTTGGGTATAGACTGGGGTACAAGCCTAATTATGTCGACCGCTGTAGCAGTTTTCTGCCAGACTTCTTGCAATTGAAATTTATTAGTATATGCATTTCACTCGCGACTTGAAGGCCCCATGAAATGACACTTTCTAATGGGCCATGAAGCAATAGCTGCTGAACCCCAGTGAACATGATGATTGGTTATGCCAGTCACTGAACCACTGACACTCAAAAACACACGCAGGCTGTTACTGGAGGAGCAAACCTTCAATAGCAATGGATTGAGTCAAGACAGGGTTTCCTTCGAGCAGCATCAACAATGAAAATAGCATATGCCACATTAACAAGCTGCACAATTTAAATACAATCCTTAAGCTTAATGCCTGCATAATGATCTTACTGAGATGGTCGAAAAATAGTAAATTCTACTGGTGGTGTAAGAGACTATTTTACTTGTAAAATATCCAAACTGATTTGGCATTCATTAAGCCAACTCAACAATTTACTTGGTGAGAGCAATTCTGTAGTTATTGCCAGGACCAGCTGTGTTAGTTCACTGAGGAAGGGTGGCAGGGGAGGAGGTCACCTGGCTTTTAAACTGAAGTGCTGTGACTGACGCACGCCTTTCACCAGCCATAAGATTTTACATTGCTCTAGCTATATCTAGATGGAAAGCCACATTTGAGACACAACTGTATCAGACCCTGCCTCTCTCAGACACATAATGCCCCATTTTTCCCTTTAAAAAGCTGGGTGTGAGCAGCACATTTACCAGATCTTACCTTTGGAGTGCTCGGTTTCTGGGTGAAGGACAATTCGCACGTACTTGAGATGCCCGAAGCGTTCCAGTAACTCCCCAAGCGTGTCTTCTTCAGTATCAAATGACAAATTTCTGGAGATACAGTGCAAGGGGAGTAAAAAATGCCATTCTACTAAGAACAACTGCTACTTCACTTTGGAAATTAACAAAGCAACCCTGGGACCAACCCCCTTCTGTCAGTATTTCATCCTGAGATGGACAGAAAGAAAGATGCAATGAGATTGGTAGATTATGGCAAGTAAGGAGATGAACATGTGTCATAAAGCGAAAGCATAGAAAATAGGTAGCAATTTCAGAGCCGAGGTAACTGATCTCCATCAGGACACAGACTATGTAAACAAGGACAAGGAGGCAAAAGGCATTTCTTGTGATATAAACTCACCTAACAAAAAGTGTTCTGCCCTCTCCAACATCAGACGGCAAATCTGTTTTTTTCTTCTTGGACTTCTTTTTACCTAGGAAGCAGTGAGATTAGTGTTTAGGGCACGAAATTCCCAAACTGCACATCACTTCAACAGCGCCATAGCTTTTGTCTATCATACTTCTGGATTTACAACGGTCATATCTGTCTCTTCTTTGTTCCAGTGAATTTAAATATATATTGAGTGAGTAATTTGTGCCGGGAAATTGCAGCAATAACTATTGTAGACACAATTCTTCAGATTCTAGTTGTACGGAGATGTGTTGCTGGGGCTAGACTGTGGAGCTGTGCCAGGCTACATAGCAGAACTACTTTATAGATGTATGTCATCCGACAGGGAAGAAAGCGCTTTAATCATATATCAAGTCATTATTTCACTTAAACACTGACGGTGCCAAAGGACTCAGCCTCATACATAAAGAGACACCAGCATCTGTCAAGTGGAAGATGTACCCCAGAACTCCAAAATACACCTGCAGTCAATGCCTGAAAGAGGCCCCACAGCTGTGATTTAGACCTCATGGACACGTGGGTCCTCAGTGTTTTACACCAGCCCCCAGGGTGTATGATCACAGCATTCTTAAGCACCAAAAGTCTGTAATGTTAACCAAGGAAATATAGCTGATACTGTAGTCTGTGACACAAGACTAAAAACCTCTGACCTAAAACACGTTTTGGAGTGGGGAATGCAAATATTACAACTCCCCACCACAGTGCACTACAGGAGCAGGGTGGGGCATAAACAATTACAGTAAGAGATTTTGGAGGAAAAAAGGAATAATAGGGCCTTTGCAGTGTTTTAAAGAGAAGATGTTTAGCTGTTTCACCTCCGTTGAATCATTACTTTAATACACAGAATGAGTATATTGCAACCAAAATATTAACCAACTGAAATACAAGTTCAGTATTTTTTTAAATGAAATTATTATGTGTAATTCAATTGTTACTTTCATAGTGTAAGCACTAATAATTGGCTACCCTAATGCACATCACCTTACCATTCTAGACTAACTGTGGAAAACTCCACAGCTCAGTGCTTCATAGGCCTCAGCCCAAGGAAGTAACAAAGTTCAGGATAGTGTGCATGCGAGGAAGTGTACCATTTGTACCAATAAGAGTGGAGTTAGGGAGAAAAAGAGGGCCAGGTTCATATAAATGTCTTAGTGAGATGCTGTGAGACACTGTCAGGTACATTGCATTTTGGGCCATGGGACAGGTGACTTAGATCATGAAGGGGACATGCAGAACTGAAGAAAAGAGGGAGAGGGTAATGTAAGTGTTGTCTTGAGACTGAACATTTCCAGCGTGACGTTTTTGGTGTGGTATTACATGCAGGGAAGCCAAGATAACCTTTGGTAGATATGGGTTACACCCATGCTTTTATGTTGCTTAGCAATAGGAACAATTTGTGACAGAACCAAAACGAGACAGACTTAAAAACAAAGATAGTACTGGTACTACAGCAGAAAGGATGTATTTAGAAGCTGTAGGATAGGTCCTAACATTTGTGATCTATGAAAGCAGCTGGGGTGCGGAATTTCAACATAACTCCCACCAATGAGGCCTAACCTAACTAAGTACATCCACTATGGCTAAGCATTCAGTTTTATTGACTCCCAACCCTTCTTATTAAGACTGCCACAATCATGTCATACTGGTCTCCTTCCTTTGGCCGTCAGATGCATCTGCCATGTCTAAATTTGCACAAGCATTAGGCATAAAGCTCCCCAAGCTTCAGGCAGCCTTAAGAATAAGCCATCTCTACAAAATAATTCAAAGTCCTGTTTAAGAGAGGCACCTTTCTTCTCCTCTTCGTCTGATGAACTCCCATCACTTTCTTCCAGTCCTTCGTCCTCATCTTCATCACTCTCATCCGATTTTCTGTGTTCACCATCCTCATCTTCCTCAACGTCTTCACCTTCGTCCTCATCTTCACTGCTTTCCGGACCATCAATAGCAGCTGTTTTGCTAGATCGAAGACATCAAAAATAGTAGAAACAGAAAAGTAGTCTCAACAACAATCCCATGATTACCTGATGACGCTTACAGGTAATCAACTGGAACACAAACATCAATACTAACATACACTCATTATAAATCATCTGAGGCTTTTACAATAATCCCTGGATCCGTTACTCTATGGTGTCATGGCGCACCCTCAATAAGTTGAGGATTCTTCCTTATTACAGTTCAATAATCCTCAACTTGCTTCGATAACCAAATGGAACGCACACAACATTTCCATTTGACAGTAGCCACACGGAGTATGCAACAAGGTACAGCAAGTTCACGGCCCTCAATTATCACATTCAAGAATCTTAAGAGCCTTCAATACTCTTGTTAATGGTTCATTAGCTCAAACAGCTCATCTCGTTCACACCCAACAATACCAAGGCTCTTTTTCACTGCTTTTAACATTGCACCCAGAAATCCTACTGGCGTGCATAAACCCAGCCTTGTATCACACTCAACAACCCCAGCAGAAAGCCACCATTTGCCCATCTGTTATCACTGCCTTACTTTTAGAGAACATAAGTATCCCTATTTAAATGTGCACAAACGTCTGCCCAAGCACATAATGTTGGACAGTATCAAACATATCTCCCATCTAGACAATAAGTGATTAAACCAGATTGTCTATGTGGGATATGCACTGTATTGATAGAGATCGACAGAAAACCACTGCTTGCCAGTGGTAAAGCTTTAAGGTTTTATTTCTCTGAACCCTCGCTCTCTCCCAAATACAAATGTAAAAATGGAATAATAAATAAATAATAATAATCCATATTTGTAAAGCACAAACATATCACCTCTTAAGGTTTCAAGGCGCTGGGGGCTGTTGGGGAGATTAAGTGAGCTTTTACCCAGAGTCACAAGATGCTGAGCTGCCACCGGTATCGAACCGTGATCCTCGCGCTCAGGAATCGGCCGCTGCACCACACCTCTCCCAATGGGGACAAAATGTCAGGGAGACTGTTAAGGAATTTCTGCTAGATTAGGAGACAGGACCACAAGGTCTTGTTTTCCAATGCAGTAACCCATCAGTTGGTCAACGGACTCACTGGCATGTGCAGGCTAACGGCCCAGCTGAAAAAGAGCAAATTTTTACTAGAGCTTGCTCACTAAAGACGTTCCACATTTGGAGAGGTCTAGTGCATGAAAAGATTGTAATATGTCAAATCCAGAGTGAAGTCTTTGAGTTTGAAAGGATTGCTTATGTTTTTCTCTGGCCACCAAGTGGCTGAACAAACCAATGTTTGGTTCTCTCTTGGCATCTATGGGCAGCATTCTGTTAAATGTGCAGCTATGTTCTTTCTGTTTAAACACCTTTAAGAAATAAAGACCACATATGAAATACAATGCAGTTAGTGGTTTTTGAAAGCAAAATAGTATTCAAAGCCTAAAGGCAATAAAGCACAATATGCTAGAATTTCCCTACTGCTGTTGGGTATCCGAAGGTTTTCAATGCATCAAATGGTCTGAGACAGCAAGAGGGCACCATTTTAGCACTATCTAAAATACCTTAGGTTGGGATGGAGAAAGATCACCTACATGGCTCTGCAGATCATGAGCCCCTGCCTCAAATTCATCATAGCCAGCTGTAGATTTTTTACCCCTGTACCTCAGCACATACGATGATCGTTGGAGGCACTTTTGTGACAATGATTAAGACCGAGTGCAAGGCCCTGTGGTCCGAGGGGCACACCATGTGCACCCTCCATTGACAAGCTAACCAATGTCAGCTCACCGGGCTACAGAGAAAGGACAGTGGTGGTAGTTATATTATTTGAGTTGCAGGAAAAGGATTTTTATCTTTCGCATACTAGCAACAGTGGCCAACTGGTCTCTCCAATGTTTTTAAATTGTTTTGTCAGTTTGCCGCAACCAGGTCCTTCATCCATCCATGTTGGACAAGGATGACACCTATGTGTTTAGTTTAGTGTGCCATGGATGTGTATATGTAGCATGTGTGACACAGGTAGCCATAGCCACATTGAAATCCATTTGGCATTTGCTAGATTAAAGTGGTACCCAAGATAAAGGAATGGAGAAAGAGCCCAGGCACCAGATATGAATTTCAGGGCTCACCCAAGAACATTATATAGGAAACTGGGTTTTTGTTGCAGTAGCCCCCCCCCCGCCCTTATTTTGTGCCACTCTAAGGGACCCAGCACCAAATTCATGAAGACTGCCACTGCAGGATGCGTGAAAAGGTGCTCTAAAAAGTGAAAACATGACATGGCACACACCCTGTGTGTTTTGTCCCCTAACACTGCATGTAATACTTGTAAGTCACCCCTACAACAGGCCTTACAGCCCTAAGGCCGGGTGCATTATATTACGTGAGGACATATCTGCATGAGCAGATATATGCCACTGTGATGGCCAGTTCAATTCTTGAGAGTACAAGTGAACAGGGAAGCCATCTTAAGGTATGTACTGGGCACTGGTCAAAACGAGTTCCCTAGCTACATAATGGCTTCACTGAAGCCTATTATGTTTGGTATCAAACACCTCGTATTAATAAACCCACACCGATTCCAGTGATGGATTTATTAATACATGCACCCAGAGGGTACCTTCGAGGTAGCCCCTGAAATCTGTAGACCACTAGTGTATTGGCTGACTCGTCCTGCCCAGCCTTCCTCCACAGATGCATTTCTGACCTGCTGGAGGTGAGAGCCCATGATCTCTTGAGTTCAGAAACAATGCCTGCTCTGGCAGGAGGCGTCATCCTCTCCCCACCAAGCAGGATGACTAGTAATCAGCATATCAAGGGAGGAGGCTTCAAAGGCATCCACTGCATTTGATATGCAACCTTGGCTTCCCCCAAGCAGGGGAAAGGCCACCCCCTGCCCAAGCCTCATTTGGCACCAGGGCAGGCGGAAAAATTAGCTACTCAGGGGGCACGTTTCCCATCAGGCTAGTACCACCCCTAAGGTGGGCTACCTGAAGTGAACACGACTAGGAAAATTCCAGCATCTTGGTTTTTGGTGGAATTAGGATCTCTGGGTCAGGGTTATGCCCACTTCCCACAGGAAGTGGTCACGTAGAGGATGTAGTCACCCTAAAAGTAGGTAGCCCATGGCTACTACCCAACACTCCCTGTAATGCCCCTAAATACAGTATTTAGGTGGCACCCCGGATGCCAGAACTTCAGATTCGACGACACAAAGAAGGAGTGAACAAAGAAGATTGCTGACCCGAGAACAGAGGAGCAACTGATGACTTGGCGCCAACCCTGTCAACCTGCCGACTGCACCCGACCCTACTGGAGAAACTGACTCGTCCTGCCTCTGTGCAGACTCCAAGAACCCCGGAGGGCTGCCAGTGCTTTTAAAATCACCAGAGAACTCCCTTGGTGTAGAGGAGCTACTCCCCTGCAGCTGCAAGCACCAAAGAAGCAAGATCCGGTTCACCACCCTGCCGCTTACCGGGACTACTGACGTAGCAGCCACCCAGGAAGAGGTCGCCGTGCTCTCACAGGTCAGATCCATCCTCCCTCCAAGTGTAGGGATGCCAGAACCAACTGGAGCTGCACAGCATCAATACCCAGGGTACCGGACCCCTTGCAGCAACCAAGGCTTGTTGTATCCAGCCCAGACACCAACGCCAAGGAAAACCCGACCTGCACGTCGAGGGACTTAAGGCACAGTGAGACCAATACCAAGAGTGGCCCAGCTGACCGGTTTGTCCCTCTATGCAGAACCAAAGACAATGAGTGAGCCTCCGACCACTGCCATCCGACACCTCAAAGCCCCTCTGTCCCCGCACCCCACAGCCTGAGTCCGAGGGAGGTGGCGGTGCCAACGAGGTCCTAAGACCCTCAAAGGCTGAGGCCACCCTTGGGTTCACCTAGACTGGACTCCCAGTCCCCGTCTGCAGCCTATTTGTGCAGGCCCCCTCAACCTAGAGTATCTCTTGCAGAATGGACCAAACGCCTGAAGACACCAGTGCACCCGAACCCTACAGCTGAGGAGAAGTGGACCAAAGGTGTCCCTACATTCCCGAGCATCTCAAAGACTGGACCGTGCCCCCCCCCCACTCCCCCCTGTGGGTTCGCCCAGACTAGCTCCCTCAGTCCGAGAATGCAGCATCTTTTCGAATGGAGCGTTCCCCATTGAAGTGAACGGGGCACCCGATGCTGAAATACAGCTCTGCACCCGGCTGCCCAGTGACGTCCGAGGTGACCTGTTGGTGTTGCCTTGAACCTTGCCCCATACTCACCATAACTCCAGGAGAAGGGTGTCCGTACTTTGCTGACAAGTGCCCGAGTGCAGTATATGTTTTTCCCCATAAGATAACATTACCACTCCAGAAATCGCACTACGTGTGAACATTTGAAACCTATAAAAATGTATAACTCGAAAAGTACTCACCTGATTCTGACGATCTTGGTACCTAAATTCATATACAAATCTGTGTTATTGGTATAAATTAATGTTGGATTTCTTTGAGTGCGTGACTCACTTACTGTCTTTGTGTGTGCAATAAACGTTTAGCACTACCATCTGATAAGCCAAACTGCTCGCCCACCATACCACAAACAAGAGCGTCTGGGTTATTATTTGTGCCTCTGTAAACCAATTGGTGTTTACCTGGACTCTTTACAGAATGTACCTCATTTTACTCCACTATATAACGAGCCAGCTTCCTACACATTCAAAGGATCATTTGTAGTTGGTCAGACTGAGAAGTGTTAAGTAAAGGAGAGATAGGGACCCTTTGAAGCTCCAGAGTTAGCCCTCCCATTTACTGACCAATTGTTCTAAACCCACCTATGTTGAAAGTTAATAAAGTGAATCCACCTCCCCAACCTTTGTGGCCCTGTTTTGGGGGTTCTCCAGCCTGGAGACCCTAGCTGTGCCCCATCATTCCACTCACACATTTTTACAAAGACCCTAATAGAACTAGTATGAGTGGATTAAGCAAAAGGGCAGAGCTGCCCAGAACTGGGCTCAGAGGTGACTGTTGGAATGCACATCTACTCTCTGCACTTTAGTGTAAATATGGGGCTGAGACTTTTAGCTAGTGTGGCAAGAGTTCTCTAGTAGTAACCAGAGGCACCACAGCAGTGGGGACAGAGAAAATCTTCTGTGTTTCAGGGTTGGAGTAACTATTGCTAACTTCTCTTGGCAGGTTGGGGACTATAAAAATAGGGACATTTTGCAAGCCTGACAGGAAGGGCTGCATGAACACTGCTTGAAGGCAGGGGGAGACAGACTGTTCAGGAGGGGCATGGGAAGTGTTCGTGAATAAGGAAGATGCTGTCCATAAGAGAGGGGCCACTATGGACCTTAGGGAGGATTAACTGAAATTGCCATTACAGCTCCATAGTACCTGCACCACTCGTGCAGAAGAATGAGGTCTGCGAATCCTGACTGTCCCTGAAGCATGTGTTTTACTTTGAAAGCCTCCATTTCCATGGGGCCTTCCCGAAGATTATTCAATCTGCGCTGTGGTGAAGAAGCACTCCTGAATACATTCCATGGTCACAACAAACTGAGCTGTGTTCAAAACCCATTGTCCCATTAAGACAATACCTTATGCCAAAGATCAGGTCTGCACCCGGGTAGGCTTCTAGCTTTGTTGTGGGTGGGCGTGGCTTCTGTTTGGGCAAGAGAAAGAAACTGCTACACCAAGGACTACCTGATTGCGAGCAACACAACTTGAACAGAGCCGGCCCCGCACCAGTGCTCGCTTTAACGGGTGTGCACCAGAACTGCACAACGTAAGACGTTGGCCAGTTTGCTGCAACTAGTTGACAGTGCCGCTTGGTGGGCCACAGACGAACACACAACCATGAGCTGTAGGCTCATAGGGGGGTGTAGACCATGCCTAGACCATTGATGGAAGTGAAGGCCTGTCTTAAACCAGAGACAGAGACCAAAGGTACTGAGTAATTCAAGGTGTACTGCTCGAAGGGGTGGAGCTTTCATCATTTGACTTGCAGGTCTTAAACTGCAAAACTAAACTGAGGGGGGTGAGGAGGGGGATTAGCTATATGCCTTGAGAAGGAGGGAGCCTAGGAAAGTAGCCGTTCAAAGAACTGGATTGTTCTTCAGGAGAAACCCTTACGAGGGGGGGCCTGAACTGAACAATCCCCATGAGAGCTCTGAAAGGGAACAGCATATGCTGTGCTCTGAAACACATTGTATGGTTTTCTGAATCTTACTTACAGTAATGTTTGTGTATGTAGAAATAAAGTACTTTTCCTTTTTAAATAAAAGCACTGGGTGGACCTTGATTTATTGATCAGTTTGACAGTTTCAGTTCTGAGTCTCTAACACAACAACACCTTCCTGGTTAAGCCGTGAACTGCTCGACTCAGTGAGCCTCAGGGACAAGTGCTAAGGCAGTTTACAGGATGCTCAATTTTTGGTTCAACAACAGTTATGCCCAATTTCATTAGTGGCAAACGGCTCTTTATAACACAATGTGAGCTGCCCGCTCTGGGACTCCCGAAAAGGTAGCCCCAACAATATACAAATGCACTTGGCAATTAACCCAGCAGTCACGTTTAAGGAAGTGACCATATCGACTCCCCCAAGCAACAATAGTTGTCGATAAGCTGCTGCTCTATGTTTAAAGCTAATACTTCCCCTAGGTATCAGAGCATTAGTGAGCATATTAAAACAAAGTGTAAAAGAGGCATCCTGGTTCTCTGTGAGAATGACACACTAACCGAAGTGATGAAAAAACAAAATTCCCAAGAAACAAATTCAGTCACAGGGATGATATGGTTAAGAACAAAAAACTCAACATCACTGAAAAGGATTGGTTATTGTTAGCTACATAAGCATAGCTTCCAAATGAGTTTCTATTGAATTTAACCCATCATTAAATGACATTAGATAAGCAGCATCCACAGCACCCATGGCCCTTCCTTGGACACACTGTTTCCAAACCAAATATATAAAAGTAAATTGCAGACTAATCATACTTGCCCTAGAATTATCTTCATTGACTCCAGAAACTATTTTTCCAATGTTAGCTCATAAATAATGCAACATCCTTCTGCATATCATCAGAAAACTATTTTGTCAAATATACATAGATTCCTATTTGGATCTGTCCTCGACTACTTATTGTAAGCTTCTTGTACATAAGCTTGCCTGCGCTTGAAATGAATCTCGGGTGCAATTAACAGTAATGCCAATCACTATCAGAGCCACAAATGATATATGTGTGCTGTGTAGGAAGTTGCCTCTGTATATACTATACCAAAAAGTGCTAAAGTGTGAACAGAGTTCAGTGAGTCCCCAAAGGTATAGCAGAGGATAAGGTAGATAATACCTTACTCTCAATTTAGTGGTAGCTGGGATGAGCAGTTAGGCTTATCAGAGGGTAGTGTTAAGCATTTTTGTACACACTCATGCAAGAATTGATAGCACACACTCAAAGACTGAATCCAGATCAATTGGTTTGTATAAAAGGTTGTTACTTTGTTATTTTATTATAGAACCAAGAATCACTTAGTTCAGGTAGGTTTTACAGTGTTGTAAAAGTAGCAATACTTTTAAAGAATATAGTATGTTTGGTAAATGCAGTTATATATTTTACAGTTTTAAGGATGTTTTCTATAAATGTCAATCAAGTACAGTTGTATGCTTTTGCAGTGATAAAGTTAGACAGTTCAATCCAACAGATAGACTTACAATGCAATCCTATGGAGGAAAACAATGTTAAACAGTTTGCAAGTAAGTACTCAACTTACTTCCCCAGGCTTCGGAGATTTAGGACAACACAGAGCAAGGTTCAAGACCAGGTAGGTACTGCACTGCCAGTGACCCTGGGGCGGCCGGGTGCAGGAGGTCACAAAGGCCCAAAGTGATCTAATGGTGCCGGAGGGTACCTTGAAGGTGGGGGGGTAGACAATGCAGGGGTGCCCTTTGGTTTTCTTAGCTTAGCTCAAATCCCTGTTCCTATTGGGCCTAATTCTCCAATTCAAGATGGAGAATTTCTAAGAGAGGGGTTCACCTCAGCTCCTGGTGACCCTAGGGGTGTGCCAGGCTGCGGTGGACACCCATACTCTGCTTACTCATTTTCTCGTATGTCCTGCCGCCAAAAGTGGGACTTGGTATCTCCACTAGTTGGAGCTGCCCAAATCAGCACATCCCAAGGTGAGAGCCTTTGAGATTCACCGTCAAGTTTTGCTGTTCCTGCCAGGGAGAGGTGTGAAGCGCCTCCACCCAGAGCAGGCTTGGTTCCTGACCTCCGAGAGCACAAAGGCTTTCACCCCATGAGGTCAGAAACCTCTCTGGTGGTGGCTGACTGGGACCAGTAAGCCAATACACTAGAAGTTGGTTATTTTTCATGGGGCATCTCTAAGATGCCCTCTGGGTGCATTTTGTAATAAATCGAACACTTGCATCAGTGTGGGTTTATTATACTGAAATGTTTGGCACCAAACTTGCCAGTTTTCAGTAAAGCTATCATGGAGCTGTGGAGTTCGTAATGATAAACTCCCAGCCCATGTACTCAAAATGGCTTAACTGCACTTACAATGTCTGTGAATGGCACATACACTGTAGGGGTATATTGCTCATGCAGCTATGCCCTCACCTGTGGTATGGTGCACCTAGCCTTAGGGCTGTAAGGCCTGCTAGATGGGTGACTCACTCATGACACAGGCAGTGTTGGGGGACTTGGCACACAGGGATGTGAGCCATGTCAACTCTTCAGTTCAGTTTGCACCAAAACACGCAGCCTGCAATGGCAGTATGTGGGTGTTAAGGTGAGGGGTCTCTGAAGGTGGCATAATACATGCTTCAGCCCTCGGAGGCCCTCTCTGGTCACAAGGCCTTTGGTACCAGGGGTACCTTTTACAAAGGACTAACATGTGGCCCAGAGGTGTGCCAATTGTGAAAACAAAGGTACAGTTTTGGGAAAGAAACACAGGTGCTGGGGCCTGGAATAGCAGGGTCCCAGCACAGACTCAGTCAAGTTGGCATCAGGTATCTGGCAAAAAGTGTGTGGGGGGGGGGGGTTACTGCACCAGAAACCCACTTTCCTACATACTATGACTCACAATAACTATTGATGTGTTCTAGTTGTCAACAATTAATTGTGTTCCTCTTTCAGAGAAAACACATTTGTTACTAGTAGGAATATTATGAATGTTTGGAATTTATTTCATTTTGAACTATAATTGGTATGATCAGGCAGGCTAAAAGGATCAATGAGAAGAAGAGAGGTCACACTTTAAATGCTCCTTTAGACACCCATTTTAACTAATTCTCTCTTGTCCCTGGATTTATCAGGGTGTCCTATATTTTCAGCCATGCATTATCAAAGGCCATGTTCTGAGCTTGATACCCATGACCACACTGTCGCCTCCAGGCACTGGTATCTAGAAAGCAATGCAGGCAAGGGCACTGAGCATAGCCTGCCTTCTGACTTTATCAGTACTAGTAGCCATGGCAACAGGATCCACAGGCATGGTCTGTGGGCATGCCCTGCACCTGTAAATTGAGCTAGGACACCCAAACAGATCACAATGTACCTTGCAAATAAATAACTTCAGATCTGTATAGGTGATGATAAAGAACGTTTTCAATCACAAATCTCTTCTCTCATGAACAAAGGGGAATACTCACTTTTTGTTGGATTTAGTTGGTGGTTTTGCCAAAACTTTTTCTTCTTTCTCATCAGGCGAAACAGTATTGCCATCCTCATCCTCCTCCACCTCCACCTCCACCTCCTCCTCCTCCTCCTCCTCCTCCTCATCCTCATCATCACGGATATCACCAGAGGTGGTGCCATGTGCTTTGGATTCAAGATTTTTCTCTTCCTGGCCACCTACGAACCACAAAAACATTTGAGTTTTGCAAATGATTGTTAATAATGGAAAGCATCCAACAGGTGTGTGTGTCTGTGTGTGTGTGTGTGTACAGCTCTGCTGGTACAAGAGGCTTAGTGGACCACAGAGAGTGGCTTCATGGAAGTTAGGAAATGCAAGGAGATTTGAGGACAGCGGTAATTTTACAGAACAGGAATAGTCATCCACTGCGTGCCTGCCACAATAGAGACTTGGGAGTGAGGAGGAATGATAGGCAGTTTTGGCAGGGAAAGGAGACAGCCATTGTATGAAGGTCCTGGGTGAGGTAATAATCAGCTTCACTTCAAGCCAACGGGCTGTAAGGATAATGTAGGCATCCCAGTAATAGGTCCTCACTTGTTGCGGGTGCTGCCTGAGTCGCTTTGTATTTATCTTTGGCCACCGCCCAATCCACAGCTACTGTCCGCCCTGGAAGAGATAAAAGACTGACATAAACTAACTGAAAAACCTCCATCAGTTTAATGGCAACATGGACCAAAATGAGTGAACCATCCTGTAAATAGAATACTTCCAATCAGAATAAGATACACTCTACTTTGCTGTTTCTGATATTTATACTATTTTAAATTGCATTCAATTGGCTTCCAGCCTCTTATATAATCCCAAGCATTACTTGGATCAGTCAACACCCAAACTTTTGCATGCAATGCGGATTTATATTTAAACTCAGCTTTATTTTATTTGTTGAGGAACTATAATCAGTATTGTTCACAAACCTTTGTTTACTACAAAACAATTCCGAATATATAAGATCTCCACAAAAATAAATGTGTTTTTTGAAAATCCTTCCTTAATCTGTTGAGCAGTTCTTCGCTCAAAGCTCAGGTTTAATGTAAAGTGTCAACCACTTTAAACCAATGTTTTCCTTTATACAAAATGATCAACAGCAATGTGTTAGTTTGGCTCTGCAAATTTAATCTGTGCAATAAAAACGAAAGGGCAGCAATATGTGCAAACAATAAACACATCCAACAAGCAGAGTGCTACAGACAGCACACTTATCTATTGTGTGGGTCATAAATCAAAACTCAGCCCAGTTCAGTCATCAATATTCGGTTGGAACTCTCAAAATATTTGAGGTAGCCTAGCTATAATCAGTCAATATTTAAAAAAAAAAAAATGCTAGAATGCTCAACCTGCAATTACGAGGACCTGCTAATCCATAACAATGCACACATCATTCGTACAGCTGTAGCATCCTGCAGCGAATAGTCACTGACATCTCAAGATCTAGTCACCTGGGGGGGCGCTAGAGTGCCGGCTGCAAAATGGCCGCCACCTAGTGAGGCTCTGCGGGCTGGACCGACGATCCGCTAATTATCACGTGGAACGGGCGGGTGCAGGGGGCTCCAGACGGTGAGGACAGGCATCGGAACGTCCCGGCATCGGAACGTCCCGGTGATCAGCAGTCACGAGTGGAGGGTTGAGAACCCCCGCGCCTGGGAGAAACGCCGATGTACACCACCGCCGCGAGGCTGTGAAGCAAAATGGCGGCCCCGCACGCCGCAGCCTGAGGAGTGCTGCTTGGACGGACCCGTGCGCTGAGAAAAGCACCCCACTGGCTCCCTATAAGGTAGGCGAAGAAGACTGCCGAGCAGACGACTGAGGCAGGAATACACGGACCGCTGGCTGGCGAACACCTGACGAACATCCTGAGGGCTGAGACGGCCTTGCCCCGGTCCCCGGTGAATCTGTGAGCCGCGGAGAGGGAGGTCCGGAGCGAGCAGACAGGCTGTGACTGAGAGGAGGAGGGAGCACAGCTAAGGGGAGCGCTCTACAACACAGCGCATCGGAAGCGCCCTGCGATCTTGCCGGTCCCGTTTCTTAAGGTGCGGAGAAACTGAAGCGGGGCAGCGCGGGCAGCTGTGCCCGAGAATCGGACAGTGCCGGGGCTACGGCCCCCCCTCCAGTGAGCGCTACCAGAAACCCAGATTGAGGTGGCTGTGTGGGGATGGGGGAGAGCATCAACGGACCCCCCCCCGAACCCTCATAAGGACTGGAATCCCCCCCCCCCTGCTCCCACACGGCAGAGAGGATCAACACGAGGGGGGGCTTGAGGAGGGGGGCGCATAGTAGTGATCCCCAGTGCGTGTTTGTCAATGGAGGGGAACCGTGGTTGATAGTCCGAGTGGAAGCGGACCCAAGTTGAAGAGCCTGCAATTTGCGGCGGGACCTGGCTACCTGCTGTAACCGACCTAAAAAATGTGCACTGCTCCTTGTAGACTACAACGCAACCCAGTGGGTGATGAGGTGCTGAACTGTAGTGGATAGAGCCGCAGAAGCGACTTAGCGCCATAACACACAACCCACAGGTCTGCGGTGGCGGAGCGGGAACAGCGGCGCCCCACGATGCCCTTCTGGTACATAATGGGCAGGACGGGCACAAAGCAATCCAAGCTTTCTTTTGAGCAGCGCAAAACCTCCCGCGGGGGGATCCCACCGGAAGAGGATCGGTCGGAGACAGCCATGTCCTCCACGCAGCCATCGGAACCCAACATACGCGATATGTTCACTGAACTGAAGCAGTCACTCTCGACTATAGATCTTATAATCGACTCAATGTCGGATCGACTGGACCGGCTTAGGGACAAGGTCTCGAACCACGATGAGTGCCTCACGGAGGTTGAACAGTGCACGTCAGCGCTGGAGGACGAGGGCACCGCCACTCGGGAGAAACTGCTCCGAATGGAGAAAGTGTTGGAGGTGATCCGCAATAAAAATGAAGATCTTGAAGCGAGATCGCGCCGCAACAACCTGCGCATTATGGGGGTACCGGAGACTACGGCCATGACCAGAGTTGAGGACAACGTAGAGGAAATGCTCAGGGCGCTGTTTGGGGACTCCCTTTCGAAGGTCTGCATAGTAGAACGCGGGCACAGATCCCTAGGCCCGAGACCACCGCCGGGAGCCCCGGCCTGGCCAATAATTGCGCGCCTACTGAACTACAGGGACCGCGATGCTGCGCAAGGCCAGAGATCTACAGGACACAAGGTACCAAGGAAACGCTGTCTCCTTTTTTCCGGATTTTACTTTAACGGTGCAGGCCGCAAGGAGGGAGTTTGTACCAGTGAAGAGAATATTGCAGCAGCATGATATCAAGTATTCGCTTCTCTATCCAGCAAAGCTCCGCATCTTTCATCGGGTCAAGACTGTGTTCTTCACTGACCCCAAGACAGCCATCAAATTTGCTTGCTCCCTCAAACAATCTGCACCAGCAGAGCGGGCGAACGGGGAGCCTGCGGGGGGAGACCCTCTGGGCGAGAAAGATTGAGGCATCGAGTGAGCGACATTGAGCCGGTAGGGCAGCTGCGCACCCTTGACCTTACCAGGTAGGTCGCTCCCCCGCCACACAGCTCCGCCTGTGGTGTCCTGCCCGCTGCTGCTGCTGGTAAGCTCGCCCTCTGTTTGTGGCCTCGGTGCCCGTTTTTCATCTGTTTTTTCCCTCACTGCCCCCACTGTAGTGTGTCCTTTTTCCTTCTGTACCCTTGCTGCCCCCATTGCTGTGTGCCCGTTTTATCTCTGCTCCCCTCGCTGCCCCCACTGTACTGTGTCCATTTTTTTCCTTCTGTACCCTCGCTGCCCCCTTTGCTGTGTGGCCGTTCTCTCTCTGTTCCCCCCCGCTGCCCCCACTGTACTGTGTCCATTTTTTCCTTCTGTACCCTCGCTGCCCCCATTGCTGTGTGCCCGTTTTATCTCTGCTCCCCTCGCTGCCCCCATTGCTGTGTGCCCGTTTTATCTCTGCTCCCCTCGCTGCCCCCAGTGCTGTGTGCCCGTTTTCTCTACTGTTCCCCTCGCTGCCCCCAGTGCTGTGTGCCCGTTTTTCTTCTGTCTCCCTCGCTGCCCCCATTTCCCTGTGTCCTTCTTGCCTTCTGTGCCCCTCGCTGCCTCTCTCCAATCCCGTCGCTGCGTCCCCTGCGGCCCCGCCCCCCTGACTGCCCATTCGCTGCCCCTGCCTCCCAGCTGCTCCTCCCTCCCACCTCCCCATATATGGCGGCCGCGCAGCGGACGTGCGCAGCGGGCGGGCCGCTGGCGCGCCGAAGGCAAGCCCGTCTGCGCCCGTCCGCGACTGGACCGCGCCCAGCTCCAGAACCCCTGGGCCGTGCGCCCCCGGCACCAGCCTCGAGGACCGACGCCAATACGATGCCACCACACTCCACGCTCTCAACCCCGGACGGACGCACAACTGCTTCAAGGCCGCCCCGAAACGCACCCATGGTCCCTTCACCTGCCGGAACTGCAGCTACACCAGCCTCAGAGCCACCGAGGCACCCGCCAAGAAAGGACCGCAACCACCTCCGATGCATCCTACTGAACACCCGCTCCGCACGCAAACACGCCGTCGAGCTCTGGAACCTGCTCGACACATCATCACCAGACGTCGCCTTCCTGACAGAGACCTGGATGAACGACTCCTCCGCCCCCGACATCGCCATAGCCATCCCAGACGGCTATAAGATCACCCGCAGAGACCGCGTCAACGCAGTAGGAGGAGGAATCGCCATCGTCCACAAGAACACCATCAGGGTCTCGACCAGCACCAACAACACTCTCAGCACCGCCGAACACATGCACTTCCAGATCCACACGGACCCCAACACCACCCTCAGAGGCACCCTCGTCTACAGACCCCCTGGGCCCCGACCCCAGTTCAGCGACTCCATCGCCGACTTCATCAGCACGCACGCCCTGACCTCTACCGACTACATCCTCCTCGGAGACCTGAATTTTCACCTGGAGAACAAGAACGACAGCAATTCCACCACCCTGATCGACAACCTCGCCAACCTCGGTCTGAGCCAGCTCGTCACAACACCGACCCATTCCGCCGGCCACACGCTCGACCCCATCTTCTCCTCCAGCTCCCACGTCTCCTTCAGCCACACCACGGAACTCCTCTGGACCGACCACCGCTGCAATTATTTCACCTTCCAGAAACCCACCACACACCCAACAGATCCCACGCCGCTGCTGGAGCAAAGTCACCGAAGACCAACTACGGGCAACCCTCGCTCTCAGCCCTCCCTCCGACCCATCCAACACCGGCGACGCTGCCTGCAACCTCAGAAGATGGATGGACGACTGTGCCAACACCCTCGCCCCGCTGAAAAAACCCACCTACGCTGACACCACCAAAAGAGCCAGCTGGTTCACCTCGGAACTCCTAGCTTCCAAGCGCACCTGCCGGAAACTAGAGAAGAAATGGCACAGTGATAAGACACCGGACAGCCACGCAGCCCACAAAGACGCCATCCGTAACCACCACCACCTCATCAAGTCCGCCAAGAGAACCTCCTTCAAAGACCGCCTCGACAACAACGCACACAACAGCAAGGAGCTTTTCAACATCGTGAAGGAACTCTCCAACCCCAGCTCCAACACCAACGACATCCCACCGTCGCAACCCCTGTGCGATTCCCTCGCCACCTTCTTCCACCGCAAGATCGCCGACATCCACGACAGCTTCAACACCCAGACAGCCCCAACTAAGATCGATGCACCAGACCCGCCGCACACCATCGACCACGATCCCCTGCCAGCCTGGGCCAGCGTGAACATCGAGGACACCATCAAGACCATGAGCACAATACACTCCGGCTCCCCGTCAGACCCTTTCCCGCACCACATCTTCAACAAAGCCAGCAGCTCCATCGCACCCCACCTGTGCAACATCATCAATCTCTCCTTCGAGACCGCGACCTTCCCAGATAGCTGGAAACACGCAGAGATCAACGTCCTACTCAAAAAACCCAAGGCGGACCCGAGAGACCTCAAGAACTTCCGGCCCATCTCCCTGCTTCCGTTCCCAGCCAAGGTCATCGAGAAGATCGTCAACAAGCAACTAACCCGATACCTCGAAGAAAACAGCATCCTGGACCCATCCCAATCGGGGTTCCGCAGCAACCACATCACTGAGACTGCCCTCATCGCCGCCACCGACGACATCAGGATCCTGCTGGACAACGGTGAGACCGCAGCCCTCATCCTGCTGGACCTCTCCGCCGCCTTCGACACTGTCTGCCACCGCACTCTACGCGCACGCCTCCACGACGCAGGGATCCGAGACAAGGCCCTGGAATGGGCCACCTCCTTCCTCGCCGGCAGAACCCAGAGAGTCCGCCTCCCACCATTCCGATCCGAAGCCTCCGAGATCATCTGCGGCGTACCCCAGGGATCGTCCCTCAGCCCAACACTGTTCAACATCTACATGGCCCCGCTCGCACGCATCGCCAGACAGCACGACCTCAACATAATCTCCTACGCCGACGACACCCAACTGATCCTCTCCCTCACCAAGGACCCCCTCGCCGCCAAATCCAACCTCCATGAAGGCCGTCGCCGAATGGATGAAGATCAGCCGACTAAAACTGAACACGGAGAAGACAGAGGTCCTCATCCTCGGCTCCAACCCCTCAGCCTGGGACGACTCCTGGTGGCCAACGACGCTGGGAGCAGCCCCGACACCCACCGACCACGCACGCAACCTGGGAGTCATCCTCGACTCAACGCTCTCCATGGCCAAGCAAGTCAACGCAGTCTCATCCTCCTGCTTCAACACCCTCCGCATGCTTCGCAAGATCTACAGGTGGATCCCGACAGACACGAGAAGAACAGTCACCCAGGCCCTCGTCAGCAGCAGACTCGACTATGGGAACGCCCTCTACGCGGAGCCCCGGCCAAGCTCATCAAGCGACTGCAACGCATACAAAACGCCTCCGCACGCCTGATCCTCGATGTACCACGCCACAGCCACATCACCCCCCACCTGAGGAACCTGCACTGGCTCCCCGTCGACAGGAGAATCTCCTTCAAACTCCTCATCCACGCACACAAGGCACTCCACAAGACTGGCCCAGCCTACCTCAACAGACGACTCCTCTTCTACATCCCCAACCGCCAACTCCGTTCCGCCGACCTCTCCCTCGCCACCGTCCCTCGCATTCGAAGAACCACCACCGGCGGCAGATCCTTCTCCCACCTCGCCGCCAAGACCTGGAACACCCTTCCACTAAGCCTACGACAGACCCAAGACCTGCTGACCTTCAGGAGGCTACTCAAGACCTGGTTGTTCGACCAGTAGCAGCACCCCCCCCTTTTTTTCTCCCCCAGCGCCTTGAGACCCTCGCGGGTAAGTAGTGCGCTTTACAAATTCTGTGATTGATTGATTGACTGTGTGGGGCTGATCTCACAAGACATCCACTACTTTGACTGGGGCAACTGCCTGCCCCGCCGCTGTGGATTGAGAGCCTGCCCAATCTGCCTGGATCTGGAGGGGATTTTCCTACTCCCGACTGTATCCTGTCCAGCCACCCAGCTCATCACCGCTGGGTATTCCCGTGCACCTAGTGCCTCCTGCAGGGATGAGTCCCATGGGTGTTCTTACTGTTGGCCGATGTGGGCCTAGTTTGCTTAAAGGGTATAGCTCTCAGCCATGTTGGGGGGCTGAGGTGGGTGGGCCTGTTGGGTGGGGTGCACACCGGATGTGCTGTTAAGTTCTCCATGTTCTTCTCCCTCTCTATCCCTGTCTTTCCCCTCTCTGGCTCTCCCTCAGCATCAATTAGGTGCGTCGAGCTATCCAGCACTTCATGACCCAGATGGATCGGGGGTGGGTGAGACCACTAAAGAAAAGAATGTGATCAAGGCAGTGGAATGTGCGAGGCCTGAATGATTGTCGTAAGGTGAGACTGGTAGTAGCATATATCTCCAAAGACATGGGGCGGACATCTGCTTTTTGCAGGAACTACACCTTACTAGAAACGACTGGGCGTGACTAAGGGCGGGATGGATGGGAGAGAAATTTGTATCAGGCTACTCCAATTATGCCAGAGGCACGGCTATAATCCTCAGAAAGGGACTTCCCTGGAGAATGTGCGCTGCGCTTTGCGACCCGCAGGGGAGGTATGTAATTGTAGCGGGAGACTTGAGAAGGCAACCGGTTAGGCTAGTATTGATCTATGGGCCGAATGTGGATGATCCGCAATTCTTTAGTGAGGTCTGGAGGTTGATGGAGTCGCTCGGACCCGGAACAGTCTTTTGTGTGTGTGGGGGGGAGGGGGCGGATTTTAACGTAGTGCCGGATGCAAGAATTGATAGATCTGGTGATTCTCGCCGGCCTCATCCAAGGGCAGCAGAGCAGCTACGCACAATGATGGAAGACCATGAGCTGGTGGACGTCTGGCGGCGCCGCCATCCATCAAGACGAGAGGGCACATGCGTATCCACAGCGGGCCCATCGTGGTCCAGAATTGACTACTGGCTCACGTCGCTGGATATGGACGCGTGGGTGCTCACAGTTGCTCATCTAGCCCGATCTTTATCAGATCACTGCCCCGTGTTACAGCGATTCATGTTGCCGGACGCGGCGCATACGCCTTTCAGCTGGAGACTCCCTGCTGGGGCACTCCGAGACCAGGTATTCAGAGCCAATATAACGGAGTACTTAGAGTTAAATTGTGGGACAGTGGACTCGCCCCTGGTATTGTGGGAGGCCTTTAAGGTGGTAATAGGGGGCAAGTGCATCGCCAAGCAGGCAGGCGTATTGCGCTCACTCAGGGTAGACCTCCGGCGTCTGGAGGGGGAAATTCGAAAGCTCGAACTGGAGTACTTCGAATGTAACAGCCAGGAAATCCTGGGTAGCCTTAAGGGGAAAATAGCGGAATTTGAGGAAGCTGCACAACGGGAAACGCACTACCCTGGCAAGGAGGCACAAGCACGTCAATACGGAGAGGGTGACCGTGCCGGGAAAACACTGGCGGGACTATTAAAGAAGCCCTGGGCCTGTGAATATATGTGTGAACTGCGCAGGGACATCGGGGAGATGGTCGCTGGCCAGGAAGCGGTGCAGGCAGAAATGCTTGCATTTTACAGCTCCCTGTATACGACTCAGCAGACAGCGGTGCACCCGGACCTGCTTTCCCTCTTTGACTCGATCGAGCTTGCCTAGTTGAGCGATGGGCAACGGAAATATCTTGACAAGCCTTTTGAGGAGGAGGAGGTGATCGCGGTGATCCGGGCTATGCCTGGGGACAAAGCTCCCGGGCTGGACGGGCTCACTACTTCATTCTATAAGGAAAACACGCCGCTCCTGGCTCCGCACCTCCTCAAAATGTACGAGGAATCCTTGGAACAGGGTATGCTACCCCCATCTCTGCGAGAGGCGCTAATTGTCACTATCCTCAAACCTGATAAGGACCCACTGTTGTGTGGCTCCTATAGACCACTATCCATGATAAATCTTGACAAAAAGATACTAGCCAAATTACTGGCATCACTTCTGCTCCCCTTATATCGGCGGTGCTCCGGCGCAGTACATCCCACAATCTACGCACTTGCTTTGCGACCATGCAGGTGGTTGACAGCTCTCTTCCCGCGTTGGGCTGTGTTCTTGGATGCAACCAAAGCATTCGACACCTTGGAGTGGCCCCATCTGTTCGCACTCCTTTCCCACATCGGCATCAGTTCCCTTTTCCTCAAAAAAATTGCTTTACTGTATTCGGCCCCGTCGGCAAGGCTGAGAGTCAATGGCCAGGTATCCTCCGCCATCCCGTTGGCCCGAAGTACGCGACAGGGGTGTCCCCTCTCTCCCCTGTTTGCGGTGGCGACGGAGCCGCTTGCAGCCAGGCTTCGGCAGCATCACGCTCGGCGAGGACTTGATTTCACTCCTAGGGTGATTTTGGTTTCTATGTACGCGGATGATGTGACCCTGTATGTCCAGCACCCAGCCGCGGATGATGTGACCCTGTATGTCCAGCACCCCGCCGAGAACTTGGACCCACTCATCCGGGAGGTCGTCCGCTTTGGAGGAGTATCGGGTGTATCCATAAACTGGTGAAAGTCAATCATTTTCCCGCTTACCCAGGCCACTAATCCTTTTCAGTCGGAATTCCCACTTCAGTGGGCGAACTCCCCGGTGAAATACTTGGGATCTGGCTGAGCCGAAACATAGACGAACTCTGGAACCACAACTATGGCAAGCTCATGGAGTGGCTGGAGAGTAGACTGAACAGGTGGAGAACACTCCCCTTATTCCTAGCGGGTCGATTGGCCATCGCCATGATGGTGGTCCTCCCCAAGTTTTTATACCTCTTCACTAACCTGCCGCTTCCCGTCACTGCTGCATTCCGACGCCGATTACGCTCAAACTTGATAACGCTGGCCTGGGCGGGCAGACAGCCCCGGGTGGCATGGGAGATCCTGACGCTGCCGTTTGAACAGGGTGGGATGGTGGCTCCAGACATGGAGCTATATTATAACTGTGCTCAGGCACAATTTGCTTATCACTGGGTGTTCCTGACCCTCTTTATGGCGCACACCGCACCGGAAAGTGACAGGGCGGACTCGATACCCCTACACATGGCGTTGTTTGGACCCCAAGGAAGACCCCGTGCCAAGGTAGACACTGTGGGCTGCACGGTAAGTGCATGGCGGGAACTTAGGTACAGAGCACAATTGGAAACCACATTCGCCCCCTCGATCCCACTCATTAGAC
The DNA here is from genome assembly GCA_963921515.1 of Calotriton arnoldi. Taxonomy (NCBI): domain Eukaryota; kingdom Metazoa; phylum Chordata; class Amphibia; order Caudata; family Salamandridae; genus Calotriton; species Calotriton arnoldi. The sequence goes on along the minus strand of CAWUFW010010082.1, from coordinate 535,390 downwards.
ACCCAGGACTGCCCTTCACTACAGAGGCGGGGGTGGGTCAAAGACTGCGGCAGCTTTAGCTTCACACGATGGGACAGGCATTTCGCAATGGGGTATTCGCTACCATAGATGAAGTGCTGGGCGAAGATCACACAGGGATGCTGGACAGGCTCACTTACTATCAACTAAGAGCTGCGCTGCGTACACTATATGAATCCTTTCCTGTTGCACCACCAACATTCCTAGTACTGGAGGAATTCCTAGTGAATCCCTCGCAGCGGAAGCTCATTACTAGACTTTATTCGGGTATGCAGCGCACATCCCCGATATGTGTTCCCCCTGCGCAGCGCGAGTGGGAGAAGATCCTGGGGGTCCGTTAGAGGAGGATACATGGGCATACTGCTGCACGCAAATTAAAGAAATGTCACCCAATTACAGACTGAGTCTTATTCATTTTAAATTTATCCACAGGCTGTACAGGACCCCTGTCTGGCTGCATAGGGTCGGTTTGAGTGAGGATGCAAGGTGCGTGCGTTGCCGAGCCCCAAAGGCCTCCTTTCTGCATCTAGCTTGGGAGTGCCCAGCGGTGACGAGGTACTGGGAACGCATTTTTGAGGTGCTGGCCTTGCTGATGGGCGCTGCAGTTGAAAGCTCCCCCCTGGTGGCTCTGCTGGGCTATGTGCGTGGAATAGATGGAGAGCATAGGAAACTGGTGGCCATGTTGTTACTCCTAGCAAAGAGAAGGGTGGCTATCTGCTGGGGCCGCAGGCGCAGTCCGAGAGCAGCGGAGTGGCTCAAGGACGCAGCGTTCTGCCACAATCAATTGTCCGACTACTGGGAACTGATGCCTGCACAAGCTCGACCCAAAGACATACGGGCGCCACTGCAGGGTTATTTAGACTCCTCATCTTCGGACAACGATGACAGCGCGGCGGTGTAAGCATAGACACTGCGCATTGGTCACCCCTTACACCCATAGATAGTTGTAAGTACAGACGTAGCTGGAGAATCTCACCTTCACTTGAGCCAGAGAGGTGTCCCTTTCCTTCTCCCCTCCCCCTTCTCAGAATTCCCCCTCACTTTTTCTGTCCCCTTCTTTTTATCTCCATCTCTTCTTCATTAGGGCCAACGCAGAGCCCTGGAACATATCTCAGGAAGACTGATGTTACAGAGAGCAGCAGGACGCGTAGAGGGTTAGGGCCATCGGCCCAATTATATTATCCAAGACTATGCAATTATATCCTCTGAAGTTACTCTGTTATAATCAAGACTGCTAAAATGTATGTATGGAGCAATGTAACAGCTATGTCTCCTTTTCCTTGTTTCTATTTCCTCTTTTGAAAATTTCACTAAAATGAACTTAAAAAAAAAAACTAGTCACCTTAACTACCTGATACTATAGCACCACTACTTACATTTAATGATCCACGCACTTTTGTGTGACCCCTTATGTAAAATTAGCCATAAGCAAATAAATGAGGCAGATCTGAAATAAGAATGGGATTTTAGAAAATTAGGTTTCACTGGTCAGACAGCAAGCATCCGTACCATGAAAAGTATCCAGGTACGTCCTTTCCAACTCATCCTATTTTTTCCCCCAACTTTGTGTAGTAGGGCACTTTCAGAAATCTGATGAACAGGACAGCACAATTTCCCACTGCAAGGATTAGGGAGCAAGCTAATGACAAAAAAAGCAAGAGAGACTTTGCCTTGAACTTTGGAAGGCTGGCATACTCACCTTTAATATCTTTCATGTTCATTCCTTTCAAGGCTTTTCCTGCCTCCAGCATGTTCTTGAATTGGACAAAGGCAAATCCACGCATCTTCCCATCTGTGGAAGTGGGACAAAGAGACCTGAGAAAGGACAACTTCCACTCAATTTAAAATCGATATACAGAGAAAGGAGAGTCCAAAAACACAGGTAAGTAGGGAGTGATAGAGTTGTTAAGGAGCCAATCGGATGTCTGATCCCCATCAAACAAGCATAACACATTCAAAAAGCCACTTCCAAACATTCAGAAACAGCCCTCAGCTAGGAGAATACCGGAACGTCCACAGATACCCAACAGACGGCTCTACTTATGCTTGTTTTTCTGCATTGCAACAGACATCTTGAATGCACATCAAGACTAACTGGCAGAATCACTAGATATAATACTACAGAGACACGTATAACAGCTCTGTCAATGCCCCTCAAGCATTCATTGATAATTTAGGACTGAACTCACCCCCTCAAGTGCATCATAGCTGTGATTTGTAGTTTTCCTGATATTATAGTCATTCCTAATATTAAAGAATTGTGATATCTGTTAATAGGGATGCCATAGTACCTCAATACTGCTCTACAGAATCCCTAAATACAGAATCCCTAAATATTACACAAACTCAGCCTGTAGCTATCAATGCAATTATATTCTGCTTCACAGAACTTTCTGAAATTAGAGCAACCTACAACAAAGTTCTGTAAGAGCACCGGAATTAGAACTTTAAGCCGCAGACATTTTTTCATAGTGGGATTTCAGTGGATATGATAAACTGACTGCAACTCTAAGAATCATGTAAAATGTGTTTCTAGAGAAAGCAAATGACACCATTCACGTGTTACCTTGTTTCTTGGGGATGTTGACCTCCAGCACAGCTCCAAACTTGGCAAAAATCCCCTTAAGGTCTTCTTCAGAGCACTAAGGAAGAAAAAACACATGGTTAGAGAACAGATCTCCCTTGGGGAGTGCAGGACACTACGTGTAAAGCACTTTTAAGTTGAGGTCTGTAGCTCCATGTACTGGTTGCTTATTTGGCGACCACCCAATAATAGAAAAGTCACTCGCTTGCTTTAGCTACTTCACAACAAACCTGTCCATTAGCTCTTCATAAATACGTACAATCCAGGACAGGTCTCTAAAGCTCTCTCACCATGCACTGAGGACAGTTAGACTTGACCTCTAGGGCGGAGATAGGGCTGTTCCTAAATTACAACAGGTGGATCACTAAAGGTGACTGCCCACAGGACAAGGTGAGAGTGCAATACTTACCTTAAAGCTGAGGTTCCGGATAATGAGCCGGGCCTTCTTATCAGCAGTCTTTACTCCTGGAGCTTTGACCACTTTCACCACTGCCTCCTGAGTTTCTAGAAAAGGAGATGTAAGAAAGGAACAAATAACGCTACAAAGTTTCTAATGCCAAGGGGAAAAAATAAGGAAAAACACACTCACCATAAGCATTCAGCTTTTGACATGATGGTTTAAAAGAATAATTATGCAAAGAACATAAAGCAATACAATAATCATGAAACAGTATAAATATTTTGAACAGAATCTAAGATGTGTTCATTTGCATTAGATTCGATAACGTACAAATTGCTTATGTTAATGAGCCTTATTTAATATTTACAATACAGACATGAGTTAATGAATAACTCACTCTGTAGAGACTAATTGGGTAACCATTACAATTCCCACTGCTGGTTCATCAACATTAAGTTCAGACAGGGTTGACCTTCATGATATCAAGATCGGGCTATACAAATGCGGCCCGTTTTATTACTTTAGAATTCAAAATAAACATGTAATCACTTCCTAATTCAGAAAAGGCTAAAAACAGACTAGTATGTGTTAGACGTGCACTAAAAAGGAACAGATAATACCTCTCAGGTATACCATTACGTCCTAAAGTGCTCTATCAGGTGATCACACCAAAATATAGCATGGCGAGAACAGAAGGGAGAATGTTTACAAAATCATAAGAAACTGTCATAAAGCATTGATAGTTACAAGACTACGCTTCTTTTTTGACTTTCGTCAAAACGAAGTCTGCTTATCATAAGACTCAAAAAAGCAATAATTATGTAGCTCTCAGAGCAGAGGAGATCTCTTAACCATAGAGCAAAACAATCATAGCCAAGATTTCCTAACCATACAGCCAAAAAAACATAGCCAAAATTTTATAGATTACTCTTAGATGTCCTTCATTAATCAAGCAAAGCAAGCTGGATCAATGCAATTTTAATTCAAATTGTGGCTGGGAGTCCCGTATTAAAATATTGTAGTCTAGATGCAAATGTGCATGCATAGAAGTATGTATGGGTTATATGTGTAGCGTGATACAAGTATTGCGTGAGCCTAGCCAAAAGGCAGCAGTGCGCTGTACAAGGTCAAAGGCAAAGATAAATTCAAACACTGGAAGGGAATCTAGATTCTGAGTGGAGGCAGACTGTTACTTTGCCATGAAGTACTCTTCGTAAATAGGTGTATCTTCAGCTTTACCCTTCTTTTTTGCACTTCATCTCTAGTCTGATGTGTCCTTGCTGCTGGTAAGCCAAAAGCCAATAGAGGTGTGAGCTTGTCAGCCAGATAGGTGGGAGTGCCGATCATGATGAATTTGTTTGCAGCTGGTTTTGAAGATGGCACGGGCTGCCTTTGGCAATCCATCAGGATGGGGATATGGTCATATTTCTTCAAGTCCTTTATGAGATATGCTGCTTAGCGTCAGATGCCATTATGAGGAAGCCAATATGTGGTCTGAGTTCTTATTCACTTGCTTGAAGGAATGGTTTAACTTTTTTTAGGACAGAGCGTGTAACAAACTGCCTTGGTTAATTGGCAATATGATCCTTGAGTTTGAAGTTGGTTTCCAGAGTACATCTGAGTGACTGGACAATGTGCGAAAGTGGAGGCTTAAGCTGTGGAGCCCACTTAACACTAGTTATTGCTTGCTGTTCTTGGTGAATAGCAGTTCTGTCTTGTTGGGGGTTGAGCTTTAGATGAGTGCTGGATACAGAGTTTTGGATGAGCTGCAGACAGTGTTTGAGGTACTGAATGTCTGAGGTGGAGGAGACTTTCAGGGGGAGTCTTGTATCTTCATCATATTGGCAAACTGTGAAGCCATTATGGATGAACTGAGTCCCAAGGGTCTTCAGGTAGAGGGTGAAAATGACTGGAGACCAAATGGAACATTGGCCAACTCCACACTTTATTCAGATCATCTCAAACATGGATTTACTGGATAAGTAAAAAGAGAGCCAGGAAGGCAATTGCCAGTGAAAACTCTTCAAGACCTCAGTGTGTGGATGAGGGTAGAAAGATCAGCAGTGCCCAAGCTGAGAGGTCCAGCAATATCAGGAGATTGGCCCTTTCTTTGTTTAGGCAAAATGACGAGCTATTGAGCAGTTGATTATTAAGATCAAGTTCATGTACTTTTCTGAACATACCCAGAAATTTTAATAATTTGAACGAGAGATATTTCTCCATCTACTTCTGGAACAATAAAATCACTTCCATAATGAGGTAAGCATCATTGCATTTCATCTTTTCAGGAAAAAACTAAAAACTTAGATAATTAACAAGGCGGGCATATTCTCCCTTGTTAGACAACAGAGTGCATCACCGGTTAGAACTCTTCCCCACCTTTCAGCTGCCTTTCAGACTATCACTATGAAACCCATAATAGTGTGGCCTACAAAAAGAAAAAAACAAGTTCAACCTCTTAATGTCTTACAACGGTATGAAAGCCTTACAGGCCTTTTGCATTCAAAGTTGATTCTTTTTCCACGTACCTTTCTTCTTTTCCTTGGTGCGTAGTTTTTTCTTGGCCACAGTGACATGGATCCGGTTCCCATCGTATGCCTGAACTGCTTTCAAGGCACGCTGGGCATCGTCCAACATGGAGAACGTCACATACCCAAATCCACGACATGTCTCACTGCCTTTGGTTGGTACAGTGGAATAAGGAACTTAGTAAATAGTGGCTCAAGAACTTCGAAAATAATATACATTTCAAGGTGAGCAACTAACATACAGTCATGGATCAGGTGCGGGAACAGAAAAAAATAAAACCAAATGTGAGAAAGTGCCTCTTTTTGCATAGTCGCCCCTATTTTTAGTGGACTGATGTGCTGCTAGTTTTTTTTAACTCTGTGCACGGAGGTACTACTGCTCTGTCCCCAGAATGTGCTTTGACCTCTAAATCATGGTAAAATTGCCTGATCTCCAATTTTGCATAATTACCTTTCCAGTAATACCATAGTATGTGATGCAAGAAAATATTCCAATGACACCTCTCTTTAAATCTGTTCTCTAAAAGAATACAAGCATTTGCAATGCAATGGGTCTTGCATTTGCGAGAGTTCAAGCTATTGGTATTGTAAATGACAATGCCTTTTATTTATCTTTTTAAAAACCAACACATAAATAAAAGGCATCGTCATTTACAATGCCAATAGTTGAAACCCTTGCAAATGCGAGACCTATTGCATTATTGTAATTAATGGGGCATGCGCTACAGATGCTTGATGTACACCTAAAAAAGAGTAAATAGTTTATACAGTAAGCTGGCTCGCTTCATTTCTCCACTAGATAGCAATATTCGCTCTAGGTAAAGATAGAACTTTTTTTGAACGTGAATGAGTTGCGGCTGATAAAAGACCATTTGATTTTTAACGTTGTTTTACTAGAACTCTTAAGTCACTGTAAAACATCTTTACACCTGCTCTGTAGCAATCAACAGCACCCGCCGACCTGTAAAAGGGAAATTGCATTTTTTTCGTTTTCATTTACCCCACGTTGTAATACTTTACGCTCCTGTTTTGCAGAGTTTTACATATTTGTAGTCGTGTGCTCCTGTCAGCCCTTTCCCTTAGACACAGGGCTGCTTTTAGAACGAGTTGGGCAAGCTGTGCAGAAGACATGCCCGCCATGATTTAATATTTTTTTTAAAAAGCAACCATTTGGACGAGCTGCGCGGGCCATTCCGCGAGTGGTCCCATTGTGTAACTGCGCATAGCGCGCTGCAAATACAAAAGAAGCATTTGCAATGCAATAGGTCTCGCATTCATGCGAGTTTGAGCTATTGCCATTGTAAATGACAATGCCTTTTATTTATGTTTTGGGTTTTAAAACATAAATAAAAGGCATTATCATTACAATACTAATAGCTTAAACTCTCGAAAATGCGAGACCTATTGCATTGCAATAAAGGGCCTTCTCGACCGCTTGTTAGATTGTAAATATCAGAGGAAGAGACCGGCCTGCGACTTCTTCAAAGTAGTGATAAATAGTGCAGTGAAGAAGATGTGCAAGTGTTGTAAATTACACAGACACAAAGTGTGAAGTGAGAGTTACATATGATCTGAGCTATAAGCACAAACAAAGCGCTCCAACACCTTTCGCACTGCGATTACACGGTCGCGGCTCAGGAGGAAGCGCGGGAGGGGGTGGGCTATTTCCTGCCCTCTCCGTGATATGAGTGTGCAGTGTGGCATTGCGTAATGTCATTGCTATCTTTGGCCTAATAAACACTCCAGCTGTAGTAGGGCCCTTGCTTCACCTACTGGTGCAGGGCGGGCTGTGCTTTATGGCAGGGAGGGAGAGAGGGATGGTCTCGGCTGCAGCTCCGGCCTCGTACAGTGCCCCTGCTATTACTAGTGAGCGAGAGGCGTTGAGGTGGTGGTATTACAGGTGGTGGTAGTGGTAGTAGTACTGGTAGTGGTGGTGGTGGTACTGGTGGAATTGGTGGTATTGGTGGTGGTACTGGTGGTATTGGTGGTGGTACTGGTGGTATTGGTGGTGGTAATGGTGGTATTGGTGGTGGTAATGGTGGTACAGGTGGTATTGGTAGTGGTGGTATTGGTGGTGGTACTGGTGGTATTGGTACTGGTGATGCTGGTGGTACTGGTAGTACTGGTGGTACTGGTGGTGGTGGTACTGGTGGTCCGGTACGGGTAGTTCTGGTACAGGTGGTAGTGGTGGTGGTGGTAGTGGTTGTGGTACTGGTGGGGGTACTGTTAGCGGTAGTGGTACTGGTGGTGGTGGTATTGGTTGTGGTACTGGTATTGGTGGTAGCGGTGGTGGTGGTATTGGTGCAGGTGGTATTGGTGGTGGTGGTACTGGTGGTGGGGGTACTGGTGGTGGGGGTACTGGTGGTGGGGGTAGTGGTACTGCCACTGATGGTACTGGTGGTGGTAGTGGTGGTACTGTTGGCATTGGTGATGGTGGTGGTGGTACTGGTGGGGGTACTGGTGGTATTGGTGGTGGTGGTACTGGTGGTGGTGGTGGTACTGGTACTGGTGGTACTGGTACTGGTGGTACTGGTGGTGGTGGTACTGATGGTAGTGGTGGTAGTACTGGTGATGGTAATGGTACTGGTGGTGGTGGTACTGGTGGTGGTGGTGGTAGTACTGGTGGTGGTAGTACTGGTGGTGGTAGTACTGGTACTGATGGTGGTGGTACTGGTGGTGGTGGTGGTAGTACTGGTGGTGGTAGTACTGGTGGTGGTACTGGTACCGATGGTGGTGGTGGTGGTGGTACTGGTGGTGGTGGTGGTACTGGTGGTGGTGGTACTGGTGTTCCGGTACGGGTGGTTCTGGTACAGGTGGTAGTGGTGGTGGTGGTAGTGGTTGTGGTACTGGTGGGGGTACTGTTAGCGGTAGTGGTACTGGTGGTGGTGGTATTGGTTGTGGTACTGGTATTGGTGGTAGTGGTGGTGGTGGTGGTGGTATTGGTGCAGGTGGTATTGGTGGTGGTGGTACTGGTGGTGGGGGTACTGGTGGTGGGGGTACTGGTGGTGGGGGTAGTGGTACTGCCACTGATGGTACTGGTGGTACTGGTGGCATTGGTGATGGTGGTGGTGGTACTGGTGGGGGTGGTGGTACTGGTGGGGGTGGTGGTACTGGTGGGGGTGGTACTGGTGGTATTGATGGTGGTGGTGGTGGTACTGGTGGTGGTGGTACTGGTGGCACTGGTGGTGGTGGTACTGATGGTAGTGGTGGTAGTACTGGTGGTGGTAATGGTACTGGTGGTGGTGGTACTGTTGGTGGTGGTAGTACTGGTGGTGGTAGTACTGGTGGTGGTACTGGTACTGATGGTGGTGGTGGTACTGGTAGTGGTACTGGTAGTGGTGGTACTGGTAGTGGTGGTACTGGTGGTGATGGTAGTGGTGGTGATGGTAGTGGTGGTACTGGTGGTATTGGTGGTGGTAGTGGTACTGTTAGTGGTACTTCTGGTGGTGGTTGTGGTGGTGGTGGTGGTACTGGTAGTACTGGTGGTAGTATTGGTACTGGTGGTATTGGTACTGGTGGTATTGGTAGTGGTACTGGTGGTGGTACTGGTGGTGGTACTGGTGGTTGTACTGGTGGTGGTGGTACTGGTAGTGGTGGTGGTACTGGTACTGGTATTGGTGGTACTGGTATTGGTGGTACTGGTGGTGGTACTGGTGGTGGTACTAGTGGTGGTACTGGTACTGTTACTGGTACTGGTGGTATTGGTGGTGGCCCGGGTGGTATTGGTGGTGGCCCGGGTGGTATTGGTGGTGGCCCGGGTGGTATTGGTGGTGGCCCGGGTGGTATTGGTGGTGGTACTGGTGGTGGTGGTACTGGTGGTGGTGGTAGTACTGGTACTGGTGGTGGGAATGGTACTGGTAGTGGTGGTACTGGTGGTGGTACTGGTGGTGGTACTGGTGGTGGTGGTATTGGTGGTGGTATTGGTGGTGGTGGTACTGATAGTGGTACTGATGGTGGTGGTGGTACTGATGGTGGTATTGTATTGTAATTGCATTTGTATAGCGCTTACTACCCCTGACGAGGCGTCGAAGCGCTTTTTCGGCGAGTAGTATGCTACTCCGGGACCCATAGAGGATTAGTGTTGAATTAGTATAGTGAAACATGCAAGTAAATTTTAAGTGGTGGATATGTTAGTCAGTTATTTGGATTCGGAAGGATAGCAGAAGGATAGAAGAGGAAAGAAGGTTTGTATTTATATAGCGCTTCTAACCCCTGATGGGGTGTTGAATCGCTTTTTTGGCGCAGTAGCACGCTACTCCGGAAACCCATAAAGGATTAGTGGTGAATTAGTATGGTGAAATATGAAAGTAATTTGAGTGGTGGATATTAGTCAGTTATTTGGAGTGAGAAGGATAGTGGAGGGATAGAAGGGAAAGAAAGGTTTGCATTCATATAGCGCCTGTTACCCCTGATGGGGTGTTGAAGCGCTTTGTTGGCGAGTAGCACGCTACTCTGGAACCCATAAAGGATTAGTGGTGAATTAATATAGTGGAATATGGAATTAGAGAAGTGAACATGCTAGTCTGTTATTTTGATTGAAAAGGATAGTGGAGGGATAGAAGAGTGAAGGATTTCTTTTTTAGGTTATAGCAGTAGGAGGAGGCTTTTGGATGAGTAAAAGGGTTTTTGGAGGGGAAAGAGTCAGAGGGAAGAGTTTAGAAAGGTTTGTTTTGGGGGATCGGTACAGTAAAGGAGGTGTCAGAAGATGCAAGGAGGGGTAGAGTAGGAGAGAGTCAAGAAAGGGTTATTTGGGGAACATAGTAGTGGTATGGCGTTTGGGATAAATGAGAGAGTGGGTGTAGAGGATATAATGATAGATGTATAGGGTGAGATAGGGTAGTGAATTGGAAAGAGTAGTAGAAAGAAGTTTGAGATGAGTCAGAAAGTTGGGCTAGAAGATATATTGAGGGAAGTATAGGCTGAGAAATAGGGTAGTGCATTGGAAATGCTAAATTAGAAGAAAGTGATAAATATATAGATCCATAAGTACATTGAAAGTATATAGATGCATAAAGGAGGTAAGTATATGCAGATTAAAGATATTGATAGAGGTAGCGGATGAGAAATAGGGTAGTGCATTGGATATGCTTTTCAGGAGAAAAGTAACAGACACACAGATCCAAGTACATGGAGGTACATAGATGCCCAATGGGAAGCAAGTACATGTAGACCAAAGAAGATTTTTTTTCTTTTGTTTTTGTTTTTATAACAACATAATTATTGTACATGTTTATACAAAGCAATACACAAAGATAGGTACATATCTATAGTGTAAATCAATGCTTATGTACAGTGGGACAAATACATATGGTGGTTATTAATGGATGGTAAAATGGGCAGCATTCCTGGCCCTGGTCCCGACCTGTTTCGAACAGGCTCAAACAGGCAACTGCCCTTGTCCTCTCCGCCCTTAACAGGCTCAAACAGGCAACTGCCCTTGTCCTCTCCGCCCTTAGCTGAGACGCCCTAAGCCTGGCCTTTTATAGCCCTAGTAATCAGGTGACCCCGTCAGCCAATGGGAACCCTAGCCCAAACACTATCCAATCACAACACTAGCCCTAAAAATCTAGAACCAATAGGAGACCAGGACCTTACAGCCAATCTTAGCCCTAGTCCAAGCACCCAATCAGTTCAAAAACCCTGATCTCTACATCCAATAGAGGCCCTAGCCCTACCAGTAGTCCCAAGCCAAGTCCTATCAACCAATGGGACAGGAAGCCCTACTCCCTACTTCCAATAGAAAGCCTAACCCTACTCTTAGTCCCACACCTAGTCCAGCAACAAATCACACCAAAAGCCCTAATTGCTACTTCCAATTAAAGGCCTAACCCTAGTTCCACCCTAGTCCCAACAACCAATAACACAGGAAGCCCTAGTCCCTACTTCCAATAGAAATCATAACCCTAGCCCTAGTCCCAACCCTACATTGATTGAATCACAGACCCAGAAACCAATAAGAACACTCAAATACCCAACCAATGAGGACACTAACCCAATTCAATAGAAACATCAGATACAACCACCAATCAGTGTATACATGTACCAACCACTATCAGACTATATAAGGTCCCAGCAACCTCAAACAAGGTTTGCTGGCCAGGGAGTTGGAAGCTGCTTCTCCTGTTCAGAATCCCCTAGGCGACAGACAGGCTCAATCCACACTTTGGACTTCTGAAGGTAAAGGCCTCACAAACTTGAAATCTAACACTACTGTTTGAATAAAACTTTACTCCCTCTCCTGACCAAAAAACGAAGTGCACAGTCCCTATTAAAACACAGTTTAAGCAGCTCACAGAAGCACCCTCTGATGTAGAATATCCCTGTTGCTGGGGGGAAGCAGGGGGCTGGTTTCACTGGCTTGTTAACACAAAATGGTGGCTGGGGGTGCACTGTTTAACATACAGGTCTTATGGTACTGATGGTGGTGGTACTGGTAGTGGTGGTGGTACTGTTAGTGGTGGTGGTACTGGTAGTGGTACTGGTAGTGGTGGTGGTACTGGTAGTGGTGGTGGTACTAGTGGTGGTGGTACTGGTGGTGGTGGTACTGGTGGTGGTACTGGTGGCGGTACTGGTGGCGGTACTGGTGGCGGTACTGGTGGTGGTGGTACTGGTGGTGGTGGTGGTACTGGTGGTGGTGGTGGTACTGGTGGTGGTGGTGGTACTGGTGGTGGTGGTGGTACTGGTGGTGGTACTGGTCGCTGTGGTACTGGTGGTATTGGTGGTGGTACTGGTGGTGGTGGTACTGGTGGTGGTGGTATTGGTGGTGGTGGTATTGGTGGTGGTACTTGTGGTGGTACTGGTGGTGGTGGTAGTGGTACTGGTGATGGTGGCACTGGTGGTGGTGGCACTGGTGGTGGTACTGGTGGTAGTGGTAGTGGTGGTGGTGGTAGTAGTGGTGGTAGTGGTGGTAGTGGTGGCACTGGTGGTGGTACTGGTGATGGTGGTACTGGTACTGGTGGTGGTGGTGGTACTGGTACTGGCGGTGGTAGTACTGGTACTGTGGTGGTGGTACTGGTTCTGTGGTGGTGGTACTGGTTCTGTGGTGGTGGTACTGGTGGTGGTACTGGTGGTAGTGGTACTAGTGGTAGTGGTACTGGTGGTTCTGGTACTGCTGGTGGTGGTACTGGTGGTGGGAATGGTTCTGGTAGTGGTGGTACTGGTGGTGGGAATGGTTCTGGTAGTGGTGGTACTGGTGGTGGGAATGGTTCTGGTAGTGGTGGTACTGGTGGTGGGAATGGTTCTGGTAGTGGTGGTACTGGTGGTGATGGTACTGGTGGTATTGGTGGTGGTGGTGGTACTGGAGGTATTGGTGGTGGTACTAGTGGTGGTACTGGTGGTGGTATTGGTGGTGGTACTGGTGGTGGTACTAGTGGTGGTACTGGTGGTGGTACTGGTGGTGGTACTGGTGGTGGTACTAGTGGTGGTACTGGTGGTGGTACTGGTGGTGGTACTGGTGGTGGTACTGGTGGTGGTGGTGGTGGTGGTGGTGGTAGTGGTGGTGGTAGTGGTGGTGGTACTGTTAGTGGTACTGGTAGTGGTGGTGGTACTGGTATTGGTGGTGGTACTGGTATTGGTGGTGGTATTGGTGGTGGTCCTGGTGGTACTGGTGGTGGTGGTAGTACTGGTGGTGGTACTGGTGGTGGGAATGGTACTGGTGGTGATGGTGGTGGTGGTACTGGTGGTGGTGGTATTGGTGGTGGCGGTACTGGTGGTGGCGGTACTGGTGGTGGCGGTACTGGTGGTGGCGGTACTGGTCGTGGCGGTACTGGTCGTGGTGGTACTGGTCGTGGTGGTACTGGTCGTGGTGGTACTGGTCGTATTGGTGGTGGTGGTACTGGTGGTGGTGGTACTGGTGGTGGTACTGGCGGTGGTGGCATTGGTATTGGTGGTGGTACTTTTACTGGTGGTGGTGGTAGTGGTACTGGTGGTGGTGGTACTGGTGGTGGCACTGGTGGTGGTGGTGGCACTGGTGGTGGTGGCACTGGTGGTACTGGTTATACTGGTGGTGGTAGAGGTAGTGGTACTGGTGGTAGTGGTACTGGTGGTACTGGCAGTGGTGGTAGTACTGGTACAGTGGTGGTGGTACTGGTACTGTGGTGGTGGTACTGGTACTGTGGTGGTGGTACTGGTACTGTGGTGGTGGTACTGGTGGTGGTGGTAGTGGTACTAGTGGTGGTGGTAGTGGTACTAGTGGTGGTGGTACTGGTGGTTCTGGTGGTGGTGGTACTGGTGGTTCTGGTACTGGTGGTGGTGGTACTGGTGGTGGTGGTACTGGTGGTGGCATTGGTGGTGGTACTGGTATTGGTAGTGATACTGGTACTGGTGGTATTGGTGGTGGTGGTGGTATTGTTGGTGGTACTGGTAGTGGTACTGGTGGTGGTCTCGTCTGAACAAAGGTGCGCCCCGCTATTAAAGTGAAAGCGCAGAATGGGGCACTTTTACAAATAAAAGCATTTGTTTCTCAAGTCGACAAAGAAATGCTTTTTTTTATAAAATTGCCCCATTCCGCGCTTTCACTTTAATAGCGGCCGTGCATCTTTGTTTAGACGAGCCCAGTCTAAAGAAAGTAGCGAGCCACCATTAAAGATAAAGCTCGGAATAGGGCGCTTGTTTAAAAAAAAAAAAAAAAGCGTTGGCATAGCCAATAGGTCTCGCCTTTGGGACCTTATAAGTGCTTAGCCATGCAACACTTGATGTTGTTGCACCAAGGATATTGTACTGGATAACTAAACACTTATAAGGTCCCAAAGGGGAGACCTATTGGCTATGCCAATGCTTTTTTTATTTTTTTAAAGGACAAGCAGTGCTATCAGGCTCCGGCTGCCACTTAGTCCACCGCATCCCACGTAGACGCTGCAACCATCTTTGAATGGTTTTAAAGCCAATTCAAAAGCGGTCGCCAGTGTGTGAATCCCTCTCTCAACTGTGAGACTGTTCTCCTGCTTCCCAAATCTGTTAAATACAAATTATGTAAAAAGAACATCCATTTCTGAGCTGCACGGCTCATCCTACCCACGTTTCACGCGCAGATTTGAAATACTGATGGTTTGGGCTTCCCGGAATTCAACTGGTTGAGAGGTGGAGAGAGGTAGAGAGAGAGGTGTAGAGAGAGAGGTGTAGAGAGAGAGGTGTAGAGAGAGAGGTGTAGAGAGTGAGGTGTAGAGAGTGAGGTGTAGAGAGTGAGGTGTAGAGAGTGAGGTGTAGAGAGTGAGGTGTAGAGAGTGAGGTGTAGAGAGTGAGGTGTAGAGAGTGAGGTGTAGAGAGTGAGGTGTAGAGAGTGAGGTGTAGAGAGTGAGGTGTAGAGAGTGAGGTGTAGAGAGTGAGGTGTAGAGAGTGAGGTGTAGAGAGTGAGGTGTAGAGTGTGAGGTGTAGAGTGTGAGGTGTAGAGAGTGAGGTGTAGAGAGTGAGGTGTAGAGAGTGAGGTGTAGAGAGTGAGGTGTAGAGAGTGAGGTGTAGAGAGTGAGGTGTAGAGAGTGAGGTGTAGAGAGTGTGGTGTAGAGAGTGAGGTGTAGAGAGTGAGGTGTAGAGAGTGTGGTGTAGAGAGTGTGGTGTAGAGAGTGTGGTGTAGAGAGAGTGGTGTAGAGAGTGGTGTAGAGAGTGGTGTAGAGAGTGGTGAAGAGAGTGGTGTAGAGAGTGGGGTAGAGAGGGAGGGGTAGAGAGGGAGGGGTAGAGAGGGAGGGGTAGAGAGGGAGGGGTAGAGAGGGAGGGGTAGAGAGGGAGGGGTAGAGAGAGGGAGGGGCTAGAGAGGGAGGGCTAGAGAGGGAGGGCTAGAGAGGGAGGGCTAGAGAGGGAGGGCTAGAGAGGGAGGGGTAGAGAGGGAGGGGTAGAGAGGGAGGGGTAGAGAGGGAGGGGTAGAGAGGGAGGGGTAGAGAGAGAGGGGTAGAGAGAGAGGGGTAGAGAGAGGGGGGTAGAGAGATAGAGAGAGGTAGAGGTAGAGAGGTAGAGGTAGAGAGAGGTAGAGAGAGGTAGAGGTAGAGAGAGGTAGAGAGAGGTAGAGAGAGGTAGAGGTAGGTAGAGGTAGAGAGAGGTAGAGAGAGAGGTAAAGAGGTAGAGAGGTAGAGAGAGAGGTAAAGAGGTAGAGAGGTAGAGAGAGAGGTAAAGAGGTAGAGAGGTAGAGAGAGAGGTAGAGAGGTGTAGAGAGAGGTAGAGAGAGAGGTAGAGAGAGGTGTTGTGAATCACTATGTTTATGTGAATCAGGTGTGGTAACTTCTGTACTTAATTTTTACTGAAAGGTATATTGATTAAAGGGGTAAAAGAAAGAGAAATAGAGAGAAGAAAGAATAAAAGCGTGAACGGAAGAGCAAAAAAAGTGCAAGATAACGAGAAGCCACACAAAGAGATCCCGGACTGACAGTAACTTTCATCATTTGGATCCAAATTATTCCCTTTTGAAAGTCAAGCTGATAACGGGATGTGTCTTGCAGACCAGAACAAAAGGCAGCAGGCGACCAGGCGGTAGCAAGAGCTGCGCGCGAGAGAGAGAGGGGGGAGCAGGAGGTGAGCCCGGGAGTGGTGCGTGCGTGTGCAGTCTGCTCATTTTCAAGCACTGCATTCGTGCTTGAAAATGAGCAGAGCGACGGCTAAAGGCCCCCCTATGCAGCGCATGCGTGCTGCGTAGGCGAGACCTAAAATTGTAGTCCATGAATAACTACATAAAGGCCTACAGTGTAATGAAACTGTAGTTGGCCGGTGCTCCTGGCTTCCAAACAGAAGCGATGTATCTGGAGCACCGGCCAACAAGGAGCCAGTAAACAAAAGCGGTGGAGCTATGAACCAATAGCAGGCAGCAGCTGAAATTACACTCTATAGAGTATTTACAGGAGGTCTTGCAGACAGCGCATGCGCGCTGATGCTCGACCTAAAAAAAGTGCCCATCATTGCTAAAGCTGGCGTCCCACCAGTGCTCTTTAGATTTACTTACTTAAAACTTTATTCGATCTTTTCAGTTAAGACCATAGAAGTACATAAACAAGATCAATCAAGCCCCAATATAATCACCAACATTGCACTCCCCAGTTCATATTCATTTGAATCAGAGCGCAATTCATTGTGACCATCTACAATAAAAAACATACAAAATACTGTATAAAATTTTAAATAAAAAATACAATTTTTCTTCAAAGGCTAAAAAACTTTTCCCCAATGAGTTATAAAAGAGATCATCAGCCATCAAAGCCCAACTGTTTCCTTTCACCCATGCACGCCCACCAATAGCGTGCCACTGCATAGCAAACCAGGGGATTGGGCAATGACTTTAAGAAGTATAGTGCAGGGGGCGTGGCCGAGCCGAGCAGCAAGATGGCCGCTTGGTAAAGGGGCTCTGCCGGCCGAGCACAAAATCCGACAGGAATCCTGCTTTAAACTGCCCATCCTGACAAAAACAAGCCTGATGCGGGTATAATACGCCGCGCTGCACACAATAAGGCGCCCGTGGGCCCGAAACTCGGCGCGGAAGCGGCCCACTTGCGGTGGTGGACTGGCGGCCTGGCAGGGGCAGTGAAGCGCTGAGGGAAAGGCCGCAGCGGTGAACGGACCTGGACACGTCAGCTGCTGGCGCATCGAGTCACACACCCGCCTACAGACGAGCACCCACGGCGCACCCAGGGCAGATCAAGGTGCGCTGGAGGGGCAACTGAAGTGCCGGAAGAAGTGGACTCCGGGACCCGACTTCGCTCCTGTGGCGCCATCGGCGGAGTGAGTACCGAAACTGAGGCATCGGCTGCGGCGAGGCGGTCTGGGTGAAGGCGGAGCGGCTGTGGGCGGTGGCCGCGGTGTGGCGGGGTGCGCATTGTGGGGTTGCGGTCCTCCGGGGCGCTCACCCCCCTTCCCCCCTGCGCGGCGGCCTCCGGCCTGCGGTCTGAGCACGCCGGGACCATTGCATTGCAGAGCGCGGACCCCCAGGTGCTACGCGGGCCCACAAAGAACGCACACATCGGCCGGAGCCCAGCTGAGCCCATCGGAGCTGCCAGGGAGCGAGAGACTGGGGTCCTGGGTGTTGGGCTGAACTGACTGCTGCGGCGGGCCGGTGAGTGGTGGATCGCACCGGGGCCGCGTCGCCATTCGAGCCCCTGACGCCGCCGTCGGCGCATGATCATCGCCCGCTGCTGAGGCCATAATTGTAGACGGCGCTGGCCTGACCGGCTCCAAGATCCAGGAATCCATCGGCGCCCAGAGCCATAGCCCAAGGACCTACTGGAGGTATTGGTGGTGGTACTAGTGGTGGTACTGGTGGTAGTGGTGGTGGTACTGTTAGTGGTACTGGTAGTGGTGGTGGTACTGGTACTGGTGGTGGTCCGGGTGGTATTGGTGGTAGTACTGGTACTGGTGGTGGTACTGGTACTGGTGGTGGTGGTACTGGTGGTGGTACTGGTACTGCTGGTGGGAATGGTTCTGGTAGTGGTGGTACTGGTGGTGATGGTACTGGTGGTGATGGTGGTACTGGTGGTGGTGGTACTGGTGGTGGTGGTACTGGTGGTGGTGGTACTGGTGGTATTGGTGGTGGTATTGGTGGTGGTACTGGTGGTGGTGGTATTGGTGGTGGTACTTGTGGTGGTGGTGGTAGTGGTACTGGTGGCGGTAGTGGCACTGGTGGTGGTGGTACTGGTGGTGGTGGTAGTGGTACTGGTGGTAGTGGTACTGGTGGTAGTGGTACTGGTGGCACTGGTGGTGGTGGTACTGGTGGTGGTAGTGGTACTGGTGGTGGTGGTGGTGGTGGTAGTGGTACTGGTGGTGGTAGTACTGGTACTGTGGTGGTGGTAGTACTGGTACTGTGGTGGTAGTACTGGTACTGTGGTCGTAGTACTGGTACTGGTGGTAGTGGTACTAGTGGTGGTACTGGTGGTAGTGGTACTAGTGGTGGTAGTGGTACTAGTGGTGGTGGTACTGGTGGTGATGGTACTGGTGGTGGTACTGGAGGTATTGGTGGTGGTACTGGTGGTGGTGGTGGTGGTACTGGTGGTGGTGGTACTGGTGGTGGTGGTAGTGGTGGTGGTGGTACTGTTAGTGGTACTGGTATTGGTGGTGGTATTGGTGGTGGTCCGGGTGGTATTGGTGGTGGTACTGGTGGTGGTACTGGTGGTGGTGGTAGTACTGGTGGTGGTGGTAGTACTGGTGGTGGTGGTGATGGTAGTGGTACTGGTGGTACTGGTGGTACTGGTGGTGGTGGTACTGGTGGTGGTACTGGTGGTGGTGGTGGTACTGGTGGTGGTGGTACTGGTGGTGGCGGTACTGTGGTGGCGGTGGTGGTGGTACTGGTACTGGTGGTGGTACTGGTGGTGGTACTGGTGGCGGTACTGGTCGTGGCGGTACTGGTCGTGGCGGTACTGGTCGTGGCGGTACTGGTCGTGGCGGTACTGGTCGTGGTGGTACTGGTCGTGGTGGTACTGGTCGTGGTGGTACTGGTGGGATTGGTGGTGGTGGTACTGGTGGTGGTGGTATTGGTGGTGGTGGCATTGGTGGTGGTGGCATTGGTGGTGGTGGTACTTTTACTGGTGGTACTGGTGGTGGTAGTGGTACTGGTGGTGGTAGTGGTGGTGGTGGTGGCACTGGTGGCGGCACTGGTGGTGGTGGTACTGGTTATACTGGTGGTGGTAGTGGTACTGGTGGTAGTGGTACTGGTTGTAGTGGTGGTACTGGCAGTGGTGGTAGTACTGGTGGTGGTGGTAGTACTGGTACTGTGGTGGTGGTACTGGTGTGGTGGTACTGGTGGTAGTGGTACTAGTGGTGGTGGTACTGGCACTGGTGGTGGTGGTGGCATTGGTGGTGGTACTGGTGGTTCTGGTACTGGTGGTACTGGTGGTGGCATTGGTGGTGGTACTGGTATTGGTACTGGTGGTGGTACTGGTGGTACTGGTGGTATTGGTGGTACTGGTGGTGGCGGTATTGGTGGTGGTACTGGTGGTACTGGTACTGGTGGTGGTCTCGTCTGAACAAAGGTGCGCCCCGCTATTAAAGTGAAAGCGCAGAATGGGGCGCTTTTACAAATAAAAGCATTTGTTTCTCAAGTCGACAAAGAAATGCTTTTTTTAAATTTTATTTTATAAAATCGCCCCATTCCGCGCTTTCATTTTAATAGCGGCCGCGCACCTTTGTTTAGACGAGAGCAGTCTAAAGAAAGTAGCGAGCCACCATTAAAGATAAAGCTCGGAATAGGGCGCTTGTTTAAAAAAAAAAAAAAAAGCGTTGGCATAGCCAATAGGTCTCGCCTTTGGGACCTTATAAGTGCTTAGCCATGCAACACTTGATGTTGTTGCACCAAGGATATTGTACTGGATAACTAAACGCTTATAAGGTCCCAAAGGGGAGACCTATTGGCTATGCCAATGCTTGTTTTGTTTGTTTTTTTAAAGGACAAGCAGTGCTATCAGGCTCCGGCTGCCACTTAGTCCACCGCATCCCACGTAGACGCTGCAACCATCTTTGAATGGTTTTAAAGCCAATTCAAAAGCGGTCGCCAGTGTATGTGAATCCCTATCTCAACTGTGAGACTGTTCTCCTGCTTCCCAAATCTGTTAAATACAAATTATGTAAAAAGAACATCCATTTCTGAGCTGCCCGGCTCATCCTACCCACGTTTCACGCCAGATTTGAAATACTGATGGTTTGGGCTTCCCGGAATTCAACTGGTTGAGAGGTGGAGAGAGAGGTGGAGGTAGAGGTGGAGAGAGAGGTAGAGGTGGAGAGAGAGGTAGAGGTGGAGAGAGTGGTAGAGGTGGAGAGAGTGGTAGAGGTGGAGAGAGTGGTAGAGGTGGAGAGAGTGGTAGAGGTGGAGAGAGTGGTAGAGGTGGAGAGAGTGGTAGAGGTGGAGAGAGTGGTAGAGGTGGAGAGAGTGGTAGAGGTGGAGAGAGAGGTAGGGGTAGAGAGAGGTGGAGAGAGTGGTAGGGGTAGAGAGAGGTGGAGAGAGAGGTAGGGGTACAGAGAGGTGGAGAGAGAGGTAGGGGTACAGAGAGGTGGAGAGAGAGGTAGGGGTACAGAGAGGTGGGGAGAGAGGTAGAGAGAGGTAGAGGTGTAGAGAGAGGTAGAGGTGTAGAGAGAGGTGTAGAGAGGTGTAGAGAGTGGTGTAGAGAGTGGTGTAGAGAGTGGTGTAGAGAGTGGTGTAGAGAGTGGTGTAGAGAGTGGTGTAGAGAGTGGTGTAGAGAGTGGTGTAGAGAGTGGTAGAGAGTGGTAGAGAGTGGTAGAGAGTGGTGTAGAGAGTGGTAGAGGTGGAGAGAGTGGTAGAGGTGGAGAGAGTGGTAGAGGTGGAGAGAGTGGTAGAGGTGGAGAGAGTGGTAGAGGTAGAGGTGGAGAGAGGTAGAGGTAGAGGTGGAGAGAGGTAGAGGTGGAGAGAGGTAGAGGTGGAGAGAGGTAGAGGTAGAGAGAGGTAGAGAGAGGCAGAGAGAGGCAGAGAGAGAGGTGTTGTGAATCACTATGTTTATGTGAATCAGGTGTGGTAACTTCTGTACTTAATTTTTACTGAAAGGTATATTGATTAAAGGGGTAAAAGAAAGAGAAATAGAGAGAAGAAAGAATAAAAGCGTGAACGGAAGAGCAAAAAAAGTGCAAGATAACGAGAAGCCACACAAAGAGATCCCGGACTGACAGTAACTTTCATCATTTGGATCCAAATTATTCCCTTTTGAAAGTCAAGCTGATAACGGGATGTGTCTTGCAGACCAGAACAAAAGGCAGCAGGCGACCAGGCTGTAGCAAGAGCTGCACGCGAGAGAGAGAGGGGGAGCAGGAGGTGAGCCCGGGAGTGGTGCGTGCGTGTGCAGTCTGCTCATTTTCAAGCACTGCACTCGTGCTTGTGGCACGCCCCTGCTCGCTCCCGCAAGGTGGATGCCGCCACAAGCACGAGTGTGTGCTTGAAAATTAGCAGAGCGACGGCTAAAGGCCCTCCTATGCAGCGCATGCGCGCTGCGTAGGCGAGACCTAAAAATGTAGTCCATGAACAACTACATAAAGGCCTACAGTGTAATGAAACTGTAGTTGGCTGGTGCTCCTGGCTTCCAAATAGAAGCGATGTATCTGGAGCACCGGCCAACAAGGAGCCAGTAAACAAAAGCGGTGGAGCTATGAACCAATAGCAGGCAGCAGCTGAAATTACACTCTGTAGAGTATTTACAGGAGGTCTTGCAGACAGCGCATGCGCGCTGATGCTCGACCTAAAAAAAGTGCCCATCATTGCTAAAGCTGGCGTCCCACCAGTGCTCTTTAGATTTACTTACTTAAAACTTTATTCGATCTTTTCAGTTAAGGCCATAGAAGTACATAAACAAGATCAATCAAGCCCCAATACAATCACCAACATTGCACTCCCCAGTTCATATTCATTTGAATCAGAGCGCAATTCATTGTGACCATCTACAATAAAAAACATACAAAATACTGTATAAAATTTTAAATAAAAAATACAATTTTTCTTCAAAGGCTAAAAAACTTTTCCCCAATGAGTTATAAAAGAGATCATCAGCCATCAAAGCCCAACTGTTTCCTTTCACCCATGCACGCCCACCAATAGCGTGCCACTGCATAGCAAACCAGGGGATTGGGCAATGACTTTAAGAAGTATAGTGCAGGGGGCGTGGCCGAGCCAAGCAGCAAGATGGCCGCTTGGTAAAGGGGATCTGCCGGCCGAGCACAAAATCCGACAGGAATCCTGCTTTAAACTGCCCATCCTGACAAAAACAAGCCTGATGCGGGTATAATACGCTGCGCTGCACACAATAAGGCGCCCGTGGGCCCGAAACTCGGCGCGGAAGCGGCCCACTTGCGGTGGTGGACTGGCGGCCTGGCAGGGGCGGTGAAGCGCTGAGGGAAAGACCGCAGCGGTGAACGGACCTGGACACGTCAGCTGCTGGCGCATCGAGTCACACACCCGCCTACAGACGAGCACCCACGGCGCACCCAGGGCAGATCAAGGTGCGCTGGAGGGGCTACTGAAGTGCCGGAAGAAGTGGACTCCGGGACCCGACTTCGCTCCTGTGGCGCCATCGGCGGAGTGAGTACCGAAACTGAGGCATCGGCTGCGGTGAAGGCGGGTGAAGGCGGGTGAAGGCGGAGCGGCTGGGTGAAGGCGGAGCGGCTGTGGCCGCGGTGTGGCGGGGTGCGCATTGTGGGGTTGCGGTCCTCCGGGGCGCTCCCTCCCTTTCCCCCCCTGCGCGGCGGCCTCCGGCCTGCGGCTGAGCACGCCGGGACCATTGCATTGCAGAGCGCGGACCCCCAGGTGCTACGCGGGCCCACAAAGAACGCACACATCGGCCGGAGCCCAGCTGAGCCCATCGGAGCTGCCAGGGAGCGAGAGACTGGGGTCCTGGGTGTTGGGCTGAACTGACTGCTGCGGCGGGCCAGTGAGTGGTGGATTGCACCGGGGCCGCGTCGCCATTCGAGGCCCGGACGCCGCCGTTGGCGCATGATCATCGCGCGCTGCTGAGGCCATAATTGTAGACGGCGCTGGCCTGACCGGCTCCAAGATCCAGGAATCCATCGGCGCCCGGAGCCATAGCCCAAGGACCTGCTGGGAAGACCGGGCACAGAACGGTGGGCCGGCCTAGACAACACACGCCGCCGACCGCTGACCTGAAACTGGCTGCATACCCCAACCGCCAACGACTAGCGAAGAGCCTACCCAACGCACGGTGCGGCGGCCGTGGAAGCTGTCACTGGGAGTGGAGGTAGGCCAGGGGGTGGCTCCCAGTGGCGCTTTTGGGCCTACATAAACACGTACTGGCGCGGCGGAGGGGAGGCTGCTGTAGCTGGAGGTGCGTACTGGGCCCACTCTGCTCACACATAACTTGCTCCTGGGAACAACAGGGTGTGTATACCGGGGCCTCTGCTCCCTCTCCGCGTCTTGAAAGCCTGCCAACCCTAGATGGTACTGCCACAGCGCAGGGGCACAATGGGGAAGGCTGACAACAAACAGCCGAAAATAACATTTGACAAACGCAGCACCAGGCACGCAGATGGCGAGCTAATGTCGCAGAAGACTGTACCGGAAACACAAATGGAACCGGAACACGACAAAGACATAAAAACCTTGCTCCGCGACGTGAAAGGCTGCCTTAAGGAAATAGATGCTAAGATTGACTCCCTTGCAGTCCGAATGGACCAGGTATCGCACAAAGTAGACAAACACGAGTCGCAGCTCAAGGAGCTGGAAACACGAGTCTCGGACACGGATGCCCTCCAAGCTGAGACACAAGAAAGCCTCTTACGTATGGATAAGGTACTGGAGGTCATAAAAACGAGTAATGAAGACCTTGAGGCGCGCTCACGAAGGAACAAATTACGCATCACGGGTGTACCAGAGTCCACAGCCATAACTAACATGGAGAAGTACGTGGAGGGACTCCTTCAGGACCTGTTCGGGACTGACCTTTCAGTAATGTTCCTGGTGGAACGGGCCCATCGCACTCTGGGACCGCGGCTGCCGCCGGGTGCTCCCCCGAGACGGATACTGGCCCGGCTCCTTAACTATAGGGACAGAGACACAATTCTCCGCTTGGCCCGAGAACGAGGGACTGTACAATATCAGAACAACGTCATCTCACTATACCCCGACTTCACACAGGCGGTCCAGGCTGCGAGGAGGGAGTTCCTACCGGCCAAGAAACTGTTCCAGAAAGCTGGAATTAAGTATTCCATGTTGTACCCGGCCAAACTCCGTGTTCATACAAATGGCAAGCCGCCTTTTTTTACAGAAGCTAGCACTGCAATGAAATTCGCAAAACAACAAGCACGGATGCAACGAGACAAAGAACGCGACAAGGACAACTCTTCACAGAGCCAGCTCAGTGACAATGACTAGCGTACCACTCTGCTATCGAGTCCCAGGTGGCTCCGATCTCAATTTCGTCCCTTCATAGGAGAGGGTCCTTCATCGGTTTCTTTAATATGTTTCTGCACGGGTGAAATTACAAGTATATGGTAGTTCACAATGCTCGGCCACCCTGTTACGTAGTAACAGGCAGTACGCCGGCAACCTCACGCCCCCTCTAGGATGATTCCCTGTTTCTAAGAATTATTGGGCTATTGACTTTTAAAGGGTGGTTAAGTTTGAATCTCGACCTGATTGGGGGTTGGAGTGGGTGGTGGGTGGGAAGGGATTGTTTCTTTCTATGTATTGTTCATTGCATTGTGCCTGATGTTTCACAACTGAAGAGATGCGATTTGCACATGTCCTACACTCTCCTGGGCTTGCTACCAAATACTGGAGTGGATTCTCCGACATGCCACCAGGAACGTGTTCTGTAGCAGAACTGGAAATTATTAGAGCCATGTACCATTTTACACCAGCCTGTCTACTTTAACATGCTTAACCTGGAATGTACGCGGTCTAAATGACCACAGAAAAATGTGCCTCATACACTCTCACCTATCCAGATACTCGGCGGCGATCTGCCTCCTCCAGGAAACCCATCTTAGGGACACGGCCTGTGACAGGCTGAAGTCCAACAGATGGAGTGATGTGTTTACCTCATGCTATTCTAATTACTCCTGTGGGGTTGCTATTTTAATTCGGAGGGGGACCCCCTGGCAAACCATAAAGGTGCTTAGCGACACTGACGGCCGCTATGTGTTGGCGCTTGGGGTGTTGTTTCACCGTAGAGTTCTCATTGCCAATGTCTACGGACCGAACACAGATGACCCCTCTTTTTTCCAACAAGTATGGCATGCCATCCAGTCCATGGGCGATGCGTTGCTAATTTGGGGTGGTGATTTCAATACAGTTCTATCATTAAGCATGGATAGGGTGGGAGCCTCGCGTACACATCACCCTCAAGCAGCAGCAACTTTACAACAGATAATGGAAGATGGCGGTTTGATAAGACACCTGGCGGAGCCTCCACCCCAACGCCCGGGAGGTTACATGTATTACGCAGCAACATAATGCATGGTCACGCTTAGACTTTTGGCTCATTTCTCCCGATCTGCACTCATGGGTTTCAGCTGCGTCCCACCATGCTCGCACGCTTTCGGACCACTCTCCAGTCACCTTGACCCTCCAGATACCCCTACCTTATAGACAGCCCTTCACTTGGCGCCTGCCACCCAATGCTTTACTAGACACCGCCTTCAGAGAGGAGCTACACTCGCACATTACAGAGTACTTTGATAGGAACACGGGGTCTGTGGATTCGGTCGGGAACTTATGGGAGGCTTTCAAGGTGGTAATACGGGGACATTGTATAGCGGGGCAAAACAGGGTACTCAAAGACATACGTGGCTGTCTTGACCGTCTAGACTCGGCGATACACACACTTGAACAACAGTATTTCGCGACACCATCGGCGGGGACATTGGGGCAGATTCGTAGCAAATTGACTGCATACCAAGAGGAGGCCGATAGGGAGATAAGATTTCTCCATAAATATGCGATTGCAAGGAGATATGGGGAGGGTGATCGACCCGGGAAGACACTCGCGAACCTACTGAGGCCGCCTAGGGGAGCCACCTTCATCACAGCTCTCCACACCCCGGACAATGACATGGTACACTCCCCCCCGGAGATCTTAGCCACCATGTGTAATTTTTACACACAACTATACACATCCCAAGTGACGCCTTCGGACTCGGTCCTGAAGGATTACTTCGATTCCATAGCCCTAGTATGGTTCCACAACGCACACAGGAAATATCTAGATGTACCATTTACGGTGGAGGACGTCCGTCAGGTTATTGGCAGCATGCGGGCAGATAAGGCGCCGTGAGCAGGCGGCCTCACTGCGCAGTTTTACAAAGAATATTCGGAAGCACTCGCCCCCCACCTCCTGGCGGTGTATCAGGAAGCGTTGCAGGTGGGAATCCTCCCGGCATCAATGAGAGAGGCAATCATATTTGCCCTTCTCAAGCCAGACAAGGACCCCCAGCAGTGTGAGTACTATCGTCCGCTTTCCTTGATTAATTTGGACGCAAAGATTTTTGCAAAACTCTTGGCCACCAGACTCCAGCCGTTGCTCCCATTGATAGACCTCCCAGACCAATCCGGTTTTGTACCGGGTAGAGCAACCTCGCACAATCTCAGAACGCTATTTGGGCTGTTACATTACATGGCGCCGCATGTGCCTGCTGCAGCTGCGCTTTTAGATGCCTCGAAGGCATTTGACTCGCTTGAATGGGGATTTCTTTTTCCTTTGCTCAACAGGATAGGTCTAAGCCCGATTTTCATCAAGCAAATCCAGCTTCTTTACACACGGCCCACGGCGCGTCTTAGAGTCAATGGGCTGATCTCCGAGCCACTGACTATAACGCGCGGCACCAGACAGGGATGTCCTCTGTCGCCGTTACTGTTCGCGATCGCAACAGAACCTCTGGCGGCACGACTGCGCCAACATCACGCAAACAGGGGGATTGGCTTTACAACCAGGGCGCTCACCGTGTCCATGTACGCGGACGACATCACGCTCTATATGGTGCATCCCAAAGACAACCTGGCACCCATGACAAGGGAGGTGGTTCGATTCGGGGGATTATCGGGGGTAAACATAAACTCGAGCAAATCCGTTATCCATCCACTCACGCCTGGTACTCAGGCCTTTACCACTGATTACCCGTTAGTATGGGCCTCGGGCCCCATTCGCTATCTGGGGGTATGGTTCAGCACCGACCTACAGGAACTATGGACCGCTAACTATGGGAGGGTGGTGGCTTGGATTAAAGATAGGATAAGACGATGGAAGACTCTTCCTCTCTCCCTGGCGGGCCGCATAGCGATAGCTAAAATGATAATATTGCCTAAATTACTTTATCTCTTTGTAAATATTCCACTTCCGCTCCCAATACATTTTTTAAAACGGTTGAGATCGCTTATGATAGAACTAGTATGGGCAGGGGGTCAACCAAGGATAGCCTTGGAAGTTTTGACACTACCGCAGGAACAGGGGGGGAATGGCAGCCCCAGACTGCATCCTTTATGCATACAGTGCACAGGCGCAATTCTTACATTTCTGGGCTCACCCCACTCCCTATCAACCACATGTATCCATAGAAATAGGTCGTGCGGCCCCCTTACCAATATCGACAGCACTTTTTCACCCCTACAAGCGCCCTCGTGGGGAAATAGATACTGTACAAGTCATGCGATGGGCATGGGAGGGACTTCGCAAACGGGCGCACCAAGAGGTACTCTACGCACCATCCATGCCACTTCTCAACAATCCCCTGTACCCCCCTCTCATGGAGCGAAAGGCACAGGAGCGTGCAAGCATGCACAATCTAGCAGTAGGTGGAGACCTCTATCCCAATGATACATTTCTCACCCTGCAACACATGTGTTCACCCAAAGAGCCGTCAGCTCTTGATATGCTATTGTATTACCAACTCCGCGCATCTTGTAAGAGCAAATTTTCCACATTCCCAGCGCCCCCGCCAACCCTGCCGGCGCTTGAAAACCTGCTGGCGGTGGAGTCGGGACGGAAACTTATTTCACGCATGTACAAACACACACAGAGAACCTCCCCGATAATGATCCCCCCATCGCGCATGGCATGGAGAGAAGAGTTAGGTGCACCCCTTACAGATGAGCAATGGGCGTTGAGTTGCAAACAGCTGGAGCGACTATCGCCCAATTCATTTTAAGTATCTTCATCGCCTTTACCGGACCCCCATACAATTACATAAAATGGGACTCCGTGAAGATGACGGTTGCTGGAAATGCGGTACCCCACATGCAACTTTCTTGCATCTAGCCTGGAGCTGCAGGCCCATAGCGAACTTCTGGCTTGAAATTTTCCAACACATTCAACACATTACCGGGTTGGACCTCCCCTGCACCCCCCTCACGTCCCTGCTCGGGGTGCTAGAGACAGTAGCCCCTAAATTGCGTAAATTGCCCGAGATGCTCCTATTGATGGCAAAAAGACAGATAGCGTTGCATTGGGGTGCAGCCCGAGCCCCGTTGATTAAAGATTGGGTCAAGAATGTTACTTATTGCAGGACACAGTTGTCAAATTATTGGGAACTTCAGCCTACCAAATCTCGACCCAAAGACATCTGGGAACAGTTTGTAACTTGGCTGAATTCCAGGGTGGGTGAGGACTAATGTATGGCTAGAATGTTATATGTCCCCGAATGAGGTACCCACTGGCTTGTGTTAAGCGGACTTGTCCTGGAGATGTAAGTGAAGATGTTATACTATGTAAGCTTATTCCAATTGTAGTTTCATGTTACAGAACCCACACTGAGGCCCGTACACTAGGCTGGTCCGCCTGGAATACTGTTGTGTCAGGTATAATCTCGTACAGTATGGCACTAAATTGTATGTTTATGGATATGTCAGATGTAATTTTGAATAATATGGCACTGCACGTTTCTTTTTTGTTGCATGGTTATGAAAATGCAAATAAAAAGCAATTTAAAAAAAAAAGAAAAAAAAAAAGAAGTATAGTGCAACCCTACACTGTACCAACTTAAACCGCTTTAAAATTGGGACGATATATATCCATTCTTTCTTTCTTATAATACCGACAAAAAAACAAAAAATTTAAATGAAGATCGGACTGAGGTGAGTTCCCGTCACAGGGCCACTGTAGTAAATATCTGTGTTTGAACCTCTTTTGTTGAAAACCCAGCATCAGTGGAAGGAGGTTCAGACGAAAGCGTGTTAAAATGAATTTATGTTGTAGGAGCAGAATATCCACTAGGTACGAATAGCCACCCTCTATTAGAGGAGGGACTAGTTGATAGGCAAGGACCGACTGTTTGTTGTAGTTCCTCTCCCTTCTGAGGTATTGGGCCCTTTTAATGAAAATTTTTGCCTGGATATTCTGCTGCAGGATCTTTGAATAATTCCTTTTGTCCCAGGTTTGTCAATTCAATTGCTTTGGCCTGGTAGATCTTCTTAATGGGGACTAGTGGCTTTGAGCCCAGTTTTTGGGAGAAGACCTTAATTGCCATTAGGCTTCTTTCCAATCCCAACGCTCTTCCCTCCACCAATTGTTGCCACGTTTGATTTTTATCAAAGAGGACCCCCAAACAAGGGAAGGAATTCACTATCCCAATGGTGGTGGTGGTGTGCTGAGCCCCTGACGGCGGGAACGGATCCACGGCCGGCGGCGGCGAGGGTGCCTCTCTAACCGGGCCTCCCTGTGTGGTGGTGTTGTTTAGTAGGGCGGGGCCTGATTCGGACCTGTTTCTGCGGGTGCGGGCCTGGTGTGGGCCGCGGCCTGCGCGCCGTCGCTGGGTGCCGGTGCGCGCGGGTGGTCGCAGGCCGCATTTGCCTGGGCTCAGCTACATGTTGCTGCGAGCCCGCCCGCCTTTGTGGCCGATACCCTGCTTGGTGTCCCGGTGGAGCTCCACCTACCTTGGCCCTATCTTGCACTGAGGCCGAGTGCTTTGGACTGTCCCTACTATATCGCTTGGGGCCTGGAACTGCATGTGTGCCACGCTGCTGCTTACCGGCTTGCTTCCACCTCCGCCTGTAGCATGCTGGCTGCCTGCCGTCGGAGCGAGATGTGATCGATGCTGATATTTCTCTTTGGCTGGCTGCTCTCTACTCTCTGTGTGCTGTCCAGGGAGCTGTTTGGTGGTCTATTGGGGGTCTCGTTGGACTTCCTTTACCTCTGTGACTGGTGTCCTGTCCTATACATGCGGACCCCTGGCTGTGCACTACAACTGGAGGAGCTACGCTGATAGCGTTCACCCTGAGACTGCTGGGGCCTGCCCTTTGTGCACCTTGTCGAGTTTATATCTGTGCTGTGGTGGGGTTGTTCTGGCCTGGGCCTTGCTGCTGGACTATCCTTGCTGTGGCCCCCTTGTGCATCGCTTCGCTGCAGGCCTCTGGAGCTGCTGTGGCCCCTTTATCCAAGATACGCTGTGTTTGTTGGATATACCACTGCATTGGGCCTACGCCACGTGTCACTTTGTAAAGGAGGGCCATTGTTAGTATTTCTGTCTGTGGTGGTGTTCTCGCTCTCTTGACCCTCCTGGTGTGGTGTACAGGCGGGAGCACTTCTTCTCTGGGTACGCCACTGGCCTCGCTGAGCTGGTTGCAGCACGTGCCCTCTCTACACGGATCTCGTGGCCTTAGTGGTGTCCGTTTGGGGGGTGTCCTCTTTATCTACACTCCCCTTTCAGATAGATTGGCTCAGATTGCGGACATTATGGGGAGGACCGATAAATCCCAACCTCGCCTTACGTTTGAGGCGCGCAAACCCACCAAGACTCCACAAAAGGCAGCCTCGGTTTCAGAGGCAGATGCCCAGGATGGGGGGGCCTCCACTATCGAGATAACATTGCTGGCCATGCAGCGTAGCCTCCAGTCTATAGAGGGTACGATGGCGGCTGTGAATCACTGCCTGGACCACATGTCAGCGCAGCTTGAAAAGCAAAACACCTGCATGGGGGAAGTCGAGCAGCGTGCGTCTGCGACGGAGGATGGTCTGAGCGATGTTGCTGGGAAAACACTTAATATGGAGAAGGTTCTCTCCCTTATCCAAGCCAAGAATGAGGACTTGGAAGCCCCGCTCCCGGCGTAATAACATTCGAATTACGGGGCTGCCGGAATCAACGAATGTGGGCAAAATGAAGACATTTGTTGAAAACTTGATCAAGGATATTTTTGGTACTGATCAGCTTTCTACTATGTTTATTATTGAGCGGGCTGATCGCTCCCTCGCAGCTAGGCCGGTCCCGGGCTCTCCACCCCGCCCCATTATTGCACGGGTGTTGAATTATAGGGACCGTGATGTCATTTTGCGCATGGCTAGAGATAAGGGTACTATTGAATATCAAGGCAACACACTCTCGTTCTTCCCTGATTTTACTGTTTCTGTGCAGGCTGCGCGAAGGGAGTTTGGGGCTGTCAAAAAGATTTTACAATCCGAGGGGGTTCCTTATGCCATGTTATACCCTGCCCACCTGCGGATAGGCCCTGATGGAGACTCAAATTTTCACCAATCCCAAGGCGGCTCTGGAGCATTCAAAGCATCTGAAGAGGAGGCGAGGCGAATCCCGGACACCATCGGATAATGAGGAACAGTAGGACTGTGGGGCGCGCTTAAATAATTCGCCCTGCCACAAAGTTGTTTTTTTTTGGGCCGCCATTTTTTGACCTGTGTAATGATATGTCTCTTATCTGTCTTCCTTAACTTTCTCCTTGTGCAGGTGGACATTGTTGATGCTTTCTTATATATGCACGCTTTCTTTGCAATGAGGTTTACCTGATAGTATTTCTTTTACCAGGCACAGATACTAGTTTATGCTCAGCCACCTCCTACCCGATAGGAGGCTACCCCATCTACGTATTGCCTTTTTTTTTCCTAGTTGGGGATGGGCTGGTGAGGGTCGGGATGGCTTTGGCGAGTTGGGGACGCTGAAGTGGGTGGAGGGATGGGGGGTGGAGGGTGAGGGGGGATGACCGGCAGTTTCTATTTTTGGTTTTGTGGTATTCATCTCTTTGCTTGCACTTGTGGATACATGTCTCTGACATATCCAACTGTCAGGTTTTTTAAAACTATATCGACTCAATGAGTAACCTGGAATGTTCGCGGCCTAAACACCCCCAAAAAGATTCGGTTTGTATTAGCTTATTTAGACAGGATGGACGTCCAGATAGCCTACTTACAGGAAACTCATCTCACCAAATTGTCGGAAAAAAACGTAGGTGGTCGATGGGCAGGGGTGCGAATGGCGTCCTCATATTCCAGCTATGCTCGGGGAGTGATGATTCTGGTTAAGCGAGGGGTCCCATTTACGGTTACACGAACTGAGACGGATGACTTAGGCCGGATTTCGCTGGTACATGGTCAGCTGGGTGGAGCAAGTGTGCTTTTGGTGAATGTGTATGGACCCAATATCGATGATCCGGCTTTCTTTGCGGATGTCTGGCGCCGCATCGCGGGCTTTCCAGATGCGGAGATACTCTGGGGTGGTGACTTTAATGTTTGTCTGGATGTTGCTGTTGACCGTATGGGTAGTGAGATGACACGACCTAAGCAGGCTTCTGAGACATTGCTGGGACTGATGGATGCAGGACGTTTGCATGATGTGTGGGGTTTGCAATATCCTGGGGTGCGCGAGAGCACCTTTGTTTCCTCTGTACATGGGACTTGGTCCCGCCTGGATTTCTGGCTTGTCACTGCGGCTGTGTGTACTTGGGCAGTTGGGGTGCGCCGTATGGCTCGGACGCTGTCGGATCATTCTCCTGTACTCCTGGAGCTGCAGGTTCCTGCATGCAAGCGACCCCCATTCATGTGGCGGTTGCAGCCATCCTCATTAACTGACTCAGTCTTTAGGCACACGGTCGGTGAGGCCATTCGCAATTTTTTTAGGGAGAATGAGGGCTCGGTTGACAGCGCTGGCGTCATGTGGGAAGCATTTAAGGTAACTATTAGGGGAATTTGTATGGGGGCACAGGCAGGCGTCTTGAGAGATTTGAGACGTAGGATTCACAAACTAGCTGCGGAAATTTCTACTTTAGAACGTGCCTATGAGAAGGACCCTTCTCCAGCGACATTATCTGTGATCCGGGAGCTGGTGACCGAACATAACGACACTGTCGATCAAGAGATGGTTCACAGGTCCAGACGTAGTAAGGCTAGATATTACGGTGAGGGGGGCAGGCCCAGCCGCTCGCTTGCACAGAAGTTAGCTGCTCCACGCAGTCAGGAGTATATCACAGAGATGCTTGATGATGCGGGGGAGGCTCATTACACCACATCTGAGATTAGTGGGACCATACTTGATTTCTATACTAGACTATACGAAAATAAGGCCATGGTACAGCCGGAAGACATACACTCTTATTTGGATGATGTCGCTCTTGGTTGGCTGTCCTTGGACCATAGGGAATATCTTACTCAACCTTTTGATGTGGAGGACGTAAAGCTTGGTATTATGTCCCTCCCCACATGTAAAGCGGCGGGATTGGACGGGCTCCCTAGCGAGTTTTATAAGACAGTTGTGGATGATTTGGCCCCCTGACTCCTTGAGGTCTACGCGGAGGCGTATGATACTGGTCGTCTCCCGCCCTCTTTGAAGGAAGCCGTCTCGGTTATGCTGTTAAAGCCTGATAAGGCATCTAACCGTTGTGACTCCTATCGGCCCTTTGCAATTATTAACATTGACGCGAAGATTTTGGCAAAGATGATCGCTCTCCGGCTACAGCCTCTGGTTCCCCTGCTGGTGCTCCCTGACCAGTCAGGGTTTGTGCCTGCCCGGTCTACCATGCATAATTTGCGCACACTCTTTGCCACCCTACATTATTTTGACTCAGATTTTCAGGCCGTGGCGGTGCTGCTTGACGCAGCAAAAGCATTTGATTCCCTTCAATGGGATTATATGTTCACTGTACTCACAAGAATGGGACTCCCCCCGTTTTTTAGGTCTCGCCTAGGCAGCGTGCATGCGCTGTCTAGGAGATGACCTTTAGAAATCGGTCTGCTCCTTTTCAAGCACAGCACACTCGTGCTTGTGCTGGCATCCACCTTGCGGGAGCGAGCAGCGGTGCGCGTGCTAATTGAAAACATATGGCTCTCGCGCCGCCGCTGCTCGCTCCCGCAAGGCAGAGGGCAGCACAAGCACGAGTGCTTCAAAACAGCTGCTGCTTGTTTGAGTTCCAGCAGGCAGACACAGCACACCTCCCCCACTTGGGATCAGGTTACTGCGGCCGCGTCATTAAACACAGCTCGGGCCGCGCTTTTTTTTTTTTTTTCATTCTCCCCCCCTCACTCTCTTTTGCTCGCACTCTCTCTCTCTTTTGCTCGCACTCTCTCTCTCTTTTGCTCGCACTCTCTCTCTCTTTTGCTCGCACTCTCTCTCTCTTTTGCTCGCACTCTCTCTCTCTTTCGCTCGCGCACTCTTTCGCTCGCGCACTCTTTCGCTCGCGCACTCTTTCGCTCACGCACTCTTTCGTCACAGCACTCTTTCGCTCGCGCACTCTTCGCTCGCGCACTCTTTCGCTCGCGCACTCTTTCGCTCGCAGCACTCTTTCGCTCGCGCGACTCTTTCGCTCGCAGACTCTTTCGCTCGCGCGACTCTTTCGCTCGCAGCACTCTTTCGCTCGCGCACTCTTTCGCTCGCGCACTCTTTCGCTCGCGCACTCTTTCGCTCGCGCACTCTTTCGCTCGCACTCTTTCGCTCGCACTCTTTCGCTCGCACTCTTTCGCTCGCACTCTCTCTCTCTCGCACTCTCTCTCTCTCGCACTCTCTCTCTCTCGCTCTCTCTCTCTCTCGCACTCTCTCTCTCTCGCACTCTCTCTCTCGCACTCTCTCTCTCTCTCGCACTCTCTCTCTTTCTCGCACTCTCTCTCTTTCGCTCGCACTCTCTCTCTCTTTCGCTCGCACTCTCTTTCGCAGACTCTCTCTTTCGCTCGCACTCTCTCTTTCACTCGACTCTCTCTTTCGCTCGCACTCTCTCTTTCGCTCGCACTCTCTCTCTTTCGCCAGCACTCTCTCTTTCGCTCGCACTCTCTTTCAGCTCGCACTCTCTTTCGTCAGACTCTCTTTCGCTCGACTCTCTCTTTCGCTCGCACTCTCTCTCTTTCGCTCGCACTCTCTCTCTTTCGCTCGCACTCTCTCTTTCGCTCGCACTCTCTCTTTCGCTCGCACTCTCTTCTTTCGCTCGCACTCTCTCTTTCGCTCGCACTCTCTCTTTCGCTGCACTCTCTCTCTTCGCTCGCACTCTCTCTTTCGCTCGCACTCTCTCTTTCGCTCGCACTCTCTCTCTCTTTCGCTCGCACTCTCTCTCTCTTCTTCACACACTCTCTCTTTCGCTCGCACTCTCTCTCTTTCGCTCGCACTCTCTCTCTTTCGCTCGCACTCTCTCTCTTTCGCTCGCACTCTCTCTCTTTCGCTCGCACTCTCTCTCTTTCGCTCGCACTCTCTCTCTTTCGCTCGCACTCTCTCTTTCGCTCGCACTCTCTCTCTCTTTCGCTCGCACTCTCTCTCTCTTTCGCTCGCACTCTCTCTCTCTTTCGCTCGCACTCTCTCTCTTTCGCTCGCACTCTCTCTCTTTCGCTCGCACTCTCTCTCTCTTTCGCTCGTTACTCTCTCTTTCGCTCGCACACTCTCTTTCGCTGCGCACACTCTCTTTCGCTCAGCTCTCTCTCTCTTTCGCTCGCACTCTCTCTCTTTCGCTCGCACTCTCTCTTTCGCTCGCACTCTCTCTCTTTCGCTCGCACTCTCTCTTTCGCTCGCACTCTCTCTTTCGCTCGCACTCTCTCTTTCGCTCGCACTCTCTCTTTCGCTCGCACTCTCTCTTTCGCTCGCACTCTCTCTTTCGCTCGCACTCTCTCTTTCGCTCGCACTCTCTTTCGCTCGCACTCTCTTTCGCTCGCACTCTCTCTCTTTCGCTCGCACTCTCTCTCTCTTCGCTCGCACTCTCTCTCTTCGCTCGCACTCTCTCTTTCGTCGCACTCTCTCTTTCGCTCGACTCTCTCTTTCGCTCGCACTCTCTCTTTCGCTCGCACTCTCTCTTTCGCTCGCACTCTCTCTCTTTCGCTCGCACTCTCTCTTTCGCTCGCTCTCTCTCTCTTTCGCTCGCACTCTCTCTCTCTTTCGCTCGCACTCTCTCTCTCTTTCGCTCGCACACACTCTCTTTCGCTCGCACTCTCTCTCTTTCGCTCGCACTCTCTCTCTTTCGCTCGCACTCTCTCTCTTTCGCTCGCACTCTCTCTCTTTCGCTCGCACTCTCTCTCTTTCGCTCGCACTCTCTCTCTTTCGCTCGCACTCTCTCTCTTTCGCTCGCACTCTCTCTTTCGCTCGCACTCTCTCTCTCTTTCGCTCGCACTCTCTCTCTCTTTCGCTCGCACTCTCTCTCTCTTTCGCTCGCACTCTCTCTCTTTCGCTCGCACTCTCTCTCTCTTTCGCTCGCACACTCTCTCTTTCGCTCGCACACTCTCTTTCGCTCGCACACTCTCTTTCGCTCGCACTCTCTCTCTTTCGCTCGCACTCTCTCTTTCGCTCGCACTCTCTCTTTCGCTCGACTCTCTCTCTCTTTCGCTCGCACTCTCTCTTTCGCTCGCCACTCTCTCTCTTTCGCTCGACTCTCTCTCTTTCGCTCGCACTCTCTCTCTTTCGCTCGCACTCTCTCTCTTTCGCTCGCACTCTCTCTCTTTCGCTCGCACTCTCTCTCTTTCGCTCGCACTCTCTCTCTTTCGCTCGCACTCTCTCTTTCGCTCGCACTCTCTCTCTTTCGCTCGCACTCTCTCTTTCGCTCGCACTCTCTCTTTCGCTCGCACTCTCTCTCTTTCGCTCGCACTCTCTCTCTTCGCTCGCACTCTCTCTCTTTCGCTACGCACTCTCTCTTTCGCTCGCACTCTCTCTCTTTCGCTGCACTCTCTCTCTTCGCTCGCACTCTCTCTTTCGCTCGCACTCTCTCTTTCGCTCGCACTCTCTCTCTCTTTCGCTCGCACACTCTCTCTTTCGCTCGCACACTCTTTCAGCCTCTTCGCACTCTCTTTCGCTCCACACTCTCTTTCGCTCGCACTACTCTCTTCGCTCGCCTCTCTCTCTTTCGCTCGCACTCTCTCTCTTTCGCTCGCACTCTCTCTTTCGCTCGCACTCTCTCTTTACGCTCGCACTCTCTCTTTCGCTCGCACTCTCTCTTTCGCTCGCACTCTCTTTCGCTCGCACTCTCTTTCGCTCGCACTCTCTTTCGCTCGCACTCTCTCTCTCGCTCGCACTCTCTCTCTTTCGCTCGCACTCTCTCTCTTTCGCTCGCACTCTCTCTCTTTCGCTCGCACTCTCTCTCTTTCGCTCAGCACTCTCTCTCTTTCGCTCGCACTCTCTCTCTCTTTCGCCGACTCTCTCTCTCGTCGACTCTCTCTCTCTTTCGCTCGCACTCTCTCTCTCTTTCGCTCGCACTCTCTCTCTCTTTCGCTCGTCACTCTCTCTCGTTTCTCTCTCACACACTCTCTTTCGCTCGCACTCTCTCTCTTTCGCTCGCACTCTCTCTCTTCACTCGCATCTCTCTCTTTCAGCTCGCACTCTCTCTCTTTCGCTCGCACTCTC
Organism: Calotriton arnoldi; assembly: GCA_963921515.1. NCBI lineage: Eukaryota > Metazoa > Chordata > Amphibia > Caudata > Salamandridae > Calotriton > Calotriton arnoldi. Next base: position 497,934 of record CAWUFW010010082.1, on the reverse strand, counting down.
TCTTTCGCTAGCACTCTCTCTTTCGCTGCACTCTCTCTTTCGCTCGCACTCTCTCTTTCGCTCGCACTCTCTTTCGCTGCACTCTCTTTCGCTCGCACTCTCTTTCGCTAGCACTCTCTTTCGCTCGACTCTCTCTCTTTCGCTCTCACTCTCTCTCTTTCGCTCGCACTCTCTCTCTTTCGCTCGCACTCTCTCTCTTTCGCTCGCACTCTCTCTTTCGCTCGCACTCTCTCTCTTTCGCTCGCACTCTCTCTCTTTCGCTCGCACTCTCTCTCTTTCGCTCGCACTCTCTCTTTCGCTCGCACTCTCTCTTTCGCTCGCACTCTCTCTTTCGCTCGCACTCTCTCTCTTTCGCTCGCACTCTCTCTCTTTCGCTCGCACTCTCTCTCTTTCGCTCGCACTCTCTCTCTTTCGCTCGCACTCTCTCTCTTTCGCTCGCACTCTCTCTCTTTCGCTCGCACTCTCTCTCTTTCGCTCGCACTCTCTCTCTTCGCTCGCACTCTCTCTTTCGCTCACACTCTCTCTTTCGCTCGCACTCTCTCTCTTTCGCTCGCACTCTCTCTCTTCGCTCGTACTCTCTCTCTTTCGCTCGCACTCTCTCTCTTTGCTCGCACTCTCTCTCTTTCGCTCGCACTCTCTCTCTTTCGCTAGCACTCTCTCTTTTCGCTAGCACTCTCTCTTTCGCTCGCACTCTCTCTTTCGCTCGCACTCTCTCTCTTTCGCTCGCACTCTCTCTTTCGCTCGCACTCTCTCTCTTTCACTCGCACTCTCTCTCTTTCACTCGCACTCTCTCTCTTTCACTCGCACGCTCTCTCTTTCACGGCGGTCCTGTGCTGCACGAACGCTCTACTGAAGCTAGTTGCTGCATCTTGCATGCACGAGAGTCTCCAGGTGCAAGGTTGCAATGAAGGGATACGGTCTCTCTGGCAGTCTTGTACTTTGTGTCGCTACCATGGGTCTTCCTCTATCAACTTGCACTGTGAGCTGTGGTATCTATTAACAGCATCACTGATGAAGGGGGCATTTAAGCGAAATAAACTAATACAAATGCACAACCCCTTCTTATCCAGAGAACCTGCATCTCCTGTTGTGTTCCCACCAATCAGGTTGTGCTTGTTGGACACTGGACTGCTGTCTTCCACCGATAACACTGGAATCTCAATTCGGGCAGTAATTCCAGTTACTTGTGATCAGCCCTTTGGGATCATGCAGGGGTGCGCATACCTCGGGATAGAGACCAGGCCCTAAAGATTGAGCTACGAGCACATGTACCAGCTAGTGGAATCATTTGGAGATTATTGTATGCCACTGTTGTATATGCTTTGTTCCACAAAATACATTCCCTTTCAGGAAGTTTACCACAAATTGTGCACTTACCGTTAGAGATCTATTCAAACTGGTAATTGAGAAATGAATTCATTACTTACCTGTAACAACAGTAGTGCAGTTTAAGGCAAGTCTATATGTATATACTGTGCATTGATCAGGAAAACAATGCTTCTGTAAAATTTTTAAGTTTGGGCGCCAACTATTGATGATGTTGCCCATAAACTCTCAATGTTTCAGCATGTGACCTCAATTTTCAGACTTTTTTATCTGGTGCTCCACTTACTTTATAGTCACTAAACAACTAAACAACTATAACTAAACACTTATAAGGTCCCAAAGGCGAGACCTATTGGCTATGCCAATGCTTGTTCTTCAGTGGATCAGGGTTCTGTATACCGAGCCTGTTGCCAGAGTTCGTGTCAATGGTTGGGTGTCGTCGGCCTTTCCTATTGGTAGGGGCACGCGGCAGGGCTGCCCCCTGTCACCGATGCTTTTTGCTTTGGCATTGGAGCCCCTCGCTTGCAAGCTTCGCCAGCTGCATGCATCGGCTGCACTGAGTTTCAGGCAGCGACCGCTCGCGGTCTCGCTTTATGCGGACGACATGTTATTATATGTCCGCGAGCCTGCAACCTACCTTCCGGAATTGCTCCGCGAGTATGTTAAATTCGAAGGCTACTCCGGCTTAGGGATCAACTGGGCTAAGTCGACAGTGTTTCCACTGACAGCTGGCTCTTGTGAGGTTGAGCTGGATTTCCCTCTCACCTGGACCCGGTGAAATACCAGGGGGTGTGGTTACATAGGGACCCTGATCAGGTAATCTCTATGAACTATGGTCGTACTATTACACACATTACAGATAAGGCTGATCGCTGGGCCCAGCTGCCCCGGTCGCTTGCTGATCGCATTGCGGTGACAAAAATTTCTATTTTACCCAAATTACTATATTTGTTTGTAAATATTCCTATTCGCCTGAATATCTCTCTTTTTAAGGTGCTACAATCGGCCCTATTGTCATTTGTCTGGGGTGGCAAGAAGCTGCGCTGTAGCTGGGATACTCTTGTACAGCCATTTGACCGTGGTGGCTTCGAGGCACCTTACATGCGTCTATACTATTTGTGCGCTCAGGCGCAATTTGCGCATTCTTGGTTTTTTCCGCAAAGGTTTCTACCCCACACGGCGATCGAGGCAGATGCAATACTTCCGCTGCCGCTTGTGGCGGCAGCACTTTCGGGTGGTGGTAGGGGGCCCCAGGACAGAAATCAACCCAGTGCAGTGTACTGCCTGAGGCCTGGCAGGCCCTTGCTAGAAGAGCACAGCTGACTTACCTTCATGCTCCGAAGTTACCATTAGCGGCGCATCCAGACATCTCGGCGGCACAGGAGCGCTCCGCTCTACGCGTGCTGCAGGCAGTTGGGGTTACGCAGATGGGTGACCTGTACAAACAGGGCCAGTTCCGCTCGCTGCAAGACTTGCAGGCAGGTCGGGCTCATGGTGCGATGCTGTGCTTTACATATGTGAGGGTGCGACAAGCGGTCAGAGATATTTACCCCAATTATCCGGCTGAGCCACGGACACTGCGAGCACTGCAGGCGGTGCTGGCTGGAGAGGAGCGGAAGGGTCTGATCACTAAACTGTATGCTGCGTCCCTACGCGAGAGGGAGCCGGAGGAACACCCTTCATATCCTAAATGGAATGCTGCGCTGGGATACACATTGTCACCTGATCATTGGAAATTCTGTTGTACACTAACTGGGCGCCTCACGGCTAACTGTAATCTCCGTATCATTCATTTAAAAATTTTACACCAGTTATATTATACTCCAATGTAATTGCGGAGATTCGGACTGCGTGATACTGCTTGTTGTGTGCGGTGTGGACAAGCTGATGCCGACTTTTTACACCCATCGTGGCAGTGCGCAGGGATAGCTGCCTTCTGGGCCAGAGTTGCGAGTGTGTTGACGGATGTTGTGTTGGAACGCATGCGATGTGTACCAGAGGTTTGCCTGCTGGGTAACGTGAAATCCCTCAAACCTGGTAACCGGCGACTGGTTGCGGTTGCGACACTACTGGCCAAGCGAGCGGTAGCACAATGCTGGGGCGCAAAGGTCTCACCCACGGTTCGGAAATGGATCTGAGACTTAACTTACTGTAGGGAGCAGCTGGAGGCCTATGCGGAGTATCTGCCTGAGACCTCTCGGCCCAAAGATTTCTGGGCCCCACTGACGATGTATTTGTTGAGTCATCCCGATTTGTGATATGACATGTGTTCTTTTTTGTGCCTTATTTGGTATTAATGCAATTGGAACTACATATTTGAGTTATCTTACTTGTGTGTCTATAATGTTCAAGACCCCATGACAGTATGGTGTCACTTCTCTTAAAGTGCCGGGGGAGGGGGTTGTTGACTCGTCAGGAGTTGGTTGTTCTATGTTTCGTAATATACATTATTGATGCAATTTTCATCACTAAAAATGCTTGTATTGATCCATGCTATGTTGATGATGGCTCTCCTGAGGAGCTTGTGTATTGTATTGCAAGCTATTCAATAAGCAAAAAAAAACTTTCAGGTCCAATGATGCCATAAAAGTCGTGTAGGCTGAGATAAGAGTTTGGAGGCCTACCCCTGTTCTAGCAATCAGTACGGCATCATCAGCATAAGCCAGAATAGGTAATGGATAGGGAGGCAACCACAGGGACATCTAGGGTTGTACTCACAAGCGCCTTTTCTACTCCGTTCAAATAGATCGAAAAAAGGAATGGAGGCAGGACGCAACCCTGCCTTACCCCCTTAAGATCCTTGTTTTTTTCCGTAACGCACAGATGCCGAAGCGTCAGAATATAGCTGGCGTTTAAAGTTAGTGATGGCTGGTTCACAGCCCATCTCCTCCATTATGTGCCAGAGCTTGGAGTGGAAAACACAAACGAATGCGTGCAAGAGATCCATGAATGCAAGATAAATTTTCCCACCCTTCGCTCTGGTATATTTATCCATAATTAGAGAGAGATTCAGACACTGGTCGACGGTACCTTTTCCCCGCTGGAACCCGTACTGTGATTGCATTAAGATGTTCCTCTCCTGTGCCCATAACTCCAGCCTCAATAGGAGTAGTCGGCCCATTAATTTGGCTGTGGTGTCTAAAAGCGAAATTGGCCTATAATTCTTAGGACTTCCCCTATCACCCTTCTTATATATTGGGACAATTATGCTGGTTTTCCGGGACAGTGGAGGGCCTGACCGGGCTATATTGTTAAAAACATTAGCTAGTAGGGGTACCCAAAGATCTAAGTTATCCAGAAAAAAACCAACCCAGCCCTCACCTCACCAAGTGTGAAGGATAGTCTGACTTGATCGCTAGTAGGAATAATGAGATGGGGTAGAACAGATAGAGTGTTGGGGGAAAAATGCTCACAAAGTGGGCCACCCAATCCTGTTCACCAACATTGGTGTCCAAGGAGGGCTCCCCCTTAACTTTAAAATAAGGTGAGTTAATTATCTCCCAAGTCTCTCTACTGTTGCCCGCATGCGTCGCTTTCTCAAGATTGGCCCATGTTTCTTCCTTTATACGGCTCTCCCTTTTCTCTCTCGCTGCTTTATACTCAGTCCAGGCTAAAGTGATTTGAGCCCTGTTTCTGGGTTGTTTTTATATGGCTTTAATGAGTGCCTTCCTTGTTTTTGTACATGGGGAATCAAACCAGCCTTTAATTTTTACAATATTAGATGATTTAAAACGGGTAAGTGCCCTCTTTATTTGATTTAGCAGTTCTTCAAAGAAAGTAATTAAATTTGATGGTGATAATTCTGGATCTAAACAATTAATAATAATTTATTGCGATTCCCTTATCACCTCTGGTACCATTTTCGGTTTATCTATTTGCGACCACTTCAACTGATACCCGTTTTTCCTGGTCAGTATAGGGGATCCTATTAGCTGGTAATCTTTCCCCATCCTGGGTGGTCAGAATACCCCGCACGTTAATATAGCGTGATCACTTAGGGGCATAAACAGGACATCCAAGTCGGTGATCCTACCACTAAGGGAATTAGAAGTCATTATAAAGTCAATGGTGGGTTAATGAAATTCCCGAAAAAAGGTCTTATGTGGAGGATCCATCTGACCTTTTGAGTTGCTGACTAAGGCCATATCTCTAGTAAATAGAAGCCTATTTAGGGTACATCCATATTTACTATGTGAGAAATGATAAACCGGAGATCCCATCAGATCTACTAAACAACAGATTCGACGGTGACTATACTTACAAGGGTGGACATTAAAATCACCCACCCAGATGATACAAAAAGGTTTATTTTTCCCTATTTCATTTGAGGCCTCATTGATAGTAGTAGAGGAGGTAAATATGGCTAAGTGCATATTTGGGCCAAAGTTATTATTATAGTAATTAATTCGGAACCATAATCCTTTGTTTCCCAATTCTAAAATAAGAAGGTGAAAGTACTGCCCAACGACCCCAAATTTCTTTACTTTCATTTGCGCAGTATTCGGGATTAGTGTTAAGAGTCCCCCCTTGGCCCTCCCTGATGTTGATGGCACTGCAATTGTTTGGAAGGAGCGATAACCATTTATAAAAATGGACTCAGTTGCCCATGTCTCCTGGAAACACGTGATATCCTGGGCTTCCCACAATTTTAGCCAATTATGATTATTCAACTTATTCATAATCCCTGCAATATTCCAAGACGATATTTTAAATATATTGTTTTGCCCCTTACTTTCCGGGGTTATTTGGGTATCGCAGGTTATGGCTTTTGGTATACTACGGGCCTCCTTTATCAGTGCTTTTAGTTAATCACATTGTTCCAGGTCACTGAGAGGGGCGAATCTATTCTCAAGGATTACCCCTGGGTTACCCAACTCAGATGGTGCAACATTCCTCAATTGCCGCCCCCCCCCCCAAAAAAGCACTAGAATCCTTTATCAGTGTCAAAGGCCGTCTAAAAAAGAACTCATAAGTTAGGGCTCTAATTTGTGTGCCCTTTGGGGGATCCCTATGTAGATGGTCCAGGAGAGCTCTTGAAGCATGGTAGTTATTAAAGTCCACAATCACACAGTCGCCCTCCATTGTTTTATTAGTCGGCCCCAGCCACTCCACCCTTCTAGCCATAATGATTTGGTTGGCTAGTGGAACACCCCCAATTCCCCTACTAGGTATTTGACGGGACAACCAATGTAAGGATTTATCCATTAATTGGGAAGTATTTTCCACCTGGTCCTCCCTTAAGATCGGAACATTTGCCAGGATCATCACAAAGAGGGCTGAGGCCTGTGAGAGGTGCAAAGACTGATGGGCATAAGCCGGTCTCCCCATATGCAATCTTTGCTTGCTAATAGGAGGCTCCCTCCCTCCAAGCTTCTGTACAGACGATCTTGGTTGCTGCCTAACTCATTCGGGATAATAGAAGAGTACAGCTGAGAGGCATTTTCTCCGCCCTGGATCAGATAGTGCTGAGCCGAATGAGAAGGCGGCAGTTGGGGATCGCCATGAGAGGTAGCTACAGTGTTAGGCACATTTCTAAGTCTGCCTAAGTTATGCTCCTTGTTGTTAAACTCCGTTGCCCCCCCCCCGTTACCCCCCCAACTCCCTTGAGATGGTTGAGCCCCCGGGCCAGCTCCAAGACACGAACATGGAGGAGGACCTACACCTTGGTGGGGAGAAGGTCTACCCAACCCGCCAATATATGACAACCTCTCCTCTATTTTAGTAAGTTTAGTTAACAAGGGGTTCAACAATACGATGACCAATGTCTCTAGTCTTTTCCATGTGTCGTCGACTCCTCCTTGGTAAAGCAAAAGGGTGGCTTCATCATCAGTAACTGTAGGGCATAGGGTAGGATTTAATCCAGATTCAGTTCCTTCATTTCATTTTTGTTTATTGGATCGGGTCTTCTGCTTTACAGGGCGCCACCACTTCTTTGTTTTCCTGGAGGCTCACTATTTTTAGGTCTCGCCTGAGCCAGCGCTTGCGCTGCTCTTGGCGAGAGATTTAGTAAATGGGTTTTGAAAGTGCTAACCCAGTGGCTTTTGCTGGCCTCCAGCTTGCGTTCACGATGGCGTGCCCGCGCACAGCTGCCATCCATTCCTCGCATCGCTGAGGCGCCATCTGGCTTTCCTCCCCCTCCCTCACCCACTCCTCCCCCTCACCAGAGAGCGCGTCTCACGGGCGCGCGTCTTTTTTTTTTTTTTACTTTTAGCACGCGCTTCTTGGTCTCCCTTGTTGTTTCTTCTTTTGTACCAACCAATTTCTGTTAGTGCCCATATATAATCCAAATCGAACATTATCAATTAAAAAGCTGCACCTTCAGTCACTGAAAACCAGGTCGGATTGTCAGATCACACCAACTACAAAGTACATTCGCCCTGGGTTACCAAAAGTTAAGAGTCACTTCTTTCAATCATGCCACAACTAACCGCTTATTATGGCCGAGCAATTTCCCTACGCGACTAATAAAGGAATTAAGTAACCCTTTATCCCACGAGCAAGGCGGCAACTGAACACTTCCTGTGGGTTGGGGCTTTAATCAGACCATTTTGCACCTTGATTCTCCCTCCTAGCAGGCCACCACTCCACCCACAGAACAATATACTGCTTACGGGCGCTTTCAAGCGAGCAAGCAGCGCATATCTGCATTTTCTACAGTCAATATATATTAACTGGCTACCGGGTCTAAGTAACAATTGACTGATACTTAATTGGTCAATATAAATTCTGCTGCGGCATCTTATTTGAAGAATGCTTCGTCGGAACCTAGCTATTGCGTTACCACAAATTATTAGACCAGTGCACTAAAACGTATTGAGCATTTAACATCAATAAGAAAAAAGAAATCATTATTAAGGTGCCCCCTACAGTACTAAATCGAAAATTACTTGTTGTCACTCTTACCCTATAATAGGAGCAAGGTGATGTTTTGGTTTTATTCAATTTTAGACCTTTTGATTGTTTGAAACATACAAAGAATCATTCCATGGGTTTGCTTAATAGGATTTTTTTCAATTCAACGTGACATTTGAAGCGTCACTGGTCATTGCTGAACGTTCTTAAATAACATTTGATCCTGATTAATCATTATTTTCACTGTCCAACAGGTCAATTTCAGATTTTTTTTGTACAGTGCAGTACTCTAGAATTTGACACTTTGTTCTCTAGAGCGCAGCGCTCTGCCCACGTTCCCTCTTAAGAGACTAGCTTTTTGGGGGTGGATGGTGGGGCGGGATGATCAACATCTGCCCTGCAATTAAAACGCATGTATTTTGCAGTGGCTCCGTCATCACGCGCGCCAGACCTCCAGGGCACGCTGCTTCCCAGCCTGAGGTATGTTGACATTTCGAAAGTGGCCGAGGTCGCGCTGACTCCCAGGGCTTAGTTTATGGCCGCCCCGCCCTGAGGTAATACTTGCTGTGCTCTCGTCTGAGCCATAAAAGCCCCTTACCACAGTAGGGTTGTGCCAGGGGACACATTTGTTTACTTTGCGAGTGCATTTAATGTGGAGAATGCTCACTTAACTGGAATCGGCATGGGAATAGAGAATGCGCATTAGTAAGGTCAGCGGCTTGTCTTAATGCACTGTGTAAAACACACATTAAAGAACACACGTAATCGCCTGTTCCGGGGAAGGGCGCGATTGTGGGTTTACCATGACGGTTATGAAGAGACAGCCGAGTAAAGCAAAGCACCGGCCACATGTACCCCGCCGAGCAACCACGCGACAAGTATGTGCAGAGAAATGAGAATGTGCACAGCTGTACATTTATGCGTCATCATGCGGCACCGAACGCTCACTTTAAATGTTGCCTTTCTCTCTAGCTTGTAAACACATCACATGGCGCCTTCACAATTAGCCAAATAATATTTGCCATACGTTTGTGTAGATTTTTCTATACCATGATGCTATTCCGGATGCTGCCCGAAATTCCTTTTCATAGGAAAACGTAACAAGCATTGGCATAGCCAATAGGTCTCGCCTTTGGGACCTTATAAGTGTTTAGCCATGCAACAGTTGATGTAGTTGCACCAAGGATATTGTGCTGCATAACTAAATACTTATAAGGTCCCAAAAGCGAGACCTATTGGCTATTTTTTTTATTTATTTAATTTAAGGGGCACTACACTTTAAGTATCGCTGAGGCGCCATCTGGCTTTTCTCCCCCTCCCTCACCGCTCCTCCCCCCTCCCTCACCAGAGAGCGCGTCTGGCGGCCGCGCAGCTTTTTTTTTTTTTTTTACTTTTAGCGGGAGGCGCGCGCGCTCCTCACGTCTCTAAAATAATTCTGTAAGGACAAGGATGCCTACAAATACCAATCTGTGTTACAGTAAAGCGTCAAAGCCTGGGATAATTTGTTCTAAATGTGTCCTTTCCTGCAGCTTGCGGTGCACATGTGGGCCCCATGTGTGATGACATAACTGGCCGTATCTGGCAGGCATGTTGATTCATCAAACTGACTACAAGCTTCACACACCCTGTTTTCTTAGTTCCATGCAGAAGTGAAATGCGGGCATTCTGTTTCTGGAATTCTTTCCTGCAGTGTCAAAAGGAAGTCTGTAGTTCTGCCTCGGTGTTCTTTAATTTTGCAGGTCTCGGGAAGGTGATCCCGCATCCCTGGCTGTTGTACTGAGCCTGTACACATCAGCTGCTGAAGTGCAAGAGGGCAGGCATTTGTTAATGCGTTGGCACAGGAGGCGCTTCGCCAAGCATTGGCATAGCCAATAGGTCTCGCCTTTGGGACCTTATAAGTGTCTAGCCATGCAACAGTTAATGTTGTTGCAGTAAGGATATTGTGCTGCATAACTAAATACTTATAAGGTCCCAAAAGCGAGACCTATTGGCTATGCCAATGCTTGTTATCTAGTGAAACAGTTGCAGCCCGACCCCTTGTTACTATTTTCAGTCTGGTTGTGGGTTCAACAGAGCAAGAAGGGGGGGCAACCACGGCCACAGTCGATACAAGTGGCACTAAAGGGGGAGGGGGAGATGCTAAGCAGGGGGTGGGGGGGTTAACGATACATTACCCACAGATTTACATCCAAGTGAGGAGCGCTTCTGGGCAATCAAGGAGTCCAAAGAGAGATGTCTCTCCGTTAAATCGATTTCATGAGTCAGAACCGACTCGGCCCTTGTCGCCCCCGGGTGTTCACTGAGGCCCTTCCGTTTAACCATTTCTCCCAGGTGTAGATTTTTTAAAGGGAACAGTACTACAGAAAACAGTACCTCAGTGTGTGCCTCCTTGAAGTCCCACAATCCTGGATGTCAGAGAGTGTGCCCAGCCCAACATCCTCCGGGCTCCGACAGGCGTGGCTTCAACCGGGCGCGGTCCGGGCGTGTCCCGAGCTGCAGGCCGGCTTCTTCAATTTAAGCGCGTTGGTCTGGCGCTAGGCCTCCTGGGGTTTGTAGTACCCTCCGTGCAGGTAGCAGCGCGAAATTGTCCCCAAGATGCAGAAGGCGGCTGTAAAAGCAGGCACAACCTCCCCAGGACGGCGTCTTCAATTTAAGTGCGTTGGTCTGACGCTATGTCTCCTGGGGTTTGTAGTCCCCTCCGTGTAGGTAGCGGCGCGAAATTGCCACCAAGATGCAGAAGGCGGGTGTAAAAGCAGGTGCTATTTAGATTAATTAAGCAAAAAGCTCTCCCGAAGGGCTAATGCAAGCTTTACAGTAAGGACACACATAAAAGGTCCAGTCCTGATGGGAGGTTACAAAGAAGAAAGGGCCTAATAAGCCTATTAACAAATAAATCAAAAGCCAACATTTACAAAGGACAGTCACAGCAGCCAATTGAAAAGATGGGCGGAGAGAGAGCGGAGCTTCAAGCCCATACCAGACTACAGCATGCCTCGCAGAGCAGCGCATGCGCTGCCCAGGCTCGAGCTAAAAAATGGTTACATCTAGTTTTGACTCGTAATAAAAGAACAAGTTAAGACTTCAGAAAATCCTTAAACCATCATTTGTACCCAGGGAAGACATGCTTAAACCCTGGCGTAGGAATCATAAGACATTGCATTCAAACATCTCAACACCATCTCCAACTCCTCCTGCTTTATTGACTATGTAGCTAAACTACTCAATTACTCTATATCAGGGGTTCATTACCTTTTGACTTCTGTGGACCCCCACTTAATCATTACTGGAATCAGAAAACTCCCTCTGAATCATTATTGTAATCCGGGGAGACCCAAGAATAACTGCTGGAATCAGGAGACCCCGGCCTAAGCAATTTTGATGTGTGTGAGCCACAAACCTATACAAAATTACAGAACAAGCACTCACCGAACTTATACACAAATGATTAAATACTTTATCTAATTCACAAGTAAAAAAAATAAATTTAAAAAAAATCTGATTTTAATGGTTGGAGCTAAATTGAATTCAGGCCACTCATCACACATACTATATTCTGTGTTCGATGCACTTGCACTGCTATATTCAATGCATTTGCATTGCTCCTACAAATCAATCCGAGGATACCTACTTAACTTTTAGCCTCCAATTTCGAATTCCTTCATATTTACAGGACATTTTCAATTTTGCTTCTTTAATTAAATACAATGTATTCATCTGTTATTATTTAATTTTCAAAGCAGTCGCGGACCCCCTGAGTAGGTGTCACTGACCCCCAAGGGTTCCCGACCACAGGTTAAGAACCATTGCTCTATATAATAATACATATACTTAAAGGATCCCGACTGGAATTATGAGCCATACCTGGCTTCTTAGGCTACCTAAAATACTGAAATAAGTCATGCTCATTCAACTGCAGAAATTCTTGAACACCCTCTTGGGATTCCTAGACCCCCCTCCACCTATGTTGCACCGAAGCCCTGGATTGAAAACTGATCTATTCAAGACATGTTGGTTGAGTTATCCAACATCACTCCCAACCCAACCAAGGAATTGATGGCATCCTGCATACGAAGGCTGTAGGCTGAACTATCCATCTATGCAACTAACAAGGAATTTAACTTTGTTACAATCTGACAGTTACATCTCCACACATGTTTCTGTGTCAAATACTCAGTTAAGTCCCTTGATTGTAAATTATGAGCGGATGTCAAGTTACAAGCACCTTACACCACATTACATTCCAATTTCCCTTGTTCTTAATAGTTCACGCTGCTGAGTCCAGATGAAGCCCTGCCAATAGTTAAGTGGTAACTAGGGGAGGCGTTGGGGGGGGGGGGGGGCTCCGATTCTTCGGTTTGGTGGCCCCTCTTGTGTACAAAATGTTTGGAGCTATAACTTTGGAATGGTTGGGTAAAATGCTTATGGTTTCAACAGCCTAAATTTAGGTAATAAAATAAAAATTCATTTTGAAAAATGAATACATTTGACATGAAAACCATTAACCTTAGTAATACTTGTGTAAAACTATATCTGATATGCGCTTTCACCCCCACACATCTTATAAACTAGGACCTTGACATCTCGCCTACATGAACCACTGCAGAGTGAAGGAAGCTACGGAGGGCAGCATAACTAATGCTTTCACTGTATCCATTATGGAGACCATAACCTCACTTGAGTAAACCAGATCTGCAACCAGAAAACCGGAATCTAAGGTAGAGGTTGACATTATGTGCCGCTTAGAGGACAACAGAACGTTTTTGCAAAACGGCTATGTGTCGATAAATTAAAATATACTACAATCAAGAACCAAAAGTAATTCTGCATTTTCCTTGAGACAAAGTGGGCGGACAAAGATTAACATATCTTACAAGCCTTACTTCCAAGGACTCTAGTAATGAGCTTCCCACTCAGGGACCTGAAATGGTGCCTCTAAACCACGGGTACTCATAGTACGGCCCGCGGGCCGCCAGCGGCCCGGCAAGCCTTTCTTGGCGGCCCGCGGACGTTGCAGATATCGTACCTGCTTTTTTTTTAAAAATTTAAAGTGTCAGCAAACACCGCCGGTTGCAGCAGTGGGACTCCAAGAGACTCTGCTCTATGGGGGCCGGGCGATTCCAGGGATAGTCAGAGTGGAGATGCAGGGGCGCTAAGAAGAGGTGAAATACAACAAAGCCTCATTAACAAGTAAATGGTCTTTTAAAGACCTGTGAAGTACTCAGGTGCGGCTGTGTGTGCGCCCGGAAGCTGTCTCAGCCCGGCTGACACACACGAGGGGGGGTAAGGGGGGGGCCAAGCCCTTTGAACTCAATGGGCGTTGCGCGCCTGTATGTAGCACATGTATTTCCTGCAGGGCTTTGGCCTGGCACGCAGGTTTATGGTGGTCACATACATAAGCTTGCTTGCCCCTGGCTGCGGCAGGGCTGTCCTTCACAACCTACTCTTAATAAGTGTCCAAAGCTTCACTTTACACCCAGCGCATGGCTGGAGCCGGGCCTTGGGAAGCATCTGACCAGGAGCCCCTTTGGCTCTGTGACTCAGGGGCCACCCCTGCGGTTGCGGGGAGCAGTCCTCCCACTTCTCTTCTTTCTCGGCTCTCTTGTAATCCGGGAATTGTTGCACAATTACAGTGACCAGGACTCCAAGACAAACCCTGTGACTGATTGAACCGAGCGTGAACTCGGAGATCACTCTGCGCAGCTCGTGCTCCCCCGAGTAGCATTTGTTTTATCGACACTGAAGGGATGAAAGTCTGAGTAGGCCCAGCCTTACTTGGAATCTCTGCCCTCCGGATTACACCTGATCTCTGCTGCGGTGGTCCAGCCAGCTCTCGTGCACCCTCTACATTAGGGTGTCATTAATAACGTGCTGCAGATTTTGGGAAGGTGGTTCCATGTGTGCAGCAAAGAGCTCTTGCTTTTCGAGATATTTCTAATAGAATTATTACACCTCGCCTAGACAGAGATAGGGAGACGGAGAAGGAGGGAGAGAGAAGGGAGGGAGAGAGAAGGGAGGGGGGAGGGAGGAGGGAGAGAGAAGGGAGGGGGGAGGGAGAGAGAAGGGAGGGAGGAGGGAGGGAGGAGGGAGAGAGAAGGGAGGGAGGAGGGAGGGAGGAGGGAGAGAGAAGGGAGAGAGAAGGGAGAGAGAAGGGAGGGAGAGAGAAGGGAGAGAGAAGGGAGAGAGAAGGGAGAGAGAAGGGAGGGAGAGAAGGGAGGGAGAGAGAAGGGAGGGAGAGAAGGGAGGGAGAGAGAAGGGAGGGAGAGAGAAGGGAGGGAGAGAGAAGGGAGGGAGAGAGAAGGGGGAGAGGAGAAGGGGGAGGGAGACAGAGGGAGAGAGAGAGGGGGAGGGAGACAGAGGGAGAGAGAAGGGGGAGGGAGACAGAGGGAGAGAGAAGGGGGAGGGAGACAGAGGGAGAGAGAAGGGGGAGGGAGACAGAGGGAGAGAGAGGGGGGGAGGGAGACAGAGGGAGAGAGACAGGGAGGGGGAGACAGGGAGGGGGAGACAGGGAGGGGGAGACAGGGAGGGGGAGACAGGGAGGGGGAGACAGGGAGGGGAGACAGGGGAGGGGGAGACAGGGGGAGGGAGACAGGGGGAGGGAGACAGGGGAGGGAGACAGAGGGAGGGAGACAGAGGGAGGGAGACAGAGGGAGGGAGACAGAGGGAGGGAGACAGAGGGAGGGAGACAGAGTGAGGGAGACAGAGTGAGGGAGACAGAGTGAGGGAGACAGAGTGAGGGAGACAGAGTGAGGGAGACAGAGTGAGGGAGACAGAGTGAGGGAGACAGAGTGAGGGAGACAGAGAGACAGAGTGAGGGAGAGGGAGAGAGAGGGAGGGAGGGAGAGGGAGGGAGACAGAGGGAGGGAGACAGAGGGAGGGAGACAGAGGGAGGGAGACAGAGGGAGGGAGACAGAGGGAGGGAGACAGAGGGAGGGAGACAGAGGGAGGGAGACTGAGGGAGGGAGACAGAGGGAGGGAGACAGAGGGAGGGAGACAGAGGGAGGGAGACAGAGGGAGGGAGACAGAGGGAGGGAGACAGAGGGAGGGAGACAGAGGGAGGGAGACAGAGGGAGGGAGACAGAGGGAGGGAGACAGAGGGAGGGAGACAGAGAGAGAGATGTGTGTATGCCAGGTCTGGTGGCTCAGTGGACGAAGGCGTCCGCTGCAGGGGCCTGTGTTCAACCTCATGGTCACAGTTTTTTTTTGCTCTAGCCCCGCCCCCCTCTCTCACTGACCCCGCCCCCCACCAGTGCAGCCCTCGGCCACAAACCACACTGTAAATTTGGCCCCTAAGAGAAAGTTTGTGAGTACCCATGCTCTAAACTAACAGGAGGGCATTGCCAAGGCAAGGACTAAGCTGAGGCATTCAAAGTTAAGGTATTACTGCTGCAGAACATCCAGCCAACAACGAGAAGAAACTAGCAGTACACACAGGATGTAGGCATTCACCTTCCTCCATGGTGAAAGTAAGAAATTGGATTATTACCCACATAAAGGAATAATCACAACCCTTGTTAGGGTGAACCCCCAGTCACTAAATTAACATCAGCTCAACCCCCTGGTAGCAATGGCACAAGGCAGACAGGCTTAACTTAAGGCAATGTGCCAACTATTTATGCAGTACCAAAAGACGAATGCAAAACAATAAAAATCTGATACCTTACGTGGTTATGTTAATGTTTACTTATAGAGCGTACGTCCACCAAAAAAGGTCTTTTGGCACAAGCAGAAAAGTTAGCCAATTAAAAAAAATGTAATAAACAGGTAAAATGTAATAAACAAAATTACACCAAAATGACAAAAATTCAATATGTGCAACCGGAGATATGAATTTTTAAAATTTTAAGTAGGAATAGCGGCAAGACACAAAGTGCCAATTATAGTCAATGGATGCGACAGACCACGACCTAGGCACAATTTGATGATGACCACAATGGAGTGCAGGCTGTATACACCAACCAGGTTTGTCCTGGTCAAAGATTTAATCCTTTAAGACCCAATCCACCACACAGGAGTACACTTCTGAAACCCTCCAGGACCTCAAAGGGGCACTTAGAGACTCACAGGGCGTAAGGCAGAGACCAACACAGGTCCAGTCCAAGTCCAGTTGCCACTAATCAAGCTAGGCAGTTGCAGGAAAGACCTCTTGTAGCTTGAACATGAGGTCAGTCTTATGACCCTTGGAGTCCACTTCTTTGTCCCGGGTACAAGAAAGAGGGAAGATCTAGTCCTTCAGGGGGTCTTCCCAAGATTGCAGGCAGCAGGTTCAGTCCTCTCTGAAGTAGGTGCCTGGAGATGCCACATTTATGCCTGGCACAAGCTAGTGGGTGGGAATGATTCCTTGTTATGCCCTCACCAATGGGGTAAAGGTTTCCAAGGGCCAACCCCTACCCACTTTGGAGTTTTTCAAGATAATAAAAAGTCTTCCATCACACTAAACTTGGGCGCTGGGGGTGTGTATGGGTAGAGTACTACGGTAATCCTAGTGTTATCCCATATCTAACACGAACATCAAATTTGGGGCAATCACTGTATCCACAATAGAGTCAGAAGTCTGGTAGAATAAATGTAGGGTTTTCCAGCAACCAGACAGAGGATACACAAGAGTTGTTTTGTTGTCCCATTTCCCTTCTTGCAAGCGCACCCCCAGTGTTATATGTGAACCTAGCAGACCTGTCAGACACGCTTTGACAATAATATCAAAAGAGATTTCACAGTCCCCCTCCTGCATCTCCTGGGAGGTTCAGAGGAGTCCTTTCTGCCATTCAGGTCAGTTTATTGTTTGCTCCTGGAAGGCGTTTAACAACCTTTTCACACCTATTCAAATGGGTTTATTTTGACACGTCACATTGGAGTGTTTAAACTGCCACAGGCAGGCTACAATGGTATGCTTGAAGACAAGTTTTATACTGCCATTGTAAAGCATGGCACAATAGGTGCTGCAATAGCACTAGTTATATTTAACGAACAGGCCCTGGGTACATTTTGTGCCATATACCAGGGAAATATTGGCAAGTTAAATTTACCAATTAGGAATATGCCAATTTGACCATGGGGAGGAAAAGTGTCACACAGTGCACTGCAGCTCATTCTATCCGGCTTCCTCTGTTAAATAAATAATCCTATCTCACTAACATCCGATACTCACCCATCTAAACATCAACTCCAACTTATTGATGTTCTGCTCTTTTGCAACTTGAAAGGAATCACCACTTCATGGTAAACGGCAGACAGCCGCCCTTCCCCTCCATTAACTCGGACTGCCTCATATATAACCATGAATACTCTCTACACGATTCAGCTAAAAGCATCTTAAAGTTTAACTTGATATGACCTCTTAAAGGGCTATTTTTCTTGTATTCACCCTGTATCCACTTTCCTAATTAGTATAGACAATTCAGAGAAAGAAGTAGGAAAAAAAAAACAATGAACTAACTCAGAGAGATTACCCTTCACCTGGGTTGTCCAGAAGTCGCTCAACTTTTACCCTCTCGCCAGTCTTTGAAACACACTGAACATCTGGAATTGTGGTCCAGTAATTATGAACAAGCAATAAGAGTTGTTTATTCCAGTGGCTCTTGTAGTGAATAATAGGCAACGTTCACATGCAATCCCTAATTATAGCCCAGCAGAAACAATGATCTAAGATGATCAGAACACTCTTGATGACTCCAGCTTCTTCTCTCATAACTCCCACACACAGAACACCAGACACACAACTAAACATTCACCAACACCATTAGGCAGAAGTTACAAGAAATGCAGACTGTGACAAATCACCATCTACAGCAACATTATAAGATGCACAGCACAAGCAAACACAAGATACAACCTTCTCTTACAAATAAAATCCCAGAACAGAATACTATCTTCAAAAGGACAGTGCCAAAAAGTTCCTGACCACACACTGATGAATGGCTGCACGAGTAATCACAGCTTGCATATGAATGCACAGTGCACTGCACGCAGCACACAAACCACACACATTTATACTAGGATCTTCATAAAAACACAAAACTACATCAAGAAAAAAAACGTTAGACAACACAATTTGCCTCACGTCTATAAAATCCATAACAATACCCACAGCAACACATGACTGGACTAACAAAACAGACAAAGTGTGGGTAACCATCTTCAAGGCACACAATCCTGAATATGGCATATCGCTACTCCAAGGCAGAACATGCACTAAAGCACACACTATGAGCTCAAGCGGGTGCACTGTGTGACCACTCAAAATGGTACATTTATGAAGACTGCAAAACATCCTACAACTGCTAAAAATTCATAAGCCTAATATATATTTACTCGCACAAACATATCCAAGAACACACACTGAAAACCTACTAACTTCACACTTAATCTTACAACAACAACGCCAACTAAAGAGGGGTGCACGTCTTCCTTCCAAAGTCCCAGATAATTGTATTCTCTGTTCAGCCTGTGGCCCGGTACTTTCCATCTTTGGATTCACCATGATATGTACTCATTGAGGCTCGTTTCACTAATTAGTTCAACTTAAATCACCCTCTGAATGTTGCGATGTCCCTAACTTCTTCCCCGTTATGTTGTTTTATCCCTCCCCCCATCCCAATAGATGTTGCTGTAATTTAGTGAAAATCTAATAAAACATACTGAAGTGAAAAACATCTCAAATTGGATTTTAATATCACAATCTGGTACAGCTTCAATAGCAGTGATATACAGGTGCCGCCGCACCTTCACCCACCTCCGGACCCCCTCTACCACCACCAACCCACCAGACGCCAGCACACTCAAAGCCCTGAGCTGCATCCTCCTCAACGTACGCTCCCTACACAGACATGCAGTAGAAATCTGGGATCTCCTCAACACCCTATTGCCCGTTGACACCTTCCTCACAGAGACCTGGACCAACGCCAGCTCCGCACCAGACATCGCAACCGCCATCCCCGACGGATTCAAGATCCAGAGGAAGGACCGCCCCAACCACCCTGGAGGCTGAATCGCCACCGTACACAAAATCTCCCTCCGACTCACCACATCCTGCACTAACGACTCCTCGTCCCCTATGGAACACCTCCATTTTCAGATCCAGATCAACCCCAGAAGGACGCTACTCGGCACACTCGCCTACAGACCTCCCTGACCGCGCGCCACGTTCACCATCACAGACCTCATCACGCCCTCGCATCCACGGACTACATATTCCTCGGAGACCATAATTTCCACCTCGACAACCCCAGCGACCCAAACTCCTCTGCCCTCCTGGACAACCTCACCCACAAGGCAGGACACACCCTCGACCCCATCTTCGCTGGAGGACACAACATCCGCTTCAGCCAAACAACGCAACCTCTCTGGACGGACCACCACTGCGTCCACTTCTTCTCGAAACCCACCGCACACAAACCCACACCTCGCCCCCGCGCAGGAACTGGAACAAGATCACTGAGGAGCACCTCAACTCCGCCCTCAACCATGCCCCCCACCACCACAACCGGCGCCAACTCTGCGGCCAACGCACTCCACAGATGGATCACTGACTGCTCAGACACACTCACCCCCCCCTCCAACACTCCGACAGACAATGCACCACGAAAGCCACCTGGTTCACCACCGACCTCCGACAATCCAAGCGCACTTGCCGACTACTCGAGAAAGCCTGGAGGAACAGCAAAACCCACAAAGCACCCTCCACCTACAAAACTGCCATGACAGAACACCACCAACTCATCAGAAACACGAAGAATTTCATCCAAAAGAGAATCATCACCAACTCCCGCAACTCTAAGGAACTCTTCAGCATCATACAACAATTCGCCAAACCCCCCAGCGAGTATTTGGACATCCATCCCTCCCAGCACCTCTTCAGCAAGCTCAGCTCCTACTTCCATCTCAAGTTCAGGACTCTCTACGACAACTTAGATGAGCAGAACCTAAGCACCGAACCCACTCCTTCAACCAGCAACGCAACCCAGCCTACCATCACCGCCTGGAACCCTGTCACCACAGAAGACACAGCCAAGACCATGAGAAGTATACACTCAGGGGCCCCCACCGACCCCTGCCCACCACACATCTTCCACAGACCCGCCTCCGCCATAGCATCCGAACTACGACGTACCATCAACTGCTCCCTCGAAACAGGCACATTCCCCGACGGCTGGAAACGCGCATAAGTCAAGTCCCTCCTCAAGAAGCCCACCGCAGACCCGACGGACCCCAAGAACTACAGACCCATCTCTCTCCTCCCCTTCGCTGGTAAAGTCACCGAGAAGATCGTCAACAACCAGCTCACCACCTTCATAGAAGCCAACTCTGTCTTCCACTCCTCCCAATCCGGATTCCGCAGCAACCACAGCACCGAGACCGCCCTCCTAGCTGACACGGACGACATCCAAACCCTCCTCGACCAGGGCCACACAGCTGCCGCCATTCTTCTAGACCTCTCAGCGGCCTTCAACACCGTCCCCCACCGCACACTAACCGCCAGACTCCATGACACCGGCATACGAGGAACCGCCCTTGACTGGATCCGCTCTTTCCTTACTGGCCGAACCCAAAGAATCAGACTACCGCCCTTCCTCGCCGAACCCACAGAGATCAGCTGCGGAGTACCCCAGGAGCCTCACTCAGCCCCACGCTCTTCAACATCTACATGGCCCCCCTCGCCACCATCGAAAGAAAACACAGACTCAGCATAGTATCTTACGCCGACGACACCCAGCTCATCCTCTCCCTCACCAACGAACCCGACATCACCAGACACAGCTTCCAGGAAGGATTGAAAGACGTTGTCTCCTGGATGAGCAACAGCTGCCTAAAACTCAACTCAGAGAAAACGGAAATCTTCGTCCTCTGACCCACCCCCTCCGCATAGGACAACACCTGATGGCCCACCGCCCTCTGCAACCCCCCACACCCATAGACCACGCTTGCAACCTCTGCATCATACTTGACTCCTCCCTCACCATGAACAGACAGAACAACACTGTATCTTCCGCATGCTTCAACACCCTCCGCAAGACCTTCAAATGGATCCCACCCGAATCCAGAAAGATCGTCACCCATGCACTCATAACCAGCAGACTGGACTACAGGAATGCCCTCGACGCCGGAATAAACAAATCTCTACCCCTCAAACTCCAGACCATCCAGAACGCCACTGCCAGACTGGTCCTCGGCATCCCACGACAACATCACATCACCCAGCAGCGACGAGAACTCCACTGGCTCCCCGTCGAGAAGAGAGCGACTTTCAAGCTCCTCACCCACGCCTACAAATCCCTCCACAACATCGGACCCCAATACCTCAACGAAAGACTCACCTTCTACGCACCGAAGAGAAGCCTCTGCTACTTTGATCTTGCCCTGGCCAAAATTTCACGCACCCGCAGAGCCAGAGCAGGGGGGCGATCCTTCTCCTTCATCTCAGCCAAGACCTGAAAGGAATTCCCCCGCATCAGACAAACCCCCACGCTGCAAGCGTTCAGGAAGAGCCTCAAGACCTGGCTCTTCGGTTAGGACGGAGCTGCTTGAACCCCCCCCACCACCCCCCCCAGCGCCTTGAGACCCTGAGTAGTGCGCTTTACAAATCCCTGATTGATTGATACAAAAGCTACATATACAACAAGATATTACCAATAGCATGCAGAGGTCACAGCTATATTTTCCTTCTTACTTATACCATGGCTAAACATTTCAGTCGTTCCAAATATAAAATGTAACAGATTGAGAATTGCACAGATACTGATGCTGTAAACTACACTCCTTGTGTTGTGTCAACGGCATGTATTGTATTGTAATTGCATTTATATAGCGCTCACTACCCCTGACGAGGCGTCGAAGCGCTTTCCGGCGAGTAGCACGCTACTCCGGGACCCATAGAGGATTAGTGTTGAATTAGTATAGTGAAACATGCAAGTACATTTTAAGTGGTGGGTAGGTTAGTCAGTTATTTGGATTTGGAATGATAGCAGAAGAATAGAGGAGGAAAAAGGTTTGTATTTATATAGCGCTTGTTAACCCTGATGGGGTGTTGAAGCACGCTACTACGGAAGCCCATAAAGGATTAGTGTAAGGAACAAACATACACTTGTCCATTCTTTTATGCTATAAGCAATCTTTAAATGAAACCTGAACATTTTAATTGTGAACGGAGCTCACTGATCCACTTTGCTAGCACAAGCTTGAAAAATTTCGAACTTCTACAGACAGAACATGTGTTTTTTAAGCCTGTTTCTTCCTAAACCGCTGTTCTTAAATACATAATTTATTTCCTCTTCTTTTTACTACAAAGTTCATGCTTGCTCCAGTATTTCACTTATTGTTTACAGTAACATTTCCTGTTTGAATAAAAAGCATTGTTTTCATGATAACTGTGGCAAAATAAACATACATTCAAAAATACAAACAATACCAGTAATATTTTGCCAACTCACCCATACCCCTTGATGGCAATACACAATCACACCGAAACAAGAAAAACAGTCACCCAGGCCCTCGTCACCAGCAGGCTGGACTACGGAAACGCCCTCTACGCAGGAACGACGGCTAAGCTCCTGAGACGGCTGCAACGCATCCAGAACGCCTCTGCACGTCTTATCCTCGACATCCCCCGACGCAGCCACATCACACCCCACCTGAGAGACCTGCACTGGCTCCCTGTCAACAAGAGGATAACCTTCAAGCTCCTCACCCACGCACCCAAAGCACTCCACAACTCCGGACCAGCCTACCTCAACAGACGACTCAGCTTCTACACCCCCACCCGCCAGCTCCACTCGACCAGCCTCGCCCTCGCCACAGTCCCCCGCATCCGGAAAACGACCGCCGGAGGCAGATCCTTCTCCCACCTCGCCGCCAAGACCTGGAACACCCTCCCCACCAACCTCCGACAGACCCAAGACCTACTGGCCTTCAGAAGACTCCTCAAGACCTGGCTCTTCGATCAGTAGCAGCACCACCCCCCTCTTCCCCCAGCGCCTTGAGACCCTCGCGGGTATGTAGTGCGCTTTATAAGTGACATGATTGATTGATTGATATATATCAACATTCGTACCTCAGCTTTGACTAGAAAATATACAGTCGTGCAAGTTAGGAAAAAAGTGGTCTTGCATATTTGTGAACCGTAATAATTTAGTCAGGAGGCAACTGATTATTCTGCATCACTGCTTTTAGGGAATTGCATGTTTTAGTTGGTTAAAGAGATCAAACTCGCTTCACCGAACAGCAAAAGATTTATGGAAATGTATCAGAGATGTACTGTGATGTGAAATACACACCTCTCAGCTGCAGCAATCTTAACTAAACAGATATGTCGCACTGTGTGATGCGAAGAAAACCTCACATAATGAGATATTAATTCCAGTAACAGTATAATTATGGTATTTCGTGGAATCGAAAAATGAAACATTCCCTTATGTACGTAACGGAAGGTTGGCAAGCATGAGATGGCAACGCTCTTGTAATGTCAGTGTACACTATACTGATTATTCCGTGGCTTATTTTTCAGAACTCGAGGCTCCCCAATTTTCCCAACCCCCCACTCACCCATCACCAGTCAGCACATACCTTTCTCGCGCACTACGAAGCACTGTTTGACCGGCCCCACCTCGCTGAAGAGCTGTTCAAGCTTCTCACCGCTGGCAGAATTTGGCAAGCCACGTACAAACAAAGTCAGGCCAGCCATAGTAAGAGAATAGCCAGTACTCTATTCCCTCGTCCATATACTACACGCGAGCCTGATACATGGGAGCAGCCATCTTGGCAAAGCGGAAGTTCGGACGCCACCATTTTGGAAAAGGCGGAAGTGAAAGAAACTCAATCAGTTGAAAGGTAGACAGCACAGTTGCCATTTTAGAATTGTGAGGTGCGTGATAAGGAAAGATGGGCTGCAGAATACACAGAACTGGTCGGAAATCGTATTTTGCCTATAATACTTTAGAAATGCGAAGAAGCAGAAATTGGGCACGTTTTTCACGTCATGGGCCTCGTTATTAGTAACTCGTTTTCTCACATTTTTGTACAAAATGTTCTGATATTCTTCCCTGGCGCTCCGAAAATATTTTTTTCTAAGACAGGACATTGGAAACAAGTGTCGGATCTCATTTCACAGAGAAACGTATGTTTTTCGAGTTCTGGAAAGTTATCTACCATGGCTGCTGCGCATAAATTTCGTGCAAGTATCTTTAGTATGTCACTACCGGGTTAAGATGGTTACACGTCACAAAGGTCGCCATATAGGGCTTTCACTTAATTTTACAACTTACAGCATTCTGGGGGTTTTAGTCCTGGTTTGGCTCAAGCGAATATTCTGATTACAAACAATGGTATGTTCATAGCATTGGCAACAGCACCGTCCTGTGCAGGTAAGACTTTTAGGGAGGTGGGGGGGGGGGTTCGACGGACGATGACGAGGGAAAATTAAATAATTAATTTTCCCTTGCCATCGTCCGTCGAAATACCCGGCCCCCCTGCTCTTACCGGCCGCACCTGATTGGCAGAGCCAATAGGTCTCGCCTACAAGAGCTATTATTGGCTTTAAGTTAGTAATTCCTATCTGTAAAGCGCAAACATATCACCCAGTTAAATGATTAAAGGCGCTGGGGGCCGTCCGGAAGATTAAGTGAGCTATTGCCCAGAGTCACATGGTGCTGAGCTGCCGCCAGGGATCAAACCTCGAGCCCTGCGCTCCGGATTCAGCCAGTCTGACTGCTGCGCCACACCTCTCCCACCTGGCTTTGTCAATATGTTTTAGCAATGTAGTACACCAAAGTGGCTGCTATTCAGTATGGCTAAAAGTTATTGAGGTAAAGGAGAGTGGCGTGAAGTGGAGTGTCGTAAAGTACAGTAGAGTTGAGTGGTGTGGAAAGGAGTGACGTGGAGTGTCATGAAGTAGCATACAGTGTTGTGTGGTGGAAAGAATAGATTGTCATAGAGTGGCAGGAGTTGAATGGTATAGAGTGGAGTACAGTGTAAAAAATGTAAATCCAGTATTTGTAAAGCGCGAACAGCTACCCGAAGGCATCCCGGCGCTGGGGGCCGTCGGGAAGATGAAGCAAGCTATTGCCCAGAGTCACATGGTGCTGGGCTGACCTGCCGCCGTTGCTGGGGATCGAACCGTGAGCCCCAGATTCCAGCGTCAGTCGCCCTGAGCTGAGTGGAGTGGCGTAGAAGGTGTTGAGTAGAGCAGAGTAGATTGGCATAGAGTGGAGTTGCTTGGAGTAGTGTGTCACAGAATAGAGTGGAGTAAAGTGGCATAGAAGGAGTTTCGTAGAGTGAAATAGTGTTGTAGTATGACATAAAGTGGAGTAGAGTGGCATAGAGTGGAGTATTGTGTCAGTGGAGCAGGGTTTAATGGAATAGAGCATCATAGAGTGGAGTATTGTGGAGTGGATTGTTGTAGAGTGGCCTAGAGTGAAGTAGCATAAAGTACAGTGGTGCAGGGTAGATTGGCGTAGAGTGCAGTGCCGGAGAGTGCATTGGTTTTGAGTAAAGTGGTGTAGAGTGCATAGGTGTATAGTTCAGTGATGTAGAGTGCAGTAGCATACAGTAGAGTGGTGCAGAGTAGATTGCAGTGGCGTAGAGTGCAGTGGCACAAAGTGGAATGGAGTGGCGTAGAGTGAAGTGGCATAGAGTGTAGTGGTGCAGAGTGGAGTAGTGTAGGGTAGAGTGCAGAGGTGAAGAGTGCAGTGGAGTAGAGTATCATAGTGTTGAGTAGAGTGCAGTAAAAGACACACAAATGATGGACGGAATGCGGAACAAATCAAACATTCACCCCCAGTCAACAGATCTGGGTTAAATCCATCGTTCTTTTGCTCACCATGCTACCCCAGTTTAGACCCAGCCATATGCAAATCAGCCTTGACACTGCTCCTCATGGGAACAGTCCAGCCCGAACTGCCAAGCCAGGTCCTCCCTGGAACAGAAACAAGCATCCTGGGACCGGTTTCACTGTATCACCCCATATCAGCCAGGCTAGTTTGAATCCGGTGGCACAGTGAGCCTGGGACCCACGTCTGGGCATACCCAGGGCGAGAAAGCAAAAAACACACAAATGGACGGAATGCAGAACAAATCAAACATTCACCCTCAGTCAAGAGATCTGAGTTAAACCCATTGTTCTTTTGCTCACCATGCCACCCCAGTTTAGACCCAGCCATAAAGTAGAGTGCAGTCATTTAGAGTAGATTCACAGAGTGCAGGGTCGTAGAGTTCAGAATAGAGTGGTGCAGAGACCAGTGACAGAGTACGGGGGTGCAGAGTAGAATAGAGTGCAATGGTGTAGAGTGACGTAGCACGATGGCGTAGCGTGCAATGACATAGAGTAGAATTTTATAGAGTATAGTGGCGTAAAGTGCAGTGGTGCAAAGTAGTTGGCATAGGTGCATTGGTTTTGAGTAAAGTGGTGTAGAGTGCAGTGATTTAGAGTACAGCGGCATAGCGTAGACTACAGAGGTGTAGAGTGGCACAGAGTGCAGTGGAATAGAGTAGATTGTTTCAGAATAAATTGGAGTGTTTACCCCCCCAAAGATTTCAGATACAACCTCAATTGACCTATTGATAGAGGGTCTTTTTGGCCTAGAAGACATTGTGAATCCGCGGTCCCTAGATTAGACTCCGTCACCTTAGACAGCAGCCTACGTGCAAGCCAGATTGCCTAATGCGGTAGCTATGGAGGCTAGGAACCACCTTTAGGCAGAGTGCCCTAAGCCCTCGCTACAGGCTCTTTGCATGTTTGACAATGCAAATTGTGCATTGTCTACAAAACAAAGATGGTCATTACTGATGTGCCTGGACTCCAAACTGAGTGGTCTGGCTTCTTCAAAAACAGCTCCAATAACTCAGCAGCCCTTTTCAGAGATCCCTTTGTTTAAAAATTGGCCCATTTCATGACCATCATTAAGGCCTTAGAAAAGCTCAACTCTCCCTTAAAAAATGTTTAGTCCTCAGTTTTTCCCCAAGATTCGGAAGCATCCCATTGTAAAATAGCTTCTTATGGGATACATCTGTTGTCACCCCGGACCCATATAGAGTTCCCTTTGGGATGTTCATGATTTTTTGTTGGTGTAGTCAGTTAATGCAGCAACTTTTTATCTCATGCAGCTTTCAGTCAATCTAACTATGTTATTCTGTTTTCATCTCGTGTAAGAGAGGAAAAATTATTAGATCTTGATAGTAGGCTAGTTACACAGGAAGGGGTAATTTTTGTAAGTGCTAGGAAAACTAAAACATCCACAAGGTCAGTGTTTTACCCATCCTTTCCAGATGATCCATGTCTGCTTGCGGTCCACTGTTGAAAAGAATATGAGTCCAGAACAAGGGAATACTGGGGTAAAACAGCTAGACAATTACTAATTTCTTTGTGAAAAGTTTTGCTTTATATCAGCACCTATGCTGGTCATGTTGGTGCTCATTCAGTCTGAGAAGCGTTGGTGACGAAATCTTATCTAGTAGGTACATGTCCTGAGCAAGTCAAGAGGGCAGCTGATTGTTTGAATGATTCCAACTTTAAAAAGTTTTACTTTAAACCAATAAATAACCTACCATCAAATGTCATTGCAAACCTTTGAACTAGTTTAATACTCATCTCTTGATCCTGCGAAGGATGCAAATTTCCTAGCTTTCGTATCTGAATGTTTTAATTCTATTAAGGACACGGAGGCGAATACAATCCCACCCAAAAGTTGTTAGTATGGCTCATGTATAATATTTGGCATGATGTTGCACTTATAATGGAAGCTTGATATTGTTCTCGATATAATAGACATTCTCCATAGTTCACTGAAATGTAATGCTGTATTAAAATATGATTAGGGTTTAATACTTAGTTGATTTCCAGTCTACTTGATTGTCTTTTGGAAATAAACCAGAACAGTGAAAGTGCAGTAATCTTGAAGATGGATCAGTCAGCACACAAATAAAGGACTGTGATGTCCGTGTTTCATGATGTTATTGTTATGTGATTGGATACTGAAACCATATATTCTGTAGTTCTTGATTGCTTTTATTGTTGAGATTTGTAGTTTTTCTGATTGTACATTGGTATGAGCTGCTGTAGTAAAGAAAACAACAGGATAATAGTTATCTTGTTCTTAATAGAATTAAAATTTTAAGTTGCAAACATCTCTACAACACATATAGGGCCATATGTACGAAGGCATCTTGCATTTTCTAATGGTGTGAATCACAATTTCTGGCCGTTAGGAAATGCAAAATGCCATTACGGTATTGTGATATGGACTGTGGCGTGACCGGGACAGCCGAGAAGTGCAAGATGGTGCCCGGATGGATACAGCTCCACGGGGAGGTCAGCGGTGCAGAAACGGCCGGCGCTGGAGGGATGACGTCACTGGGGGAGGACGAGGACGTAAAGGGAGGCTGGAGGAGAGAGACGCGGCGGACCACGAGGAGCAGGAGGAAGAAAGTCCAGCGGGAGGAACAGTAACGAGAGCCGGAGGAGTCGAGGAAGCAGACCGGAGGACGGAAGGGAAGCCCGGCAGACCGGAGGACGAAGGAACACCACCGAAGAGGGAGGATTCCCCAACAAACACCGCGCACGTATCCGGCCGTCCCCAGAGGAGACAGGACGCCGCGATACCCGACGCTACGGTCCTGGAGGACCGTAGCCCCAGGCAAGTGTCATTTCTAGAATCTTGGAGGAGGTTTGCGGGGAAGGGCTTAAAGGGTCTCTGGCACAAGTGAAGGAAGGGCACCAGTAATTCCTGAGTTGTAACCCCCTCACGAGATACCTTTTCTTATTCCCTTTTCCCCACCCCCTCACTACCTCTCGGTGACACAAGGATGCTGGTAATGGGAGAGCACCTTAGTTAATTAACGAAATACGGTTTGAATAGTGATGGTGTTGTCTTTTCTGTTTGCCTTTTGGGGACGCCGGTCCTGGTTGGGAATACTGGAGGAGTACTGGCCTGAGGAAGAAGGCCTCCCACGTGAAGATTGAGTTTCATGACCTCATTGTCCCTCGCTTTGTTGGCATTGCTTGCTCTGATACTACGACCCCCTCCCCATTCCTCCAAGTACAGACTGTCGGACTGTTTACTTGTAATAAAGTCTTGAACTATAACCTCACAGAACCACGTGTAGTCTAGTCTTCTCCCTCCGTAAAGGCCTTATGTTCTGAAATCCCTGTTAGCTAGGAGGGGAAATAATTACAGTGGTGTCAGAAGTGGGATACTGTCGTCTGAGGAGAAAAGATGACCCAACCTGTGACAGTACAGGACATGATAACCCAACTAGCGGAAGGACAGAGACACTTACAGTTGGTTCTAGAGCAACAGAACCAGAATGCCCAAAAAGAAAGGGAGTCCTTTCACGCGGCTATGAAGGAGCAAGCCGTTATCTTGACTACCAATCAGAAGGTGCAAGACACGGCGATATTGCGCCTTACAGATGCCATCTCTAGTGCTAGGGTGCATCCCAATGTCCCAGGAAGAATTCTGCAAATGTTTCAGGAGGGCGAAGACCCCGACTATTTCTTTACCAACTTTGAAAGGGTTGCTACCACCGCTACTTGGCCTCCTGAGAGATGGGGTCAGTATATAGCCCCGTTGTTATCCGGAGGGTTACAGGCTGCGTATCAAGCCGCCAATCCGGCAGGAGTAACCCCCTATCAAGACATAAAGAAGGCCATTTTAGAAAGACTGGGATGTGACCACGAGTATTATAGGACCCGCTTCCGGAAGGAGAAGTGGGGGACTGGAGATAATCCCAGAGCTCTTTTTTATCGGATCCGAGATTTGGGAAACCGGTGGCTTCAGCCTCATTCCTCCTCGATGGAGGAGGTCACGGAGCAAATATTCCTCGAACAATACCTAGAGGCCCTACCTAGCAACACGAGAGCATTTGTGAAACAACATCCCGGACTGACAACTCAATCCGCCATCGAATTAGCATGTGCCTATCATAGATCACCATACTTCAAAGTACAGACAGGGAGGGCGCCTATTCTATTCCCTAAACCTGCCCCCAAAACCCCAACAGAAGGAGGGGAGAAACAACCCTTTTCCACCCCTAGACCAGCCCTTAAACCTTTCCTGAGGCCTTCCCAATCAGCTCACATGGGACCCCAATGCTTTAGGTGTGCGGAATGGGGACACATATCGCGCAATTGCCCTTTGAACACTGATAGTTCAGAACCTGTGGAGGTGGGTTGGTCCCGAGGTAGGGTGTTGGTCACCGGAGCCACTAGACAGAGGTACAAGAAGGCAATCAGGCTAAATGGTCGACCTGTTGAGACCCTGCTCGATATGGGATGTCACCATACAGTGGTGGCCAAGGAACTGGTTCCGTTAACCGCCATATGTGAAGGGGAGACAGTGCTGGTCTCCTGTGTCCATGGAGATGTTAGATCATATCCCTTAGCTGAAGTGTTGATTGAAATAGATGGATATCCCCAAGTTAGAAAGGTGGGGGTGGTCCCCGAGCTCCCAGAAAATATTCTCTTGGGTACCGATATACCTCATTTTCATGAGTATTTGACCGAGTTGTCGAAACAAGGTCCTGAGGTGGAATGGCTACAGGAGGCACCATTTTGCCGTGAAAATATAACAAGTCCTAGAGACAGGGAGAAGTAATCCAAAAATGAGAAAAGACGAGAAAAAGAGAGGTACATGTATGCTTGCCAATCTGTTTCCTCATGTTTTCTCTCTTCCCCAGACCACGGAAATACTCCGGCCCGGAGCTTCCGAACGGCACAGAAAGATGACAGCACCCTTATGAATGCCTGGAATCAAGTGCAGGAAGTCGACCCAGATAAGCTAGGATCCTATTTTTTCATAACAAAAGGACTGTTGTATAGAGCAAGTGGATGGCCGGGTGATAAGACGGAACAGTTACTAGTGCTGATAGCTTTCAGGGAACAGGCATTACAGTTAGCCCACAACCAAGCGGGAGGGGGTCATTATGGACAGGAGCTGACACTAAAGTACCTATTGGAAAGGTTCTATTGGCCGGGGGTGTATCGAGAGACTGCCAGGTTCTGTGCCACTTGTCCCAAATGTCAGTTGGTCAACCCCTCAAAAGATAAAAAGGTGCCGCTACAACCCCTACCGATTATTGATGTTCCGTTTCAACGAGTGGGAATGGATCTAGTAGGACCGTTAATACCGTCAGCTCGGGGACATCAGTACATATTGGTCTTAGTGGACTATGCTACCCGATACCCTGAGGCTATACCCCTCCCTAGTATGACCATGGTGGCAGTAGCCCAAGAAATGGTGTCTTTTTTCTCTAGGGTAGGTTTTCCATTGGAAATCCTGACTGACCAGGGAACTCCTTTCATGGCTAAGCTTATGAAGGAGATCTGTAAACTTCTAGGAGTACACCAAATTCGGACGGCTGTGTACCACCCCCAGACGGATGGTCTGGTGGAAAGGTACAATAAAACCATCAAGACCATTCTCAAGAAGTTGATAGGGGACACAGGGAAAAATTGGGACCGGAAATTGCCTCTGGTACTGTTTGCCATTCGAACGCATGAGCAAAAATCAACGGGATTTTGTCCTTTCGAGCTCCTGTTTGGACGGAAACCCCGTACCCTGTTGGAAATGGCCGCCGAACAATGGACAGAAGAGAAAGATGAGGGGAAACCTCTCCTAGGGTACATGCAGGCTCTAAAGGACACGTGAGCTACCCTCTGGGACAATGTCCACCAAAATATGGACAAAGCCCAAGCTAGACAGAAGGAACAGTATGACCGTACTAGCCACATGAGAGAACTGGTTGTTGGGGACAAGGTTCTAATACTTCTCCCCTCCTCAGACAAGAAGTTGTTGGCCACTTGGCAAGGACCATATACGATTACTCAAAAAGTTACTCCAGTCTCTTACCGAGTCGCTGTCCCTCATACTAACAAAGTAGGGCAAACGTATCATATCAATCTTCTTAAGAAATGGGAAGAGCCTAACTCTCCCTCCACAGGCCAGGATACAATCCAAACAGTAAATCAGGTAACTCTCCATAAAATCTTGGACATACCTATGGACATAGGGGGAGGGAGGAAGAAGGAACAACCCCTGATGGGATCCAAGCTCTCCCTAGAGCAGCAGCAACAATTGGGGCAACTGTTAGAGCAGTACCCGGGTCTAAGTTCAGGCAGTCCTGGACGGACTTCCTTAGTGGCTCACGACATTGTCACCCAACCAGGAAAGGTGGTGAATGTGAAACCCTATCGGATACCAGAGGCTAGAAGGGAGGCGGTAGAACAGGAAATAGAGGAGATGCTCAAGGCAGATATAATTGAACCCTCCAAGAGCAACTGGCGCTCTCCCATTGTGTTAGTGCCCAAGCCGGATGGGAGCCTCCGGTTTTGCATAGACTTCCGACAGGTGAATGCCCACTCCAAATTTGACAATTACCCTATGCCCCGAGTAGACGAACTGATAGAAAGACTAGGTGAGGCCCAGGTCATGTTCACGATTGATCTAACCAAAGGTTACTGGCAGATTCCGCTGACGCGGTCAGCACAAGAAAAGACAGCATTTTTGACGCCATCCGGGTTGTACCATTTCAAGGTGATGCCATTTGGTCTCCACGGAGCTCCGGCTACTTTTCAAAGGCTTATGGACATCATACTAAGAGCACACCAAAAGTATGCAGTAGCTTATTTGGATGATATTGTGGTGTATAGCCCGGACTGGGAGACCCACTTAGAACATCTTAAGAACCTTTTTGATACTTTGACGCAAGCAGGGCTTACTATGAATCTGAAGAAAACCACACTAGGAACACACCAGATAAAATATTTGGGGTACACCATAAGTGAAGGGACCATTCAACCACAACACAATAAGTTGGAGGCTATCCAAAACATTCCTCGACCTAACACTCGGAAAGAGGTACGAGCCTTTCTTGGATTGGTGGGTTATTACCGAAGGTTTATCCCTCAATTTTCTGAGGTGGCCAGCCCTCTCACCGATTTACTTAGGCACAAACACACTAGAGCCAAGATAGAATGGGGTGCTCCACAGGAGGACATTGCTGTGTCATGCCCCAGTTCTGACCTGTCCAGATTACCGAAAGTTGTTTGTGTTACAAACCGACGCCTCTGATAGAGGGCTAGGAGCAGTACTGTCCCAACCTGATTCCCAGGGTTTGCTTAGGCCGGTATTGTTCCTGAGCCGAAAGCTGTTTCCCAGAGAAACACGGTATGCTACTATGGAGAAAGAATGCCTCGCCATAAAATGGGCTATGGATTCATTACAGTATTACCTACTAGGGCGCTCCTTCTTTCTGTTGACGGATCATGCTCCATTGACTTGGCTAGCCACCCACAAGGACACTAATGCCAAAGTATTACGATGGTTCTTAGCCTTACAGCCGTTTTCCTTTCAGACTCTACACATTCCGGGAAAGTTGCAAGGAAACGTTGATTACCTCTCCCGATTTCCTGCATCAGAATGGCCCGATCGTCCATCCCGGGAAGAAAGGCAATGTGATATGGACTGCCGAGAAGTGCAAGATGACGCCCGGATGGATACAGCTCCACGGGGAGGTCAGCGGTGCAGAAACGGCCGGCGCTGGAGGGATGACGTCACTGGGGGAGGACGAGGACGTAAAGGGAGGCTGGAGGAGAGAGACGCGGCGGGCGGCGGACCACGAGGAGCAGGAGGAAGAAAGTCCAGCGGGGGGAACAGTAACGAGAGCCGGAGGAGTCGAGGAAGCAGACCGGAGGACGGAAGGGAAGCCCGGGAGACCGGAGGACGAAGGAACACCACGAAAGAGGGAGGATTCCCCAACAAACACCGCGCACGTATCCGGCCGTCCCTGGAGGAGACAGGACGCCGCGATACCCGACGCTACGGTCCTGGAGGACCGTAGCCCCAGGCAAGTGTCATTTCTAGACTCTTGGAGGAGGTTTGCGGGGAAGGGCTTAAAGGGTCTCTGGCACAAGTGAAGGAAGGGCACCAGTAATTCCCGAGTTGTAACCCCCTCACGAGATACCTTTTCTTATTCCCTTTTCCCCACCCCCTCACTACCTCTCGGTGACACAAGGATGCTGGTGATGGGAGAGCACCTTAGTTAATTAACGAAGTACGGTTTGAATAGTGATGGTGTTGTCTTTTCTGTTTGCCTTTTGGGGACGCCGGTCCTGGTTGGGAATACTGGAGGACTACTGGCCTGAGGAAGAATGCCTCCCACGTGAAGATTGAGTTTCAGGACCTCGTTGTCCCTCGCTTTGTTGGCATTGCTTGCTCTGATACTACAACCCCCTCCCCATTCCTCCAAGTACAGTCTGTCGGACTGTTTACTTGTAATAAAGTCTTGAACTATAACCTCACAGAACCGCGTGTAGTCTAGTCTTCTCCCTCCGTAAAGGCCTTACGTTCTGAAATCCCTGTTAGCTAGGAGGGGAAATCATTACAGGTATGTACGAAAAGCATTTGCAGGGGTGCAAAATGCAATTTCTATCTAGTAGAAATCACTAAATAGGAAATGTGTGTTTTATGTTTTTCATATGTTATTGATGAGCAGTTATCTTTTTTTGGCCGAAGCCTTATGCCTTCCAGTATTGTAACTTGAATGTTTAGTTTCATTACCGTATCCTTAATGTTAGTTAGTAATGACATAATACATTTCAAAAGACTAGTACGAATAAGAAAGAGGTGAATTAGCCAGGAATCGGTGATTTACCTATTTTTCTATTTGTCGTTCGTTCTGTGTATTTGCAAGGGCTGTGGTCACTTGAACTAGCCCACATGCAACATCCTGACAGCAGTGCCCCATGTCAGTCTGTATGTTTACAGTTCTCCTTGCTAAAGTTGTTGTGGCTACTGCCAATCAGTTTATGGAACGGGTGAAGGCATCAAAGCTTGCCAGGTATTGCCTGTGCCTCTGTCTCTGCACATGGTGCTCCTTCTCCATGTCAGTAATCCACCGGTCTTGCCCTTTCTGCAATTGCTGCATTGAGCTTGAAATTTTTAGCTGGTGCCTATTGACAGTCCTGATTTGTTTGGTTTGATGGCGCTGTATAGAGATGATGGACTTCTCCAGACCACCAAACACAGGAGAAATCTCTGCCATGTTGTCTGACACGTTCTCAATGAGGACTGTTGCTGGTTGGCCTCTATGCTGTCTGTGTGTCCTACCCACAGATGTTGGTGTGTCCCTGCTTTAGGATTGTCCCTCATCACCATCCACAAAGTCTGGTAGTGGTGCAACAGTTGCTCTCCCAGCAGTTGGAGTGATGGGCATAGGAGTTGATAATGTGCTGTCCTCCATTTCCACATGTGTGTCAGTAGCTTCTTCAGCCTCGATTGCTTCTGACACGTCCTGGGTGTGATCTGTGGAAATGCATGTATATAGTTACTGGAAATAAATAGTTCATGTCTGTTCACTACATTGTTGTAACTGAGTATAAAGTATACTCAGCAGAGGATGCTGAGTCCATTTACTCTCTGATAGAAGAAGCACGTACTTTTAGCACCACCGCCGGAACTACCACTCAATTACTACGTCAACTTGAATACATCATGCGCAAAGAAGTCAACCAGCGTCTTCATGCCACCACACTGATTGAATACCACAAGGTGAAACGCATACCAAGGGGGTTAAGAATTGCTTTGAAACCTATGTTATTCAAGTTCAACAAAATCTTCATGGCACGATGGTATGCGATATTAAATAAGTGCTCACTCGATCTTATTTTGTTAATCATTGAAGAACTTTCCTCAATACTCAACGAACTATCGCAGGACATTGCAAAACTCAAAGATGAAAGTATGGAACGGATGGAACAGGAGGATTGGACGAAGGTATTAATTGACATCAATGGAAGACTGGATGCACACGCAAAAGAGGTACATGACCGTAAAATACGCAAATTCAGGAGGGATACCATAGACTATAAACTAGACGAGGTATACTCGTGGGCGGAGGCGTATGCCCAAAAGAGATTTTAAAAAAAAACTGGGAATGCATCCTCAGAAGAAAGCGTAGTGACCGATCAGGAACTTGTCTTTGCAAAGACCACCAGCACCATCTACCACTGAACAGATTAACAGGCTTGCAGAAAGTGCAGCATCAACATCTAGCGATAAAACTTCTTTTTTGGCACAGGGCCAATCCTCAAATCATCCTCCGGACAAAATCAACCTCAACAAAGAAAACGAACCCGTAGGGGACAAGTCAAAAAAAGTAACAGAATCTGGCAGACCTCAAAGAAATCTGAAGAAAGGAGGAATTTAGTGATGAACATATCTAAAAGACACTTTAGCTCTGAAGAAATTGGAGTATTAAATAAAGGCATGTCATATGTTCCCACGTATTCATCAAATGCATTAGAAACAGAAGTGTCCTTGTTTAAGTTTATGCGTAAACTTAGATTGAGATGGTTCTTTTTTCCAACACGCAGGAACAGGATCACACTAAACCGCCAGAAACATTCCGTCCTAAAAGCAAGTTCATGGATCCATTTTCGCATAAGAGCTTGGATAGTTTCGAACTGTTGGTCAAAAAAGATCTGAAGTCTATAAAATACAACACACCCAAGCACACCAATCTGACCAGGAAAGAACTGAGAGTTCCCAATTCTTTAAGACAGGACAAGGAGGTAACATTCCAACCAGCAGATAAAGGGGGAGCGCTTGTCGCCATGGATACTGACTTTTATGAACAAAGTGTGAACGCACATGTTTATGACACTGAGACTTACATCCAGTTAGACACAGATCCTACCAAGGAATTGATGAAGCTACTTGGCTCCATTCTGTCTAAAGCTGAAGACATGGGTTGGATTAACACCACCACTAGAAAGTTTTTACAGAACAACACACCTAAAACACCGCATATATACATGCTCCCCAAGATTCATAAACATGCGGTGAACCCTCCGTTTCGACCAATAGTGGCTGGATGTGGATCTATTCATGAACCGATCGGACAATACTTGGATTCCCATTTACAACCGTTGGTACAATCTTGGGGCACATATGTAAAAGATACCACTGACTGTCTAAAAAAATTAGAAGCCATAAGTCATCATTTCAAGGAAGAGATTTTGCTCTGCACCATAGATGTAGTGGCTTTATATACCTCTATCCCCCATAATGAAGGTTTAGAGGCAGTGGAATGGAGACTTCTACAGGATTCTACACATGGTTACAACAGAGTATTATTGTTGGAATTGCTCCATTTTTCGCTTTATAACAGTTCTTTTTCTTGGAAAGAAATTTTTTTCTACAACGCACAGGAACCTCCATGGGTTTTCCAGGAGCCCCTTCGTATGCCAATACTTACATGGCACACTTTGAAGAGACGCATATATTACACAATTCAAGGTGGCAGGAAAACCTCATCACATATATGCGCTATATAGATGACATCTTAGTAAT
Source organism: Calotriton arnoldi (assembly GCA_963921515.1). Lineage (NCBI taxonomy): Eukaryota > Metazoa > Chordata > Amphibia > Caudata > Salamandridae > Calotriton > Calotriton arnoldi. Next base: position 460,423 of record CAWUFW010010082.1, on the reverse strand, counting down.
TTGGAAAGGAACTCGTGACGAGCTGGAAGGATGTATCAATGAACTCAATCAATGCAATCCACGTATTCAGTTCACGTTTACTATTCACTCTCAGACAATTCACTTCTTGGACATTGAAATACGGAAGACACCCATGGGTTTACAGACATCTGTATATAGCAAACCAACAGATGTAAATAACGCCTCACATTACACAAGTGCCCATCCTATCTCTTTGAAAAAGCACCTGCCTGTGTCACAATTCATCAGGATCAAAAGAATCACATCCCAAGAGGAGCAAAGTGAGTCTCTCATTGAGGAACAACTGAACAGATATAAAGAAAGGGGATATCCTCCGCAGGTTCTCAGTTCAGCAAAAGAAGTAGTAGCACAGAAAAGACGCGAAGACTTGTTACAAAAATCTGTTAAATCAACCAACAGACGGGAAGTATTTGTTATAAAACATTCGGAGCAATCAACAAAAGTTAAAAAAATCATTACCAAGCGATGGGAAATCATAGAACAAGAGGTTGATTTTACATCTGTGTTTATGGACAAACCTATGTTTGCTTACACTCGCTCCAAGAACTTGAGGGAATTGTTAAAACCTAAACGCACTCCTTCAATTCAGACCTATAAAGGCATGAGAAGATGTTGGAACTGCGGTCAGTGTGGAAATATAATGCTAGGGAATACTTTTTCTCATCCGCACACAGGCCAAAAGATTCACTTAAAACATATATCAGATTGTAACACAGAGGGTGTTATTTACGCAATTCAATGTCCGTGTGGACTTACATATGTAGGCAGAACATCACGCAAAATCAAAACCCGCATAATAGAACACAAAAGCATGATTCGTAACAAAAATTGCAATTCTTGTCTATCTGCTCACTGGGTTAATTCATCTCATACCATCCCTCAGATCAGGTTCACCATACTAGAAAAAATTGACTTGGTTCCAGGAATAGATTACAATGTTTCGTTAGCACGCAGAGAAACGTTTTGGATTAAATATTTAGGTACCATTATTCCTGGAGGGCTTAATGACCATTATGAATTATTGTGTTTTCTGTAAATACATGCGGTAACTTGGAATTTTGTACAGGATTAGCACGCATTCATGAATTCATCAATATCTGTATTTTCTGTTTTCTGTAACTTATACTTTAACTCCTTGAACTTTTATCATTACTGTTTCTTTTTCTCGTTTCTTACTTTGTTTCACTCGTCAATCCATGAACTAGGTCGTGTACTTTGGTCATAAAGGACATTTTCCTTCACATATAACCACAAGTTTTTAAAGCTTTAATGGTCCATGGTACATTGAAGTCTATAACTTTCACATATAGTTACACGGTTTTAATGGATTGATGATGCAAGGCATTCTACAGATTAGAACTGTTTCAGACACGATTAGGCAACCATACACGTAGCTCGTCATATATTTAGGTTGTTCACATTTGTTTTGCGAGTACCCGTGTTCGCATAGACAGCTGTTTATAAAGTTACTTTAGAATAGCCTCTCCTTTTTAAACCGCATACGTCACGACGCACGCACCCTCGATATCGGTCATGAGGTTTCCTTTCACTTTTCGTTTCACGGAGCAATTCACCGGTGAGCATTGAGCGCTTGCAATATTTTTTTTGAAATTAACTCTCATAATTCATTATAGTTATTGTTTAAATTGACGCCTTGTTACTTTTTTAGACACGGAACACGTACAGTCTGCTTTCGGTAAGATGCTATTGTATACTTGGTTCACTGGGTGTGTTTATTCAGTTGAATTGTCCGACGTCAGTGTAACTTCTAGTTTGTTTGTGTTTGTATAGAGTCCTAAGCTCGCACTTCAAAGCATTTGCGGTAAGCACGGCATGGTTGCATATTGTTTATATTGTTTTTTTTAGGTTGACACACTAGATGTATTTAGGTTCTCTAGTTGCAGATAAGCACGAACACATGCGGATATAATGGTATACAACGGTGGTTGATGGTGGACACATATGTTAACTCTCACTGGTTCAGGTTGTTTTATAGCATGAACCACCCGCAAAACTATGGTGGCATTGGTATGTAGTAGCCTTTTTAACTATCATTTACACCCTTAATGATCATGTACTTTTTTCTGACCTCTACTTGCTTTCTGCATGTTACTGATTGGGTTCCATTCATGGAGTGTGCAAATCCTATTTGTTTGCCTGTACTTGCTCATAATGAACACATGAATTTGACTATGTTCCCAATTTTACTCTTGTAGTTCCGAACGGCGGCAGCTATCAGTCATTCATCTAATGTTCAACATTATTGTTATTTGATTACATGTACCCCTGAAGAAGGGTTCCCTAACCCGAAATGCATTGGGTCGCTTTTTAATTTCCATTTGTTAATATCATATTGAATACAATGATTGTACTTAAGTTTCGTTATCAACAACGTTTTTTGCTCAAACAAAATTGTTGTATACAAGGATGTATTAAGAAAAACATACTGACAAATCACTTTGGAGTAAAAGTTTTATTTGCTATCATGAAAATTGAATAAAGTGAAATATATATGTTGAAACCTCAGGGACATTAGCTGTGCACTGCGCAGGCACGGATTCTTTCGTGTTCTTACATATGCAATTCTTACACTGGGGTTAGGGCTATACCCCATCACGCAGTGGCACGCAAAACAAATTTACTTCGATTCCTAATCACAATTTCCAGTTATAACTTCCACTATAAGGTGTGCAGGCCTAACCCATTTACAAGTTTATAATGTGTTTGTGACATGTTTGTGATGTACAGATATGTGTGGTGTAGTCATCAGCACACAGTACACCATGTGACTTTGGTGTACTGCATCTCCCATGATGCATTGCCAAGGTAGGGCAAGCATCTCAATTGAGTTATTTATGCTGTGATGTTTTACCCTGGTTGGTGTCTGCAGGATTGGAGGTGTCAACGTCTGACACTCCCACCACACTTTCTGGTTCCAGAGTCCCCTCAATCAGTGTCTCCATGGGAGTGGGAGGGGAGTTTTTTGAGGGTCCACTATCTGTACCACGACCCTCAGCCATTCTGCTGGCCACCTTTTCCTTTGTGTGAGATCTCAGGCCATACCAGCATTTTCGTATCTCTGGAATGGTTCTCTGTGTGACCCCTAGGGAGTTCACCTTCTCCAAGATGCTGTTCCATATCTTGTTTTTTTTGGCTCTCTGAAACAGTGAAAGAGGCATTCCCAAATAGCTGGTCCATATGTGCCACATATTCTTGTGTGAGGAGCTCCAGCTTCTTTTCAGAAAACATCCTCTTCCTGCTCCCAGAATCCTTGTCCCCATTTTACTTGGACATGGTGCAGTTCAGTCACAGGTATTCCCTTGCCAGTGGTGATACAGGTGCATTCCTCCCTTCCAGCACCTTCCTTGGCTTCTGGGTCGTGGCCACATCCTGAATTTCTTACCTTCCTGGTCTGACATCATCATTCTGCATCCAGAATGTGACTTTTGATCATTTGTAATTTCCTATTAGGAAATCGCAATTTTGCGATTTCCAAAATTGGGATTTCCAAATTGCTATTGTGAATCTGAAGGAATTGCTATTAGTGGAATCAGCCGTTACATACATCTCATTTTGCGATTCCCTAATAACGATTTCTACGGATTCGCTATTTGGAAATCACAAATCCTAACTTTTGTACATATGGCCCATAGTGAGGCACTACGGATCAAGTAAATGCACCTTTTACATACAGGATCGTCTGTGGTAATTAAACTGCTTTTGATAAATGCTTCTAACTAAACCTTTATTGCTAAACATGAAGACTTACCTATCTCTGTGCTGAGTCGACCCTCAATGAAACCTGGGACATGTGCCATGAGAGATACTGTAAAACCAGGGCATCTGGCCACCCTAATTCTGAAAATTATATTCTTGGTTTAGGTCAACTGAACTCATTGCCTAACATCTGGGATCACATATCCGGGAAGTTTAAAGGGAATTAAATGTCCCCTTTAACTTGAATTTGCATGGAGGATTTTTTAACCTAAAATGATTTTTTTCAGCTTAATATTTCGGGAGAGGGGAGCAAAGAGGTACAGTTGCTCCATTCCGACTTAAATAGAAAAGGCAAGTATGTATGATGTTGCTCCTGGAAGAAAACTTTTTTATAAGTAAGGAATTAGCAAAGGCTTGTCCTTGTGACTGGAGATGTATTGAAGCCCCATTTTCATTAGCATGTTTCTCTTTTCTGTTTATTGCAACCACATCTTAAGGCCAGCCATGAACTCTTTAAATTCCAAACACTCACATACATTCCACATTTTGCATTAGCAGTCCAACCAACCACAATGACACACCATTCTTGACATTCATCTAGACACAAGAAAAATTTCACCCCAACTCAATATAGGCATAACAGCATAAGCGATTATACTCAACACATAAATATATGAAGTAGATGAAAGCAGCATACAGGGTTTTGCAAAAATGAAATAAAATAATCAACCACAAAAGAATAGTAATAGTAACACAAAACAGAAAACATCTCAAATTCAGAAATGCAATCCAAGGTAAACTCATTAAAAGGAACCAGTAATTTTCTTGACAATGCACTAGAATGTGGCCCACAAGCCAGTGGCTGATATTAATTCGAGCATTCCTTTCATCACTTTGTTGTTTGTTGCTTCTTGATTTTGTGGCCTAATTTTCCTTTACCAAACATTGATGCCTTTGGCAATGTCTTCCACAGTTCTCAAACCATCTGCCTCATTCGAGGAATCATCCCAAACTTATCCTTAAGTCCCATGAACTCCCTGTCCCTCTTACGCATTTGAGGTTTTAACTCCTTTAAACAGCCACTGGTAAGCATCTGATAATAGTACACATTTATTATCACCCCCCCCAGTCCTTTAATGATGATATATAAAAGACTGTCCCATCTGAAACTCTTCGTAGGTCTTGCGTTAGACGTGACCTTTTGCTTTTAATAGAATTATAAATATAATATACTTATTTATCAGGGCTTTCAGCCAGTTTCTTCATCCTTTGGTTTGTGAATCTGTCACTCAACATTAATCTGTGAATCTGTAACTCCCAATTTTGTTCCTCCCATCATAGCATAGAGCATGGGGCACAGGGTCCTATTTCAGCTGTTAGCATACCTCGCTGTAAGTGACAGCATTCTTCTCATGAACAATGTATACTTGCACACAAAAAGTAGCCCCCTTGCACAGGTTTACAAAAACAGTTCACAAACATTGGCAATGCCAAAAGTTGGCAGCCACACTAGTCCCTATTGGCTTTGCCAACACTCGTTTTCCGTGTCACCATCGATGGTGGACCTGCCAGGTGTTGGATTTTGGCATTATGCTGATTAAGGTTTTTTGTTTCTGCAGGTTTAGTCCTGGACATTGGCAAAGTGTCTAATTATCCCTTCTGCATTGTGGGAGCTTTGGCACTAGGCAACGCCTGAGCTGCTCTGCCCCCAACTAGCACGCCACTGTCCCTGTTAGGGGTTTCGCTGTGCAGGCGCATGAACTCTGTGCTGTGCCTCAGCCCATCATTCCCTTCATCAGTCTCATATTATGGGGTGGGGAGATGGTGGCCTGCCCACAGGGTTAGGAGAAGTTTCACTTACGGGAACTGGATGATGTGATCGCAAACTAATAATGCACAGCATTGCGAATCAAAATTCGCAAAAGATGCCCTAAACATGCCCCTTCAAAATTGCAATTCACAATGCATTTCTAAACTCATTTTTTAATTTGGTAACCAATAACCTATTACTGAATTGCAAAATGGGTTTAGTGCATTTGTAAAAGCCATTTTGGGGTCAAACCCCTGTAATTTAGCGAACCGCAGGCTTTGCAACTGCTAAATGTCTTTGTGCATCTGCCCCATGATTCCCCTAGAATGGCAGAACGAGAGAAGCTGGTGGTTTGAATAGGGATTTTCTGAACTGTTCACAGAACCTTTGAAAGTGGATTCTAGTCTTTCCAGCTTGATGGGGTGCATCACTGTCATCATAGTAGATGAAGTACCCAAACATACTGTGGGCAAGAGGGTGGAGGTGGCCATTAAAAAGATCTGCACCATCCTTGCTCTCAGAAGCTTATGCTGCCTACATGGCCCAATCATTGCTGAATTACTTTCATTTCTTGCTCCTCACTATGGATGATGACAAGGACTATGGCCCACTTCTTAAAATGATGGAAAAGTAAATACACATGGCATCTAGTGTGGCTTCAGAGAGCCTCAAAGTCAGTGGCACAGGTGGCAGGGTCAGCTGTGCTGTGCAGGCACTACTTCTGGATGCATTCATGGAGGGGACCTGTTGTACAAAATGCACCCAGATCCAGACTGCCTGTTTTTCAACCGAGCATTACTCAAGTGGGCTGGAGCCATTGGAGGACAGTTTTTAAGGCAGTTGCAGCTTTCTTTATCTTTTCCAGGTAATTACAGCTGGAATGGGTGGGGGCAGTGAGGGAGAGAGAGATGAGGAAGGGAGCAGGGTGGGTTTGTCCATTTTTGCCAGGGCTAATTTTGGATCCCAGTACGGCCCTGAAACCACCTTTGTTGAAAGTGCTTTTTCTGGGTCAAAAGCTCTTTGGTCAGAAGCTGGTGGAAGTAGTTAAATAGGCTCCTGAAGATGCAACATTGGTGAAGCCCTTTAGAGCAAACACTTCAGCATCCAAGTGGTCTACTTCCAAGGAAGTTCAACAAACACCTCATTCCATGCATCACTCAAAGATCCAGTTTGGCATCAAGGGATGGGTCAAGGTTCATATCGTCTACAGAGGTCGTTCCTCCTTTCCTCAAAGAAGCCTTCTTTTTTTTATCCGGAGGTAGCTGCTCTGGAAAAGCTGCTGAAGTTCCTATCAACTGTGGGTCATCTGTTGGCCTTTTCCCGTGTTTTGAAGGCTTCTGTTTGTGATGCCTCGGTTTTGGCAGTGGTTTGAAGCAGTTACACTTTACATTTCTCCTTCTTTAATCAATGGAGTGGTGTGAAAATGACGTGGTGACCTGTTCAGTTCCTCCAGAAGCAGTTCCTCCAACAATCTTGCTTCTGCGGCTTCTTTGCCTCCCAAGAACTATGGTACTATGCGGGGACTTGCGGTTTCTGGGGCTCAGAAGACACTGTTCAAAGCCTGCAGGTGTGGGCTGGGAATGTCTCTCACCTGGGTCTGTTTCCTCTTGCGCTCCTGGGGTTTTGGCTGCCACTCCTCTCTTCAACTTCAAAATGGCAATCCCCTGACTGAGGGTGCGCAGCTGATTTTTAAGGCGACTCTGCAGCTAGTCCACTTTAGGTTGTCATTCTCTTTTCTTTCAGTCGTGGCTGTTCCTCCCTTGATCTTTCCGTGACTTTCCTAATGGTGTTTGATGTCATTTCCATTTCTTGTTCTTTTACTTTTTAAAGGCCTTAGTTTGGTTAAAGTGTGCATCGCAACAAAGCTATTTTTTTTGCTTGTTTCCTCGCTCCCTCCACTTCCAGATCCTGACCCTTCGCTCTTGAACTTTGTCACCTGGATTTCTGGCTCCTAATTTTCTCCAACCCTATGAAGCTTTTATCATCAAGGAGGTTTTTTCCACCTGAGAAGGTGGCAGCTTCTCAAGGGCAGATGCTTATTAAATATTACAGTGTGTGCTGACACCTTGGCTTCTGGAAACAGCCATCTTACCTCAGACAGTGGAAGATCCAAATTTGGATTACAAGTAAGTGTCACGCCGCGGGCCATTAAGCAGCTCCCGGCATCCTCCTTCACATCGCCAGGGGCCGCAATTCAGCCCGTAGCACCTTACATCCCCACTCGGGCACGTCATGGTCTCCCGCAGCAGCCCGCTATTATTATTAGAACATCACAGGTACATCCCGCGATGCTCTCATACATACCACGGCAGACCCTTGTTCTGCCTGTAATGTCCAGGGTATGTCTCGGTTTCAGTTCTGGGACCGCTACCTCATGCATTACCAATAAAAAAAACTTGTAGTTCTCACCTTAGATCTAGGGAATACATTTAATAACATTCTGATAGCCATTTCTCCTGCATGGGGGCCATCTTCCTGCTTATCTTCCCCCCATGATTCTACAGTCTTTCTCCCAGAAGGCTATGGGGAGGGTTTTGTTGCACCATTCCAATATGGCAACCTTTCCTGTCTTTTTTCACCACTACTTCTCTATCCAAGATGGTGACTGCTTACTTCCTGTTTTGTCACTTCCTGTCTATGGGTATATAAGGGGCTGAATCCTTCATTTCCTTATGTTGCAACACTCCTTGCTCCTGCTGGTTTGTCCTTGCGCCTGTTGGTGTTCTTTACTCCTGTCTGGTGTATCTTCTCTTCCTGTTGGCGCTTCCTGTTCCTGTAGAAATCCTTGGAGCTTTCTGCTCTTGGTTGGAATTTCTTGTCTTTTCCTTGCTGGGGTCTTCAGGCCTTTTCCTTGGCCGCCTTCTTTTCACCTTCTTCCATTTCTGGAGTCTCCGCCTACAGTAAGAGGGTTTTCCCTTCAGGGTTTTTCCTCTTTGGGACTCCTTCTGGAAGGCACAGTCTGCTCTGGCGTTACTTTGTGGGCTACCGGAAGGGGTCGCCCTTACCTTGAACAGACCAGAACCAACAAGAACCGAAGTCAGGAACCATCTCAGCAAACCAAAGTTGGTAAGAGAAGTTCTGATCGTGACAGTAAGTGCCAGCCCTGAACAGGTTGTGACATCAAAAACGTCCAACTGTTTCCAGCATGGTTCCTGGTGTTGACCTGAATGCTGTACTCCAGCAACAAACCCTGGAATTGGAACAATTAAGGACTGAGAATGCTGCCTTTCATCATGCAATCCACTCCCGGTCTTTGATTTGCCATCCATCAGCCCCTCACCGCTAAAAAATTATTGAGATCCAATGGGGTTGAAGGAATTTTTGGACGCCCTGTTGGTTTATTTTGCCTTTATACCTGGAAAATTTTCCTCTGACGGAGCCAAAGTGGGATATTTGATTGGTTCTTTGACTGGTACAGCTCTGGCATGGGCCATTTCTCATGCTGTCTCTGAAAATTCTTGCCGAAAAATGAAGCAGATTTTTTGGCAAAGTTCAAGAATATGCTTAGGAGACCAGATTGTGAAGCTTTCACCCAGGATGCCCTGTCTAAGATGTCTCAGGAAAATTTCAAAGTACTCCCCTATTGCACTGAGATTCGCAAGTTTGCTATTGAGCCCGCCTAGGTGGAACGCTCTCAGAATACTTTATTCCAGAGAGGGTTGAAAGAGGAGTTAAAGGATGAGCAGGCAAGAGTTCACTGAGCTTCCTCAATTTCTGAACTTCTGAAGGCGAATCTCCTGATTGATCACTGTAGGAAGCTGGCTTAGTATATGGTGCACACGTATGTAAATGTAGCACCCTGCACTAAACCAGACAACCCTTGTAGTGATATTAGTGGTCTTAGACAACCTTAGAAAGCTCTCTAAGTGGTAGCTGTGGAGAGCAGCCTTCAGGCTTAGTCCAGAAGGAGTGTAAAGCAGCTTGTTTTACCAGTACTTAATCTTATGGTATAAGTTAAGTGAAAAAGAACCACACAGTGTAGTTATAAAAATATGTATTTATTATAAACACTCACTAACACATTGCAATATCTCCTACCCGGAGATATAACCATAATACATGCATTACTTTGATAATAGAACACGTAAGTAGCACAAAAACACAGTGGTCTCCAGGGGGAGACCAAACCATATACTAAAATAGTGGAATGCGAACCATGACTTAAGTCAAGACTGGACCCAGAAGACGTAGAAGGGTCGGGGACCCAAGGAACCACCCAAGGTGAGTATCTAGGAACCCCACAGAGGTCGTGTGCAGAGTGGGAACACGACTGTGTGCTCAATACAAGTCAATGTGTAAGTCGCGGTTGCAGTTTTAAAGAGGAAGGACCCTTCCCAGCGGACCCTGAAGAAACCCCGTGGAAGATGGAAGGTTGGAGAGTCACCGCACCCGTGGATACCCTAGGAACCAGGGGCCAGATGTACGACCCTACCAATTTGCGAGTCGCAAATCGCGTCGTTTTGCGACTCGCAAATTGGAATGCACAATAGTGTCTCAGACACTGTTTGCGATTCCTAATGGGGTCAGAAATTACATGCCTCATTAATATTCATGAGGCAGGTGCAATTTGCGACCCCATTAGGAATGACTAGAACTTCCAGGGATGGTGGCCTGCTGGGGTCAGCAGACCACCATGTCTGTGACTGCGTTTTTAAATAAAGCAGTTTTTAAAAAAAATGCAGTCCGTTTTCCTTACAGGAAAACGGGATGCATTTAAAAAAAGAAAATGAAACGTTTCTGTTTCGCATCCATTCAAAAAGGGGAAGGGATGCACTTACAACCCGGGAGAGTGGATTGTAGTGGTGTCCTGCTCATGCAGTGGCACCCTCACACTTACAACCGAGCACCTTGCCTTCAGGATTGAAAGGCCTGCCTTAGGGGTGTCTTATAGGTTTTAAGTTCAGTGACCTCAGATATAAGGAAACTTATATCTGTTGTAAGTGGTGCTAGCACCAGCTTACACAGGGTGCAATGGCAGGCCTGTCGTCACAATTTGAGTGGTCTCCCATGGGTGGCATAATACATGCTTTAGCCCATGGGGGTCCCCTGGTGTACATATCCCCTGGGTACCTTAGTACCATATACTTGGGACTTACAAGGGTACATCAGTAGCCAATCTGGAGGGTACCTAAGTACTCACCATGTCCAATTTAGGGAAGAAACACAAAGACTGGGGTCCTGTTTAGCAGGATCCCAGTCAGACTAGTCAGTAAAACATAATGACACCCGCAAAAAGTGGGGGTGACCATGAAAGCAGATCCTACTTTCCTACAATCACAGACTATAGGAAGGAAGAATGTAAAAACAGAGAAGCCAATGGTTCACTTCTACTCCTTCTTTTAGGTGGACTGAGCCAGTTGTTCCTTTTTCTGAGGTGCCTGACAAGCCAATACAAGTAAGAGCCGTTAGAGGTCCTTTGTCCGACACCAAAAGGGAGCGAAGACATAAGGGAGGCTTGTGTCTCGATTGTGCAAGTTTGAACCATCTGCTTTGGAATTGTACTATTTAACCCTCAAGGCCACAGGGAAACGCCAGGCCATGCCATTTGTAAGGGAGAAAGGGGTCGGAGATTCCACTCTCCCTAAAGATTTTAGTTGCTCCGATGGAGCCAATTTACTGCAGCTCATGGTTGAGTTGATCCATCAAGTCCATCCTGGCCAGTCTATTTGTGTTCTTGCCCTGTTAGATTCCTGTGCCTCCGGATGTATATGAAATTGAGATGTGCCCAGAGACTCCAAATTTCGATCAACAAAGAAGAAATCGCCAGATCTTGTACAGACAATCAACGGATCTCCTTTGACTTTGGATCGCATGACCTCCATCGCAGTTCCATTCCTTGTTTTCTTAGACAATCATAAGTAGATGGTTGCTTCTGATCTAATCATGCCTCCTAACTATGCTATACTGCTTGGGATACCCTGGCTGGAGTGACACAATCCCTTTGTTAATTGGTAGACTAGAGTGGTATGTGTATCATCACAGTTCTGCAGCGATAGCTGTTACTCAGGCAGGAGTTATTGGGCTTCTGTGGTACAAGAACTTTCTGGACACCAACCTCAAACTATTATGTAATCACAAATAGTTAGAGTTGGACATCTTGAAACTGATTGGTTGATATTTATTACTTCTCATCAATCAAAATTCCAGTTCTTGATGTACCCTTTATTCACAGCACTAACTAACACATCTTTCGTCGCTGGACAATTCTTCTTCAACTGACTTCCTCAGGGCTAGAAAAAGTAACATTGTATTTTAGAAAGTAAATTCAGAACCATAGGTCATCACCCAGGATCCCACAAGCTCAAAGATATGTGTATTCAAGTGTGTATCTATAGACATTATATGACGGTGATGTGAAACATCCATACATTTAAATAACAAATATAATCACCAAATATGATACAGTGTCACTACATAATTCTGACACACCAGAGGTAGTGATACACGTGAATAATAACATTGGCAAAAAATAAACCACCATAAAAAGAAGAGCACACAGTGAGTCTCACCTATTCTAAAAGTCAAATCCAAATTACTATTTTCAAAATTTTAGTGTGACCAATTCCTTATACTCTGAAAAACTATAACACAGCAAATGAGTAAACAACTAGTCTTATCATCGAGGCCAATTGCAGCGCATAGTTATATTATACCAAGTCAAGTCTGTGCCCTAAATTCCCCCTGAGATGCAGATTTGAAAAGAGACACATCTAATCATAGTACATCAAAGATAACCTCATTGTGTTATATATATATATACACAAATCAAAAAACGCACACATTTTCCTCATTCACACAGTAATTGTTTATTAATTTTGGTTAATGGTTTTACATAAAACTATAGAACTGACAAACTCTTCTCTGGTGTCTATTCATAAAAGATGATCTAATAAACACAATGTACTCAAAATTTTACTTACCCTGTAAGCATCTGTTCGTAGCTTGTAGAGCTATAGATTCACATCCCCTGCATACTACTGCCTTCTAGTGTTGGGCTCAGGCATTTGCATGTTGTTTTTCTGCTAAGAAGGCTTTCGACTCACAAGATGTGGGGGAATTCCTGCTCTAGTGGACAGTGCGCCAAGAACAGTTTTTGCATAGTGGGTGAGAATGTGTATGGAGCGTCGAGTGAGCGTAGTATGGTGCCCAATGCATATTGCACAGTCAGCAAGTTACTAATAGAGAAAATCTGCAATCAACAAAGGGCTTCTGGGAAAAGGGTAGGCACTCAAATGCTTATATGGTGAGTTAAATAAATACTCGAATGTGTAGAGCGCTGCTAATCACCGGTGAGGGTATCCAGGCGCTGTCCATAGGCACGGGGAGATTAAGTGATTTGCCCAGAATCACTGGATGTTGAGCCAACACCAAGACTCGACCCTGGATCCCCAGCTCCAAATTCGGCAGCTCTGGCCTTACGCCATATTCTCTACCCCCTACATTTTCTGTTCATAACATGTTCTGCATAGAGTATAAAGTGGTACTCTTGTAAAGCAGCATCTACCGTGTGTCAGATGCAGATGTCAGATACAAAATCCTTAGGACTGCCTGACCAATCATAGCATATTGGCAGGCTAGGATGTCCACACAATAGTGCTTGGTAAACGTGTGTGGTGTGCACCAGGTGGCCGGTTTGCAGATGTCTGCTAGTGGAATGTTACCTAAGAAACCTATGGTTGGCCCTTTCTTACGGTGGAGTGCGACCTGGGGAGACCAGGTAGGACACTCTTAGTGGTAGTAGGTTTGAATGCATTTGACTATCTGTCTTGAAAAAGGAGAGGTCATTGACAGTTATGTTTATTTGGGCAGAACTTTTTCCTGTAACCTCTCCCACAAGTCGGACTGTTCTAATTTAGGGAAAAAAAACTCTGGCCCACTGCCAGGCCTTGCAAAACTTTTATAGCTCAATGGGGAAAATACATTTTAATTATGTGTTAAATATTTATAGACTAAAGATTCCCGCACACTCTCCAATGCACTCGAACATTTCCCTTTATCTTGTTGATCTTACGAAGGCAAATTTTTACGAAATATTTAGTCTGATCAATCAATCAGGGGGTTTGTACGCGCTACTCACCCGTGAGGGTCTCAAGGTGCTGGGGGGGGGGGGTGCTGCTCCGGGTCAGTCGAAGAGCCAGGTCTTGAGTCTGTTCCTGAAGGTGTTCAGAGTTTGGGAGCGTCTGATGTTGACTGGGAGTTCGTTCCAGGTCTTTGCTGCGACGTAGGAGAAGGCTCTACCGCCTGCTCTGGTTCTGCGGATGCGTGGGGTCTCTGCCAGGGCGAGGTCGGTGGAGCGAAGGTTCCTCTTGGGTACGTGGAAGGAGACTTTTTCGTTGGGGTCCGATGTGGAGGGATTTGTAGGTGTGGGTGAGTAGCTTGAAGGTTACCCTCTTCTCGATGGGGAGCCACTGGAGGTCTCTTAGGTGTGGGGTCATGTGCACGTGTCGTGGGGTTCCGAGGATTAGTCTGCCCGCGGTGTTCTGGATGGTTTGGAGTTTGTGTAGCAGGGTTTTGTTGATTCCGGCATAGAGGGCGTTGCCGTAGTCCAGTCTGCTGGTTACTAGTGCGTGGGTGACGGTCTGTCTGCATTCGTGGGGGATCCACTTGAAGGTCTTTCGGAGGATGCGGAGGGAGTTGAAACAGGTCGAGGCGACGGCGTTGATCTGGCGGGTCATGGTGAGGGAGGAGTCTACGATGATGCGAGGTTCCGGGCGTGGTCCGTTGGCGTGGGTGGGTTTCCGAGAGCAGGGGGCCACCAGGTGCTGTCCCACGCCGTGGGGGAGGGTCCAAGTACGAGGACCTCGGTCTTCTCCGAGTTCAGCTTTAGGCAGCTGTCGCTCATCCAGGCTGCAACGTCTTTCATTCCTTCTTGGAAGCTGAGTCTGGTGTCTTCGGGGTTCTTCGTGAGAGAGAGGATGAACTGGGTGTCGTCGGCATAAGATACTATGCTGAGCCCATGCTGTCTGACGATGGCGGCGAGGGGGGCCATGTAGATGTTGAAAAGCGTGGGGCTGAGCGAGGATCCTTGGGGTACTCCACAGTTGATCTCTGTAGGTTCGGAGAGGACGGCTGATCCTTTGGGTTCTGCCGGAGAGAAAGGAGCGGATCCAGTCGAGGGCGGTTCCCCGTATTCCGGCGTCGTGGAGTCTGGCTGTGAGAGTGCGGTGTGAGATGGTGACGAAGGCTGCGGAGAGGTCTAGTAGGATAAGGGCCGCGGTGTGGCCCTGGTCGAGTAGCATGCGGATGTCATCGGTGGCGGCGAGAAGGGCGGTCTCGGAGCTGTGGTTGCTGCGAAATCCGCAAAATGGGAGGAGTCGAGGATGGCGTTCTCTTCGGTGAAGGTGGTCAGCCGGGCGTTGATGAATCTCTCAGTGACTTTGGCTGCGAAGGGAAGGAGAGAGATGGGCCGGTAGTTTTTCAGGTCCGTCGGGTCGGCCGAGGGTTTCTTGAGGAGGGGCTTGACTTCTGCCCTCTTCCAGTCGTCTGGGAAGATGCCGGATTCGAGGGAAGAGTTGATGGTCTGGCTCTGCTCGGGAGCTATGGCGGCGGCGGCTCTGTGGTAGATGTGCGGTGGGCAGGGGTCCGTGGGAGCTCCTGAGTGGGTGTTCTTCATGGTCTTCGTGGTGTCTTCGGTGGTAGCAGGTTTCCAGGTGGTGATGATCGGTCGGTTATCGGTGGTGGTGAGGGTGGTGGTGTCAGGAGTCTGTTCGCTGAAGTTGTCGTAGAGGGCCTTGATTTTCATGTGGAAGTAGGAGCTGAGCTTGTTGCAGAGGTCCTGGGATGGAGGGACGTCAGTGGCTTCGCTGGGGGGTTTGGTGAACTGCTGTATGACGTTGAAGAGTTCCTTTGCGTTACTGGCGTTGGAGTGGATTTCTTTCTTGATGAAGGTCTTCTTGGTGGTTCTTATGAGCTGGTGGTATTCATTCATGGCGTTCCTGTAGTTGTTCTGGTCTTCGGTGGTTTTCTTGTTCCGCCAGAGTTTCTCGAAACGTCTGCAGGAGCGCCTGGCTTCTTGGAGGTCGGTGGTGAACCAGGCTGCCTTTGCGGGGCATTGATTGACAGGGTGGCGGAGGGGTGCAAGCTTGTCAGCGCAGCTGGAGATCCAGCTGTGTAGTTCTTTTGCTGCGGAGTTGGCGTTGGTCGTGCCGGAGGGGGGGTCATGGAGAAGGGTGGTGTTGAGGAGTTCCTCTGTAATTTTGCTCCAGTTCCTTCGGGGCAGTCTTGGGGCGGTTTTGGGTGCGGTGGTGGTTTGGAAGGTGAAGTGTACGCAGTGGTGGTCTGTCCAGAGGGGCTGCGTGGTGTGGCTGAAGCGGATGTTGGTCCTTCCTGCGAAGATGGGGTCAAGTGTGTGTCCGGCTTTGTGCGTGGGGGTGGTGAAGAGCTGCTTCACTCCGAGGTTGTCGAGGAGGGTGGTGGAGTCGGGGTCCCTCCGGTTGTCGAGGTGGAAGTTCAGGTCTCCGATGAGGATGTAATCCGTGGAGGCGATGGCGTGCGACGAGGTCGGCTATGGTGGTGGCGGAAGAGGTGCGAGGCCCGGGGGGTCTGTAGACGAGGGTCCCGCGTAGCGTGGTTCTGGGGCTGGTTTGGATCTGGAAGTGGAGGTGCTCTATGTTGGAGAGGGGGTTGCTCGTGCTGGAGGTGGAGAGTCGGAGGGAGATCTTGTGTGCGATGGCGAGTCCTCCTCCTGGATGGTGGGGGCGGTCCTTTCTTTGGATCTTGTATCCGTTGGGGATGGCGGTGGCGATGTAGGGGGCAGAGGTGGCGTTGGTCCATGTTCCAGTGAAGAAGGCGACGTCTGGAGAGATGGTGTCGAGCAGGTCCCAGATCTCCGTGGCGTGTCTGTGGAGGGAGCGCACGTTGAGGAGGATGCACGTCAGGGCTTCGGTGGTGCGGGCATCCGTTGAGGGTTTAGCGTACGTGGGCGTGCTGTTGATGATGAAGGATTGTCGGCAGTGTCGGCAGGAGAACTGGCCGTGGGTGGTGTTTGGCGTCGATCTCTGGCAGTTGTTGTTTCTTCCGGGGTTGAGTGCGAGGAGGTCGGCGGGGCTGTAGCGGAGGATGGCAGGAGGGCCAGGGTTCCTGGCGCTGGTCGCGGACGGACGCAGACAGGCTTGCCTTTGGCGCGCCCGTTGGGCGCTGCCGCCATTAAGTAGGGGAGGGGGGCGGGAAGCGCAGCTGGGAGGCGGGAAAGCAGGAGGCGGGAAACCAGCAACGGCGGGGGGGCACAGGGGCAGCAGCGGGCACGAACAGAGGAGAACAGCAAGGATGGAATTAAGACAGAGAGGGTGCAGGAGTCAGAAAACGGGTCAGAAGGCAGAAAAAGGCAGAGAACGGGTCAGAAGGCAGAAAAAGGCAGAGAACGGGTCAGAAGGCAGAAAGAGGCAGAGCGAGGCGCACGGGCAGCAGGAGAAGGCGCTTGACAGCGGAGCTGCGGGGGGAGAGCAGGTCTCTGACCAGGAGGTCAGGGGTCTTGTTCCCCCAGTCTGAGTGCTTTGTTCCCTGTTCATGCTGTTAGATTAGAGTTCGGCCTATCGAACTTTTTTGTGGGAGCCATGGAAAATGTAATCCAATGGGGCTACAAATGTTTACAGGCGCCTGTCGCCTCATTAAGGGCTTTGTTGGTCCAATACATTGAAACAGATTTAGTCAAGGGAATTACTTTTATTAGAAATTTTAATATCACCTCTGAAATTCCTAATTGTAGTGAATATTTGTTTAAGTATTGGTCCCCAGGTCAGCTACGCCATTTTCTTAAGATCCATAGAAAAAAACGTTGCCTTAGTCGAGATAGAAGTCACTGCACTAATTTGAAACTGGTTGGAAAATACATTGCTGGGAGTAGTTTGGGATCTGTACAACCATATCCTCGTTATCAAAATGGCTCATAATGTCATGCGTCTAATTCTGCTTTTACAGAATGGTACTCTTCCTCTTAACATTCTGAAAGCCAAATGGAAACATGACCCCCTGACATCAGGGACATGCAATATATGTAATTTGGGTTTCCAAAATGTATTTCATGTTTTACATCTTTGCCCTGTTTTAAGTGAGATTAGAAATCGTTTTATATATCCAGTAATAGTGAATTTTAACCTATCAACTCATGATGAACTATTGCACTTTATCGCTCATCCCTCTTCCCCCCGGATATGCTACATGATATTTAATTTTTAAGTGATTTTTGCATGTGTTAAAATGTGTCTATTGCTGCTTTGTATGTGGTACACATATGTACTTTTGCATTTTTAAAATCACTATGTATTTTGTTGTTGACCTCAGAAGAGGTCTATATCAACTGTTAATTAAAATGAAATTTATTATCCATTCTGCTTGCCAGCTTTAGAGATGGAGTGGCTTTTGTAGGGCTTTGCAAAGGCGACAAAGAGCAGGTCAGACTTATGAAAGGGCTTGGTTCTGTCGATTTATTACATGATAGCTCTTTTAATTTCTAGCATGTGCAAAGCTCTTTCTCCTACTGAGTCTGGCTGTAGAAAGAAAACTGGGTACTCTATAGTTTGGTGAAGTTGGAAGGGGAGTTACCATCTTGGGGAGAAATTAAGGGTTGGATCTGAGAACAACACTATACTTGTGAACTTCAATGAAGGGTTCTTCTGGGGTGAGTGCTTGTAGTTCACTAATGCAGCTGAGGGGAGGGATGGCCACAAGGAAGTCTGCCTTCCAGGAGAGAAACTGGAAGCAGCATGGATGTAAAGGTTTAAAAGGTGGCCCATGAGCTTTGTTAGGACTACATTAAGGTGTACACATGGGGGTGGAAGTATGCAGGGAGGTATGATCCTTTTAGGGCCCATCATGAAAGGTTTGACTACTGAACCCCTAACAACGGATGAATGGTCCATGTTTTGCATGTAGGCCGCAATAACAGCTATGTGTAGGTATATTGATGTACAGGCAAGACCTGACTTCTGCAGATGTAACAGGTAGCAAATGATGTCCTAGGTTTCAAAGGGTCAAAGCATTTGGAGATACAGTAGTGGGCAAATCTCTTCCACTTTGCAGCATAACAGGCCCATGTAGTGGGCCTATGCACTTCCCATAGAAAAGACTTGCACTCTTGGTAAAGGTTTAAATGGCCGAATTCTAGGACCTCATGTACCAGATTGCTAGGTTGAGCAGGGGTCTGTGTATCTGATCTGGCCTTGTCCATGTGCAAGAAGGTCCGACCTGAGCAGCAACTTCTCGTCTGGGTTGACAGACATTTCAAGGAGCATACAGAACTAAGGTTGCCTGGCCCATGTGGGAGCCATCATGATCAACGTCAGATATGTTTGCCTCATCTTTCTCACAATGTACAGGAGAAGTGGGAGAGGCAGAAATGTATAGAAAAAAACCCCTGACCAGTTCACCCATAGTGCACTGTGCATGGACTGAAAGTATGTATACTTGGAGGCTAGGTTTGGCCATTTTGCATTTTCAAGGGGGGCAAACAGGTCTATATGTGGGATACCCCAATGCTGGAAGTACCTGTGGAGGACTTGGGGGTGAATTTCCCTCTCATGGGCTTGTTGATGCGTCCCACTGAGGTCTCTACAAAGTCGTTGTCCACCCCCAGAAGGTGTTCTGCTAGGAGTTGAATATGGTGGAGGATGGCCAATGCCAAATCCCCTGTGCTAGCGCTAAAAACTGGGGAGACTGTCTGCTGCTTGTTAGGTCGAGCCTCGAGTAGCGCGCAAGCGCTGCTCTGCGAGACTTTATGTAAGGGGCTTTTGAAAGCTGACCACACGCTCGTGCACAATGGCCTTTTCCCTGCGGTTACCCGCACGTTTCAGGCACGATGCACGAGCGTGTGGTCAGCTCAGCAGGCTGCCGCGCTCGCTCGCCCCCGCTCCTCTCGTCCCCGCTCCTCTCTTGTCTTTATCAGCTTCCCAGATGCAGTGCTGACAAAGTGGCGGCAGGCCGCTCGTGCCAAGCGCGGCTGCTGCTACTTTATGGCCCCACTTCCATCCTAATCCCCGCCGCAGCGAATACGCTTGAAACGGTGATTAGCACAGGGGGCTGATACATTTTCCAGAAATAATGGCCCGTATTATAAAAGGTGCAGTGGACGGTGCAGAGGGCCTTAAAATGACCCCTGCGTTACAGCAAGCCAACAAGCACCTTGCGCGGGGCAGAGAAATGTTCATATTTCGTCAGTTACTAGGTGCCAGATTTTTAAAATGTTGGAAGTTGGCAGTAATGGGCTCAAGTAGGGCCAGACTCACGCTGTCGGCGTGATTGATGCGTGACATTGTACAGTAACTACACTCGGTAACCAGGGGCAGGCGGCTTAGTCGAAAGTGAGCGGCGCTGCCAGACTTACGGAATACAGCGCTATGCAAAGTTGCAAAGCAAGTAAATAAAATGCCTTCGCTGACTCTGTGTACTGTGCTCATACAGCACACCCAATTTCTATCCCTGAGCGCTTTGAAACGGTGGTAGGATAACAGAGTGGCGCCATGGAAACCGCACTTTAAAAATAAATGCAAATACTGCGGAACTCTTTCTTGCTTTGTTTTAGAGGCACCTCTGCACAACGTTCATGTGTCTCAGCACATATACGAGCTAATTGCACGTAGGTGCAAAGTGCACTGAATAACTCCAGTATAAATAATGTTTACACGCAGGGCTTTAAGTGGGATGAAAAACTGGAGGGTCTCTCAAGGGGAGTAATCGATGTAATTAAGCGCGTGGCTTAAAACATTTATGTTAAAAATCTGTACTTAGCATAGTGTGCTGCCCCACTGGTATTTTGCTGCTCCTGTCCATTCATCCAGATATATAACACAACAAGTAACATTACACCTACAACAAGCCAGCACTATTGGCTTTGTCAATGGTTGTAAGGCGCATAAGAGAAATAAGCAACAACTATGACTTCCTTGTATATAATAATGAAAATGCTTCGGTTCTTGTGGGCGAGTTTGTGGTGTAAGGCTAGACTTTCGAGCTAAGAAAGCAGGTTCGAGCCTGATGTTGGCTTAATGTTCTGTGATTCAAACATGAACATGTCCTTGTGTAATGTAACTGGTGCTCATGTAAATTGCTCCAATACCTTCAGTCGACTTTGTGCTATATAAAACGTTTTTAAAAAAAAGTATATTTGAAGTTACATCAAAAGCAGTGAAGGGTGGTACCACTGCAGAGTTAAGGGGTTTTTTTCCACCCAGAAGGCAAAAATGGAGAGGCCGATATGGACCCGTCTCAGCACCTGCTTTTAAGAACTGCCGGTGCTGAGCACTGGCAGGACCCGGCCCACTCAATGCCCTGTTTACACCCTTTCTCTCCTTCCCACAGTCTGCAGGTGTTACTGAGTTCACTACGATTTTGTTCACTCTTTATTAAGATGCACGCTGGAGTTAGCACGGGTATTTATTTACCACCAGGCACAGCTTGGCGGTATTTTTCTGTGTAAATCTAGGACCGAGTGCAAAACCGCTTCTGATTGGCACGAAGGCTTAAACAGGAGTGTGTTGAATTATAACCGGACGCCAGTAATAACAAACAAGCATTGGCATAGCCAATAGGTCTTGCCTTTGGGACCTTATAAGTGTTTAGCCATGCAACGGTTGGTTGATGTTGTTGCACCAAGGATATTGTGCTGCATAACTAAATACTTACAAGGTCCCAAAAGCGAGACCTATTGGCTATGCCAATGCTTGTTTTTGTATGTAATACATGGCGGTCATTTTGTCCATCTTAATAAGGACCACCTTGCTTTGCATTACTTGAAAGAAGGCTTTGAGGGCTAGTTGTATGGCTAACAGTTCTATTCAGTTGATATGGCAACCTTGTTTTGGAGAAGGCCCACGGGAGTCACCTGTGGAATGGGTTTTGAGCCCTAGCCTTTACCAACACCAAATCTTTCCAGAAGCCCTCCGCTTGTGACCACTAAGCTGTGAAGCACTCCTACAGGGAGTGCACATGGAGGCTTCCACTGGGTACAGTGGCGATATAGAAGGCCATCATCCCTAGGAGGTTCATTATGATTTAGACAGTCGGTTGACTTTTGGCTGAAAAAGGCAGCAGATGCTGAAATACCAGTAGCCTTTGTGGGTTAGGGTAGGCTTTCCCTGTAACTGTGTTTTACTCAAGAAAGGTTGGATCTATTGAGTTTGTAGGCGGAACCTGATGGCATTAATAGTAAAT
Source organism: Calotriton arnoldi (assembly GCA_963921515.1). Lineage (NCBI taxonomy): Eukaryota > Metazoa > Chordata > Amphibia > Caudata > Salamandridae > Calotriton > Calotriton arnoldi. Next base: position 438,732 of record CAWUFW010010082.1, on the reverse strand, counting down.
TACAAGCCGTGGAGCCAGAATCTTTGCCTGAATCTGGGCTCGGCACTGCTGCTTGCAGATGCTCTTGATCAGCCAACCATCGAAGTAGGGGAAGACAAGAGGGCCCCTTATGTAGATGTGCCACTACCATTGCTAGGCACTTTGTAAATACCGTAGGAGTCATAGTGACCCTGAAAGAGAGTACTTTGAATTGGTAGAGATTTCCACTTACGACCAAACGAAGATATCCTCGATGGGCAGGGTGAATAGATATGTGGAAGTAGGCATCCTTGAGATCAAACACAGTCACATAGTCATCCTGTTGACGCAGGGGATGACAGCCTGAAATTTGAAAATGTTCTAACAGGATGACCTTATCTAGAGACCTGAGGTCCAGATTAGCCCTGAGGAAGCAGTCCTTTATGGTAATCAGGAAGTATAGAGAGTAAACTCCTCTTATCAGATGTTGCAATGGCACTCTCTTTATTGCACACTTCTGGAGTAACGTTCCCAGCTCCTCCTCTAGGGGTGAAGATGTTTTGTGCTGAGGGGTAGTTGGGAGGGGTAGTGAGAGTTTTAGGCTGTAGTCATGGCGAACCACCCCTAAAACTCACTGGTCTGATGTGGTGTCCTCCCAGGGAGAGAGGTAGCCATGTATTCCCCCCCCCACGCCCTGGAAATAGCAGGTGTGATCGGGAGGGAGGTAGGGCAAGTCACTGCTTTGGGGTAGAAGCTCCTTTGCCAAAGCCATCTCTGCTCTTCCCTCTGTTGTAGCCCCTATAAGTATCCTTGACGTAGGCTCTACCAGCCTTCTGGTGGAAGGCCTGTTACTGTCTTTGATACAACTGCAGCTGGTTGGGCGAGATGGTTTGAGTCCCCCTCAATCCCCCACCCGTGGGCTCCAAGTGAAGGAGTTTGCAGGACGCTCATGGATTTTGCAATCTCTATGTCCTTTTTATCTTCTCGAGCATCTTGTCAGCCTGGTGGCCAATGAGATGTTCCCTGTTGAATGGGAGGTTGAAGAGATGCCACTGGACCTCTGGTTTGAACCTGAAGATGCAGAGCCAGGAGTGCCGCCTGAGGAGGACACTGCTGTTAAAGCCTTTAGTGGCTGTGTTTGCGGCATTGACTATATAGCGAATGCTGGCGTCTGACATGAACTTGCCCTCGGACACTATTTCCTCCTCCTCTAAAAGATTTTTGGCAAGTTCCTGCATCTGCTCCCACAGGGGCCTGTCATTTCTGGAGAGGAGTTCAACAGAACTGGCTGTACGCAGGGATGGCTCCTCTGCTAAGGCGGAGTAGCGTCGCCCCACTGCTCTGTGAGCAGTTGAAAATGGAAAAGTAAAATGATAATAACTCAACTTTATCATTTTATTTTTCCATTCCTGGCTCAGCTGGTTAGGGGCGAGGTGGGGCTGGACGTCACAGGAACAGGGGGAGAAGTAGTGGCACTCTTAACTACGCATGACAGTTTGGCCGGCCGTCTCAGGCCGGCCAAACAGTCGTGCACAGTTTGCATGTTCTCCACCGACTGTAATACACGGCCTGGGTGGAGAACATGCCCAGCTTTCCAGCCCCTGTCTGAGCGCCGAACCACGGTGCTCAGACAAATCACAACGCTGCTGTAACGCAGCGTTGTGATGGGTGCTGCCTGGTTCCTGCTTCCTTCCTGCTCCTGGACGCCACCAAAGAGCCGAAGAGGAAGCAGCCGGTGTGCAGGTAAGTGTTTTTTCCCTTCCTTTCCCTTCCCTTCCCATCTGCTGGTGCATCTTGTGATGGGGCCAGCATATTTCCTGTCAGTACCTTGGGTAGAAGGTGAGGTAGGACTCAGGTGGCAACGTCATGGTCAGGAGAGAGACCCAAGTTAGACATCTTGACTTTTTGACCAGTGGGGGCAATGTTGGAAGGAGTCTGTTCCATCACCCTCTTCCAGTCTGTATTCTCTGGTGTCAAGGTCCAAAGAAGGGTATGTGGCCCCGAAGAGCATGTAGAGGTGTCAAACGTCAGTCATCTGTGCCTTTGGAGGTGTCTGCAAGGTGGGATTTAAGGTTGTGAAAATGTGGACTGGTTATCTTGCTGCATGGCTTCCAAATCTAACAGTGTGGGCCTGAAAAATATATTCAGCACATGACAAACACAGAGCCTTCTCAGCGTACGTCTGAATCTGATGGTGAAAAAAAAACACTCTAGGATGATGTTGGTGCCCATGCGCATTGTCCACTAAGGGAGGAGACACACCACATCTTGTGACTAAACACTTCTTTGAAGAAAAACAACTAGCAAACACCCAAGCCCAACAGTAGGATATGCAGAGAATCTACAGCCAGACATGCTAGAAACACATAGTTCCTGAGAGAGGAGAATTGATTAAATCAATTTCTAATGTTAATTTAAAAATGTTCTTTCTTTCAGATACAGTAAAAAAATATCAAAGTGGATAAAAGATTACTTTAAATCTATATGGCGTTACTTTTTGTCATGGCGCTCATGATAAGAAATCTTCTTACAATTAGAAACAAAATAATCCACAAAACCTGAAATAGCGAAGCATATTTCAGTAAGTAATTAGGTTCTGATGTCATTAAAAGTGTTAGTGTGCAGTAATGGGTAACAATTTATTCAGAAGAAGCAGTATAATATCTACACTTGCTGGGATCAGAGGTGTTGAAAAATAAATGTGGTGGCATTAGTTCTTATTGAAGGCTCCAATTAATAAATGAAATATCACAGTGGAGAGTCATTATATATATAGATAGTAATCTACTGATCAATACATTATTAAATTCAGCTTCAACCTATTCCCACTGATTTCCAAATGCTTATAGCTGCAATGTTTTAACACTTAGGGGGGCCAAAGCATGGGTAATACAGGCAGTCAATGGGTCACATTTGCTTTCTGGTATGTTTATTTCTGTGTACGTCAGTGAGATGATAGTAACTGCAGCACGGACCTGCATGGGCCTGGTAGGGAATACACTGGGAGCATGGGTGCAACGAGGACCTGCGGCACACGTGAGCCCCCGGTTAAAGGGTCCCTGTAATCCCAAATATGTGAGATATCAGAGACTATCGGGCCCTTCATCACATCATGCATGAGGGCCCCATCATTTTGCGTTACACCTCTGACTAGGAGTGCTGCAAGGGAGCAATGACTGGAGGTTGGCCGCTTTGAATCACGCACATATGTATTTTTGAATGAGCATTCTCTGCTCCACTAATCAGCTCTCCCCTCCCTCTGAAAACTACTCTGCAGCAACCTGAGTGCAGATAGAGGTTCTTCATGCCATCTCAGTTTGGCTTGAAAAAAGTGGTGGGGACATGGCCTAGAGAGCGGTGGGTGAGGTAACACTTGGGTTGGAAGGTATAAATGGCCAACCCACATTAAGAGCCGTGTTACATTTTAAGATGATTCAAATGTCAGTGCACATGTGAGGAATATTTATTTCTCACAAGTAAGAAGGAAAAATAGAAGTAGGGACAGCACAGCCCAACATTACTTCCACCTATCTCCAGCCCCTTCTTTCAACTGTCCCCTCATGGAATCCCCACTCAGACCACCCGTACAGATTCTACAATCGATGTTCCATCCATTCGATTTGACTCTGCTCCACTCAAGGCATCAAAGCATTGCATCACACCGCACTGTAACTCATTCCCCACACACCTTCCACCTTTATCAACTACATAAACTAAGTATCTAAACAATGATCGCAAAGAACAAATACAATTCTGTGAAAGAACCAACCCAGAATAAACAGTGGAATTTGATTCTCGGAGAACACAACACAAGGCCATCCTAGAAAACACAGAATCATCATACTCTCTAGGAATTCTCCTGTTCCTTTGGCTTTGTCGGCCTACCACCAAATTTCCAGGGGACACACACCTTGAAGAAGAAAATGGACAAGGTCCATCACATCCCCCTCAGTTGCTTGACCTAACTTACTGCTTAACTCACTATTGTCACTTTCAACTGCCTTTGCAGCCAAATCTAGCAACATGTTACTCTCTTAATCCTTACCACACCAATCTCATGACTTACATGTCTTGACATCCTTCGAAGGTTCCACAATGAATCCCCTCCCATTCTCACTGCACCTTTAAACACCTTCACCACCTTTATAGGTTCGGACCATTTAGACACTCCAGGTTTCATACCCAAAGCCAATTTCAATCTGGCATACTACCCTACTGGTAGAACTCTTCGTGAGAGTCTTCCCCTCTCGTGGTCAATCATGTCCTTCATTTTATCTTTGTACACTTCTACAAAGCCTCACATCCCGTAATACCTTGTCACTAGACATAATACTACTAGTCAACTCATTACCCAGCCTTTCCTTTACCCACAATGGAGCCAGACATGGACCTGGTTTACGACCTCCTAAAAGCTCAAACGGTGAATAACCTGTCACAGAATTGTGATTACTCCTATATCATAGCAACGTGGCCAACAATTGATACCCTCCTCAACAGCCCCAACCTGGCCATTAGTTTCAGGGTGGTAAGCCGCTATCAGTTTGTGATCTATGCCACATCTGTCCAAGAAACTCGGAAATAGTGAACTGCTAAACTGTAGACCACTGTGCAAGACTGAGATCTCCAGAAGATATTGCCTACAAAATACACTTTCCCAAAAATGTATCACAATCTCGGTAGTAATTTTTTCCACAACCTTTATTTCAGGCCATTTAGCAAAGTAGTCTACCAGGACCAAAGCATATTTTTCCTTCCCCAAAGGAGGACTGAATGGTCCCTCAATATTGATGCTTAACGTCCCCCAAGGCGGCTGGATTATTGCCCCCTGGCTAAGATGAACCTCAGGAAAACACAGAAGTTGTATTACTCCTCTATATTCCAGGCCAAGAGCCTCTATTTTGCGGATCGGATTGATTTAGCTAGAAATAACGCTAAAGAAATGTTTTCAATCGTCCGGAGCTTTATGACCCCTCGTGCCGAATCCATTCCTCTTCACTCATCCAATGCCTGGTGTGAGGAATTGTCGAATTTTTTTGTTGATAAAATTCGCTCCATCCAGGTGTCCTTTACACTAGGCAATTATGCATTGATCAGGCCCTTGCCCCAGGAGGAGCTACATATTGAACCACCCTCCCTGACGGCTTTCTCTCCCATTGATTTTCCGGAGTCATTGAGAGTTCTTAAGGCCTTAAAATCAGGTTCTCCGACTGATCCCTGTGCTGCCAGACTTTTGGCCTCGGTCGCGGAGACCGTGAACCCTGAAGTTAACAGATTGATTAATCTGTCTCTTCAGGAGGCCTATGTTCCCACAGCTTGGAAACAGGCTAAAATGTTGCCGCTCCTAAAAAAAACGTTGGTGGATCCACTGATTCCAGTTAATTACCGCCCCATTTCCCTTCTCCCCGCTATGGTGAAAGCCTGTGAAAAGGTGGTCAATAAACAACTCACCGACTATGTCGAAGGCGCAGGTCTTCTTCACCCAGCTCAATCTGGTTTCAGAGCCTCCTATAGCACCGAGTCGGCCTTGGTGGAAGTCTCGGAGGCTATTCGGGAGTGCCTGGATTCGGGGGGTAGGGCTGCTCTTATCATGCTGGACCTCTCGGCAGCATTTGATACTGACCCCCACTCTTTGCTGCGTACCCGCCTGGCGGACCTGGGGATTGCTGGTACTGCCCTGAGCTGGCTAAAATCTTTTTTAGAGGGGCGTACTCAACAGGTGTGGCTCCCCCCATTCGCCTCGTCTCCTCAGGAGGTGTCTACAGGGGTGCCTCAGGGGTCCTCCCTGAGTCCCCTTCTTTTTAATCTTTATATCACCCCCCTGATTTATTTGGCTGAAGAACTAGGAGCCAAAATTATAGCATATGCTGACGATACCCAGCTCTTGTTTACCTGGGGCAAATCAGAGTGCTCTCCGTCTCAAGCCAGAAAGTGTTTATCTGCTGTTTTTCAATGGCTGTCCTCAGCACAACTCAAATGTAATGAGGACAAGTCAGAAATCCTCCTCTATGGGATTTCCCCTCCTCAGTTCAGGGAAACCTTATGGCCAGCAGACTTTCCCTCGCCAGCCTCGACGGGGCTTCCCGCCAAAAATCTTGGAGTCTGGTTTGAGGAGAACCTTACCTTTTCCACCCAGATAAAGAAGTTAGTGGGGAATTGCTTTGGGATACTTAAAACCCTGAGGAAATTCTTCCCACTTCTTCCTAGAGCTGCTAAGGGAACGGTGAGCTGGGCCTTGATTCTCTCACAGATTGATTATGCGAACGCCTTGTATGTTGGTCTTCCGAGTTACCTTCTCAACAAACTACAGGTTGTCCAGAATGCTGCAGCTCGTCTTGTTTTTAATATTCCAATGAGAACCAGCGTTAGACAGCACTTGCGTTCACTCCACTGGCTGCCTGTGGCCCAGCGAGTTAAGTTTAAAGCCCTGACCCTGGCCTATCGGGCTCTGCATGCCTCTGGCCCCCCTTATCTACGGAAGCACTTCCTGTTTTACACCCCCGCCAGGCATCTTCGGTCCTCTTCCCAGCTCTTGGCTCATATTCCTCGCTTTCGGCTCTCAAGAGTGGGGGGCTGTTCCCTTACTGTCAGAGCGGCCACTGCTTGGAACTCACTTCCTTTTGCTCTCCGTAGCACTCAAAACGTCTGCTTATTCAAGAAAAACCTGAAGACTCATCTCTTTGTGTAATCTCTCCACGCTTCTCCTCCTCTAGCTCGCGCCGGGACACTCTTCGGAGTAGCTGTGCGCGTTATAAGATTAGATAACATAACATAACATAACATTTAGAGGAACTGGAACAGGTGGTAAAACACATCCTCTGGTAACTTCATCACTCTTAACACACAACTTACAGGCCCTCACAGCCCTGTCTACCATTTCATCTAACCTGGGCCACTAATAGTAATCCCAAATATGAATTTTAGTGGCCGACATTCCAATGTGACCATCATGACTTTAAACTACCAATTTCCTCCTTATAACAAGTGGGGGAATGATTTTGTCTCCTCGCACCAATACATCCCTTTCCCATGCAAGCTCCACTTGAATCTTGCAAAGAGAACTCCCCTTTCAACTCGTGTTCCTCTGGCCATCCACCAAGTAGATATTCATTGACCTTACACAAAACCGGGTAATTTCTGGCAGCCGCAACCCATTCTTCTTCAGTACATGTACACTCTATGGACAGCAAAACATCTGTAATATTGAAAACTACTTTTTTATCATGGTCACACTCACTCTCACCCATAGACAGTAATGGTAAACAGGGCATGCAGATAGCTTGCTGATTTCTCTTACCAGCACATATTCAACCATAAACTGATAGTTCTGCAATCTTGCAGGCAAACTCACGAGCCTTGCAGTCATGACTCTTCCCTCACCAGGAGCAAACATACTGACTAAAGGCTTGTGATGAGTTTTCAACATGAAACATGTCCCCCATAGAAACATTCGAAAAAGCGCAACAGCCCATGTGCAAGCCAACAGTTCCTTTTCTATAACAGAGTAATTGCATTCAGACACCCGTAAAGTTCTCAACATATATGCCATAATCCATTCATGTTCACCATCATGCTGAGATAACAGCTCACAGACCATGTTTGCTGGCACGCACAGAGGCCACACATTGTTTTCCAACTACATATGGTTTCAAGCATGGTGCTCCCACAATCTAATTTTTTAAGATGGACAAATGCATCTTTCTGTTCATTTACCTAAACCAATTTCAAGTTTTTTTTAGGAGTCCTCTTGATGGTTCAACTTTGGAGGCATAGTCCTCCATGAATTTTGCATAAACCTCAATGAGTCTCAAGAACGACATTAATTGCTCTTTGGTAACTGGTTCTGGAGCTTTTAAAATTGTTTTCACGTGGCAGTCTTTTGGCTTTGTAGCATCCCTGGAAATTGTGTGCCCCAGATATTCGATAGTTTCAACCCTAAATTGACATTTTTTGTTATGTTATTTGTTATATTATTTCAATTTGTAACACGCAAGAGTCACCCCACGAGGGGTATCTCGGCCCAGCATCCCAAAAAGAGAGTCTCCGCTAATTAGGCTGCAAACAGCTCTGTTTTAAGGAATTTCCTAAATTGGAGATGATCCGTACAATGAAGTAAGTAGAGCGGAAGCCTATTCCAGTACAGATACATTGACATTTTTTAATGTTTCAATGGCAATCCTTTGTTTGCTAATGCACAGAGGCCTTCTTCTAAACATCGAGTCATGCTGTTGAACATTTTCCCCAAATACCAGAATGTTATCTTGAAAAGCTATGGTACCCTTTATCCTTTACAAAGTCTCCTTCATAATTCTCTGAAACACAGAGGCAGCACTTAGAAGGCCGAAAGTCATGCGTATGACCTGGAACATGCCACAAGGTGAGGTACCTTGAAGCCTTCTCCAAAACCACCTGGTTGTAAGAGTTCACTAGATCTAAGGTTGAAAAAATTGCCGGCCTACTCAGAGTTGACACCATCTCGTGCATATTCTGGAACAAGTTCCGATTTATCCATATAGCACTGTTTAAAATGCAGAGATCCACACATAAGCGAAGCTCACCTGAACGTTTGAGAAAGATTACTATGGAAGCAACCTACGGAGAAGATTCAATCAGTTCTATAATGTATTTGCTGCACAGTTCATCCAGAATTCATTTAACCTTTCCATGGTATGACAAAGGCACATTTGTCACCCTGTGCCTGATGGGAACTGCTTGCTCTTTTATTTCGATACAATGCTCAAAACCTTTATATCTTCCCAAGTTCTGTGAAAACACTTTAGGAAAGTTCCCCTGCAAGTCTTGCAAAAACATTTTTTGGTTTTCCCCAGAGATTTCTCACCCTTCATTCCCTCCTAACACCTTATCAACTACATAAACTGGTGGATCTGCTCTAGGGTCTAGCCTGATACCCATTTCCTCTCTGTGAGGTCAACCCAAAATTGAGTCCCCTTTATCCGCTACAGAAATATTTTCTCTAGTTCTACGCCTCTTGAATTCATATCACTCCTAAAATACTCAATGATGTTTATGTTGTGCCCTGTATACCCACCTGGGTGAATGTTTGTTGGCAGCAATCGTTTACCTTCCAATCACGGTCGGCATGACTCGCGGGTGGGGGCGGTGGGTCACGCCGGTGGGAGGTTTAATTTAAAATAAAAATTAAATAAAAGTTAACTTACCTTTGCCGGCCTGGTCCCACGTCGTGTTCTCTGCAACAGGAAGCAGCCGCAGGCAGCCTCCCTCCTCTCCCCTAAGCCAATCACAACGCTGCAATGGCAGCGTTGTGATTGGTCGGGACGCCGACCAGCCAGGCGTCTGTGGGGAGGCCATTTTTTCTGTGTAGGCTGCACGCAGCCTACATGGAGAAAATGGAAGAGTGCACATTACTGGGGCCGACCAAACAGTCAGCACCCACAACAGTGGGCAAGCCACTCCTCCCCTGCCCTAGAGCAGGACCGCCCACCCACCTGCCCCCAACCAAACCCTTCTGCTTTCTCGCAGTACAAGAAGCAGAAACATAAAATGGTATTTATAATACCATTTTATGTTTATGCTTCTCGCACTGCGAGAAAGCAGTCGGGCGACGCTCCTCCGCCCACATGGAGGAGCTGCTCCTGTTACCTTCCCATAACTAACTTCCTCCCTAGGATAGTGTACCAAACACAGGAGTCCACCATAACTTGGATATCTTGCGCATCTAGCAAGATAGAACATTTGGGAAGGCCTTTACATTTCTTTTCTGAATCCACACTTAATACCACATTGGGGTCTAACTCTCCAGAAACTCTTTCGGCCTCTTCCAAAACTGTACTCACTTTATCACTTTAAACAGACTGGAAGCAACAGGACGGGAGCCAATCCAGCATCCCATCCTCATCGCCTGTGTTACATTTAAAGATGATCCAGACGACAGTGCACTAGTGGATAATATTTATTTCTCACAGGTAAGAAATAACAGAAATAGAAGTAGGAACAGCACAGCCCAACATTACTTCCACCGATCTCCAGCCCCTTCCTTCAACTGTCCATGTGAACCCCACTCAAACCACCAACACACATTCTACATTCCATGTTCCATCCATTCCACATGATTCTGCTCCACACAAGGCATCATAGCATTGCATGACACCATAATGTGTCTCACTCACCACAAGCTTCTTTGAAGAATGCAGATACCCTGTGCATCTTCGGTCACACAAGACTCATTAGTACCAACATTCTGTGCAGCAGCTCTGTCACTCGGATGTATTCTGGTCAGAGACAGCCACTTTCTCAATTCTGTCACAAGCACTTCACCCACAGATTGTGCAGTATTCTGTCATTTTTCAGAGAAGTTGGGAGAGGCGTGGTGAATTGAAATAACTTTAATAAAGTTATGATTTTCTTTCCAGAGTTAGTCGCTGGCTGAGCATCACAAATGAAGTCTCAGTTCTTGAGCTGCGTAAATGATGCATTTTTAAATATTCTTTGTTTTAAATATTCTTTATGTTAACTGCATGATCAGAGCGTCAAAAACAAAACAGGGAGCAACATGTAGTACAATGGCTTCCTATACTTAGCACCAACTCTTGTTTACATTTCACCTCCATCCCCGGCCATTGTTTACATTTGATGTTTGGCCCCGGCTCCTGTCTCCAGGTATCCTTGAAGTTGCTTTTGTGATCTGCTTGATTCCAATTCTATGTCAGGACCGGAGGCTCTGATTATGCTTTCTCTATTTCTTTACTAATACTCAGCAGCCAATAGAAACTTTTGTAACAAAAGCACAACAACACCCATGAACCCTGCCTGGGTCACGTGTATAACCATAGAGTCTCTGCCTATAAAAGGTCCCAGCATGAAGACAGTGTCCTCTTTCTTTGCTGCTCCGCAGCCAGTTAAGTGCTCTTATATTGCTATGATTAATGGTGTTGATAACGCCCGTTTGCCTTAATGTGTTAATGCGCTACTGTTTTATCATAGCCTGCGTCTGCTCTGTTGCTCTGTGCAGCGCTGACTGTTACCGTGCATCGGAACTTCTCACTGGGGCCTCCGGGCCGGGTGTTCTGCCGGGAGCGCCGCGCCTCATTTGGTTGAAGCACCGTCTCCGTCTGGCATAGCGGGCGCTTGCGATCTCATTCTCGCCGGTTTTCTCTTTCACGCAGTGGAGCGGGAGGTGCCGGGGAGCGAGAACGCGCGTCTAGGTTGACGCGCAGTCCTCTTTCTGTGTCTCACGAGCGGCCGTTCCGCGCATGCGCGGCGGCCATCTTTTTGCCTCCCAAGTCAGCAGAGGCTTCAAAGAACGCCGGAGCAGCGTTTTCCAGTGCTCCTGACCCCGGTTTTTCGCGGTGTTAGCGAAAACAGGCTCATTTGGCTCCCCAGACGCCCTGCACTCCTATACAGTGTGGGGCTGCATAATTGTGAATAGGCTCTGCCTAGAGTGGCTAATAGGCAAGCTTCCTCCCTCCACATCCTATTGTAATTTACACCCTGTTGGGTTTACACTGAGCTTGCCTGGGGTTTATTGCCACTCCCCCTGATTTGCTATACTCTTATAGCTGAGTTTTTTCCCGTGCCTCCTTCAAGCAGTCCTCAGGGGTATCTGAAAGTGCACTCTTGAGTGTCAGTATGGCCGAATACTATTATGAGGAGGACTACTACTACGAGGAAGAACCTTCAGGGTCCATGGAACAGGACCTGGTGGAGGCATTGGACGTGGGAGTCCAGCATTCAGTTAATAAGGCTTTGGTGAAAGCCATTGAACCCCTTAAGCGGCATCTTTGCACTTACGCCAAGCAACAAGGCTGGCTTCCCGCCACGGGCACTCGCACTACGCCGGGGGGAATAGGGGTTCGGAATCCGCATGCAGCGGATTTCGCCAAGCTTGCGAGGTCTATGGAGGAACAGGAGTATTCCACTCCATCCAGCAAGGCCACTATCACTGAAATTACCCAGGAGGATGACCAGGACACCTCCTCGGATCCCTCTACCGACCAGGAAGAGGCTCCTCGACCGGCCAAAAGAGCAAAGAAGCAGAAGCATACTACTGAGTCGACTCCCAAGGTGCTCAATTTTGATCCCACCGAAATAATTCACCCTAATTCTTCTGCCTGGCTACCACCCCAGGAGGTGGCTGATTACGTCCAGTCTCACCTTCGCCAATCCTTTGATAAGGATGTGCGTGCACGACTTCGGTCGGAATGCCCTAGGCCTGACTTAGCGGGCAAAGTGGCGGAGACTCCCGAAGTGTACCCATCCATGATTACCTACCTTAAGAAATATTCGAAGGACCCCAAAAAGGGTCTGGATAGATCTTGGCGCTCATGTCAGGATAAGTTACTTGACATGACCGGGCCCCTTACCAAGATCCTTGAGCTCGGCTTTAGGGCCAAAGAATCAGGATTAGGGATCGACCCAGAAGACCTCATCGGCTGGGCCCAACGGGCAGTATGTCAGCTGGGGAACGCCAATTGTGTACTATCGGCGGAACGTCGCCGCTCTATCTTGTTAAAATTGGATCCGAGGTTGGCGGAACTTTCAGCATCCGAGTCGGGCCCCTTAGCCCAGGGCCTGCTTTTTGGTTAGCCATTCCTTAAAGAACTAACAAAATTCGTGGCCACGTTCAGTGGCCTGGATAAGGCCCAAGGTTCCCTCAGGCGGGCATTCCGCCCGGTTTTTGGCAGGGCCGGACGCTTCCGAGGGCGCTCGTTCGGCCGGGGTTTTAATCAAGGTGCCCCACGTGGCCAACACAGAGGAGGTTATCAGGACAATTCAAATAACAACTCCTCCTTCTATCCAACCCGACGTTCCAGGAATAGATTCCGCAAAGGCAGATTCGGTGCCAGTTCAGGCAGACAGCAGGATTCCGGATCTACAGGTGAGACTAATTCCCTGTTCGGAGGTAACCTTGGGGGGCAGGATAGAATTTTTCCTAGACAATTGGCGCATGATCTCTCAAGATGCATGGGTCTTGGAGACCGTGCAAGGGTACAAATTGGAACTGTACGACCACCCGTCTCAGGACAGGCCTCCTCGGCAGCTGTCTTTTTCCCTACACGATCAGACCTTTATATCCGCAGAAATAGCCTCCCTTCTTCAGAAAGGGGCCATAGTGGTTTCCGATCTCCATCCCCACGGTTTTTGCAGCAACGTTTTCCTAGTGGAGAAAAAGTGAGGTGGCTCCAGACTAGTCTTAAACTTAAAGGATTTCAATGCCTGGATAGTCTACCGCCACTTGAAAATGGAGGGCGTCCATCTACTTCGCGATCTCCTCCGAGAAGGGGACTGGATGGTCCGGTTGGACCTGAAGGACGCATACCTCTCCATCCCGATCTTCTCACCTCATCGTCGGTTCCTACAGTTTCTTTGGCAGGGAATTTGCTACGAGTACAGAGTTCTCCCGTTTGGCCTTTCGTCAGCACCGTGGTGCTTCACGAAACTGCTCCGCCCAGTGGTAGAATCTTTGAGAGCATGGGGTGTTCGTCTGATCATCTATCTAGACGATATCATAATAATGGCGAGTTGTCCCCGTCTGGTCTCCTTACACCTAGAATGGGCGATCAATCTATTGCAGAACCTCGGCTTCATTGTAAATCAGCAAAAGTCCATGTTGAGCCCAACTCAATCAATCGAGTTTCTGGGTTTCCTTGTCAATTCTCTGACTTGTCAACTCCTCTTGCCAGGGCAAAAGATCAGGTCCATCAAGAGGGAATTGAAATCAACTCTCCACAAGCGGATGGTGACTCTGAGATCAGTGGCCAGGATAGTGGGCTTACTAGCCTCTTCCATTCAGGCTATCTTTCCAGGTCCCCTTCACTACCGGGCTCTACAGCGGCTGAAAATCCGACATCTTCAAAAGGGCCTCGGTTACTCGGAAATGATTCCCCTCTCAGAGGAGGCGAGGCTCGAGATGTTGTGGTGGCTACATCATATGGAGGCCTGGAACGGCCGTGCCCTCTTCGGATCGACGCCGGATATAGTGATCGAGTCCGATGCCAGCCGGTGGGGTTGGGGAGCCCGTTGCGGGCCGTTGTCTACGGGTGGCCGTTGGTCGCCGGAAGAACTTTCCTTACATATCAACTGCCTGGAACTCTTAGCTGGTTCGTTTGCGATTCGTTGTTTGTCTCCGCGGAAAACAGACTGTTGTATCCTCCTTCGGTTGGACAACATTTCAGCGGTACTGTATGTGAATAAATTAGGCGGCACGAAGTCCCGCATGCTGGCAGAAATTGCCAAGGATTTCTGGCATTTTTGCCTCCAGAACAGAATATCGGTAGTAGCGGAATATCTTCCGGGCTACTACAACGAGGTGGCGGATTGGCACTCCCGTCATTTGCAAGACTTCAGCGACTGGATGCTGCATCCCCAGGAGTTTCGGAAATTGAACGATCTTTGGGGTCCCTGCCACCTAGATCTATTTGCGTCCCGTCTCAACAGGCAACTTCCCAGGTTTTACAGCTGACGTCCGGATCCGGAGGCCTTGGCCACGGATGCGTTCCTGCAGGAGTGGCCCATGTCCCTGTGTTACGCCTTTCCTCCGTTCATGATGATCCCCAGGGTTCTGGCACGAGCCAGACGACATCGGACGGAATTGATTCTAATTACGCCTCTTTGGAGGGCACAAGCCTGGTTTCCCGTAGTGCTGGAAATGCTCTGTGCGGTCCCCATTCTGATCCCATGACTTCGGAACCTGTTGCAGGACCCTCTACAGACTCCTCATCCGTTAGTGGAGTCAGGCCAACTCCCTCTGGTAGCTTGGCGGGTTTCAGGGACAGATGGAAAGTCCCGGGCCTTTCAACAGAAGCTGACAAGTTCATCAATGCGGCTTGCCCAACCAACACTCATAAACGATATGCGTCTTCTTGGAGACGATGGTGTGATTGGTGCTCTCAACGGGATGTGGATCCCGCTACAGCACATGTCTCTTTAGCGGCGAATTTTCTGGCCTCAATGGCATCTTCGGGGTTGGCTTACAGGACAGTGAACAACTTCCGTTCGGCTATCTCGGCAGGTCATGTACCCGTGGATGGCAAACCGCTTGGTGAGCATCCCCTGGTGTGTAAACTGCTTAGAGGCGTTCGGATGGCTAAGCCCCCGTGCCCAAAGTATTCGCAGTTATGGGATGTTTCGGTTGTCTTACGATTTCTTGAGGCCTGGCCGGCCAACAAGTATCTCTCTCGTAAGCAATTATCTGCTAAATTGACTATGTTGCTTTGTCTGGTCTCTTGCAAGAGGGTCTCCGACGTCAGGGCCTTGGATTTGGCGGGCGTAGATTTTCCCCGGAAGGGGTATCTTTCAATATCTCACGGAGGACTAAATGTAATACCGCTTCGTCTCTTATCCAGCTTTTCCCAATAATCCAAAATTGTGTGTGGTGCAATGCGTCAAGGATTATGAAGTAAGTACTGCCGAGTTTCGCACAGATATGCAGGGCCAGTTATTGATTGCCCTTCAAAAACCCTTTCGCCCAGTGACCCCAGCCACCTTGTCACGATGGATGCGTTGGTTCATGGGCGAAGCGGGTATTGATGTTTCCAAATTTGGGGCCCACTCTGCTCGGGGAGCGATGGCGTCCAAGGCTTTTTCAGCTGGGGTCAGCTTGTCAGATATTATGAGTGCTGCCGATTGGTCTACAGAGAATACATTTAAAGCCTTTTATTATAAACCAATTGTTGATGTTGCGTCAGTAGTGGTGGCTAAGCTTTGAACAAGCATAATCAGAGCCTCCGGTCCTGACATAGAATTAAAAATTTGCAAACATTCGTGACAAGAATTTTCAATTCTATTAAGGACTCGGAGGCGAGGATTATCCCACCCGAAATGTGATTGTAATGCTTCTCATGCTATGTTGAAAGTTTTGGTATGAAATTGAAGTTCTTTTTCCTTTTTTCCCGACCCTTTTGCTGTTGAGATGTTTTCAAGCAATACTGGAATGGTGTTACGGGTTGTTTTTCTATTCCTTTCAGGTACGGATTCCAAATAGAGATTGGATTCTCCAGGAAAGAGGGTTTGCCTGATTCCAGCGTCTTACTCAAGTTCTTCGGGCCACGTCCCGGTTGAAGCCAGGTCCCGTTGGGCCTCAGAGTTCGAGTAAAGAGGACTTCTTGCCGTGAGCTGTTCATTGAAACAAGTTGTTAAGAGACTTACCTGATTTTAGTTTGCAAAAGAAAGAGGACACTGTCTTCATGCTGGGACCTTTTATAGGCAGAGACTCTATGGTTATACACGTGACCCAGGCAGGGTTCATGGGTGTTGTTGTGCTTTTGTTACAAAAGTTTCTATTGGCTGCTGAGTATTAGTAAAGAAATAGAGAAAGCATAATCCTCGCCTCCGAGTCCTTAATAGAATTGAAAATTCTTGTCACGAATGTTTGCAAATTTTTAATTGTGTTACTCTGTTAGTAATTGCTACCAGCAAGAGTGCTAGTGTTTATAAAACTGTGCATAGTCGAGAAAACTCTTGACCCTGGTTTTAACATCCTATCCAATTATGTATCTGACGCTACAGTGATGTAGCAAACGTGCCACGGGCCCCAGTTCAAGCAAGAAATTGGGCCCCAACTCCCTCATCTGGTAGTAAAACCAGCAGGGCTCGAGTCGAGGGTAGACGCCGTCTACCCACTATTTTCAGAGGGAAGACGCTAAAGCACTATAAAAGAAATAAAACAAAATAGTGGTATTTAAATTGTTATTTGTGTACGTATGATGTAAAGCGCTCATCCCAATGCAGGGTGTCAGAGCGCTTTACATCACACATACAGATTATACATTGACAACAAATCATATGTGCGTACATCAATGTTAAGGATGTGTTGCATAAGGCAGTGAGGGTTACAAGGTGTGGGAGCCACATGTCCTTCATATCTCGCTGTGCTATATTAGAAAGATTACAATTTATGAACTACAAGTAACAAAAGGATCTCTGACTTAAAAGCAGTAACCCATTTACATAAATTAAATATCTGTCATCTGCATGTTACATATTGCACTTTGCAGGAGACATATTAACCTCTATGCTGCTTTGATTCAAAACTCGGACTAGGCAAAACACAGATCTCTCCAGCAAATACGTTATCCTCCAGAGTTATCCGACCATTATTTTTATTCCCTTAGATTTAGCTGGCACACAAAGATCTTTGGAGCAGGTGCCTTAACCCCATAACATATTTTAAAATACATACATTGCAACCAATTAAGCAAAACAAATCTACTGCCATGTTCCTCCTTGTTGCCAATTTCTTTGTGGCAGGGT
Source organism: Calotriton arnoldi (assembly GCA_963921515.1). NCBI lineage: Eukaryota > Metazoa > Chordata > Amphibia > Caudata > Salamandridae > Calotriton > Calotriton arnoldi. Next base: position 421,548 of record CAWUFW010010082.1, on the reverse strand, counting down.
TTAAAAAATAAATAAATGTATAGGTTGAGGCCCAGATGTTGTATCAGGGTTGCGTCAATATTTTGGCACAACCCCAATGTAAAATCTAATTTGTTAAATATTGTAATGTGCTCAAATATACTCATGATAGACCTGCTAAACATATGTGAGGTATTAAGATCTCATGTCACTTCCTGTGAAATCATGGGTTGTGATACCACTTCCGGTGATGCCACATGAGATGTCACTCACCGTGAAGTCACTTTCTGTGATGTCATGCGCAGTGATGTCACAACCAATCTGCCTAACTTGGTGGGTCCCCCCTCTTCTTTTTTTAGGACTTGAGCCTTGAAAACCGGCTTTAATTGGGGTGCGGTGGACCCCCTCAGGTCTATGGGCCCTGGTGCCACTGCACCCTGCTGCACAATTGATAGTACACTTATGGTAAAACAAACCTCCCTATGTAGTCGAGCTTTTGGAGGGGTGGGGGGCGTTGTCAGTTATTCGGGTGCCTCTCCGGAATCTCCTATGCATTTTTCGGGCAATGAGCCCACCACCTACTACTACTCCCATGAACCCGCACACATTTTGATTGACTCACACATTTTCACTGATTGGTAACTGAGAGTTCCCACTGATTCTGTGCAAATCTACTGGGTACATTGTCTGCATAATGTGTCTCGTCTGCTATGTTTTACACCTGCACGACAGAGGAAATTCCAACGCAAAACCCCTTTCTCCACATACGAATGTCCTGTTCAGGGGCTGGTGAGTTAAGGGGATGTCTGACTTGATTGTGGTTACCAATGTTATTCATTGAGCAGTGCATTAAATGTGTCTTAATTAATGTTCATAGTTCATATACAACGCTGTGTGTCTTTAACACTAGGGCATTATACATGAGCATGCACTCGACAGACACATAGGAAACACAGGCCACTCCACACGCACACAACTGTAAACCCTGCCCCACATAACAGACACATCACACACACACACACACACACTCAGACTCCACATAGATGCAGATCCCATGCGCATTGATGTCCTCCCTCCTCCTTCGCACAAATAGACACCATGTACACTCTTCAGGCACTCAGTGGCCATACTGCCCCTCTTACGACACATACAGCAAGCAGCAAGTGTCTGTGAAGCAAAGGAAGGTGGGTGGGGCAATTCAAGAAAGCTCAGGGAGACAAAAGGAAATATTGCTATCTGCAGGGTCCACACACTATTGCCAGGTGTGAGGCATCCCCTGCTTTCTGAAAGAAGGTGTGAAATAGTCATATTAGACTGGCCACAGGCACAGGGGAGACTTTGGCTACTATTGAAAGCCATCTTTTAACTTGAGCATTGGCATGAAAGCATTATATCTGTAAACAAACACACTGAGAAGGTAATTTTACTTACTTTCCTTCTGTTTAATAATATTGTCCCCTGTGCCACTTAAAAGTAAAAATTCCCCTAACCTGGAAAAGATTCACTTGGGTTTAAGATACGTTTATAAGTGTTTTTATTTTTATGAATGATGTTTAGTTTATTTGTTGTTTTTGTAAGTCGTTCAGACTGTCAGGCGACATCCCCACAGCACTATTAATAACAAGCACTGGCAAAGCCAATATGTATCGTCTATGCGAGATCTATTGGCTTTTTCAATGCTTGTTTTACTATTGTATTGGAGTATTCAGGGAATATTGACTTTCGGATTATGCGCTTAAGCACTTTTCTATTACTTATACGTGTGTTTTCTGTTTGGAGATAAGGGGTGGGTAAATCAACAGAGAGCAGGAGGAGGTGGTGTTTGAAAATCAGGGGGGTTGTTAAAAACAACGATGGTGGGGGGTGGTGGGTTAACATAGAGAATGCATGTTGAAGGCAGAGCTGCCGACCTTGGAACTGGGTTCAAGTCTCGGTGTCGGCTCAAGATCCTTTGATCCTGGGCAAATACCTTGATACCTCTGTGTGTAATCGGGAAAAAAAGTGTGCATGTGTAATGTAAATGGTGATCATGTAAAGCACTCCAATACCTTAGGGGACACGAGTGATGGCGCAGGAGGTGTCTGAATCGGTGGTGGGGGGTGTAAACAACAGGGCAGGGAGTAGGAAGTGGTGGGATAAAAGCAGAGTGGGGTGTGGTCTGTAATCAAAAACGTGCTGCTGCTAGGGAGTAGGGACTAAGCAACATACATATTATCAAAATATGCACACTGTCTGCTGATGGCCTTGCTAGTATTGTGTAAACATTTAGATATACAAACTGGCATGACTAATGTTGGGTATAGTTTGGATATAGGATTTATATTTGTTTATGGTCTGCAGCCCCAACACGAATACAAACCATGGATTGGGCTGGTAAAAGATAGCAAGTACTTTAAAGTGGAAATATAAATGCGGTGAACCAATCTAAAAGTGCAACATCCTGGGAAAATGACTTAATGCTCACACAAGCGCGGTGAACCAGTCTAAAAGTGGAAGCTTTACTGCAGGCATGAGCGACAAGTAAACATGAATATTGGGTGGAATAGAGTGTTTTCAGGAGCGGTGAGCATTATGCATATGGGACGGGAACGGACATAATACACATGGAAAAGGTACTAAATGAAAGCTGACCCCTTTCATTTTTGGGTGGTTCTCATTTGTGCCTCACCCATGGAAATGGGGAAGCGGGTTAGAGTCTCGGCGTCGGCTCAACATCCTGTGCTCCTGGGCAAATCACTTAATCCTCCCCTGCGTAATAGCAAAAAAAAAAAAAAATGAAAGCACTTCAGTACCTTTGGGAACACGAGTGAGGAGGGAGAGGTGGCTGAAGCAGGGGGGTGGGTAAAACAGCAGGGAGTAGGACGTGATGGATAAAAAGCAGGTGTGGGTCATTAAAAACAATGACGGCTGGCATGGGTGGTGGGTTAACATGCCGGGGAGGAGAGAAGACGGCCTGCAGATGCACTCGTGTGGAGTGCTCAATAAAACAAGCATTGGCACAGCCAATAGGTCTCGCCTTTGGGACCTTATAAGTGTTTAGCCATGCAACAGTTGATGTTGTTGCACCAAGGATATTGTGCTGGATAACTAAACACTTATAAGGTCCCAAAGGCGAGACCTATTGGCTATGCCAATGCTTTTTTTTTAATTAAAGTTTCAGCCGTGCTGCTGTACAACATGGCTGGTATAGCTATTTGGCTTTGTTGCTGGTAGCACGAACCTCCTGAATCTGGACTATAAATAATCTCAAACTCTGACACTATAGTAGATAAGTGATTTTGTGGCACACGGTAAATGCACTGAAAATTAGCTGAAATTCGTGGGTTTTTTTGTTTTTAAATTGACTACTTGCAATTCCGGAATTTATCACTAGATGGCAGGACAATCCACGGTATGTTGGCGGCAGCAGCTAAACGCTGCAAAACCTTTCTATGTCCGTGTGCATAAACAGTTTACACCAAATCCAGAACTGAAATGTTGACAAAAGTGAAAACATTTGGCAAGGATATAAAACTTTTAAAAAATACATGCAATATGAAAAATAGCCTGTGTAATCAAGAAAAAAAGTGCTGTGTTAACGTGAAAGGGTAACACAGTAACTACTCGCACTCTTTCAAAAACAGACATTCGAAGTTCAAATCTTTACAAAAAATGTATGAATTGTAATCATTTTAGAAAGCAATTCGTGGGGTGTGACGTTGCAGCCATGCGGCAACCTTTTGAAAAATTAAAGGTACATGTGCAAAGAATGTAAACAGCTGCAGAAGGTTACAACATGAACCACAATAACCAGAGAGTTGTAGTCAATTCATGAAGGGTACGGGACGTACAAAGCAAGACTAAAGAGCGAGCATCTGTGACTTTAAATGGGTTTCCAGCTGTCACGCGCGTGTATGTTTGAAGCACATGGTGCCTGAACTGCAGGCAGCTAGCTTGGTTTTCCCCTCTGTTTGGCAAATGGGCAGCTCCAGATCTGCGGCCGGTATGATCCCAAAGTAACCTCCCAGTTTGCTTTGTTTGAATGTACCCACGGATGGCTAGAATCCGGACACAGGTCCAAGCATTAGCAGAGATGTAGCAGAGGGAGAGTGGTACGGTCTCCAGAAGGCCTTTAAATTCCACTCCTGCCTACTACTGGAAACCAGTGGACTCATGCAGTACCACGTTTTAACAGGAAAACTGCCCAGAGAACGCCCTGTGATGGAAAGCGGAAACAAGCATTGGCCGCGCGGCGAGTGGTGCGCGCGCAGCAGCGTCAAAAGTGAAAGTGATCGCGCTCCAGATGGCGCCTGATCGGGCGCTGAAAGCTGGCAGCTGCGCGCGTGCATGCGCACGTAACCGCAAGCGCTAGGCCAGCAAAAGCTGTGGTAGCACTTTTAAAAGCCCTGTTACTAAATGTCTCACAGAGCAGCGCATGCGCTGGCTCAGGCGAGACCTAAAAATGTTTTTAAGTACCTTCAGAGTGCGTAGCCAGTGGCCAGTGACCAAAGCATAGCAGGGAGACGTGCAGATGACATGCTGACCAATCTGAACCATGTAAATTAGAACAACGTTGGAATCAACCAATGGTATGTATTGGACGGGCTGTAAGCCCCTTTTAAGATTTCTTTTTTTAATTACCAAAGATTCCGCAAGCGCTGTGCAGGAGAAACCTAAAAACAGAACATGATCGCTAACCACACAGATCCCTAGTTGGAAAGCTACAGTCATGTACATAGCACATGGAAATAAGTGCATTTGACATGACAAATCACTGATATTGATCCATATACTTTATAAAGAATGGTAGTTGGGATCAGTGTGTGGCGGATGCTGCATGTGTGCCTGGCACTGAGAATACATATATGTCCCACCTTACAGAGATTGTCTCCCTCGACCCTCCCTCTCCCAAAGAGTATGCATTTGGTCACCTACAAATATTTTGAATGTGTTTTTTAAATTATTGCCCAGAACTCCATACACCAGTTACTTCTCTGCTCTCCATGGACGTTCCTCAGGTTTTCTTTCCAGTCTGTTCAGGTAACATAGGCCCCTAAGACTAAGTACATTATATCCCTCTGACCCAGCATCCGTAGAGGTTTGCTGCAAACGTGGCAGGTTTTCAAGTTAGAAAGTTTATTTTGGCACATTTTTTAAGGTTGCACATACAGACAAGAAGTGAATGGTTGGGGTGAGATGGGATGCTAATGACAGGAGAAGGAAAGTATCTGTGGAGCGCTAACATCCTCAAACCTAAAACAAGCATTGGGAACGCCAATAGCTCTCACCTATGCAGGAGATATTGGTTTTGTTTATGTTTTTAGCCATGTTGTACATCTTTGCCAATGCCATTTTTCGTGAGGATTGCAATACAGCAGCCGCTGTGTTAGCGATCCGTTTGCAAAACGCATAATTGCATTTTGGACAAGCATGATCATTTCAGTTCTCAGTGATACCGGTGCCCCCCCGTTCCCTTACGAAATCCTTAAAGGAATGTCGTGCGATTCTTTTTTGGGAAAACACTCTGTTTGTGCATATTAAAGCGGGATATTCTAATTGGAGTAAAAATCTCCACCACAGGTGTTGGCAGGAGCTGCGCATGTGCTATCTATCTGCGCATGTGCTAGCAGCAAATCTGCAGTACTTCTGTTTATTGCCATCAATGTGAAGATGTTGTGTGTTCTTGAGTTTTTATTTCTGGACGTTGATCATTTCTTTCAATAGTTCTCCATTTGCATTACATTTGTAATTCATAAAATGTCCATGAAATCGTTCACCACATTTTGCCATTGCTTGCTACCCGAGTGCTTTGTTTTCATCTCTGATTCCTTGAATCTAATTACACACCCTGCGGTGAGGGCAGAGAGCATGTGTAAACAGGAGAGAGGATAGGGCCTTACCTACAGAGCTGCCGACATGGGAACCAAGATGGACGCTCAGCGTCGGCCCAACACCTAGTGATTCTTGGCAAAGGAATTAATCTCACCGTGCCTAAAAAAAAAATGTAACTGGTGGTGCTCGTGTAAAAGCGCTCCGATACCTTTGGGTTTGCACACAAAACTGCGAGAGAAAAAACGTGGGAGAAAACATGAAAGCAATTGAGCAGGGGTTTAGCGGAGGGCACAAGGGAAAGAGCAATGGGGCGGCGGAGACAACTCACAAGGGACACAGAGGAGGAAGAAGCACAGGGGCGAGAAAAGAAACTATATTGAAATCTATTAAGAATAGAATGTGTCCGGCATAAGTATGGCCAGTGTGCCCACTTCATTAGCTCCTTATTGCCTTCTCTTCCACTACTTCTGCCTCGAGACACCTTACTTGACAGTTGAGTTTCTCCCGGTTAAGCTCCGTTGAAAGTTCAGGATATTGGGCCCAAATGCATGCGGACAGCGGCAACACCCACAAACAGACTGCTGTACAGGGAGGAGCTGGCATATTTACCCGCAGGCTGATTCACAAAATTCTCTGTAAGCCATTCACTGCCTGAGTGCTTTGTATTTATCACTGACGCCTTCCATGAGCCCAATTACACACGCTGTGGTGGGCTGAAATCGCGTGTAAACTACAGGGGAGGATGTGACGTTATAGCCAGACCTGCCAACTTTGCATCGGCTCAACATCCTGTGATTCTGGGCAAATCACTTAATCTCCACGTGCCTAAAACTGTGATCTTGTGATCTGTGATCTTGTGTAATATAACTGATGCCAGGGGCGCAACTAGACCCGAACTTCGGGGGGGATGGGAGACTAACACTCAGCCAGGGCTGGCCCTATCACTGGTCGCACATGGTGCAACAGTCTTTTTTTGGCGCCCCTACCCCATTTCACCCTTCTCCATGAATTCCCTCACTACCACTCACCAACAATGCACCTCATCTCTCTATAGCACCTTTCTGACAAACATTTCGGGGCATATCAGCAAGGGCCGGCGATAATTATCGCTAAGCGTGCTTAGCGCTAGGATAATTATCGCCGGCTATCGCTGGATTTTATTGCTGAGATAGCGCGCTATCAGCGACGCTTATCTCCAAAGCGATAAAATTCCAAGCACAAGCTGCCAAATGTGCGATTATCGCTGGAAATCCAGCGATAATCGCACAACGTTTGGCGATAGCTTGATGATAGGGCAGGGCAGACTTAGCCATTATATCCACCTTCCATTGGATATAATGGCTAAGTCAGACTGACAGCAGGCGTAAGGAAAGTAGCGATAACCGCAGTTAGCGCTACTTTCCTTATCGCTACGCTGGTTAGCGATCAGCTTGCTGATATGAGAAATGTCTGTTAGCGACATTTCTCACGTTATTTTGGGGAGGAACGCCCACTTTGCATCTCATTAGAGATGCAAAGCTGGGCGTTAAGGGAAAGGGCGCTAAGGCATGGATTCACGCGATAGCATGACCTTGCTGATAGTGCGATAAAATTATCGCCGCTTTTCGCCCGAAAACGGACGCTAAAGCGGCGATAATTTTATCGCGGGGCCTTGATGATATGCCCCTCCATTTTTTTATAGCGCTACTCGTAGTTTACTCAAACTCAATTCTGTGATCTGCATGGTACACATTCTTTGTAGCAGGCACATTAACCCTCTGCGCTGTGTGGGTAGCAGGAGTGCCCATGTGAGTGCACGGTGAGCGCTGCAACAGTGTGAGAATAGGCTAAGAGCAGGGCACGAGTCGGGGGTACACACGGGTGGGCGGCGTTCACCCACTTTTTTCACAGGGTGAACGCCGTCCACCCTGCCAAAAATTTGGGCCCCACTGAATAATGTGCTGTACTGGTCCCGGTGTAATTTCCAAACACCGGGACACTTTCAGCAGCACCTGCACGTTGTTGTCTGCTTTCCTTCTGCAACAAGCAACAACGCGCAGGCGCGGACGGGGCTTTCTTATTTATGACTCCTGCTGGCCCCATAAAAAAGACCGAATCTGAGGGGTCATCAGGCCTCCTTTTCTTCTAGTCTCTTGGCTGGGAGCAGTCAGGAGCCTCACACCTGATGCAAATGAAGCGGAGGGGAAACAAAGGCTCACACCTTGTTAGCACTTCACACATACTTAAGAGAGGCAGCTTTTCACTTTGTTCAGTCCCTTTTTAGGAGATGTGCATGCACTGTAAGAATATCAGATGTGTTGGTCTTTCCCAGTATTTACACAGAGCAAATTGCATTTATATAGAGCTTACTTCCCTTGAGGAGGTGTTGAAATAATTTAAGTACCACTATTTTTTCTTGTATAGCCCTACTCATTCCAATGCAGGGTGTCAGAGCGCTTTACATCAACACGTGCATATTACATGTACAATAAATTATATGTTTGTAAATGAATGTACAGGATGTGTTACATAAAAACTGGGGGACTGCAAGGTGTAGAAGTCACATATCATCTTCCATAGCTCACTGTGCTATTATCCTCGCAATGCGCTCAAACGTACACAAGATAGACCTGCTAAACATATATGTGAGGGCTTTAGATCTGATGTCACTTCTTGTGATGCCACTTCCTGTAAAGTCGTGGCTTGTGATGCCACTTTCTATGATGTCAATTCCTGTCATGCCATGTGTGATGTCGTGCGCCGTGATGTCATGCGCCGTGATGTCACGCTCCTTTATGTTACGCGTCGTGATGCCACTTGCATACTGCCTAACTAGGTTAGTCCCCCAACTTCTTTTTTTAGGACTTGTGCCCTGGCTAAGAGGAGTTACTGCAGGGTAATGAGTTGACCATATAAATTTGGGTGCGGATGTAAGTGCAGAGTGGGACGAATGAATGCATGGCTAGTGATGGGCTTGCTTGAGTGAGATTGCAGATTGAGCAGTGAGGGGACATGTGAGTGAAGTGTCACATGAGTGCAGGGGGAGTAGTGTGCTCATGTGACTGCAGGATGAGGTACAGGGTGAACAGCGCAAGTGTATTGTGAGTGCAGAGTGATCACTGTGAGTGCAGGGTGAGCGGGTGAATGGTGTGAGTGCATGATGATCAGTGTGAGTGCATTGTGATCACTGTGATTGCAGGGTGAGCGTGAAAGTGAAGGGTGAGAATGAGGAGTGAGTTGTCTGAATGCAGGGTGCATTCCCAGACACTTGAAGTAACTCAGCATGTTATTGACGGCGGCGTAGGGTTTCAGATATAAGTTAAACTATTGCTATTATGGCATTAATCAGGGATCGAGGGTGGAGGAAATAAATAATGTGCTGATCCTGCAACAAACTTCCAGTCTTATGATTAGGGTTGCCACCTCATTATATTGATGTCCCAGATGGTACAAAAATAAGCAGTCACCTAAAGCCATATTTTCAGCACTTATCTGTGTCGAATAGCAAATATAACTAGAAAGCACTTTTAATTGTGTTCTAGGGCTGCCTGAGTGATCCATGACTGATAATTAAAGGGAACAAAGAGAGAAAAGTCACATTACAAATGAATACATACTTTTTTATTTATAACACTATTTAGTGTCAAGACGAGGTCTTTGCAGGCTCTTTAAACAACACATGGCTGGCATTTTTGTTTTAGCAACCCTACTTTATATTTCTTTTCATGAAATGCATTCTCACTCTACGGCAGTAAATGTAAAATACAAATGTAAGGAATAGGCAGAGTGGGGGCCCAGGGGGCACTGGAACCAGTAAAAAAAAACTAAGCCTCAGTAACCAGTTAACAAAGGTATGTAAATATGCAAATGGTCTTTAAAGACCTGTGAAAAACTCAGGCGTGCCGGAGATAAGACTCCAGACACTGCCCAGCCGAGCCCACAGCAGCTTGAGGTGCAGCAGCCCGGCTGAGACACACGACGGGGGGGCTGAAGCCCTTTTAGCCCAATGGGCATTGCGCGCCTGACTGATGCTCGCATAAAAGCACGCACTTGAGTGGAGTTCGAGCTATATAAAATTGCAAAAAATTAACATAGCAACATGGAGTGAGAGAAAATATGAAACAAATGTAGCAGAGGTTTGGCGAGGGTAGGAGGGGGCAAAAACAGTGGAGTGCTGCAACTACAATGAAAACAAGCATTGGCAAAGCCAATAGGTCTTGCCTATGCAAGAGCTATTGGCTTTACTAATATGTTTTAGCCATGTTGTGCATCAGCGTGGCTGCTGTTCCGCATGGCTAAAGGTCAGTGGCGCAGAGGAGAGTGGCATGGAATAGAGTGGAGTGTCGTAGACTGGCACAGAGTGTCTCAAAGAAGATTCTTGTGGAGTGGAGTGAAGTGGTGTAGAGTGGAGTGATGTAGAGTGGCATTGAGTGGCATAGAGTGGAAGGACAGACTGAAGTAGAGCATCGTAGAGTGTTATGGCATAGAGTGTTGCAGAGTGGAGTAGAGTGGAGTGGGGTAGAGTGGCATGGAGTAGAGTTTTGTAGAGGGGAGTAGATTGTATTAGAGTAGCGTGGCGTATAGTGGCATGGCGTAGAGTGGAGTGTCGTAGAGTGGAATGTTGTAGAGGGGAGTGTCATTGAGAGGAGGGTCGCAAAGTGTCATGGATTAGTGTAGTGGCGTAGAGTGGAGGGGCATAGAGTGTTGTAGAGTAAAGTGTCGTAGAATAGAGAGTTGTAGAAGGTCAGAGTGGAGTGCCATAGAGTGGAGTAGAGTGAAGTAGAGTGTTGTAGAATGGACTGACTTAGAGTGACAGTTTGGCATAGAGTGGTGGGGCGTAAAGCGTCTTGGAGTGAAGTGTTATATAGTGGAGTGGAGTGGAGTGGAGTGTCGTAAAGTGGAGTGCCATAGAGTGGAGTAAAGTGGCATAGAGTGGAGTAGAGTGTTGTAGTGTAAAGTGGCATAGAGTGGAGTAGAGTAGAGTATCAGAGCGGAGTAACGAAGAGTGGAGGGGCATAGAGTGGAGTAGAGTAAAGTGTCACAAAGCGGAGTAAAGTGTCGTACAGTGAAGTAGTGTGGAGTGCTGTAGATGGAGTGTCATAGAGTCGAGTATAGTGAAGTGGAGTGGCATAGCGTAGAGTGGAGTAAAGTGTCATAGAGTGGAGTGGCATAGCGTGGAGTGGTGTAGAGTGTAGTGTCGTGGAGTGAAGTGTCAGAGTGGAGTGGCGTAGAGTGTCGTGGAAGGTCGTAGAGTGGAGGGTCGTAGGATGGAGTGGAGTAGAGTGACCTAGAGTGAAGTGGCATGGAGGGACGTGCAGTGTGCTTCATTAGTGCTTTCCTAATTTCAATATATTCTGAAATATTTGTACAGTTCATTTACAGACATTTACATTTTGTTGTGTGCTAGAAAAAAAATAACATCGTAATGCCTTCCTCCAGCACACCCTAGTACTCAGCAGGATTGTCACATAAATCCTCTCACTTTGAAGTCACAGAAAGAAAAGTAAATATAACGCTCCCTCAGAAGACAGATACCTACATTTGGCCTCTGTCTTTGAATGCACAGCAAATGCGACAAGATAAGAACAAAATTTAAAGGTCTGTTTACTGAAAGTGAGCATTCATGAAAGAACACAGGAAAGAGGCTATGCTCCAGGGGAGGAACAAAGACATACTGGACAGCCTAACAAAATTAAAGTCAGCAAATAGAAAGCAAGCAACTGTGAGTTACAACATACAAAGCCAATGGTCAGTAATGGGCGGAATGCATTCCCAGGGAAGATTTCCAAATGTCCCCAGAAAGTCTTTGCAAACCAGACAGCGCAGGACCTAAAAAGGCAATAGTGATGGAAAAGCAACAAAAAAAGTTGTATCTGAGTATTAGCAGCGAAAGGACACTAAAGAACCAATTAATTAGTATGTGGTCCAAGCTCCATCAACGTTTTAAACACACAAGCAAGAACTGCATGCCGTGACCAATGAGAAGCAAGGAAATGAGTAAAGATGAACCCAACCAATGGTAAGTAATGGGCATTCTAATACCCTGTTTTTAGAGGGGCTTTTTTTTTTTGAAGAGACAAAAGATTGTGTGCGCTGTCTCAGGCAAGACCTAAACAGTGAGAGAAAGGCTCACAGCAAATCTTTCAAAAAACAAGAAGTCTATGACTTTGTGAAAATTCTCTGAACCTCATCCATCATGTAGTGTCAATTCAGAAAGTAAACAGTGTAAAAATACTCTGTAAGCACCTGAAACACCCCCTCCCATGATTTTCATGTCACAAAAATGTTTAAACACCGATGACCGCAGATTTTTACAAGTTTTGAGAAGAAGGAAAAAACATCCCACAGACATTCACTAATATAGAAATTGAAAACTGGAATCCCCACCTATAAAGTTATAACAAGCGGGTCATTTTCGTATTTGGATGATTGGCAGAGGGAGCCGCAAGGGACAATTACAAGTCCCAGAAATGGCTTCATCTTCAGTCTTGGTAAGCCTGTTACATTCAATGCGAGATCAATATCGAACGTTTTGCACTTTTTAATATAATTGTCCCTAGTAAACTTCCCAATGATTGATTTATACTCTTTTTACCGAACCAAAAAAAGTTATACGAAGTTTTAAAGAAACAAGACTCAATGCTAGAGTAAACAGAACTGCCAGAGTTGTGCAGTGGCCCCTAAATAAAAGCATAACACCTTATTCTCAGATATTCGCAAGTACAGTCCACCCTCAGGATTATATCGCAAAATGTCTGTGAGGGGTAATATTTGCTTTAAAAACTACAGATAAAGGTGCTGTTCTAGTCCCACCAAATGTAGTGCTACATGAGCTTTCGTACTTAAGATCGATCTCATGTTGACAGTATTCAAAGGTTTCATCTAAGATAAGGACTCGAAAGTTACTTCAAGTAAAATCCTTTTTAACAGTTTCTAATTCATATCAATAAAGAAATTCAGTCTTAACGTCCCAAATTTCATTATTTTATTATCTTAATAGTTTTTCTCAATTCTGTTCATTGTTGTCTAGTCTGTAGTGGCTCTAGGGGCTGGCTGAAAATAAACTGGTGTTTGTACTAACAATAAGCAGAATAATGAATATAGCACATTTATCAGTCTGACCACACTTCACCCCGTCTCTGTGTTTTACACTCTGTTCTTGCCAAATCTCTAATCGAGTTTAGCACTACCCTGGGAAAAAAACAAGGCGTCAGTATCTCCTGGGACGAGTCCTTTGTTCCATTCATAACGCCAAGAGGCGAGCCACCACATAGACAGACATCTCTAACATGGAGGCATAAAAAGGGATTTAAACCCACTCCTTCTGGTCTTTTGTCTGTCTCCATGGGAGGCATGTTTCTCTGAACATAAACCCATGGATCAAGGGCTTCGACTAAGCTCCTCCCTGGAGCCTCAGCATTTGACAAGAATTGGGCGTGCTACAGGAGTGGAAATCCGTGAGCAGGAGTTCTGAGAAGGGGGCAGGCTGCAGATTCCTTTGGCCTTGATTCCCCTGCTAGTCTGTTCTTCCTATCCAGCAGCAGGTCGTAGGGTGCCAGCCTCCATTATAGGGCATGTGTGGGCGGAGCATCTTTCGGTCAATATATCCAGCACAGTGTTACAGGGACAGGTCTTGTGGCCTTCCCTGCTGCTTACGGTTTTCTGCAGTGGCTTCTCACTTGGCCGTGGGACGTAGGGGCCTTTGGACACTATTAACCACAGGTAAGGTAGGCATTTATGGGGACCCTTCCTGATAGGCCAGCTCGGGTACTGGTTGTTTCCTCTCATACTCATGCCCGACTGTGTTGGTAGTTCATGAATGTTTATGCTCGTGTCCCCACATTATTTACAATGGCTTGTCCCCTTGGAGGGGGTGGGGGGTGCAGGACCCTGTGCTCGCTGTGCCCCCTTCCTTTATCTTGGGATGGTTTCATTCATTGGAACTCGTAGCAGTTGAATGCTGAAGGTTCCTTTTCATGCGGGAACATTCCCAGAAAAGGAAGCTCAGGGTTTCCTCATCGGCAGAGCATATTGATTGTACCCATTGAACCCGGTTCATCCCCCTAAAACTTCTGTAGAGGAAAATGCAGTATCTGTGGGGCTGGAAGAGGGCCTTTGTGAGGTGGCTCTCAAAACCGTCATGATGGAAATCCTGAGAACAATTCTTCTTCCTCATCCTCCTTCTGAGTAAAAAGTGTCTGAACTGAGTCACTCTATAAGTAAATAGTTTTACAAGGAGGACTTTGGCGAAATGAATGAGAATCTGGAGTTTCTTGAGGAACATGCTGCACATAGTATATGTTGGGGTCTTTTTCAGGAGTTTCCCACAGATCTTCCCATACATTAGCTGAATAAGGATCTTATAAGAAGGACTGGAATGACCTGGAGAGATTGATGAACCCAAGATTCCTTTCCCAGGTTTCTGACCTGATACTAAAACAATGCACTCTTTAAAGTGGATTCTCTCATAACAACACTATAAGGCAAGTCTTCTGCGTCGGTGGAAGATACTATACTCCCTTTGTGGAGCCGGTGGATAAGTTCCAGAAGAAGGCATCTGCAAGCTTGAACTTAGCCAAGTGAGCTGGGACACATGGTACTCATAAGTTACAGTCCTCTGTCCAGAATTGCAGACGCTTTCTGTGGCAATCCCGAATGGTGAGGACTTTGCAGGGCTTCTGGCTGCTATGAAGATGCAGGCTAACTTCCTCTATGATGTTTCTTTTGATCTTCTTGAGGTTTGGGCTGGCTTCTGGGGCTACGTTTGCTACTAGAACTTTTAGAGTGGAAGAGGTACAGAAGTCCTCCTTGTTTAAGATACTTTTCTCTGGGCAGCACCAATGTGGCCCTCAGTTAGTTGGAGGACTGGTTGTCCAAAACATACAGGGATGACAAACTTCTGCCAGTTCCTCACAAGCTGAACGCTGACTCCTGGTGTTATTTTCCTTTTGCCATCATGCATGTAGGACTTCCAATTTCTACAGTTATTACTAAAAAGGTTGCTGCCTGAACACGCAGCAGTACCATAAAGGGGCACACAAGACCCGTCCGATTCTTCATTCACCGAGCCTCTATGCTAAGGGTCCATTTTCTCATCTCACCTAGAAGGCGAAATATAACTCATTTGCACAAGACTTTGCGTCACTTCAGTTCAAATCTCTGTGTGCTAGATATCACCAGACACCGCTACAAAATAGAGTTCTCCCCTTTGTCTCCTGACACAGGGCTACTGCTGACTTTTTTTTAACAAAACCATCTGAGGCAGGTCACCATGGATTCCCTAAGACTAGAGCTTCTACCAAAGATGATGGTGCTGCCTGTTTCAGAGGAGGAGTGCTCTGGCATTGGGTCAAAGCATTGTTTCACTGATGTTCTTGGTGGAGAAGCACACTGGAGGTTTTTGTCTCATTGTCGACATAAAGACTCGAAACCTCTTCATCCCCAGTTCATTTCAAAACAGACACATTCCAGAAAATCCTGCCACTGGTATCCTTGTGCAGTTTTTGGCATCCTGGTACCTTCGAAATACACGTTTCATATTCCAGTGCGCCAAGAATGCCAGGAGGTTCCTTTGCTTTGCTGTCCATTCCTTTTTTTTTTTTTTTAAAGATTTTTTTATTGATTTAAAAGAAACAGTACAGGTCATAATTGATTCAGTAATCATACCAACATAATACACATAACTCAAGGACATTTTCTTATATATCCGTTCATTAGGGTTCCTCCAATTATATATGTCCAGTCCATCGCCTCTCTTTTAGCTCCATCTCAGTGGTGGGGGAGGTACATAGTTCTCCACTGTAGGAGTTCCATTTGCCCCACATTTTATCCCATTTCTTGGGACACCCTCTGTTTTTGAATACTTCTTTTTCGGCGAGCATGCATTTATCCATTTCCTTAAACCACCCACTCGCAGTCAGCACCTCAACTGCTCCCCAACACATTGCAATACTGCGCTTAACCAGTGTGTATCCCAGGGTAGCCCATTGCTGTTCTATGGCAGTAAGGTCTGTTGCGTCCCATATGTTCAGGAGCCCCAATTTTGGTGTTGCTTGTATATCTTTGCCGATAGCTGTGCGCATGTGTCATGTGGCTCTCTCCCATAGTGACTTTATGTGAGTGCAATCCCATAGGATATGATAAAAGGTAACCTCCTCGGCACATTGATGGAGGCAAAGTGCATCCTCTCTGCGCCCGATCTTTCTGTGAGTTGCTCCAGTGAGATAGGTTCTGTGTAATATCTTTAGTTGGATGAGACGAAATTTAAAGAGGGATAGCTGCGTCCCGTGGGGACATTAGTGCAGTTTGCCTATCCTCGTCCTCCAATGGCCCTATATCCTCTTGCCATTTTTCTCAGAGGCTTTGGAGTGGGTCGGGCAGATTGTTGCTTAACTTCCAATATGCCAGTGATATGGCTTTTTTTGTTAAAGGTTCAGATAGTAATCTATCCTCGAGCGGGGATATCTCCGGCACCTCCCCTGTTGCGGGAAGTGCGGCTATCAGGGCGTGACGGATTTGTAGGTATCGGAAGACCTCCCTCTGGTCCAGGTCATACTCTTTTTGTAGTTCAGAGAATTTTACCATTTTCCCTTTTTTCCATAGATGGCCTATGGTGGAGATACCTATGGTGTCCAATTTATCAAAAGCCGGTTGGTTACATAATGTCCCGAGTCTCTGAGCCAATCACAGAGGGGTGGCCAGAGTTAGGGTGTCCTGCCAGCCGAGTTTTTTTGTTGGCTTGGCGCCAGATATCAATGGTTCATGCAGTAGGACCGAAATATCTACCGCTTTTGGCCTTTGAATATAGAGCCCCCATGTACCCTTCTCTCCCCATCTGATATTTGTCTAAGAGATAGGCAGGTTCACTCGGGGGGGTGGTACACCCAGTAGTTCACCACCACCAGCTGCGATGCCCAATAATAAAGGCGCACATCAGGGAGTGCGATCCCCCCCCCATCGTACCAACTTCTGGTTAATTTGTGTAGTGCGATGCGGGGAGCCTTACCATCCCACAGCAAAGTCCTGATTTTGCTCTCAATGTTTCTAAAATATGACTCAGGGACTCCATGCGGGCAGTTCTGGAGTATATATAGGAACCGAGGAAGCGCCAGCATTTTGAAGAGGGCGGCCCGGCCCAGTAGGGAGAGAGGCAAAATCCTCCAATGTTGTACATCGTTTCGCAACCTGCTCAGGGGCGCCGCCAGATTTTTAGTGTGAAAAAGATTAGGATCCGGGGTTACAAAGATACCGAGGTAGCGGAACCCCTCCTCCTCCACCTCGTATCCCTGTGGGAGTCTCGGGACCGGCCCGTGGAGTGCAAAGATCACTGACTTGGACCAATTGATCGAATAGCTCGAGTATTTACCGAAATTTGTGAAAATGTTTAAGATTCTATGTAGTGACTTTGCTGGTGATGCAAGATAAAGCAGCACTTTATCAGCATAGAGGGATATCCTATCCTCCTGTCCCTCAGCCCACTTCAATCCTCTTAGTAATTTGTCTCCCCTGACCCATGTCGCCAGCGGTTCGAGCATCAAAGAAAAAATCAATGGAGACAGGGGGCATCCCTGTCTGGTACCCCTTTTCAGTGGAAATATTCTTGACGTGTGATTATTAACCTTGATTTGGCCGTTTAGGTCTGTATAAAGAAGCCTGACACAGCCAAGGAATTTCGGGCCGAACCCTAGGCAACTTAGCACCTCAAAAAGGTAAGGCCATTCAATCGAGTCAAACGCCATTTTGGCATCCAATGACAATATTATGGCGTCTTCTTCAATTACCTGTCTGCGGCCTAACACGTTATGGAGTCGGCGGATATTTAGGGCCGTATTGCGGCCAGGCATAAAGCCGGACTGATCCGCATGTACAATTGAGGTAATAATGGGGATGAGCCGGATAGCCAATAATTTTGCTAGGATTTTAGCTTCGACGTTTATTAAAGAGATCAGTCGGTAAGACCCACAGCTGTCGTCGGGTTTCCCCGGTTTATGGATTACTACAATTGAGGCCAGCCTCTGGTCCTCCGGCAGGAGCCCCTGATGTAGCTCTCGTTATACATTTCCCGCAAAAGAGGCGTGATTAGTGAAACAGTGGATTTGAAGAATTCAATAGGGATCCCATTAGGCCCCATTGCCTTCCCAGATTGTATGCTATTTATTGCTATGCGAATGTCATCTTCGGTGATATCCTCCTCCAACGAGTCTCTTTCGCTGGGGGACAGGGTAGGCAGGGGCATGTCTGCCAGTAGCTGGCGTGAGTCCTCTGCGGTGGCAGCGACCGAGGGAGTGTATATCCGCTCGAAAAAGTCTGCAAAGGCCTCTGCAATCTCCTGTGGGTCTGAGATAATCTGGGTGTTATTTATACATAATCGGGGGACCCAACGCTCGGCCAGCTCCCTCTTTTCCAGCCATGCAAACAATTTGCCAACTCTCTCCCCAAGCTCATACAGTTTATGATGTGTAGCCATAAATTTGGCTCCGGCCTTTTCTTTTACCAATGCTCTATAATCAAGTTGCTTGACATTTAGTTTGTGCCTAGTGGCCTCGTTAGGGGACCGTGTGTACTCTATTTCACAGTTTTGGAGCTCAGTCTTAAGCTGTTCTATCTGATTTCGCTGCTTTTTAATGTATCCTACCTTAAGTGCTAATGCCTGGCCCTTCACAACTGTTTTAAAGGCCTCCCATATTATTTGGGCAGAGTCCACAGAGCCGACATTGTCTTTGAAATAGTTTTCAGAGTGCTGTAGTAGGCTCTCTTTTATATCAGGGATCTTGAGCAGCCATGGATTAATTGGTATTGCATTTCTGTGGTGCCGATTATTGTAGGTGAATTCGGCCCAGACTGGGGAGTGGTCCGAGATGCCCCACAGAAGACAGCGTGGTTCCCTGAAATTGCCTATGTCTGCTGAGTGAGTTAGGAGATAATCTATGCGGGAGAGGCTTTTGTGGGCGTCCGAGAAATAGGTGAATCGAGATATATCCGGATGGAAGTGGCGGCATATGTCCGTAATGCCCATTGCGTTAAGGAACTCTGACAGGGGGGTAGTGAGTCTTGTTGGGAGGCGTATTGGCTGTCTCTATCTGATCATACAGTGTCATATTAAAATCTCCCCCTAGAATTAACATTCCAATTGGGAGGTCAATGATGATATTTCCCAGGTCTGCCAGCGCCTCTTTGCCAAGCGCCTGTGGGGCGTATACAGAAATAATGTTGATTGGCCTTCCCTCCCAGATCGCCTCCAGAACCGCAAATCTGCCTTGGGGGTCAGCCCATGTGCGCTGTGGAGTTAGTGCAAGATTCCTTCTAATTAGGATACCGGTTCCTCTGCAGCCCGATGTGAACCCAGCGTGTACCAATAATTTATATCCCCACCTAGTCAGCACTTTGCAATTGTTCCCCACCAGGTGTGTCTCCTGTAGTAGGACGATATCGGGGGACTGTCGTTTAAGGTACTGCAATACTATCCCCCTTTTGAATTTATCTCCCATCCCGTTGACGTTACAGGTTAGCACAGTCAATGACGTTTCAATGTGATTTGTAGCCATTGCGCATTTGGGTGGAATATGTGGGAGCCCGGGGACGTACTGTCTGATGTCAAATCTTCGAGGACGGTCCCCTTAAGAACCCCCCGGGCGGTTAAGTGATGTCTTCTGGTTCTAACCTTAGTTGACGATGTGGATATGTGTATACTGTGAGCTTTGTTTTTTTTAACAACAAATTTTTATTGATTTTCCAAGGTACCAAATGGGCAAAGCCCAACAAGGATAGTACAAATAATGTGCATGGCATATAGCACATAGGTGCATCATACAAATACCATAGAGCCTGCGGAACAGCAGACCAGAAATACATCAAACAACACCGAACACACCTAGAGAACGTTACATGCACATTCTACATAAATACCTGGCCACAAATAGTCAAAGTCATTAGACTAAACAGGTGAGTTGCTAACCACCAATTGCTCAATGGGATCACGGGAGGTGGACTGCGATAATGGGGGCAGATCGATATCTCTGTAAGCGGCCCAATGGGTCCAGATCTTCCTATGTTTCTGTGGGCACCCTCTCGCCTGAAAAACCACAATTTTGGCAGTCATACATCTATCTATTGCCTTTTTCCATTCAGAAACGCTGGGCGGGGACGAAACCTTCCAATGCTGTGCGATATCCCTCTTAGCTAGAGTGAGACTCAAAAATAAGAGGTGCTGCTTGTAGCGGTTCCCCCCAATGTCATCTGTGCTATGTAGAAGCACCAATCTGGGGTTGAGCGGGACGGTCCACGCCAGAACCTGGCCCAGGCAGGACGTCACGCTAATCCAGAATGGCTGAATCTCCGTACAACTCCACACGGTATGCAGAAAGCAACCGTCGTCAGCGCTGCAGCGGAGGCACAGAGGAGACTGGATAGCACCCATTTTCCACAACCTATGGCGAGTGTAATATACCCGGTGAAGGTACTTAAACTGGATAAGTCGGTATCGGGAAGACACCGCCGCATACCGGGGGCTAGCCAGGGCCTCTGCCAAGTCATCGTCCGTGAGGGTCGGCAGATCGGCCTCCCATGCTGCTCTAGTTTTGTGGATAGTGGTCTTAGTGTGGGTATTAAGAGTCTGATAGATTTGCCTGATTTTGTGATTCCCCTATGTCCCCGATCAGTAAGCGGCCTTCTAGCCGGTGGAATTCTGGTAGGGCCTTGAAATGACGAATCTGGGGGTCTAATGCATGTCGAAGCTGCAAGTAACGATGGAACTGAGATTTATGCAAATCATAGTCGGATTGCAACCGTTGAAAGGACTTAAGGGTAGTGCCCTGCATGACATCCCCCAGCGTAGAAATCCCAATAAGGTCCCATTTACGGAACCCGCTCAGGGCAGAAACAGGTCGCAGATAGGTGTCCTGCCAGAGGGGAGTGGAGCCAGTTAGTCTGCCCCACCATCCCATGGACCGAACCGTGCACCTCCAAATCTGTATGACTGTCCGGCACGCTGGAGGGAGAGTTTCTAGAGATGCGTTGCTATACAGGAGGTGCAGCAAGGGGGTGCCAACCATGGCCTCCCGCTCGACCGCGTAAGCCGGATCCGACTGGGACCCATACCACCATTCGTTAATCACCAAAAGGTGAGAGGCGGAATAATACGCATGGACATCCGCCGCTGCAATGCTGCCGCAGTATGTGGATTGTGTACACGTGTGAAGCGCAACCTGAATCGCTCCCCCCTGCCACATAAATCTATTCAGGATCGCATTGAGTTGCGTAAACCACATTGGAGGGATAGCGTACGGAAAATTCTGAAACCAATATAATAGGCACGGCAAGGACACCATCTTAAAGATAGTGGACCGTCCATATAAAGACAGAGGCAGCTGGGACCAAACCGTCGTCTCATTGCGGACAGCCAGAAGCAGTGGGGCGATATTATGCGTCCAGGAGACCGTAGGGCACGGCGATATAAAGACCCCTAGGTACTTAAAGCCTGTAGTAGCAATGGATAATTCGGAGGCCCAGGCCTGACTCCTCTGCTCCCCGCAGATAGGGAAGAGTGTGGATTTGGATGGATTGGTGCTCAACCCCGTGGTTTTGCCAAAGATTCGAAGGATCTGGAGGACGCGGGGCCCCGAGAACCACGGGTCTGACATGAAGAAAAGAGCATCATCAGCGTAGAGCGTGATTCTGTCTGAATATTCCTGTGTCCAGCCCAACCCCCGGATCAGCGGGTCTTGACGCACCCAAACCGCAAGGGGTTCTATGGCTAGGGGAATAGGAGGGGGGACAAGGGGCATCCCTGCCTCGTACCCCGACGGATGGAAAAGGGGGCCGATCGAAAACCCGCCACGCAAACAGATGCGGAGAGATCCGTATACAACAGTCGGGCATAAGCTATGAACCGAGGACCCAGGTTTATGGCATAATGGAGCTTGAAGAGGTAGGTCTAGCTCAGGGAATCAAATGCCTTATCTATGTCAGCTAGTAAGACGGCCGCCGGGCGACCCAGTCTGTGCGCTCCCGCAATGGCATTGTGAACTCGCCTGATATTATGTCTGGTGGAGCGCTGTGGCATAAAGCCAGACTGGTCAGGGTGTATGAGATCTTGGATGCATGAACGGAGGCGGTCCGCCAGGACCTTCCCCAGGAGCTTGGGCTCAAAATTGAGCAATGAGATAGGACGATACGAGGCTGGGTCCTCAGGGGGACGGCCAGGCTTGAGGAACACTACGATCTCGGCATGCCGCCAGTCCGTGGGCAAAATACGCTGCTCTAGAGCTTCATGCAGTGCCTCAAGGAGATGTGGGCCCAAGGTCGCCATATGTGAACGCATGAAGTTGCTGGGAAAACCATTCGGACCCGGGGCCTTACCTGGATGAATGTTTGCTAACGCCGCCTGCAGTTCATCTATAGTTATGGGGCTATCCAGCAAGTCCCGTACTTGATCGGAGAGCTTACGAGGAGGAATATCCAAAAGAAATTCATCAATGAGGGACTCCAATATCAACTCCCGTTCTCGATAGAGATTGGAGTAAAAGGATGCGAAAGCTTGGACCACCTTTTCGGGGGAGGTGCAGAGTGTTCCATCCGGGGCCCTCAGAAGGGGTACCTGTACAGGGGTTGACCTAGCCTGACATAGCCGATGAAGCATTTGGCTGGACTTATTGCCCCATTGGTAGATCCTGTGCTGGGTCGCCAACCACGCTTCCTTGGCCTCGTCAGTAAGGAGCTGATGAATTTGCTGTTGGATAAGTAAGAGATTGCGCCGAGAGCTTGGGTCCGACCCTTCTAACATTTGCGACTCTAACTGGCTTTGGGGGTCCTCTAGTTCCAGCAACTGCGTCAGGCGCCTGCGTTTCTCGCCCATACGGAAGCTTATGTCTGCCCCCCTAATCGTTGGCTTAAGGGCCTCCCACAGTGTTGTACGCGATGGGGATGAATCTATATTAAACTGATGGTATTCCGCAATGGCGAGTCGTAAAGTCTCCTGATATGAGCGTCCCGAAGGAGCCAAGGGGACATACGCCACCGGCAAGGGGTCCGTTGGACCTGCAGGCGTAGCTTAATTTGAATGGGCGAGTGGTCGGAGAGGCCCCTGGGCAGGATGGAGGTATGCCCTAGTCTGTGTACATAACTGTGTGGAAGAAATATGTAGTCCAACCGCGAAAGTGTGTGATGTACAGCCGACGTATACGAAAACCCCGGTGTCGTAGGGTGGAACGCGCGCCATGTGTCTGACCAACCTAATGTGTGCGCCAGGATATTCAGCTTGGATGTAGGGGGGGGTTTGTCAGGTTGCACTACGCGCCACCTATCCTGGGAAGCCATAACGTCATTCCAGTCACCGCCCAGTATCGTCAAACCGTCAGGAAGGTCCCCCCAAAGCTGTGTAATTTTGTCCACGAATGTTTGACCCAGCGGGGGGGGCATAAATACTCCCAATCGTCATCTGTTCCCCTGCAACCGTGCCGGAGACTATAGTGAAGCGCCCACCAGGGTCCAGCCAGTGTTTAGAAATGTGGATCGGCACACGGCGGTGAATAAGGATCGCCGTGCCCCGTGCACCCCGTGTAAACCCGGAATGATATATAGTGGCATAACCAAATCTACTAAGGCAAGGAGTTTTGTTGCCCAGAAGATATGTCTCCTGCAGCAGAAGAATATCTGCGTCATAGCGCTTTGCCAAACTGAGTACCGCCCCTCTCTTGATTTTGTTCAACAGACCACGTACATTCCACAATATTATGTTCAGTTCTCCCAATGGAGAATTACCCGTATGTTGCGTCATCAGCCCGCATCATAGTCCATGTCTGTGATCGCAGTATTGGTGGCATGAGGTGTATCAGTGTGTTCGGTGCGAAAAACGATATTAACATAAGAAACCAACAACCCCCCACCCACCCACCCCCACCCCAATACATCCAGAAACAAGGAGTACCTGTCGCGGTGGAAACGTAACTCAGGCCCCAAACATGAAGACCTAAGCAGTCCCCCCAAAAGAACCCACCCATCCCAACATTACGAAACATAACACAATTTGTCCAGGGGCGTGGACTGTCCGTTTATCGCCTAGAGCCTGCATGTAGGACCCCAGTAAATTATGTTCCAATTCCCCATTGGGAAAGCCAGCGGCCGCAGCGTTGAACTATGTGTCTGTCGGGGCCAAGATCACTCAGTGGCCTCGGACTGTTTGTGGGCTCTCCAGTAAGAGCGGGATCTTTGCCGCCGTCTCGACGTGCCTCTGTTCTGTCGACTCCTGTGGGATCCCTGCGAGGAGTCGGAATCTGGTGGTGGCGGCGTGTGTGGTTTGAGATGTGCCCTTTCATCCGTCCATGCGAATACCTCCTCGGGAGAGTCAAAAAAGAGCATCTTGGAATTAAAGATTACCTTCATTCTGGCGGGAAACAACAGCATATAGGACAGATTTAGTTCCCGAAGTCTGCGTTTTGCAGCCACAAAGGATTGGCGCTGTTGC
Source organism: Calotriton arnoldi (assembly GCA_963921515.1). Taxonomy (NCBI): domain Eukaryota; kingdom Metazoa; phylum Chordata; class Amphibia; order Caudata; family Salamandridae; genus Calotriton; species Calotriton arnoldi. Next base: position 397,340 of record CAWUFW010010082.1, on the reverse strand, counting down.
TGAACCAATCTGGTATAGTCGGGGAATACCATGATTTGGTGAGAGTTAAAGAGCATTTGGTCTTTGTGTGTCCGGGCAAACCGAAGGATGGCGCCTCGGTCAGCGTAGTTGAGGAGCCTGGCAATCACGGGCCTCGGTCGTTCCCCGGGTGGCGGCTTCTTGGTCAGGGCGCGGTGAGCCCTCTCGATCACGAAGCAAGGGGACATAGCGTCGGATGGCAGTAGAGATTTGAGCCAACCAGTAAGAAAGTCATCCATGGACGTGCCCTCGCATCCTTCCGGTAAACCAACCAGGCGTATGTTGTTGCGCCGGGCCCTGCCTTCGGCGTCTTCGACCCGCGAGGCCAACTTTTTTGTTACAACTGTGAGTTTGTTAACCTGCTTCTGAAGAGTTGTCACCGTGTCCTCCACCATGGAGACCCTGGTTTCTGCCTCTGTGATCCTGTCCACTGCTTTGCGGAGGTCTTGACGGATCCGACCGCCCCGATCTGGGCTTCAAGCGCGGTCCACGATTGATTAATTGCCGCCAGCAGGGCAGCGTTGTCTGGGGACGGACCCCCGGCGCCCTCGTTCCCTGGACCTGTAGTGGTGTAGTGGTCCAAAGTGCTTTGCTTGGAGGCAGCCGTTCCCGGCTTATCCTTGCCCACAGTGGGGAGAAGGAACGGGCTGGAATATGAGAAGGATAGAATACGCCGAGTGGAGATGGGCCAGAACCTTCTTTCATAGCATTGCTGACTTGCGTATCCAGGGCAGGGATCTTCGATGCGAGGGCCACCGCGCTGCGGACGTCACCCCGATCCGGGCAGGGGCAGGACTCCAGGCCAGGCCTCACGGATACTGGCCTCCCTGACAGCAAGCCGCACCAGGCCTAGCCCGGCCGCTTCCGCCGCCTGGGGAGGACAGCTAAGTAGACCCCCTAATGGGACCAGACTCGCCGGACCCCTGACCTAGTAGCCTACCCCGACTGCATGCACACAGGATCGGTGTGGACGGGCTGCACCTCGACGTCACCCCGAGCCGGGCCGCCCCCAATGTGCCATGGATGCCAGCGCAGCATCGTCAATGGGGGTAATCCAAACAATCCTTATTCCACTCTAGCGCATCGTTCAGGAGCTCCAACGAACCCCCAGCGCCGCCGTGTGTAGCTGCAAAGCGGGGGGGAGGAGGAGGGCGTCACGCCGGATGAAAAGTTCGCCCTGGGGCCTAGTGCACTGCCGACTCGCCTCGGTGCTGATAGGGGTGCCGGCCCGATTCGGGGCCCACTCACCAGGAATCAAGCTGCGTCTCAGCCCGGTAATGAGTTTCGGGGCTTGTATACTGTGAGTTTTAGTGCAAGATTTTAACGAATCCCGTGGATTTTGTGTATTGACCTGTGTATAGAAAAACAAAAACGAAACCTCTCCCACCTTCAACTGTCCCCTCCTCCCTGCCGCCCTGCCAGTGGATTTCGAACTACCCACTACCACAACAAGGCAGAGTGCCTGTCGCCCCCCTTCCCATCTTAGAAAGGTGCCCGTGGTGCAGCTTCTTCCTCCCCCCGCCCATCCCTGAACACATCAAAACTGTAAATATGACATATTATGGACCACAGCCCATGGCACGTAGACTTATCGTTCGTGTGATTCTTATGATTACCCTCCGCTTGTTGCAAGAGTCATGCGAACTTATGTGTGAATGGTCCTATATAATGTCTTTACCAGTACGGCAAGTCCAACACCCCCTGTTTCGGCTTAGCTTGGCTTATCTGTACATTGTTCCATCCGTCTGTGGGCACAGCTCAGTGTTTATTCAGCTCCCTGGGCCCGGATCTGCAACACCGCCAGTTGGTCCGCTACTCGTCTCGTGGGAGGGTTCGGTCATGTTCCCTCTTGTCCCAGCTTGTCTTTCTTTTCCGGATTTTCCCACTTGTCGCCATCCCTCCAGCCAGTCCCAAGCCTCCTCTGGTGAGAGGAAGAACCAGTTTTTGCCGTTGGCTTCGATGCGCAGTATAGCAGGGAAAATCATGCCATATTTTATGGCTCTATCTCTAAATGCTCTTTTGACCTCCAGGAAACTGCGCCTTTGATTCTGGACTTTTATCGTGAAATCCGGGAAAAATGATAACACACTATTTTCTAGTTTGACAGGTGGAGCACTACAGCCTGTCTGTAGTATGGCATCCCGGTCTCTGAAGTTGAAGACTCTGGCAACTATCGGTCGAGGAGGGGCCCCCGGTTTAGGCCACCCTCCAGGAACCCGGTGAGCCCGCTCAATTGAGAAATAGTTCGAAAGGCCCTTTGGCCGCAGATGCTTTGTGACTAACTCCTCAATGAAAAGGTCTGTTGCAGGGCCTTCCGCACGCTCTGGCACCCCCAGGATGCGCACGTTGTTCCGACATGCTCTGCCTTCATAATCGTCCAGTTGTGCCTCCATTTTATCCTGTCTTTCGAGTAGCTGTTGTACTTGTCGCTTGAGTTGAGAGGGGTCAATGGAGATTGTTTTGGTGACATCCTCTACCTCTTAAACTCTTGTGTCCATTTTCCTGCGGTCTGCTCGTATATGAGAGACTTCAATGTTTACGGTGTTGAGCCGTGACTCCAGGGAGGACCGTACACCGTTGATGGCGGCCATGATATCTTGGAGTGTTAATTCGGACTGCCTGGGGGGTATTGTGTCTTCTCTTGGTCAGCTGTGTTAGTAGCTTCTTGTTCCTCTCCGTTCCTATTCCAAGCATACTTGTCTAGCTTGGTTTGAAGCGTCGACTTACCGCCTCTACCGCCCGACATCTTTAAGCGTTCTCAAGTTATTGGTTGGAGTATTGAATTTGAGTATATGTCGCGGTACTCCCCGCTGCCTGCCCAGGGGCCCCTTGCCTCCAGCGGCCTGTCGGGTTTCCCGAAGTAGGTTCTGCGAGACTGTTTGCACCCAATGTTGGAGGTGCATACTTGGCAGCTCCCTGCCTAGGTCGTGGCGGATACGTCCGTCTGCCCTGACGTGTCTCCTTTTTAGTTGATTCTTTTTTGCTTTCACCCGGGTCCCGTGGGGGGAGCGATGACACTTTGAATTTACTGGGGCATTGGAGGGTCCCACCCCCGCTGCAATGTTGTGGACTCACCCCGTTTGAGATTTGAGTGCCTGGGGCCCGAGGGTCAGTCCCCGTCCCTACCACCACTGTCCCACTTTGAGTCCAGGATCACGCAGCCTTGAGGCCCATTGGCACTGTTGGCAGTTTAGACAATGACTATTTATGTGGATGTGGCCTGAGGGAACTCCTTCTCTCTCTCCCTTGATGGTGGTTCCAGTACGTCGTCACCTGTTAGGTGTCTTCAGGGCCCGGGTCGCGGAGCCAGGCCTGTCTTATTTCGGCCCTTGGGGGGACGCGGTGCGGGCCACCGGCGGTCGAGGCCCACACAGCCACCTCATGCCGAAAGACCTCACGCCGCACGCCCCGCGCCACAGTCTCATTTCCTGACGCCGCACTGTATTTATGAGCTGTGACTTACTTTTCCACAATTGCGATCTGCCTGGCGTCGCTCCGGTGTCCCTCAGGCACGCCCCTCCACCTCTGGCCCGGTGGCCAAGAGTCTACTCGGGGCCCACTGACCCTGCGTGCAGACACCGGAGGCCGCTCACCGCCTCCCAAGCATGCTCCACAGGGGACGTTGGTCCACCACTGACGTCACAGGTGACTTCGGGTGCGGCCGGCCGGGAAGGCCCACTTCTCGTCCACCCTCACTGTCGCCGCCTCCAGCCGATTTGCGATGCAGTGGGTTCGATGTCGGAGGGCCAAACCCTCCTCTTACTTCAAGCGGCTGTCGGGCCTCCAGAGCGTCCCCGGCACCCTGGCTTCAGCAGCACTGCTCTCGAGCCGCGCCGGCCCCCCGGGCCCTCCGCCGCAACTCTTCTTGGCAGGTATAAATCAGCTTCAGATCCCTTCTCCCGGCGCTCTATGAACCGATGGGGATCACGCCGGAGTTGCCTCCGCCATTTTGCGCATCGCAGCCTCCGCCAGGCCGTGGGTTCTTGGTGCGACCCTGCCGCACAAACGGGCCAAATTCTGCCAATATCTCGTTGCCGGTTGTACCAGGGGCTGTGGTCAAGCTTTGATTGTGTTTTGGACTGCGGATTATGTCGGATTACTGCAGGATATTAGGCGAGGGCTTCGGAGCTGCGCTAGTGTGCGGCCATTCCTGTCGGCTGCTGGCCACGCCCCCCCCCTGCTGTCTATTCTTGCTGGTATCAGTTCCCCGTACTCCCCTTCAGTCTCAAGTCCTCCCAAAGATTATTTATATAGGTGCTAACTCCTCTGGTGGCACTTCACTACCATAAGGAGAAGATGGTCCCCCATATATAATTACCTGGTCTGTGCATTCACCAACTAGGGAACATGTGCCTCCGAACATGCACAACGTGAACAGCCTGCTTCAGGTGCATATGCTCTTGCAGAACTACAGCAAGTCCTATCTCACCCCTGTGTTGGAATTGCAGTACATTGGGGCTTCATTCAGGCAGAGCTGGAGAGGTTCCTTCCTGTGGACACGGTTTGCAAGATCAGGTGCCATCTGACACATATTACTGAACATTCAGCAACTCCTGCTCTGTGGTGGCAATCGCTCCAGTGTAATATGCGAGAGACTCCAGTTGTCCCAGTGGGCTCGCCTGCACTTGGCCATTCTGATGCGTCACATCCTCAGATTCCAGTCCACTCTCCATGGCAGTCTGTTGGATTCCGTTTCTGTTTTGCCTAAAATCAGGAAGGAACTGAATTGGTGGATAAGCCCTACCTGCTTGGTGGTTGTGGCTCCACATCTGCATCCACAGATTACTGTCCCAGGGAATGCTAGTGGCCGTGCTGCAGTCTGTGGTCCTCTGTCAGCCCTTGGCCTTCAGTCTTACGACTCGCTTGTCATTCCTCCAACTACAGTAATCTGACAGCTGAGCCCGGCAGGAGTTTCAGTCTCATCTCCTGGACTCTGACATGCTGATGCAAATAGAAAGCATGACCACCGAGGCATTAATATCAACTTTTGAGTGGAACAAAATCCATGGGACTTGTCCACCTTATCTGCACCATATGCCCCTGGGGAGAGCCTCCTGTCATGTCTTCCTTGGCTGCTCATATAAGAGGTCTGGACAGTTGTCAGGAAGAGGTCCTCAGTAACATTTTCTTTCATCTCTAGACTTTTCACTATCATATCCACATTTTACACGAAGCCCAGTTGGTTGCTTGGGCATGTTTGTTTCCCAGCACAGTGCCCTGTTGGCTTTGTACTGCTCCCAGTTTCAGGATCTCTCGACATGGGCAGCCAATGCTCTCAATCAATCAATCAATCAATCAATCAGTGGTTTATAAAGCACGCTACTCATCCGTGAGTGTCTCAAGGCGCTGGGGTGGGGGGAGCAGCGCCGGATCAGTCGAAGAGCCATGTCTTGAGGTCCTTCCTGAACGTGCGCAGGGTCGGGGAGCGTCTGATGTTCACAGGGAGCTCGTTCCAGGTTTTTGCTGCGATGTAGGAGAAGGATCTCCTGCCTGTTCTGTTTCTGCTGATGCGGGGGACCTCTGCCAGGGCGAGGTCGGCGGAGCGGAGCTTCCTCTTGGGTACGTGGAAGGATACTCTCTCGTTGAGGTATTTGGGTCCGATGTTGTTGAGGGATTTGTAGGCGTGGGTGAGAAGTTTGAAGGTGACCCTCTTCTCGATGGGAAGCCAGTGGAGGTCTCGTAGGTGTTGGGTCATGTGTTCGTGACGTGGAGCTCCGAGGACGGGTCTAGCCGTGGCGTTCTGGATGGTCTGGAGTCTGTGCAGAAGAGTTCTGTTGATTCCGGCGTATAGGGCGTTTCCGTAGTCCAGTCTGCTGGTTATGAGTGCGTGGGTGACGGTCTTTCTGCAATCGGGGGGATCCATTTGAAGGTCTTGCGGAGGATGCGAAGGCAGTTGAAACTGGTTGAAGCGACGACGTTGATCTGGCGGGTCATGGAAAGGGAGGAGTCGAGGATGATGCCGAGGTTTCGTGCGTGGGCTGTAGGGGTAGGTGGATTCCCGAGGGCGGAGGGCCACCAGGTGTTGTCCCAGGCGGAGGTGCAGGATCTGAGGATGAGGACCTCGGTCTTCTCTGAGTTGAGCTTCAGACAGCTGTCTTTCATCCAGGCTGCCACGTTCTTCATTCCTTCCTGGAAACAGCGTCTGGTGTCTTCGGGATTCTTCGTGAGTGAGAGGATGAGCTGGGTGTCGTTGGCGTAGGATACAATGCTGAGCCCATGCTGTCTGACGATGGCGGCGAGGGGGGCCATGTAGATGTTGAAGAGCGTGGGGCTGAGCGATGATCCTTGGGGTACTCCGCAGTTGATGTCGGTGGGTTCGGAGAGGAAGGGAGGGAGTCTGATCCTCTGGGTTCTGCCGGATAGAAAGGATTGGATCCAGTCGAGGGCGGCTCCTTGTATCCCCACGTCGTGAAGTCTGGCTGCTAGCGTGCGGTGTGAGACGGTGTCGAAGGCTGCGGAGAGGTCTAGGAGGATGAGGGCCGCAGTGTGTCCCTGGTCGAGTAGCATGCGGATGTCGTCAGTGGCGGCGAGGAGGGCGGTCTCGGTGCTGTGGTTGCTGCGGAATCCAGACTAGGAGGCATCTAGGATGGCGTTCTCTTCGATGAAGGCGGTCAGCTGGGCGTTTACGAGTCTCTCGGTGACTTTGGCCGCGAAGGAGAGGAGAGAGATGGGCCGGTAGTTTTTCAGGTCTGTTGGGTCAGCCGTTGGTTTCTTGAGGAGGGGTTTAACCTCCGCCCGCTTCCAATCGTCTGGGCAGATGCCGGATCTGAGGGAGGCGTTGATGGTCCGTCCTAGTTCGGGTGCGATGACGGCGGCGGCCCTGTGGAATATGTGCGGTGGGCAGGGGTCCGTTGGGGCTCCTGAGTGGATTTTCTTCATGGTAGCGGTGATGTGTTCGACGGTGGCGGGGTCCCAGGTTGTGATGGCTGGCTTACTAGCGGCGGTGGGTAGGGGGGTGGTGGTGTCCGGCGTTGGTTCGCTGAAGTTGTCGTAGAGGACCTTGATCTTCAGATGGAAGTAGGAGCTGAGTTTGTCGCAGAGTTCCTGGGAAGGTGTGACGTCCGTGGCTTCGCTGGTGGGTTTTGCGAACTGCTGTATGACGTTGAACAGTTCTTTGGCGTTGGTCACGTTGGTCTGGACTTTGTCTCTTATGAAGGTCCGTTTTGTTTCTTTTATGCGCTGGTGGTATTCCTTCAGGGTGCTCCTGTGGTTGTTCCGTGCTTCCGTGGTTTTCTGGTTTCGCAAGGTTTTCTCTAGGCGTCTGCAGGAGCGTCTGGCTTCTTGTAGTTCTGTGGTGATACTAACGAACAGTGGTATTGTTTTATAGGATAAGGGCGCCACTCAGGAGAATAGCACCGATATCGTTATCAGTATGTCTGTTTAATCTCGGTGCTGTAAGGTGTGGAGAACCACTGATCTCCCCAAAACCGGTGGTAAAAACCACCTACACATACAAAAGAAAATCCTCAGCACACGAATATGATGTAACAACAATCATTAGAATGCATAAGTGTGAGCACAGAATTCAATACAGAAAAGTAAATTCTTGTTCTTTTCTTTTATTCCTTGAATCAGCAAACAGCCGACACGTGTTTCGTCGCTAACAAGGAAATCGTCCCGTGACTTTATCAAGGCTGCATAAAACAGATGGAACAAACGTTGTAACACCTGATACATTAGTAGGTGTACATGATATAGTCATACAATAGGGCCAAGTGAAAGGTGCAAAAGAAATCTTGGTAACTCCGTACAAGCATGCACAAGATGTGTGATGGAGAGGTTATCAAGAACGTCCTATTTAGAGAGAAGGATACAAATGTATATCCAAAATACCAAGAGCATGGATGGAATAAGAAAATGTGAAGCACAAGTGAGACTGTAAAGTCTATGCCGGAGCTAGTCCCACGGTAGGTGAAAACCCAAAGGTCAATATTACTGTGGGAGCTAGTCTCAAGGTGGGTGAATAACCAAACAGGCAAGTATGAAAAGTGAATCTCAATTTTGAAACAATTAATAGTTGTGAAGGTTTAGTTGATGGCTACGAGGTGGTGAGAAATTAACACCTGGGAAACCCAAATAATGGTCGCATAGGAGCTCATAAATACCTATGTTCTCCGTACGTTTCTCTCTGTTAAAACGGAAAAAACCCATAGTTATGTACAAATTCTCAAGAGTCACAAAGGACTTCAGACAAAATTAGTGAATATCTCTCATCACCTACTTTAATTGTGGTGATACTTCCAACCCACAAGGGGTTCTGATTCTTGCGACGTCCTCTACAGTTGTGTGTTTATCCGAAAGAGTCCAAATGTATCACTCTGTCTCTGAATCTAGAGCAAAAATAATGCCAGACCTGTCTTAGACATATACTTTAAATGGTGAATAAAGCTTGCAGTGAGATTCTAGATCTATAAATTCCTAGCGTCTCTCATATCTTGCCCAATCTTATCAGATATGTGCAATGCTCAGCATTCTTCACTACAATGCATTAGCCGGCTATCATCATGCACCCCAAATGATGACACTACGCAATTTAAGCGTGCAACTAGAAATAAAGAGGGGGGGCGCAACTCTCTAGATCTACTATCTTACTCTGATATTCAATCTCCATGTTAACATAACTGGTGCTATGAAAAATAAAGTGACTGTGCAGACAGCTGATAGTCAACCAGTCTGAAAGAACAGTAGCCTCCATTGTAGGAGTCAACTTGCCTGTTTCCAAAGTCATGTGCCAAGTTATCTAGCTTGAAATCGGAAAGGAAAAGCAAAAGTACCCAAAGCCGTGTAAATATTAAAGCGGATGCTTAGGATCAAGTGTCAAATGTCTATTTTTTAAACTCGGATAACCCGATACCGAGTGAGTGTGCAAATATACAGTAACCGTCAGTTATATAATCTGTTTGCGTATTAACAATAGCATAAACATGTGTGGGTCTATGATTATTTAGGGGGAAAAAAAACAAGCGCCATAATGGTATCACGAAAAGTTACTAATCCTCAAAGTGGATAATACACCATACGCCTGCCCGCGGTAAATTAATCATTCCGACTGACCCTAGCCTTGCTAGTGGGAAAATGTCTCGTTCCCATTGCTCCTTACCGTTGTACGCAGTGATCCATCTCCAGACGTCGCTCCTCGGGTATTTCCGAGTACGGTACACGAGCAAGTACTGGCTGCAACCTCCTTAAAAGCCGGTTTGCATTTCCGGGCAAGCAACGCCAAAGTAGGACTGATCTGTCCCGGCTACACTGTGTAAAGTCAGCACTCACTGGAAACACAGGAGAGACTTGAGTTGTAACCCTCCATAACGGCGGCCATCTTACAATGTCCTTTGTGAGCTATTTCGGCTCTTTGACCAATAAGGAAGTGCTCTTAGTGGCGTGATTGTTGCTAATAGAGTATATCTCACAGAGTAAACAGTGATCCAGTGCGATGTGTATTTAAAATAGCCTCGCCGTCTCACCAAACTAGCATTTTGTTTGCGATAGGGTAATAATTTTTAGAGAAAAGATTAGTGACTCCAATTAAAATAAAGTGTATAGTGAGCGCATGTTATGAATATTATAATGACCTAGGAAATAACCAGCATCATTATAAAGAATTACGTGCGGGATCGTGCTTGAATTTAATCTTTTCTTATCCATCTGATCAAGGTAGAGTGTAATAAATATCAAATAGTTCAAAAATGAGGGTATAAATAAACGGTAACAAGTAACCACATATAGCAGAAATCAACAGAAGGAGCAACAAATACGTTTTTTCCACACAAACTGTAAACACATAGATCTTTTCTTTATTGTGTGTTATCAGCCGCATAATTGTCAATAGGAAGTGTTTAATAAGCATAGAGTGTGGCAGCTCTATGTATTTATCTTCCTAGAAAGTAATGTAGTTCCGAATTAGCGTTTAGCCCTATATCAGTACTGTGCAACCTCAGTATCCATAGTGCCTCGCGCCTCCGTAGAGCTAGTTCTCTGTTCCCACCCCTGGGATGTCTCTGGATATGTTCAATTCCAAAGAATTCAAATTGTTTGTGAGATGTCTGTGCACAACAGTGTAGCATATGCGCAGCAATGGGATACCTCACATCCTTGCTTAACTGCTCTTATGTGTTCCCCCATTCTTTCTCGTAATGTCTGATCGTGCTCCCGACATATCTTTTTTACATCTACACTCAATGATGTAAACTACGAACTTTGTCATGCAGTTGATGTTAGATCCTATAATGTAGGTTTTGTCACCTGAACCCTTGAAATCTGTCTTTTTATTGCATGCCCATTTGCATGCGCTACAGTGTCCACATCCATAGTAACCCTTTGATTGTTGTGAAAGCCAGGTCTCTACACACCAGAACAAGTCAATCCCATTTGGTGAACTTGTCAGGGTCAGACGAAATTGCAGTTTTGAACCCGAATTTGAGGAATGCAAAAAAGGAGTGTTGGCCAGCTTCCGGAGCAGAGGCTATGACAGGGCGACACTCATGAGAGCAGAACAAAGGATATTGAGGATGAAAAGACAGTACACACTCAAAGAACGTACTGAACCTATACGGAATGTGGATAAAGTACGTATGGTGACTGGCTACAACAACTGGTCAGGTGTATTGATGCGCAGTCTTAATAGACACTGGCACCTGCTCAAAACTGACAAATCACTTAAAGACCATATTACTGACAGACCCAACATTACGTACAGACGAGGTGTTTCCCTCAGAAATCTATTGAGCCCCAGCTATCCTAGGACTGAGAAAATAGAGACCTGGCTTTCAGAACGATCAAAGGGTTTCTATGGGTGTGGACACTGTAGCGCATGCAAATGGGCATGCAATAAAAAGACAGATTTCAAGGGTCCAGGCGACAAAACCTACATTATAGGATCGAACATCTACTGCATGACAAAGTTCGTAGTTTACATCATTGAGTGTAGATGTAAAAAAAGATATGTCGGGAGCACGATCAGGACATTACGAGAAAGAATGGGGGAACACATAAGAGCAGTTAAGCCAGGGGATGTGAGGTATCCCATTGCTGCGCATATGCTACACTGTTGTGCACAGACATCTCACAAACAATTTGAATTCTTTGGAATTGAACATATCCAGAGACATCCCAGGGGTGGGAACAGAGAACTAGCTCTACGGAGGCGCGAGGCACTATGGATACTGAGGTTGCGCAGTACTGATATAGGGCTAAACGCTGATTCGGAACTACATTACTTTCTAGGAAGATAAATACATAGGGCTACCACACTCTATGCTTATTAAACACTTCCTATTGACAATTATGCGGCTGATAACACACAATAAAGAAAAGATCTATGTGTTTACAGTTTGTGTGAAAAAACGTGTTTGTTGCTGCTTCTGTTGATTTCTGCTATATGTGGTTACTTGTTACCGTTTATTTATACCCTCATTTTTGAACTATTTGATATTTATTACACTCTACCTTGACCAGATGGATAAGAAAAGATTAAATTCAAGCGCGATCCCGCACGTAATTTACTTTATAATGATGCTGGTTATTTCCTAGGTCATTATAATATTCATAATATGCGCTCACTATACACTTTATTTTAAATGGAGTCACTAATCTTTTCTCTAAAAATTATTACCCTATCGCAAACAAAATGCTAGTCTGGTGAGACGGCGAGGCTATTTTAAATACACATCGCACTGGATCACTGTTTACTCTGTGAGATGTACTCTATTAGCAACAATCACGCCACTAAGAGCACTTCCTTATTGGTCAAAGAGCCGAAATAGCTCACAAAGGACATTGTAAGATGGCCGCCGTTATGGAGGGTTACAACTCAAGTCTCTCCTGTGTTTCCAGTGAGTGCTGACTTTACACAGTGTAGCCGGGACAGATCAGTCCTACTTGGGTGTTGCTTGCCCGGAAATGCAAACCGGCTTTTAAGGAGGTTGCAGCCAGTATTTGCTCGTGTACCGTACTCGGAAATACACGAGGAGCGACGTCTGGAGATGGATCACTGCGTATAACGGTAAGGAGCAATGGGAACGAGACATGTTCCCACTAGCAAGGCTAGGGTCAGTCGGAATGATTAATTTACCGCGGGCAGGCGTATGTTGTATTATCCTCTTTGAGGATTAGTAACTTTTCGTGATACCATTATGGCGCTGCTTGTTTTTTGTTTCTTTCCTAAATAATCATAGACCCACACATGTTTATGCTATTGTTAATACGCAAACAGATTATATAACTGACGGTTACTGTATATTTGCACACTCACTCGGTATCGGGTTATCCGACTTTAAAAAATAGACATTTGAAGCTTGATCCTAAGCATCCGCTTTTAATATTTACACGGCTTTGGGTACTTTTGCTTTTCCCTTTCCGATTTGAAGCTAGATAACTTGGCGCATGACTTTGGAAACAGGCAAGTTGACTCCTACAATGGAGGCTACTGTTCTTTCAGACTGGTTGACTATCAGCTGTCTGCACAGTCACTTTATTTTTCATAGCACCAGTTATGTTAACATGGAGATTGAATATCAGAGTAAGATAGTAGATCTAGAGAGTTGCACCCCCCCTCTTTATTTCTAGTTGCACGCTTAAATTGCGTAGTGTCATCATTTGGGGTGCATGATGATAGCCGGCTAATGCATTGTAGTGAAGAATGCTGAGCATTGCACATATCTGATAAGATTGGGCAAGATATGAGAGACGCTAGGAATTTATAGATCTAGAATCTCACTGCGAGCTTTATTCACCATTTAAAGTATATGTCTAAGACAGGTCTGGCATTATTTTTGCTCTAGATTCAGAGACAGAGTGATACATTTGGACTCTTTTGGATAAACACACAACTGTAGAGGACGTCGCAAGAATCAGAACCCCTTGTGGGTTGGAAGTATCACCACAATTAAAGTAGGTGATGAGAGATATTCACTAATTTTGTCTGAAGTCCTTTTGTGGCTCTTGAGAATTTGTACATAACTATGGGTTTTTCCCGTTTTAACAGAGAGAAACGTACAGAGAACATAGGTATTTATGAGCTCCAATGCGACCATTATTTGGGTTTCGCAGGTGTTAATTTCTCACCACCTCGTAGCCATCAACTACACCTTCACAACTATTAATTGTTTCAAAATTGAGATTCACTTTTCATACTTGCCTGTTTGGTTATTCACCCACCTTGAGACTAGCTCCCACAGTAATATTGACCATTGTCACCTGACTTTTGGGTTTTCACCTACCGTGGGAGTAGCTCCGGCTTAGACTTTACAGTCTCACTTGTGCTTCACATTTTCTTATTCCATCCATGCTCTTGGTATTTTGGATATACATTTGTATCCTTCTCTCTAAATAGGACGTTCTTGATAACCTCTCCATCACACATCTTGTGCATGCTTGTACGGAGTTACCAAGATTTCTTTTGCACCTTTCACTTGGCCCTTTTTATGACTATATCATGTACACCTACTAATGTATCAGGTGTTACATCGTTTGTTCCATCTGTTTTATGCAGCCTTGATAAAGTCGCGGGACGATTTCCCTGTTAGCGACGAAACACGTGTCGGCTGTTTGGTGATTCAAGGAATAAAAGAAAAGAACAAGAATTTACTTTTCTGTATTGAATTCTGTGCTCACACTTATGCATTCTAATGATTGTTGTTACATCACGTTTGTGTGCTGAGGATTTTCTTTTGTAGTTCTGTGGTGAACCAGGCGGCCTTCGGAGGGCGTTGTTTGGCGGGGTGGCGGAGGGGTGCGAGCTTGTCGGCGCAGCAGGAGATCCAGCGGTGAAATTCTATGGCTGCGGAGTTGGAGTCGGTCGTGGCGGTGGGGGGGTTTTGGAGGAGGGTGGTGTTGAGGTGTTCCTCTGTGACCTCTGCTCTCTCCTTTCACAGGCCAGTGAGCCTCCTTTATGTCTTTCCTCCCACCCCAATTGCTTTGATCCAGCATCCCCTCCTTCACACTCAACAATCAAGAGTGAGGATAATTGTGGTTATTCTTTATTGGCCAAGGATGTCTGGGTTCTCTTTTCTCAGGCCAGTCTTGGTGAGGAGAGGATCGGTTCTCCTTGGGCTGCAGGGCATCAGGTTTTCTAGCACAGTGGCCACAGGGGTCCGAAATTCTCACATGGATTCTACTTTGAAGGCTTGGGATCACCATTAGACCACCTTTCAGAATTGGTATAGGGACAGGGAGGTGTATCCCTGTGACTGTGAGGGAGGCCAGGTTTTGCAGTCGCTCTTGGATGGTGTTAACAAGGATCTTGCCGTTTCTACTCTGAGGGTTCAGTGATCTGAGGGTTTGGCTGTCAGGCAACCTCTATAGTTTGAAGAAGCGGAAGCCTTACACTCTCTCTGCTCCAGGTTTAGCCTGTTGTTAGGCTTCTGCCTAGGTGTCAGGTTCCCACTGGAACCTACCTGTTGTTCTGAGAGCTTTGCAACTTCCTCATTTTGAGCTTTCAAAGCAGATTCTCTTGAAGTTCTCGTCTCTCAAGGTTCTTTTTATCAAGTATATCACTTTTTTAAGTAGTTGGGGAGCAGGGTTTGTTACATTGTGTTCCTCCTTATCTCAAAGTGTTTTCTGACAAGGCCTGTAACAATATATACACAAGTATGCTAATGTAATGTCTTCAATATTACCTTCTTAATCTACTTTCTTTTTCTTTTTTTATTAGTTATCAATTTTGTCTACATATAACAAGCTTTACAAAATAAAGAAGCATACCTTATATTGATTACATGAAATTTCAGTAAATTGTTAGGGATGCCAATAGATGTAATGCTTTACATTGTAGAAAAAAATTGTGTCAAATTCATATGCTCTTTGTCTTTGAATTTAGACATATCTATTTGAATCTTTTGGAACTGCCAGTCCGTTTTGCGATAAGGTTCTTTTGCCACTACACTTCAGTTACTTCCATCCACCAGTTTTCTATGAGAGGGGTTCTTGGCTACACCAATTCTTTGCCGTTAGTAACCAAGTAAGATATAGGAGATATCCATTTTGTATGTTTTGCTATTAAGCCCCAATAGTATTGTTGCTAAATGTAATGGAAAACAATATATCTGCATGCTAGATATTCAGTGGCTGATTGATTTCCAGTAGGTAACTAAAGCTCGACAATCAACAAACATATGAATTCTATCTGCCGCTGTGGTTTGGCATCTGGGACACTTCCATTCTCCTCCATTCCATTTGGCTATTTTGTCCTGAGTATAATCAATAGAAGTCAAATATCGTTGTAAATTTTTGTAGTTTATATTTTGTGCCAGATGGGATAGTATGTAGCTAGAGCTAAGATTGTTGTATTACATCCAAAAGACAGCCTCAGTGCTGTCATTTAGAACAATTTCTGTGTCCATTTAAAGCATCTTCTAGTTTTTCTACAGTAAGACTAAAGAATTCTGATATTTTTAGTCCAAATATTATCCGAAAAAAGGTTTGGAAACTCATTTATAAACGGACTGCTTAAAAAATAGTCTTGGATTTGTACATATTTGAAAAAACAACCAGCAGATATGCTGAGTGCTCTGGTTTTGTGAGAGAATGTCTTTAATTTAGTGCCATCAAAATATGGATGCAACGAAGGCTGCTGCATTCCATTTGCTATAATTAGGGTCATGAACAATGGAGCGGAGTAGCGGATGGTCACATGTTTTGGTTCCAGCATGTATATATTGTGATTGATAAAACTTCATGTTATCCATAAACACTTTTAAGAATGTACTCAAGGGTTTAAAAGGAATTTCCTTGAAAGTTCTGGAGGCAACCAAATTTAGTCAAGCTGTCTCTTCGTTTTTGATAGACTATGTCAAAACAGGATGTTAAGCGGTAATGTATTTGGTTTAATTCCATCAGGCTCTATTCCCATGGCTGCCGAGGAATACAATTTGTGACTGGGCAGAGCCCAACCCCCTTGTGTTTATCAGTAAGCTGTTCTAGAGATTGCAGCAGCCAGTTTCTGAAAACAAGACTGTAAAACATAAATTGGTATGGCCCAAAAGAGAAAAAGAAAATTGGGAAGAATAATCATCTTGACCAAGTTTGTACGGCTGACCAGAGATATTGGAAAGTGTTCCCACAGTTTCCATAGTTAAACACATACTGCTAATTTCTGGTCATAATGAACTCAGAATTCTTTCCCAAATGTGTCCACCAGGTGAATCCCTAGATAGTTGGCCGACTGAGCGACACTTGAATCATCTTTGATAGTTTGGTGTTCTGTCCCTTCTACAAGTATGAGCTTTGTATTATAAGTATTTCATTTGACCAAACTTGAAAGCTATGTACTCCATATTTACTAAAGGTTGCTCTGGCCTTGTGGTATATACAGCCACATCATCAGTGTAAGCTGTTACTTTAACCTGAATTCCTTCTGTGATTATTGGTGGAATTTAGGATGCAGTCAGTCACCTCCAAAGTAACAGTTTCATTCAGAAAGCATATAGTATAGCGAAGAGTGGGCACTCCTGACATATACCATGCCCTATTCTAAACCATTCTGAGTCTTTTTTTTTATAAATCTTTTTATTACATAAAATAACATTGCAGTATGATGACATTCACTACACAACATATTGTGATACAGCCCGACAATGAGGAGGTAATGTCTACTGTTTTCCAATACACATCTCTCAGTTCTTCCCATCACCTTGAGTTCCTATACAACCTATCAGGTGTCAAACAGTTCTCTTTTTGTCCGTCGGGGAACTGGTGTGCAGATCACTCCCTGTTATTCATTCCAAACCATTCTGAGTCTTGGTTATTGATGCAGACTATCACTACTGGCCAGTTGCACAAGACAAGGTACATTTTCTGTTAAATCCTATATGCTTTAGTAGTTTTCATAGAAAGGACCACCAGACACGATCAAAGACCTTTTCTGCATCGAGAAGACTGATACCTTAAGGATAAAGGACCTTGTAGTGTTTCTGCTCCCTAATAGGCATATAGCTCAATTAGTATGTGAAGTTGTTTCTAAGCCCTGATCAAAGCCATGTGGCTAGTATGTGAATAATATGCGAATGAGGTTCATCACACGGTTGGCCAGGATTCAAGCATAAACCTAAGTATCCATGTTTAGTAATGATATTGGTCTATATAAGAAACAACTAGTTGCAAGTTTCCTTGTTTTGTGGAATATTGCATTTCTTGCTTTACCGATAAGTATCATATTTTTGCATTCTGGACATCTTGAAGTGTTATTTCTATCTGTGGCTCAATGGATAGCTCGTGGTGGAGAGTCTTCAGATTAATCTCAGAGAGGTGATCCTGAATTGCATGGGCCTGAGGTTGTCCCTTGCTGTCACCATGTAGGCTGCTATGGAAGTCTCGAAATGCTTGAAGTATAGAATCTGGGTAGGCTTGTATGTCATTGGCATCATCTATAAGTAGGATTGTGATTTGTGCTTTTGGCTCTCTGGCCATTAGGCCAGTACTTTGCCTGCTTTGTCGCTGAACTCTAAACATTTTTGCTGTCCTCCTCATACTACTTCTAATTCTTCTGTTTTAAAACAGGTTTTTTGTATGGTTTTAGTTAATATTCATTCTGTGTATATATTTGCTTTAGATTGTTGGTCTTCGTTTCAGGTAGCTTCAGTTTGTAATTCTTCTAAAACTTCAATATGCAGTCCTTTTCTTATTGTTGCTCGAGTTCACATTCATTGTTTGAATACGAGATAGGCTGTTTGAATAGGAGATAGACAGGCCTTTTATAAATGCTTTGAGCGTATCCAAGATACAATTTATGAAGGTTATCCTAGATTATGCTGTAGGAAGATCTTGGGGGCATATTAGCAAGACCGGCGATAAAATTATCGCCGTTTTAGCGGCAGGAAACTGCCGCTAAAGCGGCGATAATGGAGCTTAATAATATGCGTTATAGAATTCCAATAGAAGCCCAGGTTAGATGTCCTGCACATCTAACCTGGGCTTCTATTGGAATTCTATAACGCATATTAGCAAGCCCATTATCGCCGTTTTAGCGGCAGTTTCCTGCCGCTAAAACGGCGATAATTTTATCGCCGGTCTTGCTAATATGCCCCTTAATTTTTGTAGCCAAATAGGAGGGTCATTCGCTTTTGCCTAATAATGAACGCTCTATGGTCCAAAGCCGTAATTCGGGCTGCAGATAGCATTCTCCAGACAACAGAGAATGGGAGCATGGATACTGTAGGATTTTATGTAACAACTTCGCACTTCAGGTCCACATTATAGGAACTAAACAAAATAATCAATTCTTGAGTATTGAACATGTGGAGTATGCCGCCTGTAACTGGGATGGGTATGCCACTAGGCGTCAACTAAATCTAATGAATTTGTAAGCTGTGCGCAGCAGTGCTAACCGTGACAGGTGTGTCGCTAAAAGCACTCTAGAATAAGTGGGAAAGATATATTGAGAGAGACTCTTCTGAGGCAGAGTGGAGGCAGGTAGTGAAATACCCCAAATTAGTTTCCTGGAAAGCCAGGTTTAGTCTTATACAGTTTAACTTGACACACTGTATGTATCAAACCCCCCACAGACTGCGCCCTAGAGGCAGTGCCAATGATGCAGACTTGTTTTAGGAATTCACAAGTATTGCAGAGTACTGGAAAAGGATGACCCGGGAAGTGGAACAGGCACTGTGCAGAGTGATCCAAAGGGCCACAGAGGAGGTCTTAGTGGGACCACTAACCTACACCAAAAAGAACGAAATGGACGTTAGGTTCACTGACCTAGCATTTGTTCCTGCCACAACAGCAATAGTCATGAACTGGAAAGCCAACGACATCCCTAACCCCCATAGCTGGGGATGTGGAAGAGAGATCTGATAAATGAGGATGGGGGGGGGGGGGGCAGGGAGTGCAGTCATGACATTGTGAGCTGCAAGTGAGAAGGCAATGGTTCATGTAGCCAACTGGGACTCGAAGTTGCATAAAGTAAATAGGAAAAATTGTGAAAGGCCACACTAAGTGAAAGAGATAGCAGGGTACTCTCCAACCCCACCACCCCCAGCAGATGCTAACTCACCTCACGGTCAGGGGGGAAACACAGGGGGCAGACACAATGGTTTCCTTCATCTCCCTCATTTCCTTTCCCCTTCCATGTGCCCCTGGGGCACCCCTTTCCCATCTCACCCCTCCGACATGCACTGAATCAATGAAATGGCTGGGGATCTGACCCAGGGGATGCCCCCGGTCCCGGGATTCCTCCTTTTCACATTTGTCCTCCATTGCCCTCCTTCACTGATTGCCCCGCCTCCTCCTTCTCATTGGGCTTCCACCACCCTTAACGCCCCAAAGCCATTGGTGAAGCACCCAGATGAATCAAGAAGCACATGATGACGACAGACTCCATCCACAGGACGGATATCAGCATCCTAAAAAAGACAGTCCTGCTTATTGTTAATACTGTTAATTGGGAATTATACACGTTTGAAATGTAGTTCGTAAAAGAATCATGAAAGCAACACGTGTGCAATGTGTGTTACTCGAAGCTTGTTTTGGAAAAACAAAAGAATAGAAAAACAATTAAAAAAAAGACTTTGTGAGAGGCACAATTGCTTTTATTTTATTTTTTGTATCCATTCCTGATGTCTTTCATTTGAGGTATCCCGTTGCGAACATTACAGATAAATCGAAATCATCACATATTATCAACCCTCCCCACCAACTGGACAGCTCTAATGCTAATAGATTAAAAACGTGGGATCTTCTGAATTAGGCCATAGATAGCACGTAAGAGTCAGGGGCAGCTTTTAAGTTTGTAGTTGGGCAATGGCCCATCAGCCATTGGCATTGGCTTGTGATTTGATGAGCCATACATCCTAGTTATAAATTAGGATCCGTATTCCACATGTAGCACCATTTTTTTAAGTTGCAATATGCCGATATGTCCCCAGCTGCCTGATCACTTTATTTCTGGTTTCCACAGAATGTGTGTCTCTTGATGACAGGTTTTCTCAATAATGCGCACGCTTGAGTTCGTTTAGTACCATACGTTGCTTCACTTTGGCCTGTGCCCCATTGACATTACAACCACATATTCTTAATGGCTGGCAGTTTATTTTTGACATTGATAAGGACTGTAATTAATTGTGCATGACTCTATTGTTTCATATTTACCTTGAGTTTTTACCCATTTTGTTTTAGTTTTTGCCCCTCACACCCATTCCACC
This sequence comes from Calotriton arnoldi, assembly GCA_963921515.1. NCBI lineage: Eukaryota > Metazoa > Chordata > Amphibia > Caudata > Salamandridae > Calotriton > Calotriton arnoldi. The sequence goes on along the minus strand of CAWUFW010010082.1, from coordinate 377,190 downwards.
ACCATCCTCACCTATGACGCACCCAGCCCCAACCCCCTCCCTATCCCCCTTCTCTCTCTCCGGCTACTGTGGGAAAATTCCCATCTGTTTGGTTTGTATGGGCAGCATTCGCCCAGCTGAGTATTATGTGTTTGCCCAGCAGAATACTACATTGGGAGGTCTCATGTAACAGTTTGTTAATAAGTATTGTCATTCTAAAATTTCAGAGAAGCTGCTTGGTTTAGTTTTAACTGTTGCCGATTGCCTTACTTCACTATTAACAGCATTTCTTGACTGTTCCCTGGATCTTGGGATATTTAGCTTTTTGTGAGGATTTGTATGATTGATTCTAAATTTCCCCATCTCCCTCTGTGCCAATAGGAAAATGTGAAAAGGTAACACTTAAGGCAATTCCATTTTAGTTTCTCCTTTACAATTTGACTAATTAAAGTATGCACACACATTTTTAAATAGAAACTATGTAACTGTAAATGCATCACAGCACCTAAAAAAAACTTTGCCCAGGATGAGATAAAACTTACCAGCAAGTAGTTGTCATTTGAACTTACCATTGCCAAACAGTACCTCTGTCAGGTACAGCATCACCCGTGACACCTAAATGATACTGAGATGAACACTTGCTGGCAGACATACGACAGGCCTAATAAATACTCGGTTAAAAAAGCCAAAGATACCTATTAGAACCTAGAAATTTCCATTCCTCTTTCCAAAGACTTTTTCATATTGTAGATGGAATTTGTGCCATGGGCAACCTATGACCTGATAATGTTACTTGAACATATACCAGTGAATCACTTGCAAAATATTTTTTTTCAAAAGTGGAACACGTAGGTCATCTGTGCATGATTGATCTCTCTGGCACTTGCAGATGGACCTCTTGCCCAAATTAAAAGTCCTTCTATACGACAGAGTCCCTTTGTCATGAAGTCAGGCCAACATTGTAATTCTGCTGAGGTTATGAAGGTTCATGGTGATCGACTTTGGAGACAATGATAATACTGGGGAATATGGAGCCTTGGTTAAATTGACAGGTGCATCTGTCAATTCACCTTCAGGGATTTTTTTTTGGCCTGTCTTTTCAATCATATGGGGGATAGAACCTCTATAGTCTGTTCGTTTTTGTGACAAGTATTGGGTCAGAAGAGTCCGAGTCAGAAGGCTTAGTGGTGCATGTTCTCAGTTAACTGGATTTTAAATTGTCTTTGGAAAGTACAGTCACAACAACTGAAGACATCCTTGCAGTTCAGCTTGTGGCCATTCTTGCAGTTATGCTCTCAGATGTTTCTTGTGTGATTTGCTCCTTGTTAAGGGCATGGTCAGGGACAGTCCAGTAACTTTTGGGATGATACCATAACCCTGACCTCCTCCTCCCCTGGCACTACTTGATTCAGCTGAGAGGAATTTGGTGCCTTCCTTAAGGTACCACTAGTACATATGTTCTTGTTCACAAGTTCCTTTTCCTTCCTAGATGTAATGAATAATGGAGATGTCACTCAGTAAAAGCCCTCCTGTCCTCATTCTCCTGTCCATCAGGCTTAAATCTCTACTCACTGCTTTCATGAATAGAAGCAAAGAAAACAGGGCACCAGCTAAGGCACTCCTGATTTGGCATTACATCTTCCTGCCCTTCTCTCGCTTTATCTTCCTGCATGTTTTACTATCCTCTGATCTGTGGATCTCCTATGCTTTTCTAATTGACCGAGTCATCGACATAAAGGCAGTCTCCAGCGGACATACAGTCTTGGAGAATTTTACATTTCTGTCTAGGTTTTCCCTTTGCTGCCTGAATTGATTTTTTTCTAGAAATCTGGACACTCAATTACTATAAACAAAAAAGTGTTCCTTTGGAACCATTTGTACTTTATTTGGAGTGTTATTTTACATATTTACCTAAATGAGAATGCTCTATTGCCCGAAACAGTCATAGAGAGTCACTCACTAAACAAGATATGTGTTATATCTAGGTTTCTACCTTACATCTTCCCTGTTTCTCTGCCTCTGCTGTTCAGCCAGTGAGAGTAGAATGTTAGTGTGAATGTGATGTCATTGGAATGTTGGGTATGCTGTGAGTGGGACTGTCAGTTGGATCCTGGGCTGAGCAGCAGAGAAGCTGCTCCTGGTGGGGCTTTATTTCATCTATACTGGAAAACCTATCTGAACATCTAAGATCAATAAACTTATCATCTGTAACCTAACCAAGACTACTGGAACTACTTACCTACGACATAACATAAATTGGCGACGAGTTGGATTCAAAACCATGCGTGAGGACATACTTCAAGCTTGAAAAGGTACTTTTATACAAGATTTTACTTAAAAAAGAACTTACCTAAGGATCTTACGCCCTCCCGCCCCACCAGTGTCCATATTCACCGGACAGCCCATAGACAAGGCGTAAATTTCCTGCTACCTGCTTCTTCCTGCCTGATTTCTACTGCCTGCTTCTTACTGGGCATGTTTCCTGCTACATGTCTTTCCAACCTGATTCCTGCTACTTTAAAATTTCTACCTTTGTGTGGACCCGGCATCTTCAAAGATTGGCACTATATCTAAGAACCCATTTTACAGGACGCATGTTTCCTGCTACATCTTCTTCCTGCCTGATTCCTGCTGCCTTTGTCTGCCAAATACTGCCTGTACCTCATCCTGTGTACCTACTCTTTCTACATGGGAAACCCTAACGTTGCACCCAGCAAGCAATTTGAGCAAGCGCCATCCATACTAACTGCCGATGTACCCTGGCTCTACATCAGAGGTGTACCTTCTCTTCATTTTGCGAGCACTTCCCAAACCCGTTGTGTATTTTGGGATGCTTTCGTGGAACCAGTGACTAGCATCAACTATGCTAAGAATCAACTTTGGACACCCCAGAGACTGAGCTTTGCTTACTCGCTGACACTTTACATGGATCCTGTTTGGTGGCAAGTATTGTGAACATTTTGAGGTAAATCATAATTGATTTAACTATGGGCCTCGGTTTCCCCTCTACATTTGGCAGTTCAACCATCCTGTCGTTGTTCGAAAAACAACGCGCGCCATGCTCAGCACGCGCTCTTACCTTCTCGTGGATCCTCTGATCTTCAGTGACGCTTTCGAATCCTTCTCCGTCTCAGCGTTACCGTGCAGCAATTTTGGGTGCACGCACTTGCCTTCAACCACCCAGCACTGCGTTACCGAACGTGCCGCCATCTTGCGGTAGGCACCATCGATACAGCATACCTTGCCCTGCTTTACACGTTATTTGCTGACCACGTTTTGTTGTTACTGTTGTTGAGCTGGCAGTGGACGCTATGCTGACTTTACGCGTGAGGAATCACAGGTTCATAGGTGTTTTCTTCTTCGTTTGCAAGTTTCTGCGTTCTCCACTCTGGCAGTGAACTGTGCTCGGCAGACACCATGATTTCTGTTCCTTCACTGGATGTAGAACCCGGGTGAGATATCGCTCACCGGTGTTTGCTGTCTCCTGCTTTCGTATTTGACTAATTCATACTTTGCAATGTATTCTTTATATTGTATTGTTTTCATTAAGTTCGTTGTTTCTGGGTTTTATTCTCTATATTCCTGATTCTGAGTGTTCTCTTTCCTTGTACTGCACTAGAGTTTATTTTTGAAGCATTCTTGATTTGCCTGAGATTTTGCTCGTCCTGTCAGGTGTACAGCGTTCCTTTGCGCTATTGAGTTATTTGCTTGTCCATTCTTCTTATACTGTGTTTGAGGCTGTTTACCACCTCTCTTGTTGCTTTCTGCTTACATACTTTCCTATGCACTCCTCTTATTAAGTCATTGTTTTCATTCAGTTCACGTGCATGAATATGTGTGTACTCTATTGTGACTGGGGTGCTTTACCTTTTCAGTTTTGAGGCCTAGTTTATACTTCTCTTGTTGTTTATTGAGTTTACATTACTCATTGCAGTCTTTACAGACTTACTGCGCAGTTTATATTTTACGTAATTACCTCTTCTTTGCGGGTTGTGTGTAGGCGTACAATTCAGCTTCTGCGTTTTTTCTTGAGGGTTTGTCTACTTACCACTTAACACGTATTATTTTCTCTCTTCTGTGTCCTGGTACAGCTCCCCAGATCGCATTTTCTTTGCAATTTCATGTGTGGTCTAATTCGAGGTGTGACTGTACTTTTGCTTTCTAAGTGGTGCAGCTCTCCCTTATCGCATTTACCTTGCACTTTCATACGTGGTCTACTTTAGGTGTGACTGAATTTTATTTGCTGTGTAGTTCAGTTCACTTAGATCGCACTTTCCCTGGAGCATTTTTTTCCTTTTTCCTCTGATTCTTTACACGATTTTACTTTCAGTGCTTTTGCTTTATTGTGCGCAGGTTTTCATATGTGGTCTAACTTGAGGTGTGACTGTACTTTTGCTTTATATGTTGTGCAGCTCTCCCAGATCGCATTTTCCTTGCACTTTCATGCATGGTCTAACTTGAGGTGTGACTGTACTTTTGATTTACGTGTGGTGCAGCTCACCCAGATCGCATTTTCCTTGCATTTTCTGCTTGGGGATTCACTATTTTGTGTTTTCACCTCTGCTTGATTTCTGGTAGGGTGTAAGTCACCCGTTATTTACTTATGATTGCTTTCTGTTTGGGTGTTTTTCTCTTCCTGCTTTTGTAATTCACCTTTGCTTGCTTTCTGTTTTGGGTGCTGGTCACCTTTTGCTTACACTTGTTCTTGTCGTTTTCCTTCTTCCTGCTGTGTTCAGTGTTTCCATCCTCCTCGCCAGTCTGGCCAGTTGGTGTGGTTGTGGTGGTTACATTGGTGCACTATTTCTTTGTTAATTTTTCATGGTATACCTCTTTCTTGTTCATGTATGTACGTTCTTTTACAATTTCCTTCCTTTTGAAACTTCTTGCTTCAATTTTTGCTCTGCTAAGGAAGGAGATGTGTGTCTTTTCTAGTTTTCGATTTCCTTTACTCTATCTTCGTGTTTACTCATTGCATTACTGTTTATATTTTGCAATTTCTTTTCCTTATTGCTTCCTTTTACATCACCTTTCTACTTGCTTATTTTAGCATGTTTTTCATAACTTATGTGCAATTTGTTATACTTCTTCTGGCAAGTTTCTTCAGTATTACTGTGATGTTACTGCAATGTTACTATTTATATTTGCTTTCTCTTTGTTCATTTTATAAAGAGGGAAGGTGTGTTATATCTAGGTTTCTACCTTACATCTTCCCTGTTTCTCTGCCTCTGCTGTTCAGCCAGTGAGAGTAGAATGTTAGTGTGAATGTGATGTCATTGGAATGTTGGGTATGCTGTGAGTGGGACTGTCAGTTGGATCCTGGGCTGAGCAGCAGAGAAGCTGCTCCTGGTGGGGCTTTATTTCATCTATACTGGAAAACCTATCTGAACATCTAAGATCAATAAACTTATCATCTGTAACCTAACCAAGACTACTGGAACTACTTACCTACGACATAACAATATGGCATGCAAGTCCAGATGAAAACTAGATTTCGATACCAGCCGATGAAAAAAGCAATGTGCAAAATGAGGCATAAAATGTAATTAATCCTGTGCTCCAATTGCATCAGTATTCAACAAACACAGCATCTTAAGTGGGGTGCTCCAAACAGCAGAACAAAGTGATGGAGCAGTGTTCATGTAAGTGGCATGAGTAACAAACAAAAGAATGGCCATAAATACTTAAATATAATGTACATGTTTTGGCTGAATAATCAACAATTATTCGCAAAACACAAAGGGGCATATTCTCAAGAACGTGTGATAACCACCGCAAATTTAGCTTAACGCAACTCTGCATATCGCAGTCCATCGCGGGAAATTAACGCCTTGTTAACCAAGTATTCACAACACGGCGGTACCATGCGATAGTCCCCAGATAACGCGTCAACTGACCGCGTTAAAAATCAACGCCACGCCGCAAAAATGCGAAACACTAACGCAAAAAGCTGCGATGAGGCCAATCGCGATACGAAAATTAGCGAAACCCAGCTACAGGTCTGCAATCCACACGCGTCAGGCGGGAACAATCACCATAAAAGTAGAAAAAAAACAGACAAACAAATGCCAAACAACAGCGAAGCAAAATGGACGTTGCCGGAGCAAGTACGGAGAAGAGCCAGAACCCCACAAGGCCCCCGGAGGACCATCCCTGGACTTCGGGGTCAGGGAAGGGCAAGGACAAGAAGAAGAGGAAGACGAAGTTCAGTCCGCAGGAAAACAGGATCCTGATAACAGAGGTGACAGAACACCATCAACAACTGTTCGTCACCTCCACTGTATCATTGGCAACAAAAAATGCAATATGGCAGTCCATCGTGGACAAGGTGAATGCAGTCGGAGTGCTGAAGAAGACAATGGACGAGGTCAAGAGGAGCTGGAATTATGTCAAGCGCAAAACCAAGCTGAAACTCGCCAACAACCTGAAGGCAGCAATGCAGACTGGAGGTAGGAGCCCAGTGCCACAGGAGGAGCAGGACGACATGGAGGAAATGGTGTCCAAAGTCATCAGTGGGGAGATGGTGGCAGGAGTTGGGGGACCGGACACTGCTCAACATGACCCGACACAACAGCAACAGGGTGAGTAACGACCAGGGCCTGGGGGCACGGGGGGAGATGGGCACAATGGCACACATGCACAATTAAGTTGAGCACATCTGCGGACAAACCATGCCCCAGACCACCAACTCCCATCAAGAGACCAACGTACCCAAGTATGCAACATGTCAACACTGTACAAGCACAGAAGTCAAAGGCACACCTCATGAAAGTGATAAGGGGCAGCAAAATCTGAGCTGCAGTGGCGACTCCCCAAAAATGCAGCACACACATCACATGCAGAGCACATCTACATTGACAACGATGTGACACAATCCGCAAAACACCTACAACAGGACACAACTTGTGCCGCTTGGGTGCAGACACTGGCCAATCACAGTTGGCATTACAGGGAAATGTACGTTGATAATGTACAAGTACAAACACACACACGTCTGTTGTCGAAATGTCCACTGTCCCACATCAAATAGGCAGCTCCTCCCAAACAGCCACAATGTACCCAGTCATGCTGTCTGTATGTAAACATGTACAATGCGACAACATACATGTGGACACATTGTTAAACTGCATCTCCCCTTCACATTGCAGAGGGAGACTCAACACCTCCTGCAGAGCAGCCCGACCCTCTCTTCTCTGGAGACGAAGAGGACGACCACTGCTTTGACTCTGACGCCCTCCAACTGCTCGTGGACAGCCTACGCAGCCCACTTCCAGGAGCTGGGCAGCCCAGCTGCTACAAAGAGACCCCACCCCATGCACAGACCACACAGCAGGCAGCACCCACCACCACTTCTGCCTCCCAGGACCCCCATGGAGAACACATGGCCTTCAAACGCCGTGTTTTGGGGTGCAAGGAGAATCTGGCTGAACAGGTGCGGGTGGGCTTCGACCGCATGGCAGACAAACTAGATGCTATACGTGGGTGTCTAAGTCCCATCAGGGACCACTCACGGTCCCTAACGGACACCCACAGTCCGCTCCATGCTCTCCAACGGACCATGGCTGACATCGCTGGAGCCCTGACTCAGAGAATAGTACAACTGTCCAGTCCGAGTGGCCCTAGCGATGTCACACGGGAGTTGGGAAACATGCGGAGGTTAATGGAGACCATGGAGCGGGCGAATGCGGAACGAGCAGCTGCCACGGCTGCATACCAGCGAGAGGTAGCTGGGTTCCTCAATGACCTCAGGACCCTCCTCATGGCATTGCTGCCACAAGGCCTGGCGCGGATGCATGCTGCTGCCACCACTCCATCCACATCTCCGCCCCCTGAAGTGTCAGTGCCACACAGTGCGGCAGACCTTCCACCTCCAGCCACTGATGTGTCACTGCCACACAGTGCTGGAGACCGAACACCACCACCCACACGTTAGGCACATGAAACAGCAGAGACCGAAGATGCGGATGATACTGCCCTCGTGGTAAGAAGGACGCAGCAGCATGCATCTCATCCATAGGTCCGGCTTCAGCTTGGTACTGCCCTCTGCATCATCACCTTCCACTGTCCCCCCATGCACTCTGCGACACTCACCTTGGACCTCGACATGGACTGCCATATGCTGTTTGATCGCCATTGACACAGCAATCAGACTGCGGACTGAACTCTTCCTCTTCCTTTGGACTTGTCATTCCCTGAAGGACCCTGGCTGGCCCTCCACGGGACAACATCGTCATGTGGGGTTTGCATGGCCCTGTACTGCTCCAGATGCAACACTCCACTGAATGTGCATTAAACATTCATATTCACACAGATGTGTCATGTCTATGGTCTTTCAAGTGTGGAAGTATGGATGAATGTAGGCTCACTGGACTCCTCTTACGTCCATGTGGCTCATGTCGTAGAACAGTGGTCACAGGGTGACACATTGCCCAATGCGGTCCGGGTGGCGCTGACACAACAACAGGGACACACGCATGAGTTACTTCCTTGTCCAGCCCAGTACGGAACCACGCCCAGGGCCCCGGGGTCATATATAAACCCTTACGCTGGACTGGCATATGCCAGGCCAGCCCACTCCGCTTACGCTCACAGGGGGGGACGGCAACGCTACATGTCCCCTAGATTTCCTGTAGTGATCTGCTGCTCACAGGTCTAGTTGTCAGCATGCCACAGCCACTCCCTCACGGCTGGTTTACACCCACACCACACCCATTCAGCACACGCGTCACGGGACATGTGACCCTGCCAATGAAAAGGGACGGGCGCACGTGCTCGACGCCATTTCCACTCTCTATCAGGGTGCATCCGTGTGGTGGTAATGTAGGCATGAGGGCCTCGGGCCCTGCAACATCACATTCCCCAGGACCGGAGGTGACATGATGGCGTCCGCAACACGATACCTAATCATACAGGGTCCATGACTTTGGGACACAGACTTGGTGGCACCGGATACATTGCGGCCGGCACAGGCACACCGCCACGGGACGGTGACTTTGGGTGCACTGAGGTAGACGCAACTTAAGTGCTGGGCGGGTGTGCAGCCTGCGATGATGCCCGGTGCACTGGTATGTCCTCTGCCATGGCGAAATCAAGACCCAGAATCATATTTGAGACCTGCTGGCCTGCGGAGCGGGGCTGCATGATGTGGAGGGTGCCATGTCCGCGGGCCCCGGGCATGTGGCTTGCAGCGACACGTGGTGGGCCATCATTACTACACGCCAAGGGCAGAAGGTGAGCAGTGAGGCCTGGGTGCGCAGGGGCGGGCATGCACCGCTGGGCGGCGGGAGGGGCTGGGGTACATCTGCCTGGGTGCGCAGGGGCGGACAGGCGATGATGTCTTGTGCAATTGTATGTACTTTGCCATTCATGTCTCTGGACTCTATTTCAGATGACCGATCTGTTTCAGATGTGTGACCTGGTGAACTGCACTACATACAGGCACGTGGTTGGAGACACACCTGTGGCAGCAGGTGGGCAGTGTGGCCTGGGTGCGCATTGTGGGCACTCTCTCCCTGTCCATCTCTTCTGTTATCTGTGTCTCGCTCCCCCTCTCTGTCCGTCTTTCTCTCGCTCCCCCTCTCTGTCCGTCTTTCTCTCGCTCCCTCTCTTTCTCTCTCCTTTGCTCTCTCTCTGTCCTTTGATGTGCGCAAGACACACCTTCTCATCATGATTTTTGTCTTGCAGGCTGTGACCTACGGATTGTTCCGAGGGGAGCCGCCATGTGTCTTCATTTCTGTTCTGTGTTTCTTTGAATACATTTTCATTTGTTACATCGAAGGTGGATGTGTGATGCTCATTTTTGTGACGACACATGCATGCCACCAAATGTGATTGTGCGACATCAGGCGGATTATTTGGTACATGATTCCATGTAGTTGATATGGCATGTCTTTGGCGGGGGGAGGGGGGGGGGGAGTCCTGGCGGTGGGTGTTGTGGCCCTGTTGGGGCTCCGAGCTGCATGATCAGTGGCTCCATGGCATTTGTTGCCCTTCAGGTGTGGCTCTGGGCTGGGCTCCATTTTGTGGTGCAGGCTGTGGTCCGACTTTGCACCAGGTCAGAGCAGGTGTTAGTTTCCTGCTGCTAACGGGCCTTATCGCCTGTTTTGTGGTCTTATCGCCGATCTGGCTGGTCGTTGAGAATGTTGCGGAGTGGTGTTTTCACAGCTTTTTGCACGGGTACGCCTACTCTGCATCTCATTAGCGATAGTTGCGGGGGTCATCTGTGGCGATGTTTTTTGCGGCTGCTATCGCGGGTAAAATGGTGTTATGGGCTGTTAACACCAGCTTGTGAATGGTGCGATAAATTTATCATCACTTTGGCTGCGATAAAGTGCCGCTAACTAGGCAATGTGTCCTTGTGAATATGCCCCAAAGTTTGGTCTAGTTTATATATTTGTATGAACTATCAGTCTAAAACAAAAGTTGCTTGAGGTTTTGACCCATACAAAACCATTTATGGGGTCTTTATCACTTTATGTAGCAATCCTCAAAAAATCATTTAGAGAGAGGAGCATGTATATTCAAAGCATATATATGATATAGGCAGAAGAGTCACATGGAGCAAGGTTCTTGTACGCAGAGTGGCCAGGAAGATTTGCCTAAGGATTGAGGCAAAGGTATCACATTAGCTGGAAGACACTGCTGTATATGGTCACTACTGATTTAATTCTAGCCCTTGATTCAATATCTAGCCTCTTGCAGGCTACCGGATTGCATATTTTCATCTCATCTCATATCCAAAGTAGAGAGACTGGGAGCTGGGAATGAGAAGTGGATGTCCGGATTGCCTGTTGCAGTTCTAACAGGGCAGATCTTTTGCGGCTAAGATTTTCCCATGCAGTTTGCAGTCCTTCCACACAAATGTCTGAATGTGGTGTAGAGACTGGCTGCATTTAGTCGACCTATCCAACCTACACGTTCTCTGCGCTTCTTTGAACTTTTGGGATTGCTGTAGGTGGCTGGGGTCTACTGAGACCTACTGCACTTTTTTTCCTGCCCTTTCACTATATGTCCCCAGTCCTCTTCCACACACAAGGTTTTTCTAGTTCTCTTTCCAATGTTCTTTTATGGCTTTCCACTCAGTTTGCACAGAATGGAAGACTGAAGTCTGTGGAGATAATGGTCGAGATCCACAGACTTTTGTTGCACTGACACCCACCCAATGCCCTGTGGTAATGCGAGAACCACAAAGGGACCAGGCAGAGAAATTGCTCATCACATTTTCAAAGTACCGTTCACCAATCTGAAGCAACTCTTCTTTTCACCCTGACCTCAATGAGCAGTGCGATGCACCCCAAATGCTGTGTTTATGTACGTGCAGCTCCTGGGCTCCCTGGACCTGATCTTTATACTGCTCTTCCCTTTTTAATTACCCCGTTTTCCAAAGTGACAAAAGGCTTTGTTGTTGTCATTGATCAATTTCTTGTTATTGATCAATTTCTTTCTGAACATTTTTATCCTTTCAAGTTTCCTTGTGTCCTCCTTGTTTATTCTCATTTTGAGACATTAAAAAAAAACCACAGTTATCTATAGCTTTCAGAAGTGAAAAGCATAGAAAAGAAGGATCCTGTCTGGCACCTCACCAAACCATTGACTTCCTGTTTTTTAAAAGACGTATTCTATCAGACAACACAGCGGTCTGGTTAAATACATATTGAAGACATTCAGAATATTGACCTAGGAATTAATTCTGCCTATTGCTTTTCTATTTTGTCACTCACAGTTGCTGTATTTCTATTTGCTGGCTCGATTTGTTTTTTTCCCCTCTGCCATGTCTTTGTTCCTCCTGATCCAGCGTGTTACTAGCAACAAGCATTCATACACAAAATACTCACTTGGGCCCATACATTCATACTACGCTAGCAATTTCCGCTGGTGGGTCAGTTGTACTCTTTATCAAAATCCCTGCTACCAATTACTTTTCTGATTGAAGAGTAATGACTTACCAATGGACCCTTTGCTAATTGGGAAGTTTAAAATGAGTGACATTCAATACAATTCATAATTCCTGAAATAATCACTGAGTCAGGAAGTTTTAAAATGTTTATCTAAAGATTTAGCAGAGTAAAATAGAGAACCACATGATACTTAAATCGTATATCAAGGATGAAGCATAATAATCAATTTATCGATCAATGACGGTCCCTCAGAAAAGAGAAGATAGAGACAGCAGCGCAACTAAGGTTTGCATTTATATTTACCTAAAAGTGCGAGAACCAAACCCCTTGGCCAAGGAGTTGGAAAGATAGGACCCTGGAAGGATGAAGAGCAAAAACCTCCTCCTGGATCAGGACAGGACCGGTGACCTCTCTATCAACGACGCCTGCGTCGTTCCCCTCTCTGGTACTTCGCTTCTCCTCGATTTCTCCCGTATCTTGCTTCTAAGGTACTCCGCCGCTCCCACCTCAGGACCTCTCTGGACAGCGGTTCAGTCTGCAATCGATCAGCTCGTCATGGATCTCAAACTTCGAACCCCTCTGCATCAGATCTGCTCTCTTCTGCCTCTCTTCTGAGCCTTCTGGATCTTCTGAATATCAATTAACTAATTCTATATCTATTATACCCTTCTACGCCCATGTACCTCCCCTTAATGTTGCAGAATTATGGGCCCACTACTTCTGATTGGACGGGGACAGGGGGTTGATCCTCACACCATATTGATTTAATTCAATTTCTTTAAGCCCATTGTTTTAAAATACCGCCCATCACAATTAATACATTTGCTTTATTTCCCACCCGTCTCACGACGAGTTTAATACATTGTTCATATAAATTGTTTCTTTTCGGTAGGGACATCGTGGGTACAATAATGTTGGCCATCAGGTCATGGCCTTGGACGACGTCCAGGTTGACTTCATCCGCTCTTCTGGGCAGCCACTCAGGGCGCATGCGCAGAACCATTGTCTCTCGAGTTTTCAGTTCACCAACCCCAGGCCCAATTTTACGAACTAATAAAAAGTCAAAGAAGAAAATATTAAAATCACAAATAAATTGTTTCACTGTATACCCACTCTTTCTACTCTATTCCCATTTATTTATAAATTCTATCCCGCATTAATAGCGTTAGGATACCACAGTTTATTTGCAACATGTGAGCAAGCGGTAGCACATGAAGACATTAAGCAGCCATTTTAATACACACTGCGCAGAAGCAAGAATTTCCCTCCAAGCAAAGAAAGACGTCACACCATGTGATATGGTTGAGACATGCGCAATAGGGTTCCCGCGCTTTAGCGCCATTTTAGAATAGACAAGCGTTATTTGTTAATTTAAACACATAGGCAAGATTCCTTTCTACTTATTTTCGTGTGTGTATTTATTAGTACGAACATCACAAAGATTAATAAATTAATACTGTGAGAAGATTGCCTCCGAGCAAGTCTCATTTGTGAGTCCTTGCTCCATCAATCCCCTCTCTGATGGCGTTTCTGAGCCATCAAATACTACCCACAACCAGATGCCAACTTTTAGCATAAAATTGTTTCAGTTTCATTTTTACACTTTCTATTTTTCACATCTCCTTTCAATTTCTTGTATAATTCACTTCTTAAATCTTCTAGTTCGATTTCATCAAACTTTCGCTTCTTTCCTTTTCCTGTCACATTATACGATTCATTCTTTCTACAACATTTGCACCATATTATTATAGACAGTACTATTATTCCTATCCCTGCTAAGGGTACTAATATTTGACCTATAAGTCCTTTCCCTACATTAGCAAACCAGGTACCAATTGACCGAATACTATTGGTCAATCTTTCCCATACACTATCAACTTCCAGTGGTTTTAGTTCCTTCTCAAGTTTAGTTATATTCTGTATATACGTTCCAATTTCTGCACTTTTATCAGGTATGTAAGTGCAACAGTGTTTCGTCTTCAATAATTTACAGACTCCGCCCTCTTTCGCTAATAGTATATCAAGAGCAAGTCGATTTTGCATAACCATAGATCTAATCGCAACCATTTCCGCATTAATGATTAGAAATCCTCCAGCAGTGTCAGTTGATAAACGATCAACCACTGTAGATAATTTACATATCTTCCTTGAGTTCAGAATTATTCCCACTGAAGGTATTAATGCACCAAATATATCACCTACAATTTCAGAAAAACTAGCTCTTTTACTACGTGTTAATTCACTAGTATTTTCATTGCTCCCAGTGTTCTTTTTTACATGGTATATTTTTGGAAATACTATTCCAAAATAACAACTTCCATACCACCGTGCAGGAAGCCTAAAGTAAGCCTTATTCCCACACACATAATAGATTCCAGGAAAAACTGAATCCGTTCCTCCTTTTAATCCCCAACCTCCAAGAATTAAGAAATTGTATTCACATTCACTGGTACCGATGAAAATATTGTTATAATCAGTCTTTAACCTATGTAGACAAATTTTCCCTGTCTTCACAAAATCCAGAGCCATAGCAGCTTGAGCCTTGCCAGGTGTGTAACTACCCTCTTTCTCAGCCCAAGGTGGCAGATGAGCCTTATGCCCAGAAGCTTTCTTCTGGAAATCTTGTCTTCTACTCTCCACTAAATGCAAAAATATCTTCTCTTCTTCATGTAATGAACATGTTAGATTGCTTCTATGTGCATGTGTTATATCTATCGATTTCATTGTTAAGAAAAATTCTCCCATAAATTGTGCATCTTTACTACTAAGCACTGGATTCATATTCTTTCGAATCGGAACCTCAGAAAATATAACATCTATATTTGAATAATAATACTGAAGTCTCCCTGTTCTATAAAATAAACTAGTCAATACACTACATGATATGCCATAAATGAATGGCAAGTGATGATATGTTAACCCTTCTGCTACTGATTCAGGTAGTTTCATACAGACATAACAATTACTAACTTCCATGGTATCTACATATATATTGAAACAATAATTTTGTGAAAACATTCAGACTAGTGTCATTATCTGTTACTTCATGATGAAATTCTGGTTCATCTTCTGCCTTTAGTTCTACTCTATTACTTTTCAAGTTATCTTTCCTTTCTTTCGTTTAGTTGTTAATCTTTTTATCTATTATCATAAAGTAAGGAATTGCTATGATCACAACTAACCATACTATAAGCACCACTACCAGATTACATATGCATATAGCACAGCATCTTTTACAACCTTTCTGTTTTGGTCTCCCAGTAACTCTATCGTCAGGCATTTTTGACAAGGAAGATTTCTCTTCTTATCGTAATTCAAAGTCTCTTTTCGTTATCAAGGTGGTTTTATTTCTTTCTCATAAGTCAATTCCGCACTTGTTCCTTCGTCACCACTTTCACTTGACTCTGAGCTCTCGTAGTCTTCAAGGATGATATAAGTCCAATCGGGACCTTTAAATTTGTTGTTTACAAGTTTCAGTCTTTTGCTTTTCCATCTTTCAATTCCACTTGTTTGTCCTGTTAGGCTTGTCACTTCATTTACTTGTTCTGGATCTTCACTTCTGGTTGTTATGTGGTATTTTACTCTTTTAATTACACTAGGCCAACGATCACCTTTTCTGACCTTCTTTGTTTGCACTGTCTCTTCACTTCTTATTTCTTCTTCAGAAATTCTTTTATTTTCCAGTTGTGGCACAATTTCGTTTTCTTCTATTTCAGTTTCTTCTACTTGCTCTTTCTCAGGTCTTATTGCTTTCTCTTCAGCTGCTCCACTGTGAGTTTCCAGTAACTGACCTTGTTCAGGATTTACGTCTTCATGCTTGTGATCCTCGTGATCTTCTTCTTGAGTGTATTTTCCTAAATCTAACTGGTTCTGATCAGGGCTTATTGCACTTTGTACTTCTGCAGCCTGATCGCGTTCTTCTAGACCTGTCTGCCCCTGCTCAAAATCTGTTGGTTCGTTGTTGATTTGAGCCCAATTTCCTCTCCCTATCTGATCCTGCTCAGGTTCTCTTATTGTTTCTTCTTCCTCTTCCTGAGCTGCTTCTTCTTCACCTATCTGATCTTCTTCAATTTCTTCTAAATTTGCTTGACTTCTTGTTCTGTTGTAGACTTCAGGTATTTCCACCACCGGTATCCAGTCCTGACTTGTGCTCGGTTGTTCTTCTTCAGCTTCCCTTGAATCTCGGACCTGAGATTCTTCAGCTGGGCAACCTTCAGCTTCCTCAGTTATCGATGCTGTCTGAGGATTTTCTTCTTCAGGGTCTGGTACTCTTTTGGTGTGGCTTACATGGATCCAATTAGGATATCCTGCACATTTCACTGCTGTGTTCGTAACTAGTATGACCTGACGAGGTTCTTCCCACCTGGGTGATAGACACGTTTCTCTGGTGTGATGCTTCACAACCACCCATTCACCAGGAATCAGATCATGTTCTTGTTCAGGCTGCCTGGAAACTGCGTCTTCCCCAACCTGGTGAGAGACAGAACGCACTAGGTTAGCCAATCCTTTGCAATAATCCAGAACCATATCATCAGTTATATTCAGCAGTTTATTTGTAGGAACATGTGCTTGTCTCATTGCTCTTCCCATGATTATTTCGTGCGGACTCAATCCGGTATTTCTATCTGGAATGCTTCTGAGTCCCATCAAAACAAGTGGCAATGCATCCGGCCAATCTAACGATGTTGATGCACACATTTTTGCCAGTCTGGATTTTATTGTGCCGTTCATTTGTTCAACCACTCCAGAAGCCTCTGAACGATATGCACAGTGCAATTTTTGCTCAATTTGGAATGCTTCACAGATTATTCTAATCACATCACTGTTGAAGTGCCTTCCTCTATCTGATTCCAAAGTTACTGGAAAACCAAATCTAGGAATGAGTTCTCGTAGCAACAACTTTGCGACTGTAATACTGTCTTTCCTCCTGGTAGGGTAAGCCTCCACCCACTTTGAAAACAGACATACTATGACGAGTACATATTTCAGTCCTCTACATGGTGGTAGCTGAATGAAATCTAGCTGCAATCTCACAAATGGACCCTCTGCCTTTCCGATCTTTCCAAACTCAATTACTGTTTTTCTTCCTGGATTATGCATTTGGCAAGTTAGACATCTCTGGCAAAGACTCTCTGCTACAGCCCTAAACCTTGGATTGTACCAATTTTGTCTGAAGAGCCTAATCATTGCATCTCTCCCTACATGGGTGTCTCCATGATACATTCTGGCCATTTGTGAAATCAAACAGTCGGGCATGACTGGTCTGCCATCGGCATAAATCCATACATCATCGTCTGACCTTTGAGAACATCCCATTTTAATCCATGCATTTCTTTCACTCTCATCAGCATCGTCTTGTAATCTTTTCACATCATTCCATGTTTCAGGAGGTGCATACAGCATAAGTTGGCAGCTGATTCCCATTCTTTCAACCCTTTTATTAACTGACAACCTGTTTTTGGCACAGTGTTGGGCCACCAAATCTGCATATCTGTTACCGACTACCACCCAGTCATCTCCTGACTGGTGTGCGGCACATTTCACCACAGCCAATTCTTTAGGTGATTGTATTGCTTCCAATAGTTCTTTTACGAACTGTCCATTTTTAATGGCGGATCCTGAAGAAGTCATGAAATCCCTTTGCATCCATAATTGGCCAAAATCATGCACAACCCCGTAACCATATTGGCCATCTGTAAATATAGTTACTTTCTGGTTCCTCCCAATTTTGCAGGCTTTTATCAAAGAAATTAATTCAGCTACTTGTGCAGATTTTACTCCTGGTAAATAGGATGCTTCGACTATTCCAGTTAATTCACATACTGCATATGCTGCAGTTAGTTTACCATCTTCATGTCTTTGGCACGAACCATCAACAAACAGCTCCCTGTCTGGTTTCCTGAGGAGTAGTTCTTGTATGTCAGGACGAGGTTTTGTGCACAATTCTGTGACTTGTAAACAATCATGTTCCTCTTCATCATCTTTAACTTCCTCATGATATGGGTCTGGTAGTAAGGTAGCATGATTTACTATTGTGCACCTTACAATAGTCACATTTTCAGCACCTAGTATTATTCTTTCATATTTAGTCAGCCGACTAGGAGTAAGATGCTGAGTTCGGGTTCTTGTCAACAGAATCACAACTGAATGTGGAACAAACACTTTGACAGGATGTCCCATTACAATTGATTCACTTTGCTCAATGCTCAAACATGTAGCCGCTACTGCTTTTAAGCAGCCTGGCAATGCGGCTGCCACTGGGTCCAATGTAGCAGAAAAATATGCTATAGGACGTCTGTCCAAACCATGTCTCTGGGTTAGGACTGAAAGTGCGCAATTTTCTCTTTCATGGCAGAATAATGCAAATTTTCTTTTATAATCAGGCATGCCTAGTGCAGGTGCTGCACATGCAAAAACAACAATTGATGGACAGAATGCAGAACAATGTCATACATTCACCCCAGTACAGAGATCTGGGCCTAAATCCATCGTTTTTTTGCTCACCATGCCATTCCAGTTTGAACCCAGCCATATGCAAATCAGTCTTGACCCTGTGCCCTATGGGAACAGTCCAGCCCGAACTGCCAGGCCAGGTCCTCCCTGGACTGGAAACAAGCATCCTAGGACCGGTTTCGGGGTTTCACCCCTCTTCAGCCAGGATAGCTTGACTCCAGCGGCATGGAGAGCACGGGACCCACGTCTGGGCATACCCGTCCCACTCGGGGTGACAAATGCAAAAACAACAATTGATGGACAGAATGCAGAACAATGTCATACATTCACCCCAGTACAGAGATCTGGGCCTAAATCCAAAGCGTTTCTCAATTTTACAAAAGCTCCTACGCTCTCATCGTCCGACTCGACTGGGTCCTTTGCCTTCTTTTTCGTCATTTGAATTAATGGCTTTGCTAGCAGAGAAAACCCTAGTATCCATTGTCGACAATAACCCACTATTCCAAGGAACATTCTCACTTCTCGTTGAGACAGGCATTTGCATTTTCTTGATTAATTTTACTCTTTCAGAGGTTATCCTTCTTTTTCCCCTCTCAATTTGGTGTCCTAGATACTTAACTGCTGTTGTACAAAACTGCAACTTTTCAGGTGAAACTTTATGCCCTTCTTCAGCTAAATGATTTAATAATGCAATGGAGTTAACAACACAGTCCTCTCTGGTGTTAGATGCCACCAGTAAATCATTATATATTGTACTAAGACCGAGCTTCCTGGCATCACTAGTTTCTCTAGACACCTTTTCAATATCTGATTAAAGATAGAAGGACTTTCCGTGTACCCCTGAGGAACACGATTCCATACATAGACTTTGTTCTCAAATTTAAATGAAAAAAGATACTGACTATTAGGGTGCAATGGTATTGAAAAGAATGCTTGGCATAAATCAATCACGGTAAACCATCCTGCACTCCAAGGAATTTGGTATAGAATCACTGCAGGATTTGGCACTATAGGACAACAAGGTTCAACAATTTTATTTATTTTTCGCAGGTCTTGCACAATCCTATATTTTCCTCTAGGTTTCTTTAAACCCATTATTGGCGAGTTACAAGGGCTACTCATTACTTCTTTTAGTATGCCTTGTTTTACCATTCTGTCAATTTCTTCAATGACTCCTGCTTTTACTTCTGAACTCATTTTGTACTGTCTAGTATTTGGGAAGATTGCACCTTCCTTTACAGTAATTTTAACTAGGTCTATTTTGGCCATAAGTCCTACTTCTTTTCCCGTGAAATCCCATACTATGGAATATACTGTAGTTTTTAACTCTTCTGGCAACTCATCTTTTGTTATCAAAGAGTACATTTCATCTACTTCTGTACCTTGCTTTGCAATCATAAATTTATATACATGGTCTTCATCCGGGGTCTGAACTGCCACACCATCCGGTGTGCAGAAAATTGTGCAGTTTTTTTACACAACAAATCTCGGCCCAGTAAATTCACTGGACTGGAATCACACACTACAAATTGATGCATTTCTCTAAAATTTCCAATTTTTACTTCCATTGGTTCGGTAAGAGGTATTCTAATCTTTTGATTAGCTACACCCACAACTTGGATAGCTTCTCCAGAGAGAGGAAGGTCTGGGATGTCTGCTGTTCTCACAGTAGACCTGGTAGCACCAGTGTCCAAAAGGAAAGTAATATCATTACCTTTCACATTCCCTTCAACATATGGACCTGACTGATCTACCGGTAAGGATGCACCAAGTACGCACTCCTTCTCCCCCTCTCCTAGGCACCGTCATTGACTATATGGACAGAAGTCGTCCTGTAAAAGAAATTGTGAGGTTACATAATCATTCTTACCACTTCCTCCTTGATATCCGACGTCTGTACCGTGCTTTGCTCTGCTTACATTACCCTGTATAGGTGCAGGTGGCAACTGACTCTGAGGATTTACACCCTGCTGTGAGTCATTCTGCGTCTGTGGATTTAAATTTTGATTTGGGCCATTATTATTCCGCATCTTTTTACATTCATCCTTCCAATGCACCAATTTTCCGCACCCGTGACAAGGAAACTTCTTTTTAGCCTCTTCTCTGCTCATTCGTACTCTCACTTGTCCTCCATTCCCAGTGTCACCATTCGTTCCAGAATCTTTTCCCTGATTATCACTTGGATTATCCAAATTAATTCCCTGTCGCTCAGCCATTTTTACCTGAGCCCACATCACTTTCTCTTGCAGTTTCTTGTGCCTATCCTCAATGTCATCTCCACAATATTTTGCATATTTCAAAATCTCGTCAATCGGTTTCCCCTGCCAGCACAACATGTGCTGCTTAATCATCTGACAAATCTCTGGTTTTAATCCATAAACAAATCGGTAAACAAATTGACTCATGTTTTTATCTCCAATATCTTCAAATCCACTATACTGCTTGAATACCTGCAATAAACGTTCGTAATAGGCATGTACCGATTCACTGGCTTCTTAGGTAGTTCTGTCTATTTTCACCCAATCTGTTTCTTTTGGTGGTATTTTCCCTTTCAGGTAAGTTATTACCTGCTGATACTTTTTCATTACATCACTTGACGGGGCACCTGTCTTTGGATCTCTAGGATACTCTTCGCTTGGCCAATCAACTGTGATTTTACAATCTGTCCATAAATCGGCAGGTACCACTATGTCGAACAAACCATCCAAGTCCTTCAACAATACCTTTGACACCTTCACAAACCTCTCAACCTGCTTGTACCATTCAATTGGCTTTTCTCTCAACTTTGGAAAGTCATTCGTAAATGACAAAATATCCTGTCTGCTCCATGGGACATGTACATATCCTCCTCCTGGAACTTCTCGCATCGGGTACATTTGATCTGCTTTCCCTGTTTCCTTCATTAAATATTCAGAAGTGGTTCTACTGTACCGTGCCTCTTCCTTTTTCTTTGTCCATCTAGTTTTCCATTTATCCAAATCTCCCCATTTCTGTAATACTGACATTAATTCTTTTATTTGTAGTTTTCGGCCAGAGGCATTCATGTTTTCTAAATCTTTGTCAGAGAAGTCTGCTCTATAGGGTTTCTGTAACACTTTTGACTTCCCTATTTCAATTCCCATCTGCAAAGCCAAATCTGATAACTTCTCATGAAATATTTTTACATTTCTAGTGATGCTTCTGCATACAAATAATAATTCTTCTTCATCGTAAGTATTTAGACGATCTACTCCTACATTTCCTGCTATCATTTCTTCTAACTCGACCTTTAATTTGTAAATGTCCATAATCTTTGGAGGAGAACTCTGTTTGTCTGATCCTTGTGCCCACCTTTCTAAGTCTTCTGGCGTAACTACTGTGGCACTTTTGGTTCCTGATGAGGTTACTATGTTTACATCTTTGGAGCAACCAGGTGTTATTCTTCTACGAGTGGTATTTACAGAACCTCGAATAGGTAAATCCATTAAGGATATCATACTTTCACAATCACTGAATTGATCATCAATTATTACAGGATCTGGTTTTGGGATTTCTACAGATGTGGGCATTGCTAATGGTTTCGGATAACTTACTTTGTCACCATATAAGGGAACCACTGGACCAATTGTTACAGGTATGGTCAGCGAATCAGGATGGACACTCAATTGTGTTACTTTCTGTATTAATTCTGCTCTGTTTTTATCTATTGCTTCCTTTTCTTTATCATGAAGTACCCTACTAACTGGGGGATTATACAATACTTGCGGTACCAATGGTGTCTTTAGCAGTGGTGCACTTTGGGTGCATCCACTTGTCCCTTCCTGATATGGTGGCAGGTTCTTTAATATTTCTTCCATAAATTCATCTTCTGAATCTCCAAATCTAGTCAAGTGCTTTGTCTTTTCAGTGCATTTATTCCCTGACGATTCTTCTGCCATTAATATTGGATATAAACCCTCTGTAAGCATTGCTCTTCTCCACTGTTTCATCTGACCGTCCCTTGACTCGTTTTGGTATCTAGTTAAAAATCCCCTATAAACCCCTATTACTCCTGGATCGGTCACGTTCGAATGCCTCGGTTTTCCACTCTTCTAAGGCTTTGTATTGAGTTAATCTTGGTCTGGGTTCTAAGTCATTCATCCTCAATCTCAAATTTTGAAGAATTCTCCCATTGAAAGTACCATTTTCGGGGAACGCTAATATTCCATCATTTTTGGTATATTCCATCCAATTTTCTATCCATACGCAAGTATGATAACCTCTCTCCATCATCATAAATGAAGTGGGCGTTTTAGATGGTGGAATGATAATTCCTTCTCTAGTTTTGATTGGTTTATCCTTTTTAAAATAATTCTTAATCTTTTGTAGGAATGACATTTTCCTCCTTTCTCCGTACATTTTTGGCAAATCTCGGTGTATAAAATTATATTCTGCAAACCCTAGGAATCTCCTGTATGGACGAGTTCCTATTAAAGTCGGATCACGTTTTAACATACAATCTCCACTATCCACTAGGATTTCGGCTTTTATGGTAACAACCAATCAACTTCTAGCTAACACTTGTCTCTGAACCAATCCTAGCGCGGCCTTTTAGTGACGTCTTTTCTGCCAACCCCTCCTTACAATCTGCGCTTCTCTGTCCCTCGCTGTTTCAACCAATCCCAGCGCGGTACCTGTGACGTCAGTACTACTCCTGACTACTGACCCCTCCTTTACAAGAGTCGATCTACGCCCGCGGTTTCAACCAATCCCAGCGCGGCGTTTTGTGACGTCAGCTTCCTCTCCGGTAGCTGACCCTCCCTTTACAAAATCGTACGCAAAACTTTATTTTCTCTACGCTTCTTATTAAAATTCAGTAACAACATAAAACATTCGCTATCGTGCCAGTTTCGCTCATTTGAAAAAGATAGTTTCTCTCACACTTAGTAAAACCTTTCCGTTTACTATAAATACACTACGAGTAAAACCCTTCCGTTTACTCTTCACGTAAGCTTCAGAAATACCTGCTACTTCTTCAATGTTACCCTTTCTAGGTGATATAACATTAAAAAAAATTCCAGCATATTCCTTTGCTATTACTCACACGCATAGAGTCCCTAACAAGTACTGATAGCCCTACTTAACTTTTCAGTACTATTTCTGCCTGACAGATAACCTCACTGCAGTATGGCTTCCACTTACCATCCACTATTCTTTCCCCAGGGATTCTGGACAACATAAAACAAACTTTAAAACACACGGATGTTAGTTCATAAAAATAAAATTCTCATTACCCAATTAACAAAGTGCAACCATCCTCTGATAACAGAAAACTGATCCAGCGTGTTACTAGCAACAAGCATTCATACACAAAATACTCACTTGGGCCCATACATTCATACTACGCTAGCAATTTCCGCTGGTGGGTCAGTTGTACTCTTTATCAAAATCCCTGCTACCAATTACTTTTCTGATTGAAGAGTAATGACTTACCAATGGACCCTTTGCTAATTGGGAAGTTTAAAATGAGTGACATTCAATACAATTCATAATTCCTGAAATAATCACTGAGTCAGGAAGTTTTAAAATGTTTATCTAAAGATTTAGCAGAGTAAAATACAGAACCACATGATACTTAAATCGTATATCAAGGATGAAGCATAATAATCAATTTATCGATCAATGACGGTCCCTCAGAAAAGAGAAGATAGAGACAGCAGCGCAACTAAGGTTTGCATTTATATTTACCTAAAAGTGCGAGAACCAAACCCCTTGGCCAAGGAGTTGGAAAGATAGGACCCTGGAAGGATGAAGAGCAAAAACCTCCTCCCGGATCAGGACAGGACCGGTGACCTCTCTATCAACGACGCCTGCGTCGTTCCCCTCTCTGGTACTTCGCTTCTCCTCGATTTCTCCCGTATCTTGCTTCTAAGGTACTCCGCCGCCCCCACCTCAGGACCTCTCTGGACAGCGGTTCAGTCTGCAATCGATCAGCTCGTCATGGATCTCAAACTTCGAACCCCTCTGCATCAGATCTGCTCTCTTCTCCCTCTCTTCTGAGCCTTCTGAATATCAATTAACTAATTCTATATCTATTCTACCCTTCTACGCCCATGTACCTCCCCTTAATGTTGCAGAATTATGGGCCCACTACTTCTGATTGGACGGGGACAGGGGGTTGATCCTCCCACCATATTGATTTAATTCAATTTCTTTAAGCCCATTGTTTTAAAATACCGCCCATCACAATTAATACATTTGCTTTATTTCCCACCCGTCTCACGACAAGTTTAATACATTGTTCATATAAATTGTTTCTTTTCGGTAGGGACATCGTGGGTACAATAATGTTGGCCATCAGGTCATGGCCTTGGACGACGTCCAGGTTGACTTCATCCGCTCTTCTGGGCAGCCACTCAGGGCGCATGCGCAGAACCATTGTCTCTCGAGTTTTCAGTTCACCAAACCCAGGCCCAATTTTACGAACTAATAAAAAGTCAAAGAAGAAAATATTAAAATCACAAATAAATTGTTTCACTGTAAACCCACTATTTCTACTCTATTCCCATTTATTTATAAATTCTATCCCGCATTAATAGCGTTAGGATACCACAGTTTATTTGCAACATGTGAGCAAGCGGTAGCACATGAAGACATTAAGCAGCCATTTTAATACACACTGCGCAGAAGCAAGAATTTCCCTCCAAGCAAAGAAAGACGTCACACCATGTGATATGGTTGAGACATGCGCAATAGGGTTCCCGCGCTTTAGCGGCCATTTTAGAATAGACAAGCGTTATTTGTTAATTTAAACACATAGGCAGGCTTCCTTTCTACTTATTTTCGTGTGTGTATTTATTAGTACGAACATCACAAAGATTAATAAATTAATACTGTGAGAAGATTGCCTCCGAGCAAGTCTCATTTGTGAGCCCTTGCTCCATCACTCCCATGGAGCGCAGCCTATTTACCACCTCTCTCATTGGCTTCTCCGTTTCTTCCACAAGTGCTTGCTTTTCGGGAGCCCTTTTTTCTTTTTCCCGAAGCACTCCATGGAGCTGCACGTTTTATCGAGCTGTCTCCCTCAACTGCTTGTCACTCACTGCACTTTGGGGCCTGTAAGGGGACCATGCAGGATGCAAAGAGGTGTGAATTTTGCTAAATCTATTCAGGGATTTTGATATTATCCAGCCATAAATGTTATTTGGGCTTAATGTGAGCGTTGTGAGACGAGCTGGATAACTACAGTAAAGGCACTGCACCTGCACGGAGTTCAAACATGGACTCCTCTAACAGGTACACTATTTATTCTTCAGCTCTGTTGTTGCTCCTTCATTACATTGCTCTTCCGTTTCTGTTCTATACTCGTCTGAGTTGTCTCAGTAGTACTCGCCTTCGCTACCACCGACGAGAAATTATCAAACTCGAGATCACCCGCATCTGCGCTAAAGAAAACAGGGGAAACCACTAAGAATAAGCCTTCAATGTTTGTGAGAGGGAGGCCCATAAATTACACACTGGGCATCAGTCTGGAAATATGTTTACGGGGGCTTCTGTTGAAAACGCAGATTGTATATAATAGCTTGGAGGGTGGGTCACTTCAGATTTAGGCAACTAGTTCAACATGGTGCTTACACTGCAGCTCACAGATTTTTCTGTTAACAGAGGACTTTCGGTTGTACTGAGAAATTGTAAGAAAAAAAACTCTTCCTTGCCATATATTGGAATTTATTCCCTTCTTTCTTCCCCATCCACTGTGTGCTGCAGCAAAATTTGCTGAGTGACGAGGGCACCCTTTTTTATTATTTTTGCAAAGAAACAAAAGAGGCGCTAGAGAAGGAATGATAGAGGGACAAGAGAGCCATTCCTTCCTGTTACATTGTGTACACAGGAGAGTATCTTCACATTAAATGGAAGCATCAGCTCATTTGTGATATAAACGTCAAATCATACTACTGGAAATAAAAATATAAAGTTCTGTGACATGGCCAGTGTTGACCGAGTTGGAGCTCTTTTTTTTTTTTTACTAGATTTATAATAAAACTAAAGCCACGCGAAAATATTTGCATAATGGCACAAACATATGTTAAGATATGCAGTTATTTAAAGAAATAAATTTAAAGTGTTTTTTAACTACATATGCTCTCAATCTGCACTACTATTGGCTGGGTATTCATGAACAACCACAAGGAGGAGTCACTAAAAAAGGGGCTCAATTTTCTTTATTTTTCCACTTTTAAAAATAAATAGACTGGAAACACACTGTTTTCTGTCTGTATTTATCTGTAAAAATCAGTAAAAACGGAAAACTGGGAGCCTTAAGTATAATGTAAGACATCAGATACAGGGATTACTTTAACATATGG
Source organism: Calotriton arnoldi (assembly GCA_963921515.1). Lineage (NCBI taxonomy): Eukaryota > Metazoa > Chordata > Amphibia > Caudata > Salamandridae > Calotriton > Calotriton arnoldi. Next base: position 350,540 of record CAWUFW010010082.1, on the reverse strand, counting down.
ATGCACTTGGCAGTCATCAAAGAGGCTACAACTAGAACATGATATATGGTGCAAGAGAGTAATATTTGAATGCCAAATAGAACAATGAACTGAGCAGAGACTGGCATGGGCCAAGCCCAGGCAGCACAAGGTGAAAATCTACCTACTTGGGTTGTGTGTTCTCAGGAGAACATCCTTGCTCAGGATGACACTTGATTTGTGGAGACTTCCACTTTAGGTGTAGAACAATCAAAGCACATATACAAATAACTGGGTGCTGGTGCCTGCTGATGTGTGCAGACTTGGGGTCTAGAGTTAATAGCAGAAGGCCTAGTCCATACAGGTGTTGTCTGATAGGAGAGCGGAGTGGTCGTATGAAGGAAGAGGAATGGCAGACTTAGCCCAACATTAAATCTACATCGCTTTGGTGCAAGGACATCTGACATGCTACAGCCATAAGCAGCTATATGAAGTGTTGGAAGAGGGTTATACATCATTTTGGCAGATGTAGAGTCCGCCATTAGTTTTGCCGGCCATTCTGGCCTCATTAGTAATCTCCTTACAGGTACTGAATTGGCATCTGGGAAAAAATAAGCAGGGATGTAGAAGGTTATGTTTATCAGTGCGAGATCCTAGACAACCATGAGGCTAAGGGAAGAGTTCCAACAAGGGGCGAAGGAGGCACTTAGGGGTCCAATGTTATCTAGCTGGGTGGTGACGCATGCACAGATCTACATAATGATGCAACTGTGGTTGCGTCATTATGCCTTTTTATGGGCTGGCTTGACAGCACAGTTGTCAGCAGAAAATGATGTGATCATCACTAGAGGGGCTTTGGCTCTGGCCACAGGTTGGGAGCCAGGAGTACATGTTTTGATTAGGCAGATATTGTGTGCTTGCTCTTCACAGAGCGGTTATCATTTGGTTTATTTATCAAGCTGCCTGGGCTTGAACTTTCAGGGGCACACACATGAGGTAATAATGCTAATAAAGTATCTTAGAAAACAAGATAATTTATGGTGTTTTTCTCAGGGAGCAGAACAGGTGGGAGGGGGGCAGTCATTTTTTTTTGTTTAAATCTGTTTTTATTGATTTTTTTTGCATTCTTATGAAAGGCAACAGATGTTTGGATAGCTGTCTATACAGTTAAAGAGGGATAAAGGGGGGAAAAGAGGTTGGGCTATGATACATGTACAACCACCAATCATCAGTATGACATACATTTCTCTTTGCGTATGTGGTAGGCGTATAGTTGAACATACAATTCCTACCGTAAGGGATCAAGGATAGCCCCTAGTCTTCGACCAAGGTTACATACTGTATAGAATTACAGTTAATTACATTAGAGTATCGGCGCGATCGTGGTGATGTGCCACAAAAGTCCTTCCAGTTCATTCACCGTGGGCTTCCGAACAGATGATATAACAGAGAACGAAAACAACAACATTGACCGGTCTATGTGTACTGATCCCCCCTCTGCCCCCCCGCACGCATCTCCCTAGCAATTTCTGATCAACCTAACATTTTTCCCCCCGTCAGCGGTGTCCGCTTCTGTGTTGGCAGTCAATTAGTTCGCATGTGTCCATGGAATATCACGGCCTTTCCCTGGTGGTGCGTGTGGCTCCCGTTACTGGCTCGCACTCCTCCCGCTCGGGTCGCCCCTCAGGACCTCCCCCTTCTGCCTGCTGTAGTGCATGGAGGAGGCCCTCCCATTGGGTTGCTATGGGTTCTTTGCGCAGTCCCAGTGTTTCTTCCCGCTGAATGGCAATCCCTTCCGCTTTGGCCCCTGCTAGCAGCGAGCAACGCCATGCACGCACGTGAGGTGGGTCCTTCACTTTCCACCGTTTAGTTAAAAGGCGCTTAGCAACCACTATCCCCAGGTCCAGAAACCTGGATGTTACCTTTGTGGCGGGGGTCCTCCTAAAGTGGTGCAGTAGGTATACAGTCCATTCAAAGGGTATGTCGCGGCCTGTGCATGTATGTAGCAGTCTGCCTATTGTGTGCCAGTATGCATGTATTCTAGGGCAGCTCCATAGCATGTGTATCAGTTCAGCCCCTTGTTCAGCACACCTCGGACACGTCGCATCCGTGCGGTGAAAGTACCTGTTGATCAATGCAGGCGTGCGGTATGCCCTATGAACAATGAATAACTGTATTTGTCGGAATCTCATGTTTCTGGGTATGCGTACTGGACTCTTGAGCATCCGTTCTCATTCTTTATCTGCTAATTGTCGCCCAAAGTCCAGCTCCCATTTGCGGCGGAGCGGATCTAAGCTGAGTGCCGCATGAGTTCAGAGAGACGCCGCGAACCAGCGTATAAGGTGTCTTCCACGCCCCATGACATGCAAATACTGTATGGTGAGGTGCGGACTCAGCTCCGTGGTTATGTCCCCCCATCAGGCCGTTAGTGTTGCTACCAATGAGCGGTGTGTGAGGAATTTCCCCGGTGAGAGCCCTTCGTCTTCCACTAAGGACATATACGGTATGAGTGCCCCATCCCGGTACAGGTCTCCTAGTGTCTGTAAATCGGCTCCTCGCCATTCCGTGAGTGAAAGGGACGCGAGTACCGTGGGCCCGCTAGGAGATCCCTCTAGTTGTATTGCTGGCGCGTAGGGGACAACGGTTCTGGTAATATATAGGCACCTGAGGTAGCATTTGTATGCCACTGCTAGTAGGAGAGGCTGTGGCGGTGCGGCCTTAGTGGCGGGATGAAAAAGCCTGACTATTTGTTCTAGCGAGTATGGTGGCAGCGTGGTCGCCGTGTCCGCGCGGCCTCTATCCGCGAGCCAGCGGGCTATCCACTGCAATTGGGCAGCCAAATAGTAGTGTTCAAAACAAGGCACAGCAAGGCCTCCCTGGTCAGTGGGCAAATATAGTTTCACTAGTGCCATTCTATGTCGGGCGTTACCCCAGATGAAGTCCCTGAGTAGTGTAGTGAGCGTAGCAAAGAAGGTTGCTGGTATATATAAACGCAAATTAGAGAAATAGTACAGGAGTCGGGGAAGAATCACCATCTTGGCTAGCGCTACCCTGCCGGTGACCGTCAGCAGAAGTGTTTTTGCAGAATCGCATTTGCGACCGGACTGCTGTTAAGGCCCTCCCCAAGTTTCCGTCAAACAAGTCTTTCGGCTGGCGATATATCTGGATCCCCAGGTAGCGGAAGGTGCTCACTCTCCATTGTACTCCTGTACCATTCAGAGTGCATCCTGGGTCTTGACCTCCCTCGCGGAACGCATATATGCAGGATTTGTCCGCGTTCACTCGCAGTCCCGAGATGGCAGCAAATTCCTGCTAGAGGAGCGCCAATTGGTCGGGTATGATTTCTCTGTCCTTCACATAGACCAATAGGTCATCCGCGTAAAGTGACACTTCGTGTATCGCATCTCCCAGGGGTATACCATCTCCCAGTGTCGTACGTATCGCCTCCGCCAGGGGCTCTATCGCAAGCGCGAACAGTAGGGGGGACAGGGGGCACCCCTGCCTGGTACCCCTGCCCACCGGTATGGCATCAGATATGTACGGCCCCAGGCGCACCCGGGCCGTGGGATTTTTGTATAGCAAGTTGACCATTTGAAGGAACCCAAGGCCCAGATCGTATCGCACCAACACTGCAGATAGATAGTTCCATTCTAAGCAGTCAAATGCTTTTTCCAGGTCTAATATAAGACACCCCGCTCTGGGCCATTCCTGTATGGCATCTGTCGCCTCCCTGAAAAACCGCCGCAGGTTCAGGGAAGGGCTCCGCGCAGGCACAAATCCATTTTGTTCGGTGTGGATCAGTTCAGGGACCACTTGTGCCAGTCTGTCTGCTAACACCTTGGCGAGTATTTTATAGTCGGTATTGAGTAGGGCTAAGGGTCTATACGAACCCAGGGCTGTGGGATCCCTGTCCGGCTTTAGCAGGGACACCAGGTATGCTTCACGCATCGAGGGGGATAGTTCTTGCTCCTCCAGAGCTGTAGTGTATAGTGCGTGGAGGTTTTGCACGAGGGATTCGCAGTAGGCCTTGTAATACTCGACTGGCAGGCCATTCGGCCCTGGCGTTTTCCCAGATGCCATGGACCCAATCACATCTCCGATTTCTTCTAAGGTGAGTGGGCCATTAAGTGTCTCCTGGTGTGCCCCTGAGGCTGTGGGCAGATGGACAGAGCCCAGGAACCCCTCTAGCTCATGACCTGGGCAGCGCCCTCTAGACTGGTACAATTGGGCATAGTGGTCCGTCATGGCCCTGTGTATCTCGCGCTGCGTATACACTAGGGTCCCCTCCGATGTGCGTATGGCCCCTATCGGAGCGTGGCTGTTCTCTTGCCGTAGCAGCCAGGCGAGCAATCGGCCTGCTCTATCGGCCGAGGCATGCGTGCGAGCTGTATGGGCTGTGTAATTGTGGCATCGCAGTCACTCCAGTAGGTCCGCGTGTTTGGCGCGGAGCCTTTCCAGTCGGCTCGAGTCCTTGCCCCTCCCTTCTCCTTCGTACCCCAGCAGCTGGGATTCTAACTTCGTGAGGTTGACAGCTGACTACGTATATTCCACGTGGCTCCCAAACAGTGCCCCCTGATCGCTATTTTGAAGGCATCCCATTCCACGAGTGCATTGCTTGCTGTACCCTCATTGAGTTCGAAATATGTGAGGATGGCCGTCCCCAGTGATGAACGAAACTCTGGGTCTTCTAGCGCTGTCGTTTGGAGGCGCCATGTGGGTAGGGGGGGATGGTCCGCCTCCCAGCTAAGTTGCATCCACAGGGGGTTATGATCGGAGTGCGTCCGCCCTAGGTATTCTGTTTTCGTGACTAGTGGGTGCAGCGATTGGGAACCCACTACCCTGTCAAGACGTACATGTAGGTTATGCACCGCTGAGTAATAGGAGTAAATACGTTCAGTAGGGTTAAGAACACGCCATACATCCAGCAGCGCCCAATGTGAGAGCCAATCTGTGAGTGCCTGAGCGTTAGACACAGCAGAGGTTCTGTTAAGAGGGGGGAACGATCTATCCATGTCAACGTTGAGTACCGAATTGAAGTCCCCTCCCAGCAGCCAGGGAAGCCCAGCGTAAGGGGTTAAAGCTTGTGATAACCGTACCAGAAAGGAGGGTTGGTCTACATTTGGGGCGTATATCGATCCCAGTAGTATCATTTGACCATTCAGTCGCCCTTGCACTAAGGTGTATCTGCCCTCATGATCTATTACCACATCCTCACAAACAAACGGGGTGCCCGCCCGCACCCAGATTAACGTGCCTCTCGCGTGCGCTGAGTACACAGTACCGTATAGCTGCCCTCTCAAACGCCTGCGCAGTCTGTCTAGTTCTGCCTGTGTCATGTGCGTTTCCTGTAATAGGGCAATGCCTACCGAATGTCTCTGGAGGTAGGCGAATATTGAGTAGCGCCGCGTGGGTGTGTGCATGCCGCGTATGTTCCATGTTAGTACGTTAGCTCGTGCCATTGGTAGTATACTTATTCATCTGGGATAGCAGGAGTAGATCTTGCGTTGGTGCGCGCGTGTCGTGGGTAAGCAGCTGTGTTCCCGGTCTGTTGTAACGAAAACATCAATTCAACTTTGAATGTCATAACAACTGGGGCGAACTCTGCGGAGATGTCCGTCCAAACAAATTATAATAATAAACTATCCCAGTATGGTGCCTGGTGGGGTTGTGTGCACAATCGGCGCTCTACCGTGACATTCCCCTCCCATTCATGTTTAGGAAATGTGCCATCTTGTTAATCGTCTAGGCCAGTGTGCGGGCTCGCTGTGAAGCATGGCTGAGTATCGCCGCGTATGTGCCTATTCTCCGTGGCGGTTCGCACAGCGTGGCCAGTCTTAACACAAGTGGGTGCTCGGCTATCGTGTGATGTACCCTGTGCGGTTGCTGACCCAACAGTGTCGCCCCGACTACAGCACCCATTAATATACATAACCAAACTTCATAAACAAGTGTCTACTTGCGTGGGCTGCCTCTGGTATAGGTCAACGCGACAATGTCCCATCATATGATGTCATCAGCAGTCTGCGGGGTTACCACTGGGAGGCAGAATCTTCTGTTGACGGAGACGATGAGCCACTGGCTGCCACTGAGTCAGTGAAGCATGTTTCCGGACGCTCCCCATTTTGTGCGGTTCCGAGAGTCGCAACCGCCTCCAGTACGTCCTGCCGCTCCATCCTGATCTTCTCCGGGCTCTTTGCAGTTGTCCCCAGCTTTGCATTTCTCTGCGCCTCGCGTCTCCCTCGTCTTCGAACTCTTCTGCCTGCCAGCTTGTCGGCATCCGGGCTCGGGGGGCGCACTCCTGTCCACAGTCCCGATTCTTCCAGCCAGTCCCACGCCTCCTCAGGGGAGTCAAAGAAGCGGACCCCTCCTTTCGTTACCACTCTCAGTCTGGCAGGGAATAATAGGGAGTAGGGAATTCCAGGTCTCTAAGCTGGCGCTTCACTGCAGTATAGTTGCTTCTGCGTCGTTGCACGAGCGCTGTGTAGTCTGGGAACAGCACGACCTGGCTACCACTCACTTTGAGGCTTGCTAATTTCCAGGTTTCACGCAGCACCGCATCCCTGTCTCTATAGTTTAGGAGTTTAAAGAGGAACGGGCGTGGTCTGGCTCCCGGCTGAGGTTTCTGTGCCGGCACGCGATGCGCCCTCTCCACTGCAAACTGCGGCGATAATGTTCCCTGGGGCAGTATCGCTTTGTTCGCCCTAAGTTGGCAGGGTATGCCCAGACGTGGGTCCCTTGCTCACTTTGCCACTGGATTCAAGATAACCTGGCTGATGAGGGTTTTGAACCCGAAACCGGTCCCAGGATGCATGTTTCCGGTCCAGGGAAGACATGGCTTGGCAGTTCGGGCTGGACTGTTCCCATGAGGCACAGGGTCAGACTGATTTGCATATGGCCATGTCTGAACTGGGGTGGTGGAGTGAGCTAAAGAATGATGATGGATTAAACCCAGATCAGTTGACTGGGGGTGAGTGTTTGATTTGCTCTAACGCTCCGTCCATCATCCCCTTTGGTATCGCAGTATGTCCCGTAGCCAGCGCTCAACGTAGTGTTCCGGATTCCTCCCCTCTTCTCCCTCCGGAAGGCCCACCACGCGAATATTGTTGCAGCGGGAGCGCCCTTCCGCATCCTCAACTTTATCTTCCAGTGTATGCATACGATCTATCGTCCTGTAGGGCAGCGGTGTGGCTCTGGGTGACAGGTTGAAGTTCCAGGAGTGTCTGGCTATGGAGGGTGACTTTCACAGCCAATTTGCGGTGGTCCGCGTGTAGCAGGGTGAAGTCCGAGGTGACCTTATCAATCCGTGTTTCCAGGGAGGTTCTGGTTTGTTCTAGCGCGGTGCCGATCTTCTCCACCGCCGCGAGCACTGAATCCATTTTGGCGGCCCTGCCGCCTCTTCCTCTCTCATGTGTGGGGGATCTAAACTACCCGCACGCAGCATTCCTTGCTGCAGCTTGGCGCGCATGCGACCCATCACTAGTTGCTGCGCAGATGGCATTCACGTCCAGCTTAGACTGTTAGTGGCCTCAGCAGGTGTCTGGACGCAGCATGCGACCCAGGGCCAGTCTGGTGTATTCACAGTTTAGAGGCACCAGAACCGCGTGCGTGGGCCCGCGTGCTGGAGGTGGCTCCCCGTCGGGGGATGTCTCGCCCGCAGGAGTGAGGTCTCCGTCGCAGCGGCCCGGTGCCTGCGGGTCTCCTGCTGCGTAGACTATCTGGGTTCCGGGCCGAGTGCTAGGCTATAATGTCTGTCAACAACGGGCCAGCACCTCCGTTGCTTGTGCCTCTCCTCAGCTTCGCAAAACCAAACGGGATGATGGACTGAGTGTTGAACATTGCAAGCACTCACCCCCAGTCAACTGATCTGGGTTTAATCCATCATCATTCTTTAGCTCACTCCGCCACCCCAGTTCAGACATGGCCATATGCAAATCAGTCTGACCCTGTGCCTCATGGACCGGACTGGACCTGAGCAAAAAAACGATGGATTTAGACCTCTGTACTGGGGTGAATGTATGACATTGTTCTGCATTCTGTCCATCAACTGTTGTTTTTGCATTTGTCACCCCGAGTGGGACGGGTATACCCAGACGTGGGACCCGTGCTCTCCATGCCACTGGAATCAAGCTATCCTGGCTGAAGAGGGGTGAAACTCCGAAACCGGTCCTAGGATGCTTGTTTCCAGTCCAGGGAGGACCTGGCTTGGCAGTTCGGGCTGGACTGTTCCCATGAGGCACAGGGTCAAGACTGATTTGCATATGGCTGGGTTCAAACTGGAATGGCATGGTGAGCAAAAAAACGATGGATTTAGGCCCAGATCTCTGTACCGGGGTGAATGTATGACATTGTTCTGCATTCTGTCTATCAACTGTTGTTTTTTGCATTTGTCACCCCGAGTGGGACGGGTATACCCAGACGTGGGTCCTGTGCTCTCCATGCCACTGGAATCAAGCTATCCTGGCTGAAGAGGGGTGAAACCCCGAAACCGGTCCTAAGATGCTTGTTTCCAGTCCAGGGAGGACCAGGCTTGGCAGTTCGGGCTGGACTGTTCCCATGAGGCACAGGGTCAAGACTGATTTGCATATGGCTGGGTTCAAACTGGAATGGCATTGTGAGCAAAAAAACGATGGATTTAGGCCCAGATCTCTGTACCGGGGTGAATGTATGACATTGTTCTGCATTCTGTCCATCAACTGTTGTTTTTGCATTTGTCACCCCGAGTGGGACGGGTATACCCAGACGTGGGTCCTGTGCTCTCCATGCCACTGGAATCAAGCTATCCTGGCTGGAAAGGGGTGAAACCCCAAAACCGGTAATAGGATGCTTGTTTCCAGTCCAGGGAGGACCTGGCTTGGCAGTTCGGGCTGGACTATTCCCATGAGGCACAGGGTCAAAACTGATTTGCATATGGCTGGGTTCAAACTGGAATGGCATGGTGAGCAAAAGAACGATGGATTTAGGCCCAGATCTCTATACTGGGGTGAATGTATGACATTGTTCTGCATTCTGTCCATCAACTGTTGTTTTTACATTGTCACCCCGAGTGGGACGGGTATACCCAGACGTGGGTCCCGTGCTCTCCATGCCACTGGAATCAAGCTATCCTGGCTGAAGAGGGGTGAAACCCCGAAACCGGTCCTAGGATGCTTGTTTCCAGTCCAGGGAGGACCTGGCTTGGCAGTTCGGGCTGGACTGTTCCCATGAGGCACAGGGTCAAGACTGATTTGCATATGGCTGGGTTCAAACTGGAATGGCATGGTGAGCAAAAAAACGATGGATTTAGGCCCAGATCTCTGTACTGGGGTGAATGTATAACATTGTTCTGCATTCTGTCCATCAACTGTTGTTTTTGCATTTGTCACCCCGAGTGGGACGGGTATACCCAGACGTGGGTCCCGTGCTCTCCATGCCACTGGAATCAAGCTATCCTGGCTGAAGAGGGGTGAAACCCCGAAACCGGTCCTAGGATGCTTGTTTCCAGTCCAGGGAGGACCTGGCTTGGCAGTTCGGGCTGGACTGTTCCCATAAGGCACAGGGTCAAGACTGATTTGCATATGGCTGGGTTCAAACTGGAATGGCATGGTGAGCAAAAAAACGATGGATTTAGGCCCAGATCTCTGTACTGGGGTGAATGTATGACATTGTTCTGCATTCTGTCCATCAACTGTTGTTTTTGCATTTGTCTCAGCTTCGGGCTGCTCGTGTCCTTGTCTCCCTGGGCCGCAGCGTGTTCGCGGGGGACAGGCCAGGCGGGATCTGCCAGCGCCTACCGCTCCGGTCGTTCCCTCCTGTGGCGCACAGCAGCCGCTGCGTCAGCTCTTCTGCTCCCCTCTGACTGGCGCTGCGTGGGCCCCGAGGTTCACTTCTGTGGCTGACACCTTGTAGGCCCTGAGGCACTCCCGCTCCCACACCGTCACCGTGGATCTCCTAGGGTAGGTCACCCCCAGCACCTCACCCCTGCTACTTATTGCCAGTTTCCACCGGTACGGCAGCACCAGATCTCCCACGCGCGGCTCCAACGGTGCCTCCCTCCTCAGCTTCCGCCCCGGGGACCGCTTGCCTCTCTTCATCTACTGGGTCGCAGCAGGGGTCAGCGTCGCTGCACACTCACCGGGTCGCTCTTCGGCTGGAGGGTCACCCGCCGCAATCGGCCTCCGTGCATTTCGCCGCCTGGGGCAATGCGTGCAGTCAGCAGGCGAGGGCCAACGCACCCCAGGCCAGCTACCCGCTCCAGGTCCCGGTGAAGCGGGCCTGCGCTCCACTACGTATCGTGGCTCCGGTGAGGAGCCCAGGGTCGATGTAGTATTGCCGGTGTCTGTCGCTACAGCCTCCGCTCCTTTTGGCGTTTTCCTGCTGTTGGGCAGTCCACGACCCTCTTCGTGGGCCGCGGGCCGCTGTTCTGCGCCGTTTCGGTGATGGGGCCCCTGCGGTCGTCCCCGCCGCTCACCGGGAGCAGGACGTTCCCAGCGCCGCTCTCCGGCCTGTCGCTGTCAGTTTCGCCGGCTTCCCCGTGGCGGCACAGAACCGCTCTGTGTGGATCGCCACCGTCCTCCCGGTAACTGCCTGCCTCTTCCACCCGTAGGGTCGTAGCAGAGATCTGTCTCGCTGGCCGTCTATCGGGTTGGGCTCCGAACTGGAAGGCCCTCTCTACGGCAGCCCTCGGCTTGGTCCGCGGCATCAGCTAGCTCCGGAGTGTGCCGCTCTTGATCAGCCGCCTGTGCACGCCTCCGCTGCTGCAAGTGCGCCGCTTGTGTAACACCGGTTCCGGGGGGCCTCACAGGGGGGGGATGGTCGTCCTCACCCTCCGGCAGGCTACTGTCCCAGCAGAGGCCTCAGCACCGGCGCGGGCGGCCTCCGTCCGCCGCGCTCTGTCTCCACGCGGCCGCTCAGTGTGTAGGCCGTGCTCCTCACCTTGGTTGTAACTACGGCCGCATTTAGTTAAGATGCACTTGTCGGTACTTTTCGGAGTCAGTGGCTCTTCGCCCCTCTGGTCCCGCGCTTTTCCAGCACAGATGGCACGGCTTAAGGATGATTTTATCGGATAATGAGGGGATGTCGGTCGAAGCGTTAGGGACTCGCGTACGCCATGTTGGCTGGCTAGCCACGCCCCCGGGAGGAGGGCAGTCATTAACCTAAATGGATGTTTAGATCTCACTTGACAGTGCAACTGTCATCTGACCTTTTAACTTGCACCAATGTTATTCTACATAGCTTTGCTTCCACACAAATACACATCCATTTCCATGCTATCAACTTGTAATGCTTCACATTATCATACAGCATTCCATTAAAGTCAGACCTATTGGAATTGCCAATGCTGGTTTTCTTTTGCAGCTGTTGTGGAGTATCAGCAAAAAGCATCTTGCGTTTTGCTGTTGCAGCACAGCACCTGCAAACCGCATTGGTAAAGCCAATAGGTGAGGCCTATTGGTTTTTGCCAATGATTGTTTTTTGTTTTTTTGCATTCGGACACATGTAGTTATCCCATTATACAACTAGGGCTACAAGTATGGGAATGCAAGGTTAAACCATGGACTGGATTATCTTCCTACATCTGGACCCGGAAAACGAGTGCTTTACATCATCAGCTTTTATATTGTACAGGGTTTTAAGTTCTTTTGCAAAAGTATGCAATGGCACCAAACCCACACCTACAAGGAAAAAAGAATCACCAAATTTACATGAAAAGGATATTATTGCAGGTTACCTCGCTGTTCCGTGCCTTAAAAGTTATAACGCCACTCGGCCGGAGTCTTCATGCTTCTGTCCGGTCTCAGAACAAGCACTTCAGTGACCTGCACTATCCTTATAATGCGCATTTCGGGGATACTTTGTCCCCTACATTGTCAGATAGAAGGACAATAACGAGATTGTATTTTATTAAGGTTTTTGTGTTGTTACTGTTCTACCAAACAAAACATGAAAGGTAGCTTCTGAGTGCAGATCGTTCTTGAAAAGAAATGCACGAGAGATACTTCGTACCACCACAAGCAGACACAAGAGCACCGGCTACCAACAACTAGTGCCTCTGTGGTGGTGGTACGAGTGTGAAGGTTAGAGTTTTCAGAATTCTCTGGGCCCCTTGCAATACTTTGCTGAAGAGCCCTGTTTTTAAATATTTTTCCTTAAGAGAGGAAGATGTTGCTGCATCAGTGTTTTAGTTAGGGTCTGCCACAATTACAAGCACTGGGCTTCTGTGAGCTGTGTTGCAGCTTTTTGTGCAACATTTCAGGCCGAGTGATGACCACTGTTTGCTTACTTGTGGCCTGGTTACAAATCCCGCAATTCCAGCCCCCGCAGTTACCATTTTGAGATGGCACTTAAACTAAGGGGCCAGAAATGCTGCACTATTATGAGTTTGTTCCCCTGTGGCCACTAAAAATGGGAAATAGCCGAGGGAATCGGATTTAGTGTATCCAATTGGTTTTGTTATTCTTCATTCTTGGGTGCACCGTCACATGTAGATTTAGGCTGTTTTGAATAGTTGGAGTCCCCGGGAAAATTGACCGGGATCCGTGGTTCTTAATCTCGATGGGCCCGGTAACTCCCATTACTGGGACTATCCGACATACCGAGCAAATTGGGGCCTTTGTTCCAGTATCTTATCCTATGCTTGGGCAGGTAGGTGGGTGTACGACTCCACATAAAACAGAGGAATAGGTGGGGTATCTTGCAAGTTCAGGCAGGGCAAATGGAAGTGTTAATGGTAATTTTGCCATAGTGATGTTCCACCAGCATAATTGTTTGCAATAATTAGTCAGGGTATGGGGTAGAGAGGTCGCCCCAATAGTCAAGGTCATGTTTTTCTGTGATCAGCAAAATGGGGATTTTTGGATGTAAATGACAACCTATTACTCTACACGCTCTTCTCAAAAACTTTAACACTTGAGTAACCTGAAGATCTTTTGTGCCATTAATATGTGTGGGACCTTGGGTGGTAATGAGAGCAAGATGGACCAGGTGGTACTTTTAGGGTTCAGATTGTCCTTTGTAACTTAGAGTCGAAACCAGTTAAGATCACCGTTCTGCAGGGACAGTGTCCAGACTCATTCAAGGTCCCAACCAGATCTAATCCATAGTTTACAGGTATATTAGTAAAACCAGTTCCCTTCACTAGTTCTACCCGCACAGATAGCCGTTTAAGGGAGAATAAAGCGAAATAGAGGCAAAGGTTATTACCTTTTTTTATGTCCTGCTTGACAGCGGAGCTGTCACTAGACAATTATATGAGGAGCTCTAGAGAGGGACTTTGGCTCCGCTCACATGTTGGGAGCCAGGAGTCCTGTTTTGATTGGACAGAAGATGTGTGTTTCCCAAAAAAAATACTTGTTCTCCACGCAGCTGTGATATGTTTATTTATTTATCCAGCTGCCCGAGCTTGAACAATTAGGGGCACACACATGATATTTTAAAGCTATTAAAGTGCCTTAGATAACTAGAAAATGTATGTTGTTTTTCCTGTGGCGGCAGCACAGATAGGAGTTGGGCAGTCATTAACCTACATGGATGTTTAGGTCTGGCTTGAAAGTTCAACCGTCATTTGACCTTTTAACCATAACCAATATTATTCCACTGTTTTTGCTTCCACACAAATACATATCCATTCCCATGCTATTTACTTGTAATGCTTCACATTACCATACAACATTCCTTTAATGCAGACCTACTGACATTGCTAAAGCTTGTTGTTTTATATATCACCTCACAATCTGCTACTGTTCAGTCCTCCTCTTCTACCATGGGTTAGTTCTATTCCAAGGGCCCACGCTTCTATGATCAATAGTGGATTTAAATTACCTCCTGCGTTTTCAAAACCAGTGTTCTCCTTAAATGGTAAACCTGCCGTTTTGTTCAGTGGTGTGGGTCCTAATGATCTTTCCTCTAATCTCCTTTAGCGGGTTCCCCTGACGTGTCAGGACATAGCGAGGACTGGGTTGAGGCCAGGAGAGGAACCGTCAGCACCAGCTGAAAACACTGCTAAGTGGGAGACTGAAGCTCCCCTGTCGCACGCTAGACAAGGGTGTGCGTGCAAAACCGGCATTTGGTGCTGTTTAGCGCAATATTACTCCTCTAATCAATTTTCACATGAGAAGACACTTTGCGCTAAACAAAATAGTGCAAAAACACAAGCTTCGCAAATAGCAGCTGCTCGTGTTCTCTAAATGTTTGCTGCAAAATGTGGGTAACTGAAAGACATCGTGTAATAGCGTAATTATGAGAAATTTGTGTAACAAACAGAACACAAATTTACTGAAATTATGTGAGCTTACGCCAGCGTAAGGGAAATTTTGCCCAGGCCATCACAAGTCCTTCAAGCCTACAACCGGTGTTCCTGAGGCTGCAGACCAGCCGAGGGCTGTGGGGATCCCTTAAAGAAATAAGGGGTTGGAGACCGCGTCAGCTTGTTGCTTAGGCTCTCATGGAGAAAGAATACTAGGGCTATGACCCTCTGGGATGGTGAAGAGTAGATGGGACCAGTCCTCGGGTGCTTGGGCCGAGTTGGGGTGACTCTGGTACCTTTGGGAGGATTTCAGATTGCTGTCATTGCAGGGGGGCTCCTGAATCTTCCAAAGTATGCCGATGAATCTGACAGGATGGGGTGGGGAGATGATTCTGTTTAATTTCCTGTTTGAGGCAGACTGACGAACAGTTGACTGGTCAGCCCTTGAAACGTTTCAAAGAAAAAAGTGGATGTGGTCTGTAATATTTTATTTAGCACCAAACATTTGGTGTCTCAAATGGGAAACAATACATGTCCATCCACCAGGGCAAATCAGCTCAGTTTCAGTTATTCTTGCTGTGTCAGGTGCACTTCTTTATTTCTGAATACTATTTCCACATTGTAGGCCAAGGCTGTGACCTATCTTGGACTGTTCTGGGCAGTACAGTGCTGGCCGGGCACTTTAAGTGCACCCTGGCCCTTACTAGACCCATGCAGGTGCACGATTTGTACAACTAACAGCAGTGATGAAGGTCTTCACGCGGCATAAATTAATTCACTGGCTGTCCTTAGAAAGAAGAATCATTTAGTGAAAGTGGACTGCATTCTAAATATAAGAAGGTTTTTAATTGTCTCCCTATTTATCCTAATAACCATGTGTCAGTAAAAAAAATTTAAAAAAAATAAATAAAAAGAAAAGCCAAACTTCTACTATGGAGCAAGCATTTTAGACCTTTGCTCTGGCTTTATAAGTTCGAGTGTTTTTCTTAATGGACGTAACTCATCCTTAGGAAACGTATCTTGCCATTTGGTTGAATTTAAGAATACTAATTGTTAATAATATTTTAGGCTTGTTTATCACAGTTAGGATATTTATTTACGTATCATTTAGTTCAAATTCATGCAGCACTTCGCCATACTTTAGTGTCAGGTTTACATTTAAGACTTGATTTTTTAGTAGAATTTGAGCTGCAACCGTGTACACCAGTGGCTGCACGAAAACAAGCAGGAATAAGGACTCTTATTCTGCATGTTACGGTGGTGGTAATGGAGCAGAATCCCCTTGCTTTACTGCTCCAATTCTGATGGCTCCAAAAGAAATTAAACAATTTTAGTAATAGGACTTCAGTGCTGGCTACTGACATCATTCTTACTAGCAGAGCACTACAGCTGCTGATGTTAATAGCCACCAAGAGGTCCGCAGGTTTTGAGGCAGCCAAGCCTCATGGATCTTCAATTCTTGGGGCGCTGTCACAGACATGGAGGTTTCCAACCCCTATAAAGCTAGCATCCGTGGGGCAGATTCACGCAGATATTAAGTGACCCACTATATGAATGACTCTGCTCAAGCCCCCCTACCTTTCTTAATCACTTGTTTGTTGGGGAATTGAAGTTTAAAGCCACAGAACAACATTGTGCTACAGGTTACTTGGTTCCATGGGTTGGGGTGTGGGGGATCTGGAGAACCTTTGTTAACAGCAAATTCTCTTCCAGACGTTATTCATCCCATGGCAATGTTTGTGTTGTCCCATCTGCCTGGAATAGGAGGCCCAGCCCTGTTTCGGGATGTGGCGATGAGCATTTGTTCAATGAAAACATTTGAGCTATTCAAAAGCAGTTCATCTATTAAAAAGTTGAAAACATATATACTTAGTCTATAGATTTTCTTTACGAGTCCATAAAATTTAGCTGTAAACACACATAGGCTAAAAATGTTGTTTGTTCCGTTGGAATGATCTGAAACTTGCTTCTCGTTTCATTCTGAGTCACAATCGGAACATAAAACATTGAACTCTATAATGTACAATTCACAGTGGGAATTTCGAGCTATCTTTAAAACTGTTCACAGACAAGCGCAATGGTAAGTGTAACAACTAATGAGTAAACAGTTAATCCTTTGCATTTGTTACAATCAAGACTCTCAAATGTCTAGAAGTCTACAGCTTAAGATGATCTTGGCGGAGGGCACTCCTTTGACATCCATCGCATTGCAATCAATGTAAAATTGTGCATCAACGTTTTGAATACAATGGCTGTTTAATGCATCTTATTTAATGAAATATACAGAATGTGTTTGTTTCCACAGTATCTTCTCTATAGATTCATACGGGATCAATTCCTGAACCAGTCAGCAGGCCTTCTTTGATGCAACGGAAGGTAAGACCGTCGTCCCAAGCCAACTGTAGCCCAGCATCGACTCAGAGAACAACTTCTGGCTGTATTCTTGTAGCCACCACGGTTGCTTGCTGATGACCCAGCTAGCCTCCGCAATGATGATTTTACATTGGATGTTTTGAAGACAGCAGCATGTGCTGTGTAAACACATACAAAGCAATTGCAAAAATCTGGTTAACATTGCACAGTGGGGTACGAGGAGAAGGAAGATGCCAAGACAACCCTTTAAACACAGAGAGAGGCTAAACATAAAAAGTATCCTAAGAACGTGGAAGAGGCTCTCAAAATACACTAAATACTAAGTGGCAAGACATTGAACAGCAGTGTCCTTTGCTTCCAGTTCACCCATTAAGATCTTTCAGGAACCTATTAATGGTGCAAGCTGTATTGCAACAACTGCGCTGTTTGAAGGTGTTTTAGGCACAATAGAAGCTGGCATCCACCTTCACATTACAAGTACCTTCCTCTTAAGGTCAGCCTACTTCCACATTAGAAGTCTTTGTAGGGCTACCCAGAATTGGTCTTGGGTAGCCCGTACCCAAGGAAGATCTTCCGTATGCACCCAATCATGGAATCCAGGAAAAAAGTAAACATATCATAGTGTACCTGAATAAAGGTGTGAAAATATAAACATTTAATATTAAGAAGTGACGAACCCAACGAATTATGTCACCCTCTACCACTCTAAGAGTCTGCAGTAAACAGACGACATGTTTTAAATGCTTCATCTCCATTAACTTGTCATTCAAATTCCGGTGGATATAAGCTATTTCTGCAGTTTAGACAGACTGTGTACAGAAGAGCCAGAACGTACTGGGAAGCCAGTGGCCCCCACTGTAAGAGTTAAGAAAACTGAAGAGGTATCTGTAATAGCAAAAGCAGCTACAGTATAACCTGGGCCCAGTTGTCCCACTGTGTCTTGCATGGACTTCAGTGTAGGTAAAAAAAAAAGCTGCTAACTTGGTCAAGTTGCCAACAGTTATTCCTATGTTCATCAAAGGTTCTCTTCAAGGTGAGGTTCTATAGGTTGTCAAGTCTTCTGAGGTAGACAAATTCAGCACGCTTAAAAATATAAGGCATTTAATAGAAATGTGTAACCTGTGATTTGCTGGTGAGGAATGCTCATATGTTCATAAAGCTGGCCCGAAGGCTTATCTGTGAGTCATGAGGTGACACAAGGGACACTGGAATTATGCAATCCTGTCTTGTTTTCTGCATAATTATGGATCTGCCCCATAAGCCATCATCTGCTGCATACAGTGCAGATTTTAACATAAAAATGTTTGTAGCTCAAACGGTTCATAAGTTACTTAAAAGCTGTGATCCGTCTTGTCGCATGGTGGAAGGCCCTTCACAAAGGTTGACTGGTCACCTTTCAGTTGCTTATTACTGAATCTGGGTGTTGAACTGGTACTAATTATTGAATCCTTGGCCCAGACAGTATTAACATATGTAAAAATGATAAAAATAATGAAGTAATACTATCACACAATGTGCATTATGCTGCATAATTCAGCCTTCCCCTGCCGTATTAATCCAATGGTCCTGGGTGACACTTTTGTACAGACTAAGGACCTTATTCTTAGATGGATGGAAACCGGTTTATATGTCAGAATATCATTGATAAAACAATTGTATGACAAATATTGTGTTCAAAATATCGATTACAAATGGTCATCCCATTCCGTGTAGACTTTCTATTATTAACTCCAATGGGCCGATATTTTTGTAGATGATATTTAGGAAACAACATTTTTATCAGACTTTATTTAGCCAAAGATACCCTGCAACCGTACCCAGTTACAGGATTTCTGGAACAAAATTCCCCCATCTACATGCCACTGCCTCATTTAGGGTGTATGGAAAGGGGTTGTTTCCGATGGTGGAGTTACTACTGGCTTTGCCACCATTTTGGCGGTCCAGGAGGTAACTAGATTGACGTCAGATAGGCTGCCCAATTAAGGGTGTTCCATTCAATGTCATTCTGATCAGCAATCATTCTGTCTGGGGCTGCTACTGAAACCATGGGTGTCCCCGACAGAAAAAAAACAACTTTTCATTGCCCCCCATGCACTGGAAGACAACTCCCAGCATGTGTGAGGGGAAGGTGATTTTCATGTCCTGTGGATGGAGCTTTATTTTGGGAGTCTTTCCTTCAGAGAAACAAAGGTGACGGAGGTTTCGCCCTGCCGCAGTTGCTTCCCAGAATTTCTGCAAAAGTTTTTTCCCCCGAAGAAGCTCCCACAACTCACACACAGAAGCTAACTGAGGGAGTGATGGGGGAATGCCTCTAGATCTAGCAGCCTCGCTCCCTTTGCCACAATGGACGGGCCCGCCCAACCATATATCAGGCCCCAACTCGTCACTGTATTACTTCCTAGCAGTTAAAATCTGTTACACTGCCCTGGCAGGAGACATCTCCTTAAGCAAGTTTGACCACTTCAGCCGTCAGCAATTGTAAACAAAACACGTACTCTTTGCATTTAAGTGTATTATCTGTAAAAATAAAAATGAATGTGGCTCTTGACCACCCTCAGGGACCAACGCATGCTATAGTTTGGATTTCAAAGGAGTGTCTGTGAGCTGCTGGAGGAAGTTGTTCAAAGTGTCCCGGTACTCTTGGGGGTGCCTTCGCAGGTGACCTGCATGCTTGGAATTCTTCCAGCCCTTCCCAACCACCTTTATCCCCCGCTTCCGCCATGCCTCAATGAGCTGAGCAACAAGCACGTGGTCACTCAGGGGGTCATCCTCGCAGTAGAAGAGGAGAGCTGGGCAGGTCGGCGGGTCCTGCCAGAACACATTGATGGCATCATTGTAGTAGTCAACCGTGTATCTCTTCAGAAGGCTGAAGTACAGCAGGATACTGCTCTTGACCACCAGCTGCCAATGCAAGGAGATCATTTTAGCCACACCTAAAATAAATTAAAAAAAAAAAGCTATTAGTGCCAGTCTATCAAATAGGTCTTGACTTCGGAACAGGGGCAGTGTACTGAGCTAGAATACATACAGTTCGAGAGGAGAGAAAGAACAAAAAATAAGAGTGTCCTAATGGGATTTACCTGCTTGTCTGCTAAAGACTGCACCAGAGAGCAGAGCCAAACAGGTTAAGCGGAGGTGATTCAAAGTAAGCACCGCCTTCCACAATAATTACACTAACCCCCCCCCCTCCGCCCCCTTCTAGAATCAGAAAAGTAAAGAGTGAATAAAGAAGCATATTTTCCCAGCATGGCACCAGCAATACATCCAGCCCCCAAACTACAATTTCTCTACAGCATTCTTCCTGGAGAATGTGGTCTGAAAAATGCTGTCCACTCTCTAGTGCCAACACCCCCATTTATGATAAGGTCTTTGCTCTAAAAGTGCCTCTTGTAAAACCTCCGGGTCCACCAGACCTAGGGAGAGAGTAAAATGCCCCAATTACCAGTAATTGCATTACTCAGAGTCTTGCTCCCTCATTTTAACTCCTAATATAAAATATGAACCAATCCTGCCTCTTCAGACCAAACACCATGCAAATTCAAAGATACAAGGTCCTTGCCCTCCCGCCACTTCTTCTGTTTGTTTACAAACACAGACATAAATAACTCAGTTGTCCTGGCTCAAAAGAGGGAAGGTGCAAGGAAAGTATGAATTAAACCAAGGGAGTCAGACTCAGAGTTATGCAATCACCAGGAAGTAACTAGGACATTACACCCCCTTGTCCCTCCCTCACTTCATAAAAATATGAGGGTTAGAAATAGGGTCTCTAGTTGGCAGTGGTTTGCACCCTGTACCAGTAGGGACCGTCAATCTAGTCGGGGCAAGGGAGTCACACAGCTAAGATAACCCCTGCTCAACCCCTTGGTAGCTTAGCATGAGCAGCCAGGCTTATCTCAGAGGCAATGCATAAAGTGTGTGTGAGTGTGTGTGAGAGTGTGTGTACACACACATTTAGAAACATAGCCAACATTTATCTGAATAAAACAAGACCAACATACGCAAGTCAAAATATCACTTTTAAAAGATTAAGCAGGTTTAGTCCATAGAAATCAATGGCTGCGTTTGTTTTAGCACAAAGTACATTAGATACGTCAAAAATCAAAGATGGTGTGAGGCGCGGCGCCGGAAAGCAAAGCGATGCAGCAGTTCATTACTACGTAGGGGAGGTGATGCGCCTGTTCATTAATGCTAGGCAGGGGAGGTGATGCGTCAGTTCCTTACTGGCAGGGGAGGTGATGTGGCAGTTTCCAGACACACTGCCTCAGTTCCCTATTGCGGTGTCAATGAAGAATCAGCACCCAGGTACGATGCGATGCGTCAATTCCTCAGCCACGAAGCAGGCGCTGCATCCGAGTCGGAGCAAATGTCAAGGACGTCGTTGACACAGGGCTCAAAACTCATGCTACGGCAATTCTTTAGACGACTGCGACGGCGAGCTGGGGCCTGTGGTGAAAGCTGTGGTTGATGCATCAAGCAGGAACCATGCTTCGGTGAGGCAGCAGTGATGCATCGATCTTTTGCAGCGATGCAATTAAAACAGATGCTGGGAGTCGATGCGTGAATTTTCTCCTTAAGATTACCAGGTTACACTTCCAAGGGCTCATGAACTGGATTTGGCACCACTTGGCAAGTCAGGACTCTCAGCAGAAGAGCCCAGGCCCTGGCAGATGAAGTCTTTGATGGCCCGGAGACTTCTAAACAGGAGGCATGCTCAGCTCAAGCCCTTGTAAGCAGGATACAGAAAGCAAAGTCCAGTCCTTTCACTCCCAGAATAGAAGCAGCAAGCCAGAGAAACAAAGCAACAGGCAGAGTGGCAGTCCCTCCTACAGCATCCAGCTCTTCTTCCTGGCAGCATGTCCTCAGTCCAAAAGTGCTCTGATTTTGGGGTGTCAGAGGTCCAATACTTGTACCCCTTTCAGCCTTTGAAGTAAGCAAACTTCAAAGGAAAGTCTATGTAATGCAAAAGACTCTGGCTCCAGACATACTACAGGGGGGTGGAGATTACTTTGTGTGAGGACAGACACAGCCCTATTCAGGTGTCAGTGACAACTCCACCCACCACTCTAGCTCAGGAAGGCCCATCAGCCTGGTGATGGGCCATCAGAATGTACAAGGAACACCTCAGCTCCCTTTGTGTGACCGTCAGCACAATAGCCCAACTGTCAGCCAACCCAGACATGTATTCTACAAAAAAGCAGAGGCACAGAATGGTTATGCAAGAAAATGTCCACTTTACAATTCAAAAAACAACTTCACAAAAGATGTATTTTTAAATTGGGAGTTCAGAGACCCCCAAACTCCAAATCTCTATCTCCCAACGGGAAATTACACCTAAAAGGTATTCCAAGGCAATACCCAGGTTACTCTATGGGAGAGATAGGCCTTGCAATAGTGAAAAACGAAATTAGCAGTATTTCACCATTAGGACATGTAAAACACATCAGGTTATGTCCTACCTTTTAAATACACGGCACCCTGCCCATGCGGCTGCCTTGGGCCAGCCTTAGGGGTGAGTTATATGTAGCAAAAGTGAAGGTTTGTGCCTGGCAAGTGGGTGCACTTCCAAACACCTCAGAGGGTGGAATAAATAGTGGACCCTCAGACCAAACTCTTCAGTATACCTCTGGAACAGACTCCGAAGGACTTATGTGCTGCTCTGCAAGGACAACTGCTACTCTGCTGCCTGAGTGAAAAGGACTGGACCTGCATCTTGAACCCAGGACCACCGGAGTGACTTCAATGTCTAGTTGGCAGGCCTCCTGATCAGAACCTCAGGGACAGAAAAGGCTACAACCACCTTGAACCCAGCACCTGGACTCTGTCTGCTATACGTCCTATACCCCATGTGGTGCTACCCCAGTCCTGGACCCCTGGAAGGAGGCCTGAAGGTTCTCTGCCAACCCAGCTGTGATCCTGTGGGCAGAACGGATGCAGCAAATATCTGCATCGGAACCGCTGCAGCGTGACTCATCCGGGCGCCAGACCTCTCATCGTAGCCCACAGCCTCCTCAGAACCGACAGCTGCTGTGCAACGCATCCTTGATGCAGAACTTTGCAGTGCAAGCCCCTCGTAAATGCATCCTTCCTGACGATGCAGGATTCCACGTTGCAGCCTCGCATAGTTACACTCCCATCAACCAGTAACCCATTTTCCAACAGGACACCAGCAGGATCTCTTGTCCACTGGATTCCCCTCCACTGCTCCACATGCATGGAGAGAAAGCTTCCGTCCACGCTACTGCATTCTTTTTAAATAATCAGCTGGGTGACTGGAATGTGTTGTGAACTCTGGAAAAAGGTGCTTGGAAAGTGTAGGGTGCTCACAACCCACAAGGAACATAGCCTGCAACTAAGCCATAGAGGACGCCATTTCCCAGAGTAAAGTTTCCCTGATCTCCTAACGAGGAGGCTTGGTCAGCTGCCTTATAGGCCAATGACATCAATGATCTAATTCACCTGCTTAAAGAGGATGTAGTTGTTTTCCACCTTTCTAGCTGGACCATAGTTAACAAAAACTGAATCCGCTATACTAAAAGAAGCGACCCTTTGCAAATGCATCAGGATAGCCATTATCACATACAGATTATGGAGTCTGGATTCTTCATCTACAGTAGGTGTAAAACTCAGGTAGGAGTAAATCCTGCTCCTTGTGAAAAGCCAAATTAATCTTCAGCATGAAAGATGATACTGACCTAAGGACAACTCTATCTTGAAAAATCCTATAAAAAAAAAAGATGCATGTATGATAAAGCTTCCAATTCACAGTCCCCTAGCAGACATGATAGCTACCAGAAAGAAGGTTTGAGTGTCAAAGTTTTCAAATCCATTGATTCTAAAGGCTCGAATGGGGAATCCTGAAAGGCCTCCAAAACCAGCAAGAGATTACAAGATGGTAAAAACTAGGAGGGACCAGAAAAAGTTTACCCAACCCCTTAAAGAGGTGAGCCACTAATTCATCCTTATCAGAAAGGTTCTTCTACGAACTTTTAAATGCCCTGATCTAATAGCAGCCCAATGGATCTTCAATGTGGCTATTCTAAGTGGACCCGTTCTGAAGAAACTAACATCTGTAGCAGATCCACAGTAATGGAATCCAGAACTTCTTACTACACCATGAACTGAACATACTTCAGTGCATAGCAAGTACCTAAGGTTAGATATTCTCAGACGCTTAAACAGTAACAGCTAGTCTATCTGGCAAACCCCTGTTTCTCAGACCTATCCTCTCAATTTCCAAGCCGTTAACCTAAATTTCCTCAAGGACTCTTGTCTCAAGGTTGGAAATGGGAGAGGAGTTGGATTCATAGGCAATCTCCACTCTTCTGCTTCCCTCAGGGTCATAAGAAGAGGAAACCAGTTGCAGTGGGGCCATTCTGGAGCTATCAAGATTGCTCTCACCTTCTCCCTCTTCACTCAAACGAGAAACGCTCGAATCAGGGGAAAACAGGGAAAGGTATAAAGAAGATCCTGAAGTCACCAGCATGAAAGAGCATCGATCACCCAAAGCTTTTTCTTCCTTCTGCCCTGAACAGAAAATCTGAACCTTCACAAAGAAATCTACATCAGACGCACCCGCAGCATACTATTTTGGAAAACACCCTCGGATGTAGGGAGAAGTCAACTGAAAATGAAATCTTTTTGCTTAAGTTGTCCACCACTGAGTTGGAGACTCCTGGGATATGAATAGCTGAGATTGCCAAAATCTTCTCATGGCCAGAGAAAAATGTGGTCCAACATCTTGATACAGTTGGGAGATTTAGTTCCTTCCTGCTTGTTGACATATGCTTTTGTTGTTATATTGTACGTCCTGACCAAGACTGATTTTCCTTTTGTCTGTGATGAAAAGGACTTCAGGAGCTGTCACACAGCTTACAACTCACTCCAATTGGAAGACCTCTGACTTTGATGAAGGGACCAACATTCTTGGACATGGTGCACTACCAACCATGCAACTGACCCAGATAGACTGGCATCCGTCGAAGTGATTACTGGATTGGGAGGGGAAAGAGGAATTCCCATTAGAAAATTCTATGGGTTTACTCATCAAGTTAAACCTTGTTTTGTCCGATGAGTCATTGGGATTCTCCTCTTCAAGTTCTGTGAACATGGAGACCAATTTGCCAGGATGAACTTCATAAATCTTTTGGAGATGGAACTGGACCATGAAACCACGAAGACTGTAGCTGCTAAGTCTCCACCGATCCATCACATCTTGTTCTCAAACATCAAAAAAACTCCTGAATTATTCTCCCTATTGGCTCCAAAGCCTTGGAAGTTCCACTGCAAGCTTTTAGTTAACAACGGTCCCACAAAGGAACCTAAAAAGTACTAACCAGTATTTAAGTAGTTCCATACATATGGTGCAATGAGATTCACTGCCGGAAGGGTTCGCAGAAAATATGTATGGTTTTCTCTATGTAGGTATGTTTTTAAAGTCACTCAAGTAATTTGAATAGCTATGGTAAACCTTTGTATCTGTAAAAAAAGCAGATACATAAACATATCCGAATCGAGCTTTGAAAGCAACTTTAAATAAAATTGAAGCTTGAAAAAACAAATATGGAGGTGGGAACAGCTGTGTGGTCTAAGGCTCCAAGTAAAGGAGAGTCAGTTCTATCACAGACGCCAAGATAACATGGGGATAAAAAAGAGAAAATGGACCAGAAGTTGAGTGGTAAAAACAGAAAACGGACTGCTCTAGTAGAATATGCCTCTTTATTCCGCTTGCCGTCACCCCGCATGTTGTTACAACACGGTCGTTACAACGACCGCGTTGTAACAACGCATACCATTACCCCTCAAGTCGTAACAACGACTTGCGGAGGGGGGCACTGGATGTTGGAATAGTATAATTTACTATTCCAACTCCAGTCTGTGCGGACAGTAGGGAAGGTGTTGGATTTTAAATCCAACACCTTCTCCCCCCTCCGCAAGTCGTTGTTATGCCTTGCGGGGTAATGGTATGCGTTGTTACAATGCGGTCGTTGTAACGACCACGTTGTAACAACATGCGGGGTGACTGATTCGTAGTAAGGGCTGTTTACCGCTCTGAATATGCCTCTTTATTCCGCTTGCCGTCACCCCGCATGTTGTTACTCTAGTATAAACTGGTGGTGAAACTAATGTTATGGTGGCCATATTGGAATGAGAATATATGTATTGATAGTTGTGTGGTGCAGGTGATTCAAGGTTGAAAAGGAGTTTATGAAAATAAGAGAAAGCTTTATTTGAGCTATAAAGCACCCTAGAAGGACTAGTGATTTAATCAATTATATTGTGATTATGTCTGCCAATAGTTATAAATAGAGAGAATTTTGTGTACAGCTCCATATTTAAAAAAATGTAGTAATTTAGAAATAAATTAAATTAGAAGAATATTGTTACCAGTCCATATTATATATGTGTCTATGGCTATGCTTGGCCCACGTGATCGGGTGAAAAGTAGCATAGAAAGATGTCATTACTTATGGGTATATATGTCTTGTGACTATATACTGGAAGTGAAATGAGTAATGGAGCTGTATAGCGTAAACGTGGAGACCAAAGGAGTAACAACAACAATAAAAAAGCGGCATCATTCATGATCATTCTCTAATAATTAACTTATGTATATGACTGCAATCATTCTAGACAGTTACATTTTCCTCAACAGCTGTATAACAGTTACAAATCATTCAATGACGTAATACATATAAAGATGCTTGTTGTCCGGAAATCATCAATCTGTTAGGAAGAAGTGCAGTTCCCTATCACGATTGAGTCCATTATCTACTGCTCTCAGTTTAGTAATCTAGTTTCCCTTAAGTTTTCATAGTATTAAAATTCTATTGCCACCTCGTGTGAGGTTTCGCCTAGGAAATAGCATCAAACTTGAATTGTTTTGTCCCAATGAGGTTGTGGTGCAATGAATAGTTTTTGGACAGGGCATAGTTAAAATCCCTGTTTCTAATGGACTTGATGTGTTCTTCTATCCTCTCTTAAAGAGGACGGATAGTACTACCAACATAAATAAGATTACATTGGCATACAATCAGATAAACAACATATTTAGTATTTCAGCTGATGAAATGTTGGATGTGAAACACTTTATTGGTATTGTTCTGGAAGGTGGTGTTTTTGTACTGTGCGAAGGGGCATGCATTTCAATAGCCACATTCAGTGCTTAATTTGTTAAAAAATAAATAAAATGCCAGAGCCCTCATCAGGAGGCCTCCGCAGCTTGCACCACACATTGCCCTTGCTATGCTGCCAATGACAGTGCCTACACAACTGCTAACCATCACACTCCTACAAGTGTGACAATTCAGACTATTTCAGGCCACCAAAGCTATAAGAATGGCTTGGGCGGCATATAACAGTAATTTTTAATGTATATTGAATTAATAATTAACTGTTGTTGTGATTATCTCTCAATTCTGGAAACAGTGCCACTTGGTGGCAGACTGTCACAAGCGCTGGCGTTAAGAATTACGTGCCGGTGACGAGCACCGGAACCAACTGGCTCAAATTAAGCACTGACCACATTTGTAAAAACCTTTAGGTAGTTTTGGTAGCCATTAGTGTGTTTGATCGGTGTTTTGTATGTCAAGAAAAATGTGGCATATCATGTCTCGTATTGTTCTGCCTCTTGAGTGTTATTATTTTCTAGCTAAGGGCATGAATAACAGAAACATTTCTTCCCTAATCACAACCTACAGTAACCTCAGCATAAACATTAACACTTATTTACCATGGATGATACTTCCTACCAGGCAGTCCCTAAAGAAACATTAATGTCACACTAATTTTTGTACTTAATGAGCATAAATGTGGATAACATGATTCTGACCAGGATGTAATTTATATAACTATGGAAAACACTTCAAATCATTGAAATTGGAATTCCATTTGATTGCAGCTTTGAAAAAGCCCATAGGACTAAACATGTTAAGACAACTACATATCTCCTACTATAATTTCCATAACGACTGGACAGCTTGCTCTGAACTTCTCCACATGAGCCTTGAAAAAGTCCATAGCACGAAACACATTGGCTGTATGATGCACAGGTTTTTACATACTTACTTGACGGAATATGCCATTTCAACATTAAACCACATTTAAAAAAAAATATCTATAAGGGTCTCTTTACTGGTGGTCTACTTGACTACAGCGATAACTGATCAGAGTGCTCCAATATTAATCATTTCTCACAATCCTGAAGATTGTGCCCTTTTTATCAGGTCGATAAAAATGTAGACTCCGCATAGAAGAACAGCTGAGAATATAGCTCTCAAGGCAAGCACCTATTCTGAGTACGCGGCTCAGTCACTAGTCAGAGACTTTCATAAACTGGAAGTTCGTTCTTATACTTGTGGACTACTTGACCACAGCGCTGACTGATCTGAGCGCTCCAATATACATTGTCTCTCGTTATTATTGGCCAAGCTCTTCTGGCTAGAAGCTATATTTTTACCCTTAACTAGTGTGGTACATGATATCATGGCAGCATCTGTTCATGGATCACTGTCTGTTGTAACTGGGACTAACCCAATACGGTTTTGATGTGCAGCAAATGCTAAACCACTGCTACCTTGAACTTAATTGTAATTTTCAGGATTAATCGAGGTTCTACCTAAGAAAGCGGCAAGAATTGCATCTACCTGTAGCAAGATCAAGCTAATGCCATTCCCCTAGGGATAAATCCTTAATCTTCCAACAGCCCATGTAAAAGGGACTGGGCAGAGATCCCAAATAATCTCTTATGTGGAACAAAATGTTTGCCATCTCATCTTTTCTGATAAATTTCCCTGCCGATATCATTGGGATCCGTGACTCAGAAGGAGAAAGAATCCGGAGGAGAATCAGGAACAGGTGTTTTAGAACCCTTGGTCAACCTGGGCTTAAGCTTGGATTTATCAGCCATTGCTTTAGCCATAGTGGTCTCAATCAATTCCTGAACCTCCGCTTCAAAGCAAGAATGATCCCTGAGGGAGACGGAGGGTCCTCCGATTTGCTTCTCCGAGCCGGAATAGGACATACATCCTTGGAAAAAGACATAGGGCTCCTTTTAGATCTTTTGCCTTCGATCATCACATCAACAATGAATTTGAAACTTAGGGCCCCAGGTTAAATACAAGATGTCAGTTCTGGGAAGACCAAATACATTTTCACCCCAATAGCAACTCACACCATCCCTGAAATAAGGATCTCCCAACAATCCTCCATCAGCACACTTAGGCCTTCTACTTTTATAAATAACAAGGAGTAACATGAGCCTTAAAGGGCCACTTACCCACCTTTATACCGGCCACACAGCGAGAGCCCCGCTCTACCTGCTGAAAACATGCTTTTCCTAGCACATCGCGGCTGCTCTCTCACCTCAGAAACGCACTCAGAGCCACAAAGACCTGACCAGACACTGACACGGCTGCCCTTACACCTTCAAGGATCAATCGACTTGCAGTAAGAATCCCCCATAATGCTAACTGAGAGAATTACCTCCCCACAGCTCCTCACAGGATTCCCGACGAAGCATGTATATATATCTGATTAGCAGCCACGTGGTCCAAAATGAGCAAGAGTAGTGGTGGTGGGGGGGGGGGGGTTGAGGAAAGGGGGGCGATGATTGGATGGATTTTATGTTTGGATTTGGGTGGTGATGGATCTCAAGACAGATTTCCTCCCATTGTACATGATAAGACCTGGTACTTGTGGGAGCACAGGTGCAGTTAAAACTTTTGTGTACCTTAGCTGATCCAGAAGCAAACTAAACAGTGTCTGGGGACGAGTCAAGTAAATTTGTGGCAAATGAACACTTACCTATCGCCATCCTCTCAACACTCCCGATGACCAGGCTGTCATACACTTGTCCCTTTATCCTCTGCATGGTCCCCTTGTACTGTTGGCTGTGCTGCCCCATATGCTGCAGCATCATGGTGAACGTGTAGGCCCCAATAGAGAAAGCATGGACATAAAGTGGACGAGAAGAGAATGCCTTCTCGTTCTTCAGTAGCTCCACAATCTCTGCAGCATAGGCCATTCCATGACGAGGCCACAGGAAGTGCATCACGCTGCTCTCTACCACCAGCACATCAAATCCAGGCTCAAGGTACAGCTGGCAATAGCGGATGATGGCACTCGACTTGGACCCCAGCCAAGGAAGGAGGAGGAGAAGAGGCCGGGTGGTCTCACTAAGGCTGCGAGGTTCTGCTCCCACACTGCTCTTGCTGTAAAAGCTGATGGTGCTGGTAATTTTTTTTACGTCTATGCTTCCGGCAAGAGGCAATGAAGCATCTGTAGTGTACTTCATTTGAAGAAAATGTGACTGAAATAAATGAAGAGAAATATATGAAGTCGCTGAACGCGAGCGGTCTACCAGCATATATACACACAGATGAACGTGTAGGGCCCAGAGTCATGCATACAGTACATACTCACCTGACCAGTACAATGTTCGTAAGAATTCATTTTACTCCTAGACTAAATCTATACTCTTTCAGAGTCAAAGTTTCCAATAAACATTTCAAAGTATTTTATATAGAGATGCAAAAATATGTTGACTATCAAATGGAGAGCTCAGTTCAACATACCTGAAATTATTTAAAACTGTTCCTATATTAAATCATGCATCATTTTGTGACTGGTAGAATTAGTCTATTCTGGAACAAAAATAACTCACAACTGACACTTTCCATCTATAAAACTCAGTTACACCTTCTGGCAGTAAGACAAACAGTACAACATTAATAATCCTAATGTCAAAGTGAACACCATAAGTTGATGGAGTTTTAGCTTGTCCACAATTTATTTTCAGCCTTCTATTGAGGACACAATGATTACTTCACTTAACATTGTGCAAGGACTAAAGTTGACCTTCGTGTGATCCATTCCTGTTGCAGGCACTAGGCCCAGGCACACAAGTGGGGGAACGCTGGGTTGTAGGAAATTTGTGCCAGCCCGATGATCCCATAATATTCCCACATAGAAATGTGATAAATATTTTTGATGTCTCCACAATACGTTTTGGGCTCTTCCCCGTCGATGGCAGTTGCCCACCCACACAAGTGAGGTATCATTTTTAGCGGGAGACCTGGGAAACACTGGGTGGTAGGAAATTTGTGCCGGCCCGGTGATCCCATAACTTTCCCACATGGAAATATGAGGGAAATTAGACTTTTTAGCTATATTTGAGGTTGGCAGAGGATCCTAGGTAAGAAAACGCTGGGAGATCCATACAAGCCACCCATCCCTGGACTCCCCCGGGTGTCTAGTATTCATAAATGTCTGGGTTTGGTAGGTTTCCCTAGATGGCTGCCAAACCCCAGACCAAAAAAACAGGTGCGTCCCTTGCAAAACCAGGTCATTTTGATGTCTTCACAATACGTTTTGGGCCCTTCCTGGTCGCGGGTACTTGACCCACCCACACTAGTGAGGCATTGTTCTTCTCGGGAGACTTGGGGGATCACTGGGTGGTAGGAAATGTGTGGCTGCCTGCAGATTCCAGGACTTTTCCTCACAGAAATGCAAGGAAAATGTGTTTTTTAGGCAACGTTTCAGTTTTGTGGGGGATTCTGGGTAAAAAAACCTGGCGAGAGCCACAAGAGTCACCCTACCCTGGACTCCCCGGGCATCTAGTTTTAAAAAATGTGCTGATTAGGTAGGTTTCCCTAGGTCCCGGCTGAGTTAGGCCCAAATCCAGAACTACCGACATTACAAAAAACACATTGTTTTTCAGTGGAAAAATGTGATGTGTCTATGTTGGGTTTGGCGCCCTTTCGTGTAGCAGGCACAAGTGAGCCAAGTTTTTCTCTGGAGACTTGGGATAATGCTAGCTGGTAGGAAATTTGTGGCTGCCAGCAGATGCCAAGACTTTTCCTCACAGAAATGCAAGGAAAATATGATTTTTAAGGCAAACATTGAGCTTTGCAGGGGATTCTGGGTAAAGAAACCTGGTGAGAGCCATGCAACTCACCCCACCCTGGGCACCCCAGGTATCTAGTTTTCAAAAAAAATTGCTGCTTTGGTAGGTTTCCCTAGGTGTCTGCTAAGCAAGGGCCCAAAATCCACAGCTAGCCACCATGCAAACAAACATGCATTCTCCTAGATGAAATATGATGTTGCCAAGTCACGGTATAGGGTGTTTTGTGTTTCAGGCACAAGGGTTTGCCACACAAGTGGGATACCATTTTTGTCGGGAGACATGTGGGAATACAGAATAGTAGAACATTTGTTATTACCAATTAAATCTCAACCTTTGAGCCCTTATGTAACACAGAAGACATTTTACAAAATGCCCTCTGAAACACACGGCAGTATGAGTACCCATAAATTCAGAGATGTATAAACAACCACTGCTCCTAAACTCAATATCTGGTGTTCATTTCAGAAATAGAGATTTTTCTTCATTCCCTTTTTCCATTCTTTATAATTTATCATATGATTTGCTGTAAAGTCGGTACACAATAAAAACAAGCTTTGCAATGCAATACGTCTCACATTTGTGAGAGTTTAAGCTATTGGCATTGTAAATGACAATGCCTTTTATTTATCGTTTTTGAAAATGAACACATAAATAAAAAGGCATTGTCATTTTAAATGCCAATAGCTCAAACTCTCATTAATGCGAGACCGACTGCATTGCAAAGAACTGGCCGCCATTGTCCCATGCGGCTTGGAAAGTGAAAGCGTGCATGGCGCAATGAATGTTGCAGGAAAGCACGTCGTGCCGGCAGTAGGACAAAACTATTAAAGAAAATAGTGCTTACAGACTAAATAAAGAATCCTGTGTAACAGAAGTAAAAGGGCCAGTCCTCATGGGAGGTTACAAATGAAGACAAGGCGATACTAAGGAAGGACTAACAAGCCTATTAACAAATCAGAAGCCTGCATTTACAAAGGACAATGACAAGCCAATGAAAAATATGGGCGGAGAGTGGGCGGGGCTTCAAGGCCATACTCGAATACAGCATGCCTCGCAGAGCAGTGCATACGCTGCCCAGGCTTGACCTAAAAACATTGTAAGGAGCAGCTCAGTTATTGGCTCTGGGTATCATTGATTCTACGAGAACCTACAAGACCCATATATCCCCACAACTAGAAGGGTCCAGAGGACGTAATGGTATATCGCTTTCGAAAATCTGCCACAATAAGAAGTTATAGAAGAAAACAGACACAAATGGCTGTTTTTTTCAACTCATTCAATATTTGTTTAATTCAACTGTTAATTTCTATGGGAAAACCTTGAAGGATCTACACAAATGACCCTTTGCTGAATTAAGAATTTTGTCTACTCTTCAGAAATGTAAAGCTTTCCGGGATCCACCATGGGTTTCACACCTGTTTCCAACACAAACTGGAAGGAGATTGAAAGCACAAAAATAGGAAAAATGGGCTGTCTCCTAGTAAAATGCCAAAACTGTGTTAAAAAATTGTTTTTTTGATTCAAGCCAGCCTGTTCATGAAAGCCGGGAAGATGGCGATTTTAGCACTGCAAACCCTTTGTTGATACCACTTGGAGGGAAAAAAACAAACGCTTTCTTCTGCAGCACTTTTTTCTCATTGTTCCCAAATAAAAAAACAAAATGTAGCTATATTTTGGCTAATTTCTCAGTCCCCTACAGGGAAATCCACAAACCCTTTAGACTCCCCAGGATGTTGGGGGGAAAAAGGACGCAAATTGGGTGGGATAGCCTATGTGGACAAAAAGTTATGAAGGCGTAAGCGCAAACTACCCCAAATAGCCACAAAAAGGCTTTAGCACTGGGGGGGAAAGGCCTAGCAGCGAAGGGGTTAAAGTACTGTGTTACAAAGCACACAAGCCTGCAGCCCCTAGACAGCATGCATGTAAAGGACAGCCTACAAGACGCACCTATCTGCAGTCTGTGCTGAGGCAGGGTTGGGGGACCCGTGCTCCTACAAGGACGTACAAGCACAAGACACCTAGGCTGTAGCCCCAGTCTTCATGGTAAGCTGCACCTTTCTGTTGTATTTTACAAGTATCTACATAGCGCTGATCTGAAATCTAATGCTTTACTCAACTTGGACCTGCCCCTTCATCTGTGAGCTCTTCCAACCCCGTTCTCTTGAATCAATCCTTTCTAGTGGCAGTTTACACACTATACAGCGCTGAATCCACAGAG
This sequence comes from Calotriton arnoldi, assembly GCA_963921515.1. Lineage (NCBI taxonomy): Eukaryota > Metazoa > Chordata > Amphibia > Caudata > Salamandridae > Calotriton > Calotriton arnoldi. Next base: position 316,868 of record CAWUFW010010082.1, on the reverse strand, counting down.
GAATGATTAGTTTTGAAAAACAAGCAATGGCAAAGCCAATAGGTCTCGCCCATGCAAAATCTATTGACTATGCCAATGTCTTATAGCCATGTTGTGCAGCAACGTGCCTGTGCAGCATGAATAAAAGTCAAGTTTTTTTTTTTTTTTTTTTTTTAAAGGACTAAGACACAGCCAGCTCTGTCTGCATCATAGTGCTTTTTTTTTTTTTAGGTCTCACCCTGAAAGCCAGCGCTTCAGCGCTGGCTCTGGGCGAGACATTTTGTAGTGTGGGCTTGCAGAAATCCGACCACAACTTTTGGCTGGCCTAGAGCATGCGAGAACGCGCACAGTAACGCGCATTGCTCGCATGCTCCAGGCCATCTGCCTTTGATGCCACTTGCTCCTCCCCCTCCCCCACCACAGAGCGCTTCTCGGGGCCGCGCGGCCGTGTCACTTTCATGGCCGCGCGTCACTTGCTCTCCCGCTCCTCCCCCCTCCCCACCACAGAGCGCGTCTCGCACGGCCGCGCGGCCAATGCTTGTTAAAAACTGCTTTCAATTCAACAGAAAAGCTTCTACCAGGGCCGTAATGTAATCGCGTTCAGGGGCCTTACATGTTGTCACGTGCTGTGGCATTATATTAAGCTACTGTTAAACTCTGCGTACTCCTGCATATCAACTTTAGCGTGGCTGTGGTTGTAATAAAAGGCTTATTAGTTTTTCCTCGAAATTCAGCCTTTGTGCCCAAAGCTTAAATTAGGGCGGGGTCTGCCGGAACGCTTAACACTCTCTTCAAACTTTTCTTCTAGAAACATTGTAGGCACGTTTGTTTGGTCTCCATTTCAAAATTAAAAAAAATCGCCAATTCGGATTATAAATATACAAAGCATCCTGCCTTTAGAATTGTGACCCTGCTCTTTTACAATTCCTGTAGTCATACGCAGCACACTTCCCCCACTTGCAATAAAATTTAGTTCACCTAACGCCAAAGTTTACCACAAATGTAATCACGGCCTGGGGCGCTCCAACTAACAAATTAACAAGTTGCTGTGACAAAGCTTCACAGGAAACACACCAGCGACGCCATATGAACAGCAGGCAGCCATAACACGTCTCCCCCAACTTTGCGAGGAGGAACGGGGTTACGACTGCAGTGTGCGCTCCTTCGCAGCCATGCTTTTAGGGCAACTTTTCTGGGCACGCAGGGCCCATCTGTTATTAAAAAATGCTTTAAGTTCAACAGAAAACTTCTACCAGGGCCGTAATGTCATCGCGTTCAGGGGCCTTACATGTTATCACGTGCTGTGGCATTATATTAAGCTACTGTTGAACACTGACTACTCCTGCGTATCAACTTTGCGAGGGGGGACGGTGTTACGACTGCAGTGTGCGCTCCTTTGCCGCCATGCTTTTGTTGGAATTAGCTTTAAACTGGGATGTAATGTTATCGTGTACAGGAGGCTTACATAAAGCCGTTGTCACAATGTTTACACGCACTTAACCGGCCTTGCGTTCCTGGCTTCCGTTTACTCTTACAATGTATATGTAACAGAGCATGCCGTGGTTGTAATTAAATGTAGCGTCTGGGTCCTGGAGTTCGATGTTTACATAGTGCTGCTGCACCTTCTTCTCCTCTGTATGTTTGCATTTATTTTAGCGCAATGGGGGATCACTACGCAAAAGTGTTGGAATTAGGTTTAAACTTGGATGTAATGTTATCGTATTCAGGAGGCTTACATAAAGCCGTTGTCACGATGTTTACACGCATTTAACCGGCCTGGTGTTCCTAGCTTCCGTTTACTATTACAATGTATATGTAACAGAGCACTGAACAACTTTGCGAAAAGGGACGGGGTTACGATTAAAACTGTTGAAATTAGCTTTAAACTAGGATGTAATGTTATTGTCTACAGGAGGCTTACATAAAGCCGTTGTCACAATGTTTACATGCACTTAAACGAGCAATGAACAACTTTGCGAGGAGGGACGGCGTTACAACTGCAGTGTGCGCTCCTTTGTTGCCATGCTTTTAGGGCAACTTTTATGGGCGCGCAAGGCCCATCTGTTGTTAAAAAGTACTTTCAATTCAACAGAAAACTTCTACCAGGGCCGTAATGTAATCGCGTTCAGGGGCCTTACATGTTATCACGTGTTGTGGCATTATATTAAGCTACTGTTGAACACTGCCTACTCCTGTGTATCAACTTTGCGAGGAGGGACAGTGTTACAACTACAGTGTGCGTTCCTTTGACGCCATGCTTTTAGGGCTAATTTGTTGTCCTTTAGTTATCACGCGCTCCTGGTTTCAGTTTACTCTTATAATGTATAACAGAGCACTAAACATCTTTGCGAGAAGGGATACGGGGTTACGACTGCAGTATGCACTCCTTCGTTGCCATGCTTTAGGGCAACTTTGTTGTCCTTTAGTTATCACGCGCTCCTGGCTTCCGTTTACTTTTACAATGTATATGTAACAGAGCACTGAACAACTTTGCGAGGAGGGACGGGGTTACGACTGCAGTGGGCGCTCCTTCGCCGCCATGCTTTTAGGTTAGCTTTGTTGTCTTTTACTTATAATGTTTACGGGGCGGCGCACAGGGCCCATCTGTTTTTTAAAACTGCTTTCAATTCAACAGAAAAACTTCTACCATGGCTGTAATGTAATCGCGTTCAGGGGCCTTACATGTTGTCACGTGCTGTGGCATTATATTAAGCTACTGTTAAACTCAGCGTACTCTTGCGTATCAACTTTAGCGTGGCCGTGGTTGTAATAAAAGGCGTATTAGTTTGTACTCGAAAGTTAGCCTTTGTGCCCCAAGCTTAAATTAGGGCGGGGTCTGCCGGAACGCTCAACACTCTCTTCAAATTAATCTTCTAAAAACATTGTAGGCACGTTTGTTTGGTCTCCTTTTCTATTTTAAAATTTAAAAATCGCCAATTAGGATTATAAATATACAAAGCAACCTGCCTTTAAAATTGCAACCCCGCTCTTTTACAATTCCTGCAGTCATACGCAGCACACTTCTCCCACTTGCAATAAAATTTAGTTCACCTAACGCCAAAGTTTACCACAAATGTAATCACGGCCTGGGGCGCTCCAACTAACATAAATTAACAAGTTGCTGTGACAAAGCTTCACAGGAACTACACCAGCGACACCATATGAACAGCAGGCAGCCACAACACGTCTCCCCCAACTTTGCGAGGAGGAACGGGGTTACGACTGCAGTGTGCGCTCTTTCGCAGCCATGCTTTTAGGGCAACTTTTCTGGGCGCGCGGGGCCCATCTGCTATTAAAAAATGCTTTAAATTCAACAGAAAACTTCTACCAGGGCTGTAATGTCATCGCGTTCAGGGGCCTTACATGTTATCACGTGCTGTGGCATTATATTAAGCTACTGTTGAACACTGCCTACTCCTGCGTATCAACTTTGCGAGGGGGGGCGGTGTTACGACTACAGAGTGCGCTCCTTCGCCGACATGCTTTTAGGGCTAATTTGTTGGCCTCTAGTTATCACGCTCTCCTGGCTTCTGTTTACTGTTATAATGTATATATACCATAGCACTAAATATCTTTGCGAGGAAGGATACGGGGTTACAACTGCAATGTGTGCTCCTTCGCCGCTATGCTTTAGGGCAACTTTGTTGTCCTTTAGTTATCACTCGCTCCTGGCTTCCGTTTACTCTTACAATGTATATGTAACAGAGCACTGAACAACTTTGCGAGGAGGGACGGGGTTACCACTGCAGTGTGCGCTCCTTCACCACCATGCTTTTAGGTCAGCTTTGTTGTCCTTTACTTATGTTTACAGAGCAGCGCGCAGGGCCCATCTGTTCTTAGGTCTCGGACTGCACCTGCGCTTGCGCTGGTCTGGCCGAGAGTTTTAGTAAGCGGGTTTTGGAAGTGCAAACCCACTGGCTTTCGGCTGCGACCAGCTTGCGTTCACGAAGGCGTGCATGTGCGCAGCTGCCATCTGGGTTTCCTATCTCTTCCTCATTTCCTCGTCATGGCTCATTAACTCTCTGGACTCTGATGTTTCAATCGCAGCAGCAGCTCACATTACCAACTGACGGCCCTGGACTACAGTCACATGAAAAACAACAGCGATTAGCATTGAAATGCAAGCTTTTTTTTGTCTAGTTAGAAATATTGCTTCGGTGGGTTGATTTCACCTTATATCGCTATTTGTTTTATATTGGGAGTCACAGCCTAATTACCAGTATTTTTGTATCACTCTTTTTTGTTTTTATATTTATTTGCGTAAAGCACAAAGCTATATTTAAGGTTACTTTTTCCGCGTCACTTCTTCACTCTATTTAAACTCCACACCCCCCACTCTTATTGTGTCTCTCCTTCTCTCTCTCTCTCCCCTCTCTAATTCTCCCTCTACTTAATTAACTCTCCCCTCTCTATCTTTTTTAGCCTTTCATTCTCTCACCCCTTTATCTGTTTCTCTTTCAAACTCCTTCATTCACTCTCTCCCCTTCTTTCTCTCTCTCTATCCCGCTCCACTCTTTATTCTATGTACACCCTTTCTCTCTCACCACCCTCTCTAATTGGGCATTATATCTTCACTCTATCTCTCACTCAGCATCACCACAGCATCACTCAGCGCAACCACAGCATCAACCAGAGCCAGCACAGCATCAATCAGAGCCAGCACAGCATCAATCAGAGCCAGCACAGCATCGCTCGGCGCAACCACAGCATCGCTCGGCGCAACCACAGCATCGCTCGGCGCAACCACAGCATGGCTCGGCGCAACCACAGCATGGCTCGGCGCAACCACAGCATGGCTCGGCGCAACCACAGCATGGCTCGGCGCAACCACAGCATGGCTCGGCGCAACCACAGCATGGCTCGGCGCACAGCATCACTCAGGGCCCCCACAGCATCACTCAGGGCCACCACAGCATCACTCAGGGCCACCACAGCATCACTCAGGGCCACCACAGCATCACTCAGGGCCACCACAGCATCACTCAGGGCCACCACAGCATCACTCAGGGCCACCACAGCATCACTCAGGGCCACAACAGCATCACTCGGGGCCACAACAGCATCACTCAGGGCCACAACAGCATCACTCAGCGCCAAGACAATATCACTCAGCACCACCACAGCATCACTCAGCGCCAAGACAATATCACTCAGCACCACCACAGCATCACTCAGTACCACAGCAGTATCACTCAGCCAGACCAGAGTATCATTCAGCATCACCTCAGCATCGTCTCCGCAACAGTCACCACCACCACCACTACCACCTCAGCATCACTCAGCACCACCTCAGCCTGCTCAAGACAATATCACTCAGCACCACCACAGCATCACTCAGCGCCAAGACAATATCACTCAGCACCACCACAGCATCACTCCGCACCACAGCAGTATCACTCAGCAAGACCAGAGTATCATTCAGCATCACCTCAGCATCGTCTCCGCAACAGTCACCACCACTACCACCTCAGCATCACTCAGCACCACCTCAGCCTGCTCTCGGAATCTGGCATCTGTTAATTCTCCCCTAGCGTCTGGCCGCTGCTAGTGTTATAATACAGGTACTTGTTCCCAACCTTCACCCTCCGATTGTTTATGCCCCCTCAAAAAAAAAGCTTTAACAAACAACCATTGCAATAGGCAGAAACAAGTTGCCAGCATTGCAAGAACAAAAGAAAACTGAGGAAATTTTTTATTGTAAATACTTTTTTTAATATGGTCGCTCAGTTTTACATAATGCCTTCTTGGTCATATATATAAAGTAACAAAAATGCTTCTGACACTTTTTTATTATAACTTTTCAGCATGCTGCATAGCAGCCACACTTCTCTACAGCACAGCTTGAAGACATTGGCAAAGTCAATAGCTCTGGCTAAACACTTATAAGGCCCCAAAGGCGAGACCTATTGGCTATGCCAATGCTTGTTAATAAGTTGACATCAGTCTCCAATACTTGATCATTGCTTAGTGCATAATCCCCAAAAGAAAAACCCATATTGGACGATCAAAGATTTTTTAAGACCTCAAATTCTGTTATGTGTCCACCTGGTGTCAGCAGTACATAGCACAAACAGCAGTTTTGATATAGTGGGCCATTTTTACTCAAGTCCTTTGCACACATAAATGCACCAAGGAGCAGGGCATTGCATCTTTGCTGACAGACAAGTCACAATGTAAAAAAGTACAGTGAAATTCAGTATTTCCGCTGCAGCTTAATATGTCACATAGCATTTCTCTATACCGCAGAGCAAGATCAAAATCTATAAAAATAAATAATAAGATTCTCCTCTCCTTGAAAAATCCTCAAGAGGCCTTCATGTCTTTTCTCTACGACTGAAAACACCAATTTCACAGAGAAAGGAGCTATGTTGAAATCAGTGCCCATTCACTAGCAAGAATTAATGCGCTTTGGAGAGCTCTGGTCCTGAAGAAGGCTATTTGAAAACAAGGTCTAAAGCAGATACACTGTTTCTACAACATGACTGAACTGGATTACAAGACGTCAGCATTATAAATTAAATTGAATGATAAATGCATAATATTCATGAAAGTGAACAGGTAGCCACAGATATGAAAGATGTTTGACGAATGACAATATTTTAAAGTAAAAATGAGGGTCATTGGATGATAAACAAATTAAATGGATTTTAAATATTTTGTATTCTCTAAATAATGTGTAATAAACAGAAAACGTTTTTTTCAGTTAACGTGTTTTTACAGAATTTTAAATTGATCAAACATACCCCTGGTATGCTGATAAACATTGTATCTCAAGCAAGATGGGATGAGGGATTTATAAGAGAACAGTTCTGTTAATGCTCAATGTGCAGAAATGAATAGTTCCAGTTAAGGTCTGAACTGAATGATGGGGTTCTTCTAGGACGCATACTGATTGGTGGATGGGTGGGTAAGTAGGCGCATAATAGAAACAAAAGTTGTTTCACATGTACGTGTTTCAGGTCAATTTCAGCCAGCTTATGTTCAGTTGTGTGTGTCAGGCATTAGCGGTGGCTCCTCCGCTAAGGCGGAGGAGCGTCGCCCCACTGAGTTCAAAGGAAAAATAAAATAACACAACGTTAATAACGTTACATTATTATAATTTTAGTTTTTGTATGGAGCCTGAGCCAGGTTAGGGCTAGGTGGGTCTTGGCTGTCCTCACAGGGAGGAGGAGGAGTGGTTGCTGCACCATAAGTGTACAAGACGGTTTGGCCAGCTGTCTTGGGCCAGCCAAACCATCATGCGCACTTAGCCTGTTCTCCACCCGGCCGTATTGCAAGGCAGGGTGGGGAACATGAACAGGCTCCCACTCCCTGTGTGAGCACCAAATCAGGGCACTCAGACCAATCATGACACTGCTGTCATGCTGGTGACAGCAGTGTCATGATTGGCTAGGGGAGTCTGGAAGCCTGTGTGCTTCCTGGAGACTACAGAAGAGGACGGAGGAGAGGCGGTGACCGGTGGATAAGTGAGCTTTTCTTTATTTTTTTTGTAAGGCACTTTTATACCATAGGAAATTCGCTTGAAATGCAATGGCACCATGTCAGACGACTCCACATTCTACACCAGGCTAGACAGAGGACACTATGATAGAATAGCATATAGGATACCACACAGTCTCCCTCAGAAAGAACAGCAGCACAACAAACACCAAGAACATAAAAGAACACAAGAAACGGGACACCTAATGGCCAAATCAAAAGAACACAACTTATTTGACTTTTAATACACAAAACTGAAGAAATGAACGTAAAATACACACTTATGAACCACACAAGTACAGTACAAAAAACAAGCTCAAAACTAAAACACCACCATGCACAACTTCACATAGGGCAAATGGCAACAAACACAAGCTCACACCCCCTTCACACAAGGAACTCAACTGCCCATCCACGCAGGGCACACACAACAAAAAAATAACCTTAGTACCAATAATCTGCATGGGTATCACACTCAGTTGAGTATGCACTCTCCACGCAAACGGCACACAGGAGTACAACCCAGTGGAGTACGCACGTTCTATGCAAAAAGCACATGGGCCTTCAACCCAATGAAGTATTTACTCTCCACACAGACAGCACATGGGATTAAAATCCAGTAACATATGAACACTCCATGCAAAAGCACACGGCCATCATGGTCAGTGGGGTATGCATCCTCTCCACAGACTGCACACATGACCTCCAGCTCCCCACCTTAGTGGTCAACACCGATGTTCTAATGGAAGTGCTCCAGTCGGGGTAAATATCTACTGGGCCACACTTGCCCTTCAATGAGGCACTGACAGATGCCCGGTTGAGGGCGCGAGCCAAACCTTGCTCTTTGCCTCCAAATCCCACTTTCTCCCCCCCAAGATTGCAAGACGGTACTGCCCTGCCCTAGGCAACCATGCGTTTTTCTCTCAGCACCCCTCCACTGAAAGATTGGTGGTTCAAGCGCTTCACACCAAAACTCCTTGTCTGGCGAGGAGAACACGCAGAGTGCAGCACTTATATTCACGAAATACAATTGAAGTTGCACTCACTCTGCGTTGACATGTACACACTAAACAGCTGTTTTTCCAGTTGGCCACCAAAAAAACAAGTTAAAGAAAAATCCCACGGGCCCACACTTGCACTAAAAATGTACCGGAGGGTACTGCACAGCTGTCATTTTGTGACGACACTGCACCATACTTTTCTTTCAGTTCATCGCTCCCTTCACTGCACAGCAGCACCACATAAGCTCCCTATACCACAGTGCTGCTCACCTTAACCACACTGTATGGACAACCCTTATGATCCTAGAAGGAAATAGGACAGGCCTTCTAAATGCAAAACTGTATCATCTGCTGCAACTTCTCAGCTCTCCTGGATCAGGACTCCTTAGCACAGCCTGGGGACCTCCAGCTCTTGCACCAACAGTGCCTCACAGAAACTGAATTAGAAGCCCTTCCTGTAGCAGCACTCAGTTGTTGATCAAGACTCTGGGATACCTTTCTTAATGAGCACTTCTCCTTAGCACTCTCTATTGCTACACGCCCATCATACAGCTGCTCTTCTCTTCTTTGGGGTTGCTGGATTTTGTGGAACTAGAGGAGTTTTCTTTCTTCAGCTTGGCCATTACATGGATCTTCACTTTAGTTTTAGCTTGTCGCCACTGCTGCACTGTGAAGATGCATGCTGGTAGGAAGACCCGAGAGGCAGGTCGGTAGAGGAACAGGTACTTTATTCAGGAACCAGTTACAAATAAGGGAGTCCCAAAAGGAGTTCGGATGTAACCAGCTCAGTCCCCCAACTGTAGACAGAAAATCCAAATGACCGGGAGAGAACACTCACACTAATGACATCACACATTCGACATGACTAACAACTAGCCACACCAGGCTAGAACAAAAGACAGGATGCCAATGTTTCCCTGTCATCTGAACTTTGACATAAAACAAAAATAGGACGGTATGGCAGGCAAAAGTGGCTTCAACATAGACTGCCTTTCGTTGCATGTCAGCATATTAAACCCACACTTATTGGCTCAGCCATTGCTTGTTTAAGGAAGAGAGGCATCATAGCTGCCACTGGGCATCTCAGGCCATTTGCTGGCCGTCTTTACTATCGCGCAGTCTTATCATTGGCCAGGAGACAGGAAGGGGTTTCGATGACTCCGCATTGTGGTGACAAGGAGAAGAGCCACCCTCATAGTATGGGCAGACCACTCTTAGAGGGACTAAAAACATTCTCGGGGGAATCAAGAGAGAGGTAAAGAAAGAGAGAAAAGGGAGGGAGAGGAAAAAGGAAAGATTCACCATGACACTTCATAGAAGTGAGTGTGCAAGGAGATACTAGAAGAACCATAGTAGTGCTGAGCATGCACCACCTTAAGCTCTTGAGACTCTTTGACATAATAAGACCACAGACTGCAGTAATTGCAACCCTTTGCGATACTCCGCTACAGTTCCAGGCACCCTCACCTATACATATTGGTGGTTTGGAATTGTGAATACATACCGATTACGTATTAGGAAGGGGCTTATTTAGGGATTCCCTTCCTAATACAGAATCGCAGTGCTAAACATGCACATTGTACTACCTATTTCAAGTAGGTGGTAACCCATTCGTAAACGAGAAGGAGTCCCCGAGGGACCCCTTTCCCTTAGTGAATGTTCGTAAAAACACGCAAAAAAAAAAAAAGAAATAGATCACACTGCCCTGACTTCTACCGCTGGTCATTGCACTGCAGTGCTTAATTGGAGCGGTTGTTTCCAGTGCTGGGCACATGCACTTAATTTTCAACACCAGCATCTTTAATAGGCTTCCACATGGTGGCACTGTTTGTCTAAATTAAAGATGAACACAACAACAGTTATTAATTCAGTATACATAAAAAAATTACTAATACCTGCTGTCCAAGTTATTCTTATATATTCGGGTTCCTGGAATAGTCTGAATTATCATACTTGTAGGGTGTGATGGTTAGTAGTTTGTTGGTTCCGTCACTGGTGGCGCTGGCAGGGGCAGTGAGCGGTACAAGCTGCAGTGGCCTCCTGACAAGGGCCCTGGCACTTAGTATTTTACAAATTAAGCTGGTGCACTGAAGTCAAGTTGGCTTTCACCGCAGGGTAATGCAGATATGGTGTGATTGCACTTGGTGCAATCACACCATATATGGTGTATTCTGCCTCTCGTATGTAGCTGCAAAGGGATGTACGCTTTGGTGCAATAATCACTACGAGCAGTTTCCACTCATACCACTGGTCAAAGTCTGAATTTCTCTAAAACGGCGAATCGCCGAGGTCAGAGAGTTTCTTGCAGCAATTACCTATCCAGGGAGCTGTACCAAGGTCACAGAGAGCCCTTTATTTCTTATAACATCGCTTCCATGTGTTGGCGGACACATAGGAAGCACACCTCTCATCTGTTCACGGCTTCCCAGTGCTTTAATCATTAACTTTTATGGTCATGTTTGGGTTGACTGCTGGATTATCACTACAAACCAGAAAACCGAATGTTTGAAATAGATACCTCTATTTTCAGTGCTGTTAAATTTAGTTCCACTTACCCCGTTGATAATTGAGATTAGAATAAAAAGGCTTACCTCCTTTTTAGGTCGAGCCTGGGCAGCGCATGTGTTGCTCTGCGAGGCATGCTATATTGGAGTATGGATTTGAAACCCCACCCACTCTCCGTCCATATTTGTCATTAGCTTGTGTCATTGTCCTTCGTAAATGCTGGCTTCTGATTAGTTTATAGGCTGGTTAGTTCCTCTTTAGTACTGCCTTGTCTACATTTGTAACCTCCCATGAGGACTGGCCCTTTTACTTTGGTTGTTACACAGTACGTCTTATTTAGTCTGTAAGCACCATTTTCTTTAATGCGTTTTTCCTACTGCAGGCACTACATGCTTTCCTGCAACATTCAGCACGCCATGCGCGCTTTTACAAAAAAAGCATTTGTCAACTTGACAAACGCATTTTTTTTTTATTTTTTAGAAAAAGCGCAGCATACTGCACTTTCACTTTAATAGCAGACACGGACCTTTCTTTAGACATGGCTCGTCTAAAGGGGCATGGCCTCTATTAACGTGAAAGCGCAGCATGGGCGCTTGTAAACAACAAGCATTTGCAATGCAATAGGTCTCACATTTTAGAAACTTTGACCTATTGGTATTGTAAATGACAATGCCTTTTATTATTGCAGGTTTTTTAAACACATAAATAAAAGGCATTGTCATTTACAATGCCACTAGCTCAAAATCTCGCAATTGCGAGACCTATTGGATTGCAAATGCTTGTTCCACTTCTCGCATGTGCAAGAGATTTCGCCCAGTGGCTCATTTTCAGGGTTTGGTTCCTGGAGAGCTTACTTCTGGTCCTCATTATACCAAACTCTGTGTCTGGGTTTATGGCTTCAGTGCCATTCAGGGCAATATTCATATTTAAAAAAAATCTTGGCTACATAGACGCAGACAATCCACTCGCACAGCGGTGCACAAGAAAAAATGCTAATGTGTGAGCTGCGTCTCAACAGGGGGCTCAGAGTGTAGTATGTAGGGATGGGCGGGAGGGGTATTTTTTTCAAGACGAAAGGCGGGGCACCAACAAGTCTCGGGTGCACCCCAGATTCAGATTGTTATAATTCCTCTGCAAGTCACAGGCCGCTTCTTCTTCGCGGCTGCTCGGTACTTCTTGGCAAAGTCCCTTTTCTTCACCACTGCCCCCTCAGGACACACACATCACACACAGGCCAAGGCCCCTTCAGGCTACAGCGGTATACCGGGTGACTGCCCTCTTGTTGACCTATTGCAGCACTGGGATGACGGCCCTCAAACTCCATCATTGCCCGACAGGGGTCGAGAGCAACATAAACAGGGGGATGGCCCTGCTATGGTCACAGCGTGGCCCCAAGGGCGATTACTTTAATTCTTCAGCATGGCCCCACCTGGCATATGGGGGTTGCGCAGTACACATGCAGCCTCATCGGTGCAATGGTGCACACGGACAGACAGCCCGATAGGTGCAAGCAGGCCAGAATCTCACACTCTGCTCCCGGTATTCCACTAGGCAGGATTCCCACTAGACCATGCTCCTTTCAGGGCAAGCTGAAATGGTCTTGGGTCAGGCAAAAGCAGGTACTCCAGGCGAGTGTTCTTGATTCTTCTGGGTGATGCCCCCCTCACCCAACATGAAAGGCTGGCAGACCCCTAGTCTCCAGTCCTGGTCACAGCAAGCAGAGCTTGTGCTGAGTTTCTCCACTCTGATGTACAGTTTAAGTTTGACAATTTGGGAGTCTCAAGCTCAAAAGGTTACAAAAGCCTCAGCCCTAGTCTTTATGATTACCTTATCGGCCCCATCTCCTTCCTGAGACTTGTCCAGGCCCCTTTGACCAGTTACCTCTTTCTGAATCAAAGAGCCCTTTTTCAAAGTACTGAAGGGCCTAGTTTTAACTTCCTCCAGTGTGTCCTATCCAGCTCACAGGAATGCAGCAATCCACAAATCTGTCTGGGGGTAGAAGGGCTCCTGAATCGCTGCATGCTCCTCCAGCAAACCCTGGGGTTCCCAGTATTAGGCTCACAGGCACTCATTCATCTTTACCACTGCACGTGAGAAAGCGTTTAGCCCTACCCATTCTGTGCCACTTCCAGGACACATGTACACACCAGCCCGATGCACTTTTACATGCATGTGCTGACTGTGTACTGTAGCACACACCGTCTCGCAGAACTACGGGCCTGCATACGTCTCAATCGCCGTGCATACAGTGCCGGCGAGTCGGCAGCGTTGAATTGGATTCTTTGATTTTGATACCCCAGTATATATTTGTTTCAGAAATTTCTGTTGGATGCTCTGTCAATTGTATTGTCTGCCCTGATGATAACCATACCAGCTTAGCTTGGTCGAAACACCACCGACGCCTCTCTTTGGCACATATTGAAAACGAAGCATTTATTGCTACTTCTGCTTTTGTGTTTTGTTCAATCAGCCTTTATGTGAATCTATTTGCCTCAGCCATTGTTTTTCTGTTTACACTGTCAATTGTTTCTTATGTTTGTTGTGTAACTGTGCGAGCACCATTGTTTTATGTTTGTATTGTCTTTTTATATTACTGTCTCAGTAAATTTGCATGTATTAATTGTGGAGGGGGGATCATTTTAAAATTTTGCATAATTTTCTTTGTGATACAGCTTTTATGATTTGTTAGCATAATTTCTTTTATTTTTGTATTGTTTTCAACATTAGATAGATTTATGTTTTGTGTAATGTTGTACTTGAACCCTTGTTAGGGTTATAGTCTCCTCTCCCATGAATCATGACTCACAGAAAGGGATAGGCCTGCTCAGAGTGTGGAGGAGAGGTGTGATTCAGGGAACAGGACTAACTCTGTGTCTCTACTTGGGAACAGAGATATTTTTTCAGGGAACTTAAAGTCCTGGTGCACCAGCTCCTTAAAAAGTGAGTTCCTAAGGAAATCCCAGGCCAGCACCGACCCCGGCTATAGGGAGCCAGAAAAAGAGCAGCATAAGACATCTGCAATTCTCAGAAGCAACATCTATGAGTAAATGAGAAACAGAGAGACACAAGGAACTGTAACACAGCCACAGGGAAGTCCTCCCTGAGTGGAAGCAAAGAGGAGTAGCAAACATAAGACTAACAAGATCAGAAGATAAACCTCTTCAGAGCCAAACGTATCTAAAGAGAACACCTATCCCACTGTCAGGCACAAGGTCACCACTAACCTGAATCGGGTCCACTTCCACAGGAACAAAGAGAAGTTCCCCACACTCCCCAAAAACAACGCCTCAATGAGTCAGGAATAATACTCAGTCAGGATTGCTGTTTCAGGGGAGATAAGGGGAAGAGTAATAACCACAGACCACTCCACTCTTCCCCCCGTAGTTAAAGCAGGTCACACCAGGAGATGGGGCTGGAACCAAGGCAAACTGAAAGGGAACCAAGATTCTATCACTCAAATGAACAGGCTAAGATTAGAACAGATATAGTACATGTCCTGCATACAGAAATCTTCCACTCACCAGTTGTATAGCTCCTGGGACCTTGAAGGATAATCATATAGTTAAATTCACTCTAGTTGAAGAGCCGATAAATAAGTTTATCAGCGCGTAGTTACTTTCAGGATAAATTCCAAGGGTGAAAGTATTCTGGCTGGATCCTCTTTCCTGTGGTTATCAGTTCCAATAATTGTTCCGATGAGTATAGCAGGAGTAAGTTTTCGTAGTTCGATCTAGCACGCCACAATAAAAAAAATAAAAAAAAGACAGCAGCCTTGAGGACGCTTAGAAAAACAGGGGATGTAGAAAGGAGTCATATGCCACGGACTGGTAAAAAGAAATAAGTCCCCAGCCAAAGTATTCTCCAGTTCAAACAGTTACCAGATTGCTACGGTGACTCGTAAGGCAGGTCTCAGTAAAGAATTCAGAATCCTTAATCAAAGGATACTCTTTGTTGGGGCCCCGCTGAAGAGACGACTGGCTGCATTCAAGACGAGAGGCAGGAAAAACAAGGAGCAGACTAGGATTCGGCCGAAATAAACACACGCGGCTTAAGGAAACAAGTTAAAACCCATCCCTCCCAATTTGTCTTTCTCCGACCGAAACTAGTTTTCCAGTAACCTCCGCGGAGAGACATTGGGCGCGGCTAGTCAGGTGATGCATCCGCTCACAGGTGAGCCAAGGGCGGACGAACAGCCATGCAGCTCATAAATATTCATGACGCCGAAAGGGGTGGAGTCTGCTACGCCCTCGCTGGTTTATTGGCCAGCTAGGCGGGAGACACTACCGCTTGAGTACAGTGAAGCGCGCGGCCGAAAAAATTGAATTTTGAAAGATTACGTCAAGCATGGCGGCCATGTTGGGTCAGGTCGAAAGTAAAGATGTTGCTCCTGTTCAATGTGCCATCTCTTGAAATGAGCTCAGCTTCGTGTGCGCTTTAGGACACATAATGGAATCTCATTCACATTTGGCAGCGGTCGCCTTTTTGACTGAGATACCCGAGTATTTTGCCATCAACAGATTTGGGCGTAGGAAGTGGAATTCTAATTTCGGTTTCATATCCTTGATATGTATCCAGATCTCATTTAGTGGTACTGCATTGCAATATTAACTATTAGAGTTGCATCCTACAATTACGCTTGGCAATTCCGCTCAGGTTTAACTTTTAGGCCAACAGTACAATGTATTCTTGAACTCGTAACTTTGGTTTAGGAAGCAAGTTTGCGCTAAAAATCCCAGCATTGCATAGGGACGTTGCTGAACACAAAGCCACATCTAAATGGGTAACAGGTCACTTGGTGACTTTTGCATTCAGAGTCTATGGATGGTTTACGCCCAGAAACGACCTTGGTTAGATCACAGTTATAGTTTCAAAACAGAAAAAACAAACAGTCTGAACCCCTTTTTGCAGAGGTCTCAGACTAAGCACCCAAAGGGGACACTAGTCCGGGTCGACATCCAGCAGTTTTAAGAAGCAAATACACCCTTCTGTGTGGTCGCCCACTCTACTCGTCATGACTGTTTACTTAAAATTTGACCTCGCTCCCCGATTTATGCTATCGTATCGTACCGCCTCTTGTAGTTTCCATCAACCACGATGACGTTTGGTGTGTCACACGCTGAGCTCACTCCGCACCGCAATCTCTAGCACTGACTCCGCCCTTACACTGTTGAATGGCTTCTGGTCCCTCCCTCTTATGAATATTGAGCGAGTTGCCGCTGGTGGATGAGGAATCCGGGGAAGGAGCCGTGGCCCAGGAGAGACCAAGAAAACGGAGACAGGGTGCCCCTGGGAACGAGGAGCTGTGGGCGCGGTAAGCCAAGGGGTACCTGGAAGTGCTGTTTGACAGGATACAGGAAGAGCGACAGAAAGTGTTCAGGTTAAGGGTGAATACTTTTAAAGGGGCGAACAGACCTTCACATGAGAAAGGGAGGGGAGAAACCATTCACAGAAGAGGGGTAGAAGATCATACACAAGAGAGGCTGAAGCTTTACTGTTCACACCACAGAATTGTGAGATGATGCCCAGACGTAAGTAGGACGGTCATCCATTCCAGAGTGTGGTGGAGTAAAGATCATTCACAATAGAGTAGTAACATACCATTTGTAGGAGAGTCACGGTGTGCAGGTCAGGCAAACGGGACCGGAAGTTACCCTGCACAGGTGTGGTATGTACAGTGGGTGAAAGGAAAGTTTAAAGACGAAAAGCCACCATTTGCTTAGTGCAGTTCATATAAATGCCATCATGCCATTGATAAAGGGTGGGGAGAAACATCACAGGTGGATGGACACCCGTTCTTAAGTCCGGGCTGATAGCGCACCTTTTATTGTACTTTATGTGATCAACAGAAAAATAGTTTTTATAAGTTCCTACTTACATAAATGCTTAGCCTCTGCCCCCATGTCTCTCGAGTTCAGCATTTGACTGGACATCGTTCGTTTCTTTCCATTTAAAACCAGTGGTGCGCGCGCACCACAGAGGAGCGGGGGGGGGGGGGGGGGGAGCGGCAGCGAGGTGAACGCGCGCTGCTGCGCGTTCTGGCCACCGTCGGGAATGGGAGGAGCAAGGCGGGACATGGGCCCGCCTTTGCCCAATCGCGTGCCGTTTTTCTAAAAACGCACGCTACAGCCAATGAGGGCTTCTGAAAACAAAACCACACGCACGAGCGTGTAGGTCGTTTTCAGAAGCCCTTTCTAGAGGTCTCGCGCTGCGCGAGCAGTGCTACGCACTGCAACGCTAGGCGCGAGACCTAAAAAGAAGCGCGCGTTAATGGCTTTTCTGCAGATAAGCTGTAGTAGCAAGCGACTGGAAACAATGTTGCACGGTCCTCGCGTCAATAACATGAAACAAACGAACAACTCGAGGTATCAAAGAAAGGGGGCGTGGATACCGGTCAGGAACAGTAAGCCAAGCAAGGGCTTGTTCCGATGACGCCGGGTTTAAACATTTAAGGGATTGAGGATAAATGCGGTACTAGTAACTAGGAGCACAGTAAGGGAATTTCTCAAAAGAGAGACTTTCTTATATACAAGACATGCACCAGAGAGTCTACCTACTGTTCTAAGTTATGGAACATGTGGCCTGATTCCTGACACCCACGCACAAGAATATGGAATTATCTACCGTTTCACCAAGACTTTAACTCCAAAAGACAAATAAAATTGGAACTCAAAATGCCACACTACAAATACTCTCACATGCGCCCATCTGCAACATGCAACAATTCACACAATCTTACTCAGGTATGTCTGGACTCATACATCTGGGGCTATCACTATTCTAACTGACCCTGTATCAGGTGACAGAGGACTGCATGGTGCGCCCCCACTGTGAAACACTACTCAAAGACAACTTGGGACATGCATTATATTTCCTTTACCTAACCTTACAGATCGCAAGATGTATCCATACTAATACTCTCCCCAACAAAGGAAGCCCCACTGCGGGGACAAACATCTAAATCCCATTCTGGCATGCCTCTCAGCCTGGGGAATTTCAAAGGCCTGGCAATCAATCTCTATAGGGTCCCCTCCTACGTGACCCCACCACCATCTGTCAGCCAGAAAAATCACTAAGAAGCTACATAATTGAAGATCCTGTGCTATACAAACATCTAAAATGACAGGTTCTTCAGGATTATGACCCATTTCAGGAGACACGCATTAAGAAAATAATGCTCTGGATTTTTCGGCACCACCTTTTTCTACTGACAAAACAAATCACGAGACTCAGGAAAAAAAACACAAGGGAGCTGCTGGTACGTTTAGATTTCTCTGTTTTGGTTTTAACCTCCTAATCAGCAGTGAGTGATATAAAACACCAGGCTTAGACAGGATCTCCACTGGCTGACCGAGTAATCTTGCTCATTCAGTTCTGGGTTGAAGAATGTTCGACCCAGCAACCTCTTCAGCCACCCCCCTCCCCCAGTCCAAACCTATCATATTACACACGCACAAGGTACAATTTTAGAAGGTCAGGTTGGTTGGGGGAAAACAGAATAAACCACCAAGCACTGAAAACAATCTCTTGTACAGTTGTAATAATTAGCAAAGCTTTACTGCAGTGGTGTCCAATGTCAGGCACAGAAAGGGCCGGATCCAGGAGCAGGTTCAGTATTTAACACTAATCCTAAGCACACAACAAATCTTTCTTGGTCTTTGTCTTTAATTTCCAATGCTTTGAATGCCCAGCCAACACATGTTTCGTCGTTAGGGTAGTTCCCCACGACTTCTTCAGGGCTGCGTAAATATATAATCTTCCTTATCTCCTACTGCACCTCAATGCCGGCTCTACTTCCGTCCTGGCTGTACCATTCAAGGGTCTTCTGTCATACTAAGTCCCGTAATAGATTAAGATTCCTCAGTTCATGAGGTTGGTGTTCATCTAGACACCCGTTTTCTTTTTTCTCTTTCCATTCCCCCGAATATTTGGACCTTCTGAATTGTCGTCCCAAACGGGTCAACTTCCGGGTGAATTCGCGCGGGAGCATGTCCGGGGATTGCCGGGCGAAACAGCGTACTCGCTTACAGATCTCGTTTGGGACGACAATTCATTTCTCTCCATAGGAACCTATTGACTGTTTTTCTCTGAAAAACGTTTCAAGTGTGGAGTTGATTTGTATGGAAACCTGAAAAATTACAATTGTGCAAAACTGATTTTACTTACCTTTTCTCTAGGAAATGTCCCAGTGTGATATCTAGGCATATCACACGGAGTAGAAAAAGTAACTTAAAAGTAATCTAAAAAGTAACAAAAAAGTCATCTGTACAGTAATTTTAATACCTTGACTTACCTGTATTTCAAACAACTGCATTTGAACTTGCATTCACTTGTAAACACTACATAATATCTTGCAAAGCATTTATTTCACTTTCCTGTGCCAGGCTGGGCTTGGTTCTAGAAATAAAATAACTAAATAATATTTTTATACCAACAAAATTGGTCTGAATTCAGTCTTTGAGTGTGCGACATCATTTGCTAATTGAGTGTGTACAACAAATGCTTAACACTACCCTCTGATACAGCCTTACTGCTTGCCCACACTACCACAAATAGAGAGTAAGGTGCTATCTATTTTACCTCTGCCTACCATTGGGGTTCCACTGGACTCTGTGCACACTATACCTAATTTTGGTATAGTATATACAGATTCGGCTTCCTACATCATCCGAGGCGTTTTCTTGGAGTACGGACTTTGTGATGTGAGAGTGAGTGAGTGCACATCCAAGTTAATCATCTGATGTATTTAGTGTATATATCTTTGATTTCTTGCAGGACGTCCAGTATAACTTGCTAGTGTTCTATTCCTGCTTGTGTTTATTATTATCCATGCATTTAACTGTTGCATTTGCCAAGTGTGTTATTATTGCATATATATATATATATATATATATATATATATATATACACACACACACACACACACACACACACACACACACACACACACACATATATATATATATATACACATACATACACACACACATTTGAATGTTGTTCATTTGACATCTGGGATAGCCTTTCTGTTAGAGACCATTGCATAAATAAAACCCCAAGCCTTATTCTGAAAAGAGTCTCTTTGGTGTGCTTCATTTTATAAAGTGAAATCCCTTTCCAGGGGATTTTGTGTAATGTTTATTGCTTCGTCGTGTTTGAGCCACCGTGTGGTATTCTGCATTACCTGGAAGTGCGAAGCAAGACATCCCCTGCACTTTTTTCGTTGTGGCATGTTGTCCTTGTTCTTCAGAGTTGCAGCCTTGCACAGATGGGTTGCGAGGGGACCTCCTAGCTATGTATCACTTATTGGAAAGCTTGTGCCATGCTTGCAATGTTTCTGGTTACATGCCGCCCTAGTTTCCATGCCCCAGAAGTGGACCCACAGCCCACCCCAGCTCGGCACGGAAGGCACGATGAGCACTGTTTTGACGTAGGTGGGTACAGTGGGATAGATCTCACAAACTAGCTCTTCATCTAGCAGAAAGCACAGGAAGACGGCACAGCATATGCACCCTGGTGCTCCTACATGGCAATCATTCTCCAGCTTATATATGAATGTGTGAACAGGAGGAACAGCAGATGCCAGTTGTGCCCTACGAGTTTGACAAACCCAAGCAGAGCCCCTTATAACATGCCTATCCGCAAGGATGAGCAGTTTCACTCTCTCTCACGGACAGATTGCATACCCTTCTGCTCAGGTTTTACTACTCAATGGCAATTCTTCATCAGTGGGTGTAGCAGCAGCATGCAGTATTTTTTAGCTTAGACCGCAGCACCCAGAAATAAACCAACACCTGGCTGAGAAACAGCACCAAGATACTACGAAAGGAAAGAGCACACATAGCACAGCCAAAATGTCAAGGAAAGAGCACACATAGCACAGCCAAAATGTCAGGGACTCCTTTTTTTATTGAAGAAGAGAGCTCCATGGCAGTGAGCAAAGTCCAACGAAGAGACGGCCATCAAGCATTTGAAGGAATGGACATTTTGCTGCCCTTCTTCTCAGGAACCTTTGTCAAGCGTAGAAATGCCCCTGCCAATGCCAGCTGCATCTCCTGATGAGTGAGAAGGTTTCAACACAATTACTATCCAGAATAAGAAACATGCTCAAACTTCGGGCTGTTGCATTCCAGTTTGAACTGTGTTAGTACAGCCCTGCTAACTGCCAAGCATTACAGGTTAGACCAACGCATTTTTATTGAATCCTCTCATTACCACAGGGTCTTACATTTGTCGCGCATAGTCAGGTAATAGCTGATAGCGCGTTCATTCACTATTGCAGTCTATCCTGGAGCAGAAGAGGACTTTTTTCCTGCTTCGCCCCTGGGCTGAATGCAACAATCCTGTGTGTTGATAATCAGCAATCACTGTACAGTGTCACGCAGCCTTTAGGATGATTTCTCACACCCACTCGCCAGAGAGTAGCACGTGACCTCCAATGGAGAGTGCCCCTCCTTCACGAGTTCAGGGGGGGATGGGCGGAGCTCAAACCTTACTAGAAAGAAGCTCTGCGGCATCCCAGTTCATAAAGAAGTTCAGGCATGTAGTGCGGTCTCTTGTGCTCAGATTAGGCCTGGGTGGTGAACGCTGCTCCATTCGCTGAGTATACGGAGTTTTCAGCACTCCGCAGAGTATTTTCCTCACTCGTTGGCAAGTGCGAGCAAAGAAAATCCAACGCTAGACCACCTCCCAGTGGAACTTCTCAATGCGGGGTTGCAGATGGTCACGACTGCTCGCGTTGAGAAAGCATCTGTTCGGGTTGAGGAAGCTGCCGCTCGAGTAGAACATCTACTCGAGCGGCAGAAAGAAGCAGCGCCCTCTTGCGCTGCACATGGTGCCGTTTGCACTGATTTTCTAGCGCGGGACAAACATCCAGTGCTAAAAACAAGTGCGAACGGCGCGACCTAACACACTCCGCCGCTTGCGGAACTCCGTGCAGATACGGTGGTCTACGACTGTCTAGTGCGGCAGGTAGACCGACAAGACTGAGCACTGCACACTTCATGTCCGCACAGGTGGGTAGCAGCAACAACAGTTGGTACAAGGGTGTGAAAGCCATGAGCTGTAAAATAGGGCTATGGTATACTGCTATTATAGGACTCTGTTTGCACATACAGCGAGTGTTGGAGTACAGGGCTGGGTCAGGCCAACCTCTGCCGAGCCACATGGTTTTAGGGGGCGGTGCAGAACTGGGAGAAACCCAAGTACAAAGAGGCTGGGTGCCAGGACTTTGTTACATGGCATACAGAAACCCATTTGTCACCTGTGCACAGAGCATGACTTGCACAATTTGACTTCATGAACAGGAAGTCAGACAGGCTCAAGCAACATTTAAGGTGCAGAGATAGGATCCCTCACCTAGATACACGTTCTGATTTCAAACATGTAAATAATTCGGCCCCAGACAACTCAGGAATTTACATCCTTAGGGTCATCGCCTACATTGGGTTATTATCAGCACTATTACTGCTTAAATTTGTTTCATTATTACTACTAATAATAATGTTGCCATCTCCCGTTTTCTGCCTTGGTTCAATTTGGGGCCTTATTACAGAAAGTGCCCCGGGGCCCCAATGGGCAAGTGCACCCCGGGGCACTTTGGTGTCACAGAAGGAGCCACAGACGCTTTTCTGGCCCCTTCTGTAATACTGATAGCACTGGCGCATATGTAGCGCCAGCGCTATCTCAAGAGGGAGTTCTCCCATTTATGTGGGGGCGTGGCCCCATGCAAATAAAGGAATCACTTTGCCTGTGCACCCGTGCTGTATTATGGACGCGGGCGCAGAGGCAAAACATGCCAGTGTGCCTCATAATGGCAGCCCTCTGGAGGGGAAAATGGGAGTTCCATGGACCCCAGACATCCCCTTAAAGTTGGGTGGAGTCACTCACACGAACCCACCTGTAAAGGGATCGCTAATCCCTCTTGAAAGCGCAGGCAGCTGCGGCCTGCACAGTGAAACACAGAGCGGCTTTGAAGTACCCACTCCGTATTTTATTTGAATGCGCGGCTGCCATGAGGGCAGCACATTCACCATAATAGGGCACACTTTCCCTGTTAGTGCCTGGCGCACCTGTTTTAAGGTGCACTGTGGCACAAACAGGGAGAGTGCGCCTTTACCATAATACGGGCCCTGGTCACCACCACAGTATTGGAGGTGGAGGGGTGCAGTGGCTAGGGTGATGGAGGTACCTGGGCATGCAAATATGATTTTGGAATTTACTTTATTCAGCAAATAGCTATTTTCAAGTCTTGCTACAGGCAGCTTTATTTTTCTTATATTGTTGTTGCTGCCTAATTCTTGCTACCAAGAACAGTCTGAGTGACAGCTTAATACATGCTGAGATTACACACAACTCAAGGAGGGGCTGTTCCACCCAACAGTCTCAAGGATTGAATGAGCTAAAAGGAAATCACAAGGAAAACTGCACTCCAAGACAGTCTAGAAAACAGCACAATACAAAAAGATCACACCTCAAAATAATACTGCTCCCCAGGACAGGCTGAGAGACCTTTTGACGCAGTCTGTGATTATTTACAACTCAACGAGGGATGGCTTTCCAGATTGGGGTCAGAGACTGCACAAGTTAGAGTTACATCACAGGCCCAAGATGCTCCTCTGCAGTCCAGCTTAAGAAAGAGCACTATATAGCAAGAGATCCCATCTGAAGGAGAGACTGCCGCCCAAGAGGCTCAGAGACTGCACAATATAGAGGGACACCATTTCACAACACATGGAGAGACCGCTTCCCACGACAGACTCAAGAGACCGCACAATACAAACCGAGATAACAAAAGGAGAGACTGCTAGCGCTAACAGGCTTGGGACCCTATGAAACAGACCACATTCAAGAACAGACTTCTCCTTAAACATACCATGGATTGCACAATACAGAGATCACAACATAGACACTTCTTCCTGGGGCAGTCAAATAGACATGCACAATGGAGAATGCAATCAAAGAAAGGCTGCTTCCCAGGACTCCCTAAAGGCTGTACAATACAGGTCAAAATAAGACTTCAACTCCTCTTGGCTTTCTGTATTCTAGGCTGTTTAAAGGGGCCATTAAGTGCAGTCTTTCTTAGCCCCTCACAAATAACAACCGGGTTTTGGGGGGACAACAGACCAAAGGGAGGTCTGTCCCCCGGGGGAATTGAGGGGGATGGAGGCGCAGTCCAGAGGACTGTGCTTCTTGGGCAACATCTGGTAGAGGATGTAGCCCAAGGGGTATATAGTATGTTGACAAGGCTCTCCCAATGGGGTGCTCTATTCCCTGTGCTCATTTGAGCATTTCAGCACTTTCCTGCAGTGGCTTTTCAAGCAGGGTACGGGACATGTCAAGGTGATATACTATCTTGATGATTTTTTCATTGTCATGGACTCGAGTTCCGTGGACTGCCAGTGGTTGCTGGTAAGTTTTCAGGAGCTCGTGGAGGACGTAGAGGTTCCACTGGCACCAGAAAAAATGGTGGAACCGGTGACAAGCCTTTCCTTTTTGGGTATTGAGCTGGATTCGGAGGCGATGGTGGCTTGCATTGCATTGGAGAAAAAGGTGGGGATACAAGTTCTGTTGGACACGATGCTGGCAAAAACTAAAGTCAAGGTACGAGAGGTACAGGTGCTCCTGGGACACCTGAATTTTGCATGCAGGGTAGTACGGGCTGGCAGGACCTTATGCAGAAGATTGGGTTTAGCACATTCGGGGTTGTCCCTTCCGCACCATCATGTCAGGTTATCTGCGGGAGTGAAGGAGGATTTATGGATGTGGGGCTTCTTTCTGGACTCTTTTAATGGCATCCCAATTAAGGCACAGCAGGATTTTGACAGATGTTCAGCTCTACTCTGATGCCTCAGATGGCATAGACTTTGGTTTGTATTGGAACGGACGCTGGTCTGCGGCGGAATGGCTGGTCTGCTGGAAACAAGGGGATGGTATAGCATTTCTAGAGTTTTTTCCTTTGGTGGTAGCCGTCACTTTGAGTGGCAGGTTGTTACAGCACGGGAATGTACTTCTAAGAAAAGATAATATGGCTGTGGAACAAGTAGTTAGCAGACAGTCTGCAGGGGACACTGAGGTTCTCAAGTTGCTGAGGGTGTTTGTGCTTGATTGTTTGCAGCATGATTTTTTGTTTAAAGCCAGGCATGTACCAGGTGTGGACAATGACATTGCGGATGCTTAGTCTCGTTTGTATGGATTGGCCACGGAGGTGGACAGGGACAAGACTCGCATGCCATCGGAGTTATGGACAGTGGGAGACAGAGGATGTTTCAGCTGGTAGTAGGGTCCCTGGATGTGTCCACCCACTAAGGCATATGGCCTGGCACGGGGCGGGCATGTTTCTGGGCTCAGGAGCTTGTCGCCATTCAGGGGAATGGGAGAGAGTAGAAGATGTGGTGTGGTGCAGTTTATATTAAGGTTGACAGTAAGAGGTTTTATCTAGAGTCACGATTGCAGGAAAACTGGCGGCCATTGTCTTCATGGGGAAACTGTTGTGGAGGTATGCACCTTTGGCAGGGGAACTGGGTAAGAGGATGTTAGAAGGTTGGGCTAGGGAACAAGGTAGGGTGGGATAGAGGAGGAGGCCCCTTTCTTGGCAGGTTTTTTGTAGAGTGATTGCTAGTTTGCCAGAAGAGTTTGTTCTTCTCATGGTGAACTGTTCTTTTTTCAACAATGATGACGTGGATGTTTTTGGGGGGGGTTTCGGGTTTCAGAGCTGCTGGGGGGTAGGGGTGACAAGGGCCTACTTTGGGAGGACGTTAGCTTTAGGACAGACGATTTGAAGATTCGCCTGCATAGATCCAAAACTGACCAGCGGTCAAAAAGGTACAACGGTAATATTGCAGGTATAAGAAGAGACTGTATGTCCAGTGGCATGGGGCCGAAGACAACGAACACAGGCAAGGGGGAAGACTGGGGTGGTTTTTTCACACCAACAGAGGGATTGGGGTACTGCCTTCCAGTTACTAGCACTCCTGAGGAAAGCAGTAACGACAGTGGGTTTGGTGGCTACAGATTTTGGTACTCATTCTTTTCACATTGGGGCAGCGGCAGAGACAGGAAGGAGAGGGTGGTCACAGGAGTGAATAATGCGGTTGCGTATATGGTCATCCAGTTGTTTTCAGAGGTATGCCAGGAATGGTGAGGGGTAAAGTTTCGATTTTTAGATAGTACCATGTTGTTTACACCATTTTCTTTTTTCAGATTCGGTTCCAGGTCCGTTGGCTGCTGGCTTGTCGGTGAGGATTGTCGGTCATTCCTTCATTAAGTGGTCGGATTGGGATGCAGGGAAGAGTTCATGGGGAAGGAATCTTGGTTTCCACAGCAACACTTTGTCCATTGAGTGGTACGGTAAAGGAGGAATGAGGTGGAGGGAGATTTTACCCAAACTGAACCAGATCATGCTTAGGGATACTTGCCCAGACATTCTGATAATTAATTTAAGGGAAAATGGCATAGTAGCTGAGAAGGGTCCGGCATTACTGCACAATATGAAACAAGATTTGAGAGTGATTAAAGCCCAAAGGTCAGGGTGTTTTATATACTGGACGGAGTTTATTCCCAGGAGGTGTTGGAGAGGAGCAGACAAGCCATCTGTCGTAGACAAAGCGAGGAGGAAGGTGAACAGGGAAATGAGGCATTTCTGTAGGAATGAAGGACTAGGTAGAGTTATACTGCGATATGAGGAGGTGGAGTGTTTTTTTTTTTTTATATAGATGACGGAGTACATCTAAGTACGGGATGGAATTATACCTAATGCAGTTGAGGGAGTTTTTGGTTAGGACATTGAAAAGACAGGTTTAAGTTTTCAGAATAGGGGAGGAGGGGGGCAGAAAAAGTCAGGTTGGTGCCGGTTTCTGGTGGTGGTTGGCCCACAAGTTTGCAGGGCCTTTACTTAAGGTTATATTGGTTACCATAGGCTAATCAGGATGAAAGGGAGGGTGTCACCAAGCACACACCAGAAGTCCTGGATTTAAAGATTACGTCATAAGAATATCAAGTTGAGCACATATTAATTGGTTCACTGGTAAGCTGGAGGAGAAATTTAAAGTGAGACAATCATGGAGGTCTAATAGGTCATGAGGTTAAATTTTGAGGGGTATGTATACGGGGGGTGGGATTTAGGGGTAAGGAGTGTAGGTCATTAAATGTATAGTGAGGTTTTAGTTCTGTAAGGCGTTAGGCCGAGGATGTTTTATGTGATCAGCAACTGTTTTAATAAAGTGGCCTTTTCCACACATTCAAGGAGTCAGTGGTCTGTGATATGCCCCATTTCACCCAATTTTCAATCACTGGCATTCTAGAATTTTTGCTTGATGGTGTTGATGTCAGCTGGGGTTTTAAGATCTACTGTGACATCATTCACTGGATGGACACTTTCAAACTGTTTAGACCATAGCATTGCACGTCTCGGCTAGATTCTTAGATTTATCTCTCAATATATGGAAACAAATGCTTTGTGTACTTGCAATAAAGTGTTACCCAAAGTGTCTAATATAAGGCATTAAAATGTCACACATAAGCATGTCCAAAAGCACTGAAGTATCACACATAAGGAAAATATAAACCTGGCAGCAATCACGGTCTGGTGACCACCTGGGTGAGGAACCCCATATCTGTGTTTACATGCCTGACCATTCGCTGTAAGTCACCCTGGTCCTTCGGCCTTCCATTTCTACAGTGTTACTCCTCTCCCATTTTCTTTGGTCTTCTTCACACTGTGGCAGTGCCATTCCTGGAAAGGAGTGCAGGACTGCCCCAGAAAGCCCAGTACCACTGCCCATTTATAGAGTGCACACTACTGGTCAGTCCCATTCTGGGCCACACCTCTTAACGGCGAGAGTGACAAGGTGTTGGAGAGAGGAATTCAGAAGCAAACTCTGTTGGTGACAGGTGGTATACAGAGACTAAAGAGAGAACCCACACCCAGTTAGGAGGCTGATTTCCTGGACAACAGTCTGGCCTCCAAGAGCACAACACTGGTTTACTAGAGGACGCCATTACTAGACACCGTTGGGCCCTTCAGTGGAGACCTTAGCAGCACAAAGCTCGCATGCACCCGTATTTTGGTGGTTTCTCATCAAATGTGATAGAAAGCAGAATATGGAGGTGTCCACTAGAGCACACCTCAAAGGCTGTTCAGCCCTAAAAACCAGGAGTGAACAGATGCTTAAATCCATACACCACGTCAGTTACAGTAGTCTCTGCCAAGTTTGAGGACAGAATCATTTGTTTTTCTATTTACACACGAATCTTGTAATGTTTGACAACTCTGTTGTAGCTTATCTGTGGGCTGAGGGCCAGGCATGCTATCGCATTGTAATACTAGATGACTGCTTGTTTTATTTGAGCTATTAAATTAGACTATGCACACTTACCAGCAGCATCAGGCTGAACAATATGGTGATCGCGGAGGTTTCTGTGCAGGCGGGCATCTAAGAAAAGCCGGAGGGGGCTGATCAAGAACAAGCTGCGCTTTAAACATGCCCTATCAACCTTTTGAAGATACCATATGGTTTGCAAGTCTGCCATTTTTCTCTAGGCAATTCACACAGATATACAAGTACTCTCTTAAGTACAAAAAGGATCATGGATGCTGATTTGAGGAAGAATTTCTGGACACAGGATAGGAAATGCTGACGTTCTACTGCAAACTGAAGCCATTTGTGATGGATCTGATGCGTTGCAGTATGAAAACCGGCATCCTGCAGATCGATGGTTGCCATGATTTCACCTGGGAGGACCACTGGATAATATGCAGACAATCCATCTTGAAATGAGATGCCCAAACCCAGCTGTTGACATTCTTCACATCCAGTCCTGGATGGTAGTCTCTAGTAAGCTTGTCACCTAGAAACAGAGTAGAATAGATGCCCCTTCCCTCTTCTACCACTGGCACATGAATCTCTGCTTTTTTTCTGTATGAAAGCAATGTCACTTTCAGCCTGGGCCTTATCCATGTTTCTGGGAACAGGAGTAGGAATGTACCTCAAACTTGGAGGCGCTAGACAAAGTCTAGAATGCAGCCTATTCGAACCACCTTCAACACCCAACGGTCTGAGACTTTTGCTTTCCATTAAGCTACAAAGCCTTGGGTACACCCGCCTACTGGATCTCCTACCTCCATCATTCTGCAGTAGTCAGGAATGCTGCTCTTTATTGTGAATAAAACAGGTTTGGGGCGCACTATTCTGCTTACATTTTCTGGGTTAAAAATATTTTCTCCTTCAGGATTTGAAATATTTGCAGACATTCTTGCTCGATTCCCAACCACCAGAGTAGGAAGAACCAGAAAGCTTTCCTTTATAAGGTAAAGTATGCTTTGTCTTTGAATACTTATGAGATCATTTGTTCCAACTCATTTTCTAAAAGTGTAATGACTAAGAAGTGAATCTTTAAAAGAGCTGCCTTGCCTGCAGAATCTGTTTGTCGGTAGCTCATCCATATGTGCCTTCAGGATAGCAAAGAAGCTCCAGAGGTCACAGCAAAAGCCTTTATCCCACCACAAGCAATAACCAATACAAAACAAGCTTGCGACTCCATTTGTACCAAAAGATCTTCTCCTTCATTCAATGCTCCTGCCAGGTACTTCAAGTTCTTCACCAGAGATTTGCAGGGTATGCTGCATACATTCCCGCTCTTAATGCTAAAGTGTTCCCAGCATATGTTTTTTTTAGGTCTCGCCTAGGCAGCGCTCATGCGCTGCTCTAGGAGGGCCTTTAGCCATCGGTCTTCACTTTCCAAGCACTGCACTCGTGCTTGTGGCGGCATCCACCTTGCGGGAGCGAGCAGCGGCGCGCCACAAGCACGAGTGCAGTGCTTGAAAAGTGAAGACTGATTGTGGTGGATTTCCCTTTGACTCACTGCCATCTAGTGGTCACTGCCATGAATAGACGCACTCGTGCAGCAGCCTTCGGCGCACGCTGGCCTGTATCTTTTACACGCTGCAGCTTGTTTTAGCGTATTATTATTTTAGCTTGTTGTTTATTACGTACAAGCGAATATTCTAAATCCTCACTTTGCAAGGAACTGTACAAAATAATGAGCATTTAAAAGCAAATAGTATTTTATTGCTCACACTTCTTTAAGGCTTTATACGCACCTCCAGCTTTTAACTCAGCATCTCAGACTGATTACTGTTTCCACTAACAATCCACACATATTAGTTCTAATCGCTTGTTTATTCACTGCACTGGCAATCCAATCTGCAGTTTGCAATGATAGGTGATGAACCAATAATTAAGAGCTTACGGGCTTTACTTTGCTCGGGGACGCCGAAACCCGATACAACGCCGAGCTTAATTTCTCCTTAATAGAATCGGTTTCTGCAATATATGGAGATGCGAGGAACTAAGCGTATGATGAAACTCGTCGTCGCCTCCCCAGGTGC
The DNA here is from genome assembly GCA_963921515.1 of Calotriton arnoldi. Lineage (NCBI taxonomy): Eukaryota > Metazoa > Chordata > Amphibia > Caudata > Salamandridae > Calotriton > Calotriton arnoldi. The sequence continues at coordinate 286,520 of CAWUFW010010082.1, read as the reverse complement.
CGCCATAATGAATAGATCCGGGGACGACTCTCAGAATTGCATTCAATACGGAAAATGTTTAATTTTCTTGCGAGGATTCCACGCTCACTTTTTGGCATAAATCAGAGGCTCATTTGGCAGTGGCAATCAATCAATCAATCACAGAATTTGTAGAGCGCACTACTTACCCGCGAGGGTCTCAAGGCGCTGGGGAGAAAAAAGGGGGAGGGGGGGTGCTGCTACTGGTCGAACAGCCAGGTCTTGAGTAGCCTCCTGAAGGTCAGCAGGTCTTGGGTCTGTCGTAGGGTTAGTGGAAGGGTGTTCCAGGTCTTGGCGGCGAGGTGTGAGAAGGATCTGCCGCCGGTGGTTGTTTTTCGAATGCGAGGGACGGTGGCGAGGGAGAGGTCGGCGGAGCGGAGCTGGCGGTTGGGGACGTAGAAGAAGAGTCGTCTGTTGAGGTAGGCTGGGCCAGTCTTGTGGAGTGCCTTGTGTGCGCGGATGAGGAGTTTGAAGGAGATTCTCCTGTCGACGGGGAGCCAGTGCAGGTTCCTCAGGTGGGGGGGTGCTGTGGCGTGGTATGTCGAGGATCAGGCGTGCTGAGGCGTTTTGTATGCGTTGCAGTCGCTTGATGAGCTTGGCCGGGGCTCCCGCGTAGAGGGAGTTCCCATAGTCAAGTCTGCTACTGACGAGGGCCTGGGTGACTGTTCTTCTTGTATCTGTCGGGATCCACCTGTAGATCTTGCGAAGCATGCGGAGGGTGTTGAAGCAGGAGGAGGAGACTGCGTTGACTTGCTTGGCCATGGAGAGCGTTGAGTCGAGGATGACTCCCAGGTTGGGTGCGTGGTCGGTGGGTGTCGGGGCTGCTCCCAGCGTCGTTGGCCACCAGGAGTCGTCCCAGGCTGAGGGGTTGGAGCCGAGGAGGAGGACCTCTGTCTTGTCCGTGTTCAGCTTTAGTCGGCTGATCTTCATCCAATCGGCGACGGCCTTCATTGAGATTGGATTTGGCGGCGAGGGGGTCTTTGGTGAGGGAAGAGGATCAGTTGAGTGTCGTCGGCGTAGGAGATAATGTTGAGGTCGTGCTGTCTGGCGATGCGTGCGAGCTGGGCCATGTAGATGTTGAACAGTGTTGGGCTGAGGGAAGATCCCTGGGGTACGCCGCAGATGATCTCGGAGGCTTCGGATCGGAAAGGTGGGAGGCGGACTCTCTGGGTTCTGCCGTCGAGGAAGGAGGTGGTCCATTCCAGGGCCTTGTCTCGGATCCCTGCATCGTGGAGGCGTGCGCGTAGAGTGCGGTGGCAGACAGTGTCGAAGGCGGCGGAGAGGTCCAGCAGGATGAGGGCTGCGGTCTCACCGTTGTCCAGCAGGGTCCTGATGTCGTCGGTGGCGGCGATGAGGGCAGTCTCAGTGCTGTGGTTGCTGCGGAACCCTGATTGGGATGGGTCCAGGATGCGGTTTTCTTCGAGGTATCGGGTTAGCTGTTTGTTGACGATCTTCTCGATGACCTTGGCTGGGAACGGAAGCAGGGAGATGGGCCGGAAGTTCTTGAGGTCTCTCGGGTCCGCCTTGGGTTTTTTCAGTAGGGCGTTGATCTCTGCGTGTTTCCAGCTCTCTGGGAAGGTCGCGGTCTCGAAGGAGAGATTGATAACGTTGCACAGGTGGGGTGCGATGGAGCTGCTGGCTTTGTTGAAGATGTGGTGCGGGAAAGGGTCTGACGGGGAGCCGGAGTGTATTGTGCTCATGGTCTTGATGGTGTCATCGATGTTCACGCTGGCAAGGGGTCATGGTCGATGGTGTGCGGCAGGCTCGTAATAACAATTAGAGAGCCCTTTTCAAAGCGAGACACGGAAACAACGATAACCTTGACGATAATAACAAGCATTTGCAATAGGTCTCGCATTTATGCGAAGTTTGAGCTATTGACATTGCAAATAACAATGCCTTTTATTGTTGTTTTCGTTTTAAAACATAAATAAAAGGCATTATCATTTACAATGCCAATAGCTTAAACTCGGGTAAATGCGAGACCTATTGCATTGCAAATGCTTGTTTTCCTTGCCACGGTTTGTCTACATGATCCACCAGCATACATTCTTCTGGGTTACGCGGTGTACACCCTGTCAGGGTGGCAGCACTCGATTAATTTTAAGAGCATGTGGCAGAACTTTACCCGCATCCTCAAAGGTATACATTTTGTTGCATTGAACAAGGAACAGCAAGGTGATTCAAATCACGCTATGTACACAGGATGAGTCTTTATCTTGTCATGCAAAGGAAGAGAAGGCCCAAAACGTTTATTGCATTGAGGAAAAAGGCATTGACTGGAATCTTCTTGCTACAGTCATGGGACATCTAGAGTCTCTCTTAAATGCTGGCATACACTGGAGTGGCATAGAGTAGAGTGAACTGATGTAGAGTGCATTGGCATAGAGTGTTGGGGAGCAGAGTGGCATTGAGTGCAGTGGCGTTGAATTTAGTGGCGTACAATGCAGGGTCGTAGAATGCAGTAGTGTAGATTAGAGTGGTGCATAGTAGAGTGCAGTGGTGCAGAGTAGAATGCCGCAGTGTTGAGTGATGCAGTGGCGCAGAGTCAAGTGGCGCAGAGTGCAGTGGTGCAGAGTGGAGGCAAGTGGCATAGAGAGCAGTGGTGTAGAGTAGAGGCAAGTGGCATAGAGTGCAGTGGTGTAGAGTGGAGTAGTGCACTGTAGAGTGGCATAGAGCTCAGTGGCGTAGAGTGCAGTGTTGCAGAGTAGAGTGCAGTGGCAGAGTGCAGTTGTGAAGAGTGCATTGGCGTAGAGTGGGGTGGTTAAGAGTAGAGTGCAGTGGCATAGAGTGTAGTAGAATGGCGTAGAGTACAGTGGCGTAGAGTAGATTGTTTCAGAGTAGAGCGAAGTGGCATAGAGTGGAGTGATGCACTATAGAGTGCAGTTGAGCAGAGTCGCTTAGAGTGTAATGGCGCTGAGTAAAGTGATATAGAATGCAGTGGTGCAGAGTAGATTAGAGTGGCGTAGAGTGCAGGGTCATAGAGTTGAGTGTTTCTGAGTAAAGTGCAGTGTTGCAGAGTGGCATAGAGTTGTGCAGAGTAGATCGGTGTGGCCTAGACTGGAGTGGTGTAGAGTGCAGTGGTGAAGAGTGCATTGGCATAGAGAAGAGTGGTACAGGGTAGAGTAGGGAGGCGTAGAGTGCAGTGGCATGGAGTCGAGTGGAGTAGTGCAGCCTAGAGTGGTGTGGAGTGGCGTAGAGTTCATTATTCATGGTGTGGTAGAGTGCTGACACTACAAACAACACATTTTCAATTTAAATGACCCTTACATTTGCACAGTCATACAGTTTTACTAATAAAACGATACAGTGCACAGACGAAAATGTGTGGAAATTGCATCACATAGTGTAATGATTTGTTTTGATCATTTTAATGTAATCGTTTCCAACACACTTCAGAAATAACAAAAAAATTGCTTAATTTGTGTTCCTAATTCCGATATATAATCTGAACTACTTACGTAGTTCATTTAAATGTTGTCGTGTGCTAGAAAAAAAAATCTCTTTCCTATTCCCAGTATCCAGCAAGATTGTCACATAAATCCTCTCCCTTTGAAGTCAGAGAAAGAAAAATGAACAAGAGCCCTTGGAAGACAGTGCCTGACATTTGACCTCGATCTTTGACTGCACTGCAAATGTGAAGAGATAAGAACAAGATTTACAGGCCTGTTTACAGACAGGGAGTACTGGAAGGAAACTTTAAATTAGGTTCGGGAAAGGGAAGGTACGATCTCAAGCTGGACAGCCTAGAACAAATAAAGCCAGCAAATGGAAAGCAAGAAAACGTGAGTTACAAAGCCAATGGCAAGCAACAGGCAGAATGCAGTCCTAGGTCAGCTTTTGAATGTCCCCAAGATGTCTTTAGCAAACGAGACAGAGGCTGCGAGCTAACAAGGAGCAGAGGGGGCAGTGTGCGAGTAGAACAAGCGGGGAGCGTAGAGCTGAGTGTTTTAAGAGGTCAAGGGGCAGGGAAGCAGTGTGTGACTAGATGAGGCATGGAACAGAGAGAGAGCGGTGTATGTGCAAAGGGGGTAAGAGCATGGATTTGGCAATGAGGTTAAAAGCATTGTGCAGTCTCAAAATTGATAAAATTGCATAGCTTTCACAAGCGGATAGAAAGACTTGCTGCGCTCTAGTCCTACCTACAGTTCTACATAAGTTACATTCAAAATTGTCTCATGTGACCTGCGCCCCAACAATAAGTTCGTGCATCTAGCTCGTCCATGAGTTGAGCACTAAAACAGTATTGCGCTCATTCCCCAACCCCTCTGTGAAAAAATGCCCATATTTTCCCATGTGCAGGTAACACAGATTTCTCGTGATAACCATATGGCTGTCTACATAGGTTCAACATCCAGCTCAGCTCCTATGTATCCTAACTATACGCAGCTGATCCAGCTTGTATAGGGCTGGTACTGGGGTCCCTCTCTGTAATGCTCCATTTGCTCACTCAGGATAGGCACTCGAAAATCCAAGCGCCTTTATTTGGCCCAAACACCTATACTTCTGCATACAGCACTAGCGATACTCATATTTCTATGTATAGCAGCACCAGACTTCCAGATCCCTCAATATAATGCTTCCACTCTCAACGCACTAAGACATCAGAGCTTTAAGAGTGTCGGCTCCCGCCAGGTTTAATTAACCCCTTGACCGCGATAGGAATTCCGCTCGTGTGCTGGACATTCCGATCGCGGGTGTGGTCGTGACGAGCTCAGCTCGTCATGCGCACAGCGCAGCATGACGAGCTGAGCTCGTCATGAGCATCGAAGGGGTTAAAAACTCACTTAGAAACTGGTCTGAACATGTCTGTACGTTCATGTAGTTTACTGGCAAAAGACTGATCGATTTCTCAACAATGGCTGTAAAAAGAACCCTGCGGGACTGCACATCACAGATCCCCGTTTACATTTCACGTTTTGCTTCTTCTTGAATTCCCTAAGCGTATTTGCTTTTTCCCCCCAAGATGTGTTCCTGTATTTGTTCATGCAACACATGACTCTCGTATAGTGCATTCTGTACTGAGTCGACACGTGTCCGAGTCATTTCAGGTTAGCATGGGTGTTTATTTTGGTGCAAGATTGAGAGCTCTAAAGCGGAGGAAGCAGTCAGTTCTCATAGCACCAGTCAGTGGGTCACAGACGTGTACCTACTACATGCCCATCCACATATTGGCCTCTCTGCGGAGCGATGTACGCATATGTGGCAATAGTCTCATCTCCGTTGGCTGTAGGTCAAGGCGTCCCTCAAGGTTCTATCCTGGCACCCACTTTGTTTAATCTCTACCTGGAACCATTAGGGAACCTTCTAAGCAAATCTGGGATACATTACCATCTTTATGCGGACGACACTCAAATCTACCTTAAGGTGTCTTCCGCACACGATCTCTCACTACTCAACTCTACTCTCAACTCTATTCACAACTGGAGGTTAGCTCACCAACTCATTCTTAATCCCGCCAAAACTGAATTCCTCCTCCTCTCTACCTCTCTCTCACCTCCTCCTGTTCAATCTTGGATGGATCAGCTGAACCTACTCAACAACAAACCCATCATTGTCGACAGCGCTAAATCCCTAGGAGTCATTCTTGACAAAAGACTCAACCTAATCTCCCACATCAACTCTATTGCTAAGAACGCACGTTACCAGTTGCGCCTTCTATGGGGGATCCGTAGGTTCTTCCCGGAGAATGACTTAAAAACCTTGGTACAATCTCTGGTTCTCTCAAGACTAGATTATTGCAATTCTCTTCCGACGGGCCTACCCAAATCCCACCTCTCCCCTCTCAAATCCATCCTCCATTCAGCAGCTCGCTTCATTTCAGGGTCTAAACGAAGCGACCACGTCACGCCTATCCTGCCCTCTCTTCGATGGCTTCCGATCGAGGCAAGATCTATTTACAAAACTGCCTGCATCACACACAAAGCCTTACACACATCCTCCCTCGTTACCTGGCAAATAAATTGAAATTGTCCGGTGGCTCTCGCCCTTCTCGCAATGCGGAAAAGCTTCTGCTTGAGCCCCCGTCTTCAAAAGGGAAAGATCGATGGCGCAATCCTTCTCAGGCAATGCGGTGAGAATCTGGAACTCGCTTCCCCATTGCTCCGTGCCACCTCCTCTACCCGGATCTTCAAAGCTGACCTCAAATCTCTTCTCTTCCAAAGACACTTTCAGAACTAATACTTTCATTCTCAGGCCCCTCTAGGAAGTTCGCTCTTCATTGTAAATTTGTACTTTTTCCTGTACATTCCTCACCCTTGCGTGCTGTGTTGGATTTTTTGTTTGTGTACCCTTCATTTTAAGTCTCCTGTTTAATTCACGCCCTCTCTACTCCCTCAAGGAAGTTCTTCCACTATAGGAAATTCTGTACTCCATGCCTATTGAAGAGCCTTCCCAGTGTGTTCTGAGTGACACTTATTGCAGTATTATTCCTCTATTTGTATTTTGTATTGTATGTATCATGCACACCTGTCACTTTTTCCTCTTGTAACATATACCTCTTTTTGTATCTTGTTTGTTTTTGTTATTTGCACAATTGTCACTTTTTCCTCATGTAATGTAACGCTTGCTTTTGTATTATACTCACATGTAACCTTCTCCTCATGTAATGTTACTGTTCCTAATGTAAAGCGCTCCTTCGGGTAAAGTCCGCGCTATATAAAAACGCATAAATAATAGTAATTATGCTTTTTTGGCCACGGCCCTTTTAACGACCCCCAACTTTTTCATCCCACTTAAAGCATTGCCAACCAGCACTTTGACAAGATCATTCAGAAATGCACGGTCGTAGCCCCAAGTCTTCTGTATACGGAACTGACACCGAAATTGCGGTTACTATATGCGACAAAACAATAAATATAGCCAGGGTTACCCATTTACGGACAGACACTGAGTTCCACGCTACTCACCCTGCCGCTGCTGCCGTTCAGAGCTCGCAAGAGCTTTACCACACCCGGGTTCTGGGGCCCCATACATCCCCGGGGTGTCCTTGGCACCAAGCCTGCCATCCCCCGGCACCAAGCCGCCCACGCCAACCGAGAGATCATGTGCAACGTCCAAGCACAACCCTGGAACGAGTATGGGCACTACACTGCGTGTTTGTGCACGGGTCGGGAAGAATAGAGGAAGCCAGGGCGGAGGAAGAGGAAGGTGACGCCCTGCAGGCCCCTCCCAATGCCCGACCCATTCAGAGGGAGGGTGGGGCGTAGGGCTGCTGCCTGCGGAGAGTCAACGTGAAAAGTAACTACTTGGGTGTCCGAGGACTCGACTGACCCCTGTACTGCACCCTCGTCACGGTATTTTCAAATCACATTAGTACGTTTTTAAGCCGTTTCGCCTGCTTAGGATACGGAAAGCCTAGCACATTGTCACGGTTACTTAACCTACCACAACATTAGAAGCCACTTGAGCTCCCTTTTCAGAGAGAAGCCCCCCTCCTAGAGAGCTGCTCAGCTGATGGACACTTGAAATTAAGCACTAATTAAGGAATGTGTAGAAAACTGTGCGTTTTTAAAGTTATTATTTATATTTTCAATTCGTCAGATTGTTATCAAGATGACATGAAGTCAAAGGCATTTTTGTGATACATTTAAAACTATAATATTGTGCATAACGTTTGCAATGACGTCATCCCCTTCTGGGCCATTTTTAGGTCTCGCCTAGAGTGTCTTGTGACTCTGTTGCTTGCTTCTTATTCAACGGATTGCCTTTTTTATGTCTCGACAAAGGCAACTATTGCGAGACGTCCTGTTTTCTAACAGTGGGCTCAGAGGCTGCCATTGGTTGGCTCATTGCCACGTTTATTTGCTTGTCTCTCATTGGTGCACTGCTGTAGGCTTCCTTCCTCTTCTGTGTTGTCTCTTGCTTGGAGCATGGACGTAATACTTGTGTCCTTTACTGCTCATTTTTTAGGCACTACTTTTTTCTTTGTTTAAGCACTCTAGGAGAGTGCATGTTTTTCAGCTGTCTCCTTCATTTACTACTCCCTCCTACGAGTTCTTCTCACACTCCATCCTTCAATTGTCCGTGAAGCTTGCCTTCACCCGCAACCCCTCTTTCCTTTGTCCGTGTTTCTTGCCCCCACCTGCCCTCCTTCTGTTTTCCTTGTTGCTTGCCCCCACTTTCTCCAACCCTCCCTCCTTCTGTTGTCCGTGTTGTTTACTCAACCTGCTCCCACCCTCTCTCCTTCCATTGTCTGATATTCTTGCCCTTCCCGCCCTCCTTCTATTTTCTGTGTTGTTTGACCCACCCTTCCCAACCATCCCTCTTTTGTTGTCCATGTTGCTTGCCCCCTTCCGCCGTCACTCTTTATCGTGTCTGTGTTACTTGCCCCCACCTGCCCTTCCTCCTTCCGTTGTCTGTGTTGTATGCCCCCACCTGCCCTCCCTCCCTCTTTTGTCTGTGTTTCCGGCACCCACCTGACCTCCCTTTCCCCATTCTCCATATTGTCGACCCCCTCTCTTCATTGTCTTCCACCCCACCCTCCGTTGTCTGTGTTGCCCCTCCCTCCGTTGTCTGTGTTTCACACACAGCCACCATAACAAAACAAAAAAAGAAATATGACGTGGATACTGATGTCCTCCTCATAGCAATTTTTTCCCCACACCCTCCATTTTGGCCACCCCACCCATCCTCCTTGTTGCCTCCCCCCACTTCTGTCCGTGTTGCCTCCCATACAGCAATAAAAAACGCACTGTGACACACCTAGCGCTGACCACGTCACAGTACTTTTTCCCCACACCCTCCATTGTCCGCATTGCCTTCCACCCTGCCCTGACTCCCTCCCACCAGCAATAAAAAAAATTGCTTTAACACAGCCAGGGCTGGCAATTTCATAGCACTTTCTTTTAAACTTTCAACCATACTGTACAGCAGTCACGCTGCTGTACAACATGGCTAAAAATAATGACAAAGCCAAAACCCTGCATAGGAGAGACCTGTTGGCTTTGTCGATGCTTGTGATTCTCGTTTATGTCCTTTTCCTGGAGCATAGCCTCTTTGCCATCCTTTTGATTGGCTGACTTGTATTCTTCCACTGCTCACATTTAGGGAGCTAGCTGCTTTTGTTCTTTTTCATTCAGCACTCAATGGGGGTGGATATGTGTGAGGAAATGGGGTGTATTATATGGTATGGTTGTGCAACCTCACAGTGTAATATACGTACCAAACCCATTAGGACCCTCAGGTTTAGTTTGTCAAACCTTCAACTCAACCTTGGGTAGCTATGGCTCTAAGCAGCAAGTCTTACTCAAAGGAACAAGTTTAAAGCATTTAAACAGCACCAAAACAATTGAAGACGAAATCAACAGGACACCAAAAAAAAACCAACACCAATTTATAACAAGCATTGGCATAGCCAATAGGTCTCGCCTTTGGGACCTTATAAGTGTTTAGCCATGCAACAGTTGATGTTGTTGCACCAAGGATATTGTTCTGCATAACTAAATACTTATAAGGTCCCAAAAGCAAGACCTATCGGCTATGCCAATGCTTGTCTTTAATAAGTTTCTCTTACTGCAGAAGGAGAGGAGGGTCTCTCATGTGCAGGTGTGCACCTCTCCTGGGTAAGGAGGCATGCATTGCAGGCAGCACCTCTCCAGGGTAAGGAGGCATGCACTGCAGGCTGCACCTCTCCTGGGTAAGGAGGCATGCATTGCAGGCAGCACCTCTCCAGGGTAAGGAGGCATGCACTGCAGGCTGCACCTCTCCTGGGTAAGGAGGCTTGCATTGCAGGCTGCACCTCTCCTGGGTAAGAAAGCATGCATTGCAGGCAGCACCTCGCCTGGGTAAGGAAGCATGCATTGCAGGCAGCACCTCGCCTGGGTAAGGAAGCATGCATTACAGGCAGCACTTCTCCTGGGTAAGGAAGCATGCATTGCAGGCAGCACCTCGCCCGGGTAAGGAAGCATGCATTGCAGGCAGCACCTCTCTGGGGGTAAGGAGGCATGCATTGCAGGCAGCGCCTCTCCTGGGGAAGGAGGCATGCATTGCAGGCAGCACCTCTCCTGGGGAAGGAGGCATGCATTGCAGGCAGCGCCTCTCCTGGGGAAGGAGGCATGCATTGCAGGCAGCACCTCTCCTGGGTAAGGAGGCATGCATTGCAGGCAGCACCTCTCCTGGGGTAAGGAGGCATGCATTGCAGGCAGCACCTCTCTGGGGTAAGGAGGCATGCATTGCAGGCAGCCCCTCGACAGTGTAAATATGCGGTGGTGAATGCACCGCGTGCGTCCACTCTGCACTCTGGTACCCACCTGTGACCCACTAAAGGCAGGTATCCCCAAACCCCCAGAGTAACAGGCAGATTAAGTACCCGACATCGCTTGTTTTATTTAATGAAGCGCCGTGGATAGCGCCATGCGAGGAAGTGCAGCCTCTAGTTGCTTCCAGCCTGTACAGAATTGTTCAGTTTCATATAGCGCTTAATATTTGAATATATGCTGTTTGCAAGCGTTTTCAATGTTCGCACTGATTAGAACCCAGGTATGTGCCCAAGTGGAGCAGCCAGGATTGATGTATCTGTAACGTGCTTCCAAAGTTATCAGCGCAGCCAGGAGAGAGCGTCAGTAAGCACGTGCGTTTTGGAAACTGGATTGTCTCTAGGCGCTGGTATATATAAATATTGCTGTTATATGTAGCGCGAGGTATTGGTGTACACGAGCACCAGTTGCAATACACAAGGTCTGGTCGCGTTTGGTTTTTTAGGCTCGGGAACATTAAGTGAGTTGCCCAGGATCACAGGATGCTACATAGGCAGTACCGGACTGTTAAAATTATACTAATTTAGGGAAACGATGGTACGTTTAGGAGATACAGCACCAAGGAAACTGTGTAAGGGGAAGATGAATAGCAACAGAAGCTTACCTAGAATAGTACTGGGACGCAAGGACACTGGGATACGAGGGACGCCATGTCAGGTAGTAGAGTGAAGGGGACAGATTAGCCAAACAGCACTATCTGTTTGAAAGACAGCTCTCATGTATCGGGTAAATGGAAACAAAGCGCAACAGACTGAGGGGCATAATAGCGCCAGATCACGAGGCTTTGCCAAAAGCTTGGTGGAAGGGGTGTAGAGTGATGTGTTACCTGCCAGAATTCATCAAAAGAACCATCTCAGTAAAACATCCCCTCTCAATGCAAAATTGAAACTGTAATCAACTGCACTTAAAGCCTTTGTAATAAAACAAGACATTTACATGTGGTTGAACACGGGGCGAACAAGACACACTGGGTGTCGAGTACTTTGTGGTGGACATAGCATTAGAAACGGACATTAACAGGTTGCAGATAATACAAGAAAATAAATGAGTGTAAGGAAAAATCATAATTGGAGTACATATAAAGAAAAGTCACAACAATGAAATATGAAATGCTCAACAGTCTCCAATTAATTTTTGAATAATCTGGATAACCATGTCCATCTGGTAAATGTCAGAGGCGAAATTACATAAAGCCCGTCCATACCTCAAGACCATGTAGCAACACCAAGTGCATGGCTACGTTATTATATGGTGCAGCTTAAAGGCAGCTTAAGTCCTGTTGCCAGACTCAAAGTGTTTTTTAATGTTGCTTTCTTTTTGCAGAGTCTTAGCAGTATCGGGAAGAAACGCAGGCAAAAACTGTCAGCGTGTGCAAAGCAGGCACATTTAGGCACGCCCACGGCGAAAGCCGGGCATGTTGGGACACAAAACACTGTGAACGTTTCCCCATCCTATCAAAGGCAGCTGCCTCCTCCACTGGGAAGTCCAGAGGAACTTTCAGCTCAGCTTTCCTCATCATCAGTTTGTTGTCCCGTTGCTCAGCAGTGAAACAGTCAGCAGAAAACGACCCTGCACCAGCATCTCCGCGATTCATCGCACTCTGCGGGCAGCGTTCCTTACGGTGCAGAAAAACAACTTTAAAGCTGCTCTCGAAAGGCTGCCCTCTCAGCTGTCCCACCACATGGTGTAGTTAAGAACCAGACTTAAAGGGAAGGTGGCCCCCTGGTTTAATGAGGCACTGAGGGAAAGCAAACAGAGTCTCCGCAAAGCTGAGAGACAGTGGCGGAAAGCCTACGACCTCACGGATTTAACAAACTATAAAGCTATTTTAGCTCTCTATAAAAAATCTATCATAACCAGGAAAGCCGAGTATTATGAGGCTCGCATAATTGAAGCTCCAAACAAACAGAAGGTGACTTTTAAGATTCTAAATGAACTCAGTAAAAAGCCAGATGTAAATTCTGTAGCAGCACCTCTAGACTGCAATGTACTGCAGTCCTTTTTTCTCCAGAAGATAACAGATATCCTCCTGGAGATTGAAAAAATTCCTATCACCTTGAGCTCCGTGGAGTTGCTTACACCCCCGCTCCCTACCGGCCAGCTCCTCACTAGTTTCCCTCCACTGGACCCAGATTCTTTGATGCTTCTGATTAACAGAACCAAATCAGGCTCCCGGCTGACCCATGCCCGCCTAAGATCTTTCGGTTGGCTTTGCCGGCCTTGGAGAGTCAGATTCTCACTCTCCTGAATAATTCTTTAGCGAGTGGTCAAGTCCCCCTTAATTTTAAGGAGGCAAGAGTCATGCCCTTATTAAAGAAACTGGGAGCAGACAAGGCCGAGCTCAAAAACTATAGACCTATCTCCCAACTCCCGTTCCTGGCGAAGGTTGTGGAGCAACATGTCCTGAAGACTACCTCAGCGTTCCTGGAGGAACATGAGTTGCTCCAACCTCGCCAGGCTGGGTTCAGAGCCCACCATAGCACGGAGCTAGTCATGCTATCGGTACTTGATGATCTTAGGATGAAGGCCGATAACAAAGACCCGAGTGCCCTGATTCTTTTAGATCTTTCTGCGGCGTTCGACACGGTCTGCCACACTACGCTATTGACCCGGCTGTCGGCCCTGGGCTTTCGAGGGCACGCCTATAATTGGCTAGAATCTTTTCTATCAGGTCGCTCACAGAGGGTCCAACTTGGTGCCCAGGTATCGGAAAAGGGCAATATTTTCTGCGGAGTCCCTCAGGGCTCTGCATTGTCCCCGCTCCTTTTCAATATATACCTGCAGCCCCTGGTAGCTGCACTATCCAATATGGACTGCCGGGTTTTTAATTACGCGGATGATACCCAGCTCATCCTGAGGATTGATAACTCGGCTTGTGCCCAAATATCAGTTCAGAACATCCTTAGGTTTACAGTCAACTGGATGACTGCAAACTCCCTAAAAATCAATCCTGACAAAACCGAAGTACTAGCCTTCCCATCAAAAAACAATCCCTGGAGCAGCCTGTTTTGGCCTAGAGAGTTAGGGGCCCCCCCTAGCCCATCGCCAGTTGTAAAAAGCCTGGGAATTAAGATCGACTCTGAGCTTTCTATGATCCATCAAGTCCACTCAGTGGTGGGCACATGCACTGGCCTCCTAAGACAGCTGAGGAAATTGGTTCCCCTGCTTTCAGTGTCATCTATGAAAACTATAATATCAGCAACCATTGTTTCACGACTCGACTATGGCAATGTGCTATATGTCGGGCTTCCTGAGAAACTCATGAAGAAACTTCAGGTGGTACAAAATGACGCCGCCAGGCTGATCTTCAGGTTGCCTAGAAGAACTCATGCCACCCCACTGCTGCGTAAACTGCACTGGCTGCCTGTTAAGCAGAGAGCGAAAATTCAAGGGACTTTGTATTGTCCACAAAGCTCTATATGGACATGCCCCAGGGTACATAAAGGAACGCCTAATCAAATACGTGCCAGGACGGGCCTTCGGTCAGCAGAAGCCGTCCAACTGGTCTGCCCTCGGAGTAACCTGGTTTCCAAAGGGGGTCGAGCTTTTTCGGTCCTTCTGCCACAACTCTGGAACCAGCTGCCCGATACCCTTCGGAAAGAATCTGGTCTGCTTCTTTTCCGGAAGCAGTTAAAAACTATCCTCTTTAGGGAAGCATCAGATACAACATATGATCTCTCAACACCATGAAGACCTCCCCACCTTGACGCTGTCCCGCTTCTTCCAAAGCGCTAAGAGACCTGTCGGTGTATATGCGCTATACTAAAATGAAGTAACATAACATAACATAACATAACATAGTGACAGTTGCAATCACATGTCGCCTCCCCCTTCGGTGCCAAAGGGGAGTGAGTGCGTGTCAGAGCTCGGGAGGGCGGGGCTTCCTGGTTAACAAATATACACTGTAGTAAAGTCTTTACTGTAAACAGGTAGCGCTGGTGGCCATTTCGAAACAGTTTGGATTTCTATGGAGAGTGTACGCCTTTGTGTTGTTATGGAAGAAAGTTGGAGTCCGGTAGTTCTGCAAAGGTCGTCATTTTGTGACGGGTATAAGTGGGTTATCAAAAAATAGAATGGAAGAAACCTACGTAAATTACCCCAAAAAATGATGCATTTTTAAAGGTGAAAGACAAACTCAACAAGCATTGGCCGCGCGGCCGTGCGAGACGCGCTCTGTGGTGGGGGAGGGGGAGGAGCGGGAGAGCAAGTGACGCGCGGCCGTGAAAGTGACACGGCCGCGCAGCCCGAGAAGCGCTCTGTGGTGGGGGAGGGGAGGAGCAAGTGAGGAGGAAAGACATATGGCGCCTGGAGCATGCGAGGAATGCGCGTTACTGTGCGCGTACTCGCATGCTCTAGGCAAGCCAAAAGTTGTGGTCGCATTTCTGCAAGCCCACTACAAAATGTCTCGCCCAGAGCCAGCGCTGAAGCGCTGGCTTTCAGGGCAAGACCTAAAAATAGACTGTATTTATATGTATTTTTAGACACCACAACAAAAAAGATCCACCAGAGGGTTCAGGAGATTTAGAATTTACAAGGTATATATAGTAAATCTGATTATTTCACTCAACCGCAAATTAGCATTGGCAAATTCAACAAATTTGACACTTAGAAACTTTTTCACCCAAAAGTTTGGCTAGTTGGAATGTGGTCACTTTAGGTGACCAACTCTAGTAGGGAGCCAGTCAGGGGGACCAGCAAGGGGCTCAGAGACAGTTACCTCAGTAGGTGAAGCAGTCCTCAGTCAGTTCCAGGCACTTTTATCATTTGCAGGGATTTCCTATGGAAGTGGTCCTGATGCAAGGGATGTACGATGCTGCTAATGGTCAAAGATGCTGTGGATGCGATGCTGTCAACAGAGGTCTTGCTGCAACTACTCCTTTGTCTACAAAGGGGGTGAGGCAGTCCTGGTCACATGGTCGACGTCCCTCGAAGTCCTCTCGGTGCTGGCAGAAGTCCAGTAGCCACTGGACTACTAGTCGCCCAGTATCGCAGTCACAGACCAAATCCTCCTTGGCCGATAACTCATCCTCTGAGGGACCCAGCGGCACCTCGATGACACTCCCGGCCCCAACAAACTTGGGTGCAACTTTGTGCGTCGGGTCCTGGTGCCTGGTGCAGCATGGCAGCGGTTGTTGGCAGTTTGAAGACTTTAGACTGCCAACTTGCCTCAGCAGACTTTTCAGCTGTTGTGTCACTGTGCTGTAAATAGGAGGCCCGCTCACTGACCCTTGGAGTCTCTTGGCTTTGGTTGGGCTCTGGGGATGGCTTCTTCTCGAGCAGGACACAACAGACATAGTCCCACTTATTTGCTAGCCACCAGGTTCAGCAGGTGCAGTCCATGCCGGTGCAGCCTCCCTTTGCTCATTCCACGATGCAGGAGGGCATCCTTCTTCGATGCTCCTTCCAGTTCAGTCAAGATCTGAGTTCGGGGTGCCCTACTTATGCTCAGAAAATGCCCTCAGGGCAGGATGTGGTTGGTAACCAATGGGCTACCAGGTTCCCTCCCACCTGATGACCACTTCCTGCAAAGTGTGGCATCTGGGCATCCCAGAATGCACCATTCTGCCCACTCCCAATAAGGCAGGACCCCTCTCCCGGCATGTGGAGCTCCCTAGTCCAACCTAGTGGTGTGGCTACCAAGGGGGCTACATGCCCCAAGAAAACTGGTTTGGCAACTGTTTTCCCTTCTCCTATCCCAAGTGGCAGCCTGTCTGCTTGAACAGTGGAGCAGCCCATCTCCCAAGCGTTACCCATTTGCCCTTCAAACGCAGCTTCTCCTTTGAAGCTCGACTTTTAGGCCATCCCCCTTCGTGGCTTCCTGAAGGAGAGAGGTGCCACTTCCTTCCAGAGCAGGCCCCTATTGTATCCTTTCCTGGGACTCATTAGCATGTCTCCCCAGTAGGGCAGAAAGCTGTCTCTATTACAGGACTCCATGTGCAACCAGTGTGGGTACAGAGGACTGAAGGCAACAAAGTGGCAACTTTGCTAAAGTTGCACACTGCAACATGTTACATTAATTTTGACCCAATAATCACGCTGGGCTGAATATATCAAGTTGTTTGATAACTTGGATGATCCACTTTGACTGCACTGTTCCAAGGTTAGCACAGCTCACAGGTCAGTGTGTAACTCTGCACTCGCCATTTGGGCGACTAAGCTTTTCCATAGTAAAAATGAAGGTTTACCAGTTTTATTACCAGAACATGTAAAAAACATGTTCTGCCCATGGGATATGTTGCACATTGCCTTCAGACTCACAAGCCTGCCATAGGGGTGACTTACACATGTACCTTAGGGAAGTCTGACTTTGCTATTGCTTTAAATGGCAGTCAGGCCAGCAGTTAAACTGCTCTTCCAGCCTTCAAATGGCAGGCTTGCGAGTCTTGTTTAACTCGTGTCCCACCCAGGGTGGCATAACCAGTGCCCAGTGCTAGGGAGCCCTCTAGCTTACATATCCTGGGGACCATTTACCAGGGACTTACACTTAAGCTAACTCGGCCAACTGGGTAGAAGCCATTTCGACAAAACAGTTCAAGAGTAAGGGCACAGGTCCTGAGCTCTGGTTAGCAAGCCTCAGTGCACTCTCAAAGTTGAAAAGCCAGCAGCATGAGTCCAAAAACTTGGGAGGGGGGACCATACAAAAAGAGGCATTTCCTTACATGGCCCCCCTCCAGACGAAAGGTGATGAGCAACTAACTCTTTAGGTTTTCTAAGTGGAAAACCCTGGAAAGGACATCTGCATTGGCGTGGTCAGTCTCAGTCTGTGTTCCATTGTGAAGTCTATACCCTGTAGAGAAATGGACCACCTTAACAACTTGGGGTTCTCTTCTCTCTTCTGCATCAGCACTCTAAGAGGCCTGTGGTCGGTTTGAACTCTGAAGTGCGTCCTAAACAGGTAGGATCTCAGCTTCTTCAGGGACCAAACCACAGCAAAGGCTTTCCTCTTAATGGCACTCCAACACTGCTCTCTGGGGAGGAGTAGCCTACTATTGAAGGCAACTGGCTTATCCTAGCCCAAATCATTCCCTTGTGACAACACTGCCTAAATCCCATGTTCAGAGGCATCTGTCTGAACGATGAATTCCTTACTGAAGTCAGGTGCCTTCAGAACAGGTGCTGAGCACAGTGCTTCCTTGAGGGTGTCAAAAGTCTTCTGACACTGCTGAGTCCAGATAACGTTTCTGGCATGTTTCTTGGAGGTCAGTTCAGGTAGCGGTACCACTATGGTACCAGAACCCTTCGCAAATCTCCTATAGTATCTAGTCAGACCAAGAAAGGCTCTGACTTGAGTGTGGGTCTTAGCAGGTTCCCAGGCCAAAATTGTCTCAATCTTGGGCTGGTGAGGTTAGACGTGGCCTCCACCAACTTGGTGGCCCAAGTACACAACAGAGCCTTGCCCTATCTGGCGCATACTTGCCTTGACAGTCAGGCTTGCCTGCTGCGGGGCCTGACGCACTTCCTTGAGGTAGACCGGGTGATCCTTCCAGGGGGAGCTGAATACAGCTTTATTGTCGAGATAAGCTGCACTGAAATTCTCCAGGCCTGAAAGTACCCTGTTCACTAACCTCTGGAAGGTGGCAGGTATATTCTTCAACCCAAAGGGCATCTCTTTGAACTGAAAGTCGCCTTCAGGTGTAGGAAAAAGCAGGCTACTCCTTGGCTCCTGGTGTGAGGACTATCTGTCAATAACCTGATGTCAGGTCAAAGGTTCTCAGATATTTGGCCATCCTCAACTTATCAGTGAGGTCACCAGCTCTTGGTATAGGGTGGATATCAGCCTTAGTGACTGCAGTGAGGCCCCTGTAGTCCACACAGAACCTCATCTCAGGCTTCCCCCCTTTGGGGTTGGGCACCAGTAACACTAGACTGGCCCATGGACTACTGGAGGACTAAGTCTCCCCTATCTCCAGCCTTTTAGCAGCTTTAGCTTTGATGCTGGCTTTGACCTAGTCAGACAACCTGTATATCTTGCATTTGACAGGTAAGCTCTCATCAGTGTCCACATCATGGGTACGCCATGTTGTCAGATCTGGGGTCAAACAGAACAGTCCAGCAAACTGCCTCAGTAACTGACAGCAGTCCTTTTGCTGTTGTTCGACTGGAGGAGAGTACTCCTCCTTCCACATTTTCATCTTGGGCATTATAGGATAAGAGGTCAGAGAGAGGTTCACTCTCCTCTTCTTCTCCAGCATATGTCACCATCAGCATGGTGAGGTCTGCCCTGTCATGGTGCAACTTGAGCCTGTTCACATGGATAACACTGTGAGGGATCTTGGGCTTGCCCAAGTCCACCAAGTAGGTGACTTTCCCCCTTTTCTCTATGATGGGGTATGGCCCAGCCCACTTGTCCTGCAGTCCCCTGGGTGCCACAGACTCAAAAACCCACACCAACTGTCCTGGCTGGTATTCAACCATAGAGGACTTCTGGTGATACCAATGCTTCACAACTTCTGGCTGGCCTCCAGATTTTTATTCGCCTTCTTCATATACTCAGCCATCCTGCAGTGCAGGCCAAGCACATAGTCCACTATGTCCTCCTTAGGTTCCTTGACGTGTTCTCTTCCAATGCTCTCTACCAAGCTTAGGGGACCTCTTACAGGGGGTCCAAGGAGTAGCTCAAAGGGACTAAAGCCAACTCCTTTTTGGGGAACCTTCCTGTGGGCGAATAGAAGGCATGGGAGGATATCCCATCTCCTCCTGAATTTCTCAGGCAACCCCGGTTTCTCCACTGCTTTGCCACTGGCTTGGCAGGTGGGGCAGGCCTGACAAAACTCCTTGACCTTCTCAGATATTTGGGGGCAGTAAAAGCGATTGACCAGCCTCTCCCAGGTCTTGGTCTGCTCCAGGTGCCCAGCTAAGGGAATATCATGGGCCAGGTTAAGGAGAAACTCCCTATAGTGCTGAGGACCACCAGTCTCCTGGATGCCCCTGGTTTGTGTACCCTTGGCTCACTGTACAAGCGCCCCTCCTCCCAGTATGCCTTATGGGTACCACTGGTATACCCCTGTTCCTGTCTGACAGCTATCAGTCGCAGGTCCTCTAGAGTGGGGCAGATCCTTTGTCCATTACTCAGGTCCTCCCTAGAGGGACACTTGCTCCATGGAGTTCTGCCGGCTCTGGCATATCTCCAGGAGCAGTGTCTTCTGCAAGCACCAGGACTTCCCCCTGAGGGTTGGGCTCCTTTCTGGGCCTGTGGACCTTTGGAAGCTGGGAGGCCAGCCTTCCCGCCCCTTCTCTTGGCTTTGGGGACCTGGTCCATTCAGGCTCCAGGATCCCCTGACTTTCTTTCAGGATCTTATGTGCGCTTGTAGTAACACAAACCAATTCGGGTAGCCCCAACATGTCCTCCTCTCTACTTCTGCCCAAGCAGAGGTTTCCAGGTGATTCACCAGTAAGCACTCTATAGGGATGCCAGGGGAAACAGCTACTTTGGGCCAATAACTCCTTCCCATTCAAAGTCAACCACAGTCATAGGGTGTTACTTTGTGACGTTGTCAGCGTTGACAATGTTGTGCGCCTTTTCTGGTAGGATCAAGTCTGGGGTAACCAGTTTGGCCATATTCATGGTCATACTGGCACCTGTATCCCGCAGAGCCTTCACCTCCACCCCATTGATTTTTGGTGACTATTGGTATTTCTCCATACTTGGAGGCCAGGGAGCCAAAGGTTCAATGTTCTCCCTATGCAGGGACATTAGGGTGGCCTCTGTGTACCCTTTGGGATCTCTAGGGGCAATCTCCCACCCCCATCCCTACACTGGCTAAACCCTTGGATTGGTCACAGGTCGGTGGCTTTTTGGTGTACACTGCAGCTCCACTCTTGTGTCCTGGCAAATTGCAGTCAAAACACACCCCAGCTTTCTTTTTATCTTTACACCTCTCTTTCCCCTGAAGAGGGCCCTGACCACCTTTCTTCTGGTCACCTCCCAGGGATTTTTTGGAGACCTTGATACGTACCCACTCATCAGCCGTCTTGCCCAGTTCCCTGGGGCTAGACTGCTTCGAGTCCACCAGATGCTGGTGCAACTTCTCTGAGTGACCACTTGTCAAAATATGCTCCTTAACAATCAAATTGTAGAGCCCTTCAAAGGTGTCTACTTTGTTGCCTTTAGTCCTCCCATATATTGCCTTAACTGAAGTGTCGACAAAGTCAACCCATGTTTGTGTTGCCCCCTTTTGTGTTGTCCTAAGTTTCTGTCTATACTCCTCAGAAGTGTGACCAAACAGTGCTGCCTTCATGTGTGGGAAGTATTCTACTACCTCATCCTCAAGTGTAAGCAGTTTATCCCTACCACCTATTGGCACTAACTCCCTGAGTAGTGCCCCCCAGTGCTATGTACCCACCTTTCTCAGCTTGAGAGCTCTCTCATATGAGGCCAGTCACTTGTCTTTGTCACCCGCTGGACATAACTAGGGGTAATCCCTTTGGGCTGTCAGCACCTCCAGTTCCCATTCTGCTGCCACCTTCTTCTTTGGGCTCTAGTCCCAATCTGTCCCTCCACTCTTCCAGGGCCAATCCTATTTCAGCCAAAGGGTATGACTCTTTCCTTTAGGTCCAGTGCTGCCAGGCTCTCTTGGAGGGACCTCTGGCTAGTGACGGAACCTGCTCTAAAACCAACCTTGGTCTGGTGTCGGGGGTAGGCTCCCACCTTTTCCCCGAGGATATCTTTGGCATAATCCTCCACAATATATTCTTCCCCACTACTTTGGGACAATTCCCTCTCCAGGCGGGGAGGTACTCTGGGGGGTCTCTTTCCAAGCTTTGAGGGCCCTGATCAATTAATTCTTCCTGGCATTAGCTCCCATGTTGATCTTCCTGTCCCTACAGAAGGCTCTCAGCGCATTCCTCTTGTATGAGGACAGGGTGGCCATATCGATCTCCATTTTTCCTTGCTTGGAAAAGTGGCTCCTAAACTTTGTCAAACTTTTCAAAAACTTTTTCAAAATGTTCAACTCTGTAGGAACTTTGCCACATCTTCTCGATTTTTCTCACTCCTTAAAAAGTTTTTGTATTCTTTAGAATAGTCCTTTTGTAGTCGACAATCACTCAACAACTGCTTGGGAGGCCCAATAACATATCTTTGGGTGTCCTCTTTAGGTGCCTGGTACCGCTTTCTCCTTTCTCCACATTACCTACCCACTCCCTTCATTGTCTGTCACCCCTCCCTCCATTGTCTGTGTTGCCCCTCCCTCCGTTATCCATGTTGCCCCCACAGCCACCATAACAAAAAAAAGCAATATGAAGTGGACACTGATGTCCTTGTCATACCACTTTTTCCCCCACACCCTCCATGTTACCACCATACCCATCCTATTTGTTGCCTCCTCCCACATACGTCAATGTTGCCTCCCACACGACAATAACATATTGCACTGTGACACGCCCAGCGCTGGCCACGTCACAGTGCTTTTTTCCCCACACCCTCCATTGTCCTATTGCCTGCCACCCTGCCCTACCTCCCTCCTGCCAACAGTTAAAAACAATTGCTATAACACAGCCAGGGCTGGCAATTTCATTGCACTTTCTTTTAAACTTTCAACCCTGCTTCACAACAGCCACACTGCTTTAACAACATGGCTAAGAAATAATGACAAAGCCAAAACCCTGCATAGGAGAGACCTGTTGGCTTTGTCAATGCTTGTGATTCTCCTTTATGTCCCTTTCCTGGAGCATAGCCTCTTTGCCATCCTTTTGATTGGCTGACTTGTATTCTTTCATTGCTCACATTTAGGGAGCTGCTTTTGTTCTTTTGCATTCAGCACTCGATGGGAGTGGATATGTGTGAGGAAATGGGGTGTATTATATGGTGTGGTTATGCAAACTCACCGTGCAATACATTTACCAACCCCTTTAGGACCCTTAGGTTTTGTTTTTCAAACCTTCAGCTCAACCCTGGGTAGCTGTGGCTCTGAGCAGCAAGTCTTCCACAAAGGAACAAGTGTATAGCATAAACAACACCAAAACAATTGAAGAAGAAAGCAAGAAAACACCAAAGAAATCTGAAACCAATTTATGAAAATAGACCGTATTGGGGCGTGGCTTGGTGAGCCATCATGGCGGACGCTTCCTAGGTAAGCTCCAGCCCACCAAGCCCTAATTCCGGCAACATCCGACTAATCTATTCTCTGGGTGGGCTGGGCGATATCCAGACCAGTGAGGGTGCATCCAGAGGGTGAGCCGGTGTTGGCTGGGCGGTGTGGTCCGGCAAGCGGGAGACCACCCCCAGAGGAGAGCCGCCTAAGCCTGGACTCCGCAGCCCACAGAGCTCCGACGCCCGCCCTGCCAGCGTCTCGACCGGGGCCGGGGTATGGCCTTGATCCGCATGACGTGGTGGGGGCTCTGACACGGTCGCGTACCGGGGGCCACCCGGGGAGCATAGTGAGTCGGAGCAGCAGTGCGGCGCGGTCAGCGCCTAAGGATCCAACCTAGTGCAGTGATTCCGCCCACCGGCTGCATCGCCCGAGGTGCGAGGATGATCCGTGGGACCCGGCGAGTGGCTCCATACCCCGGGAACACAGGTTGGGGCCTGGTACCTCACAGGAGCAGCACACAGACAAACCAGGCGAGGTAGTCCCGCAGTGCGGGACCAAAGTACTGTGGCACACAGGGTGGGAGGGGACCCCTAAGCCTCCCCCGTCTTGTGGCAACAGACCGGATTGGAGTCCCTGCCGGTCAGGGTCGTGGCCTGGACACATGGTGTGGGGCCATGTTAGGTGGCGTCTTGGTCCGGGGCGGCCTCAGCCCTCTACATTTACCGGCTAGAGTGCGACCCAGTCAGCAGGACGGAGTGGTCATGACGTGGGCGGGTCGCTGTGGGCTGGGGGCCCAGCGGGCTAGATTCCCTCAGGGGGTCCGTTCTGTAGTTGGTCCCTGGGCAGCAGAGGCGGGCGAGCTAGGCCTGGTGCGGCTTGCAGCCCGGGACCGACTGATACCGTGAGGCCCGGCCCGTGGTGTCTTGCCCTGATCTCCGCTGAGGAGCAGGTGGAGTGGCCAGTGGCAGACGTGAAGTGGCCATATCTGCAGAGAGACATTAAGTGGGGGCAGCGCTCGGCTTGTGGGGCCTCCTCCTTTCCACCATGACAAAAGAGAAATCCTCATTCCCCTCTACGAAGCAGAGTACACTGGACCAGTACACCACCGCCATTGTTGGGGCGAGCGGTGCAGATGATGGTGGCCCTGTCCCAGATTACACAATCCCATGACATGCTAGACGCCAAAATCGGCGCGGTCGGCTCAGAGGTCTCATTCCTCAGACAAGACCTTAGAAAGGTGGTGGACCGCATCACTGAGGCTGAAACCAGGATGTCGTCCTTAGGAGACACAGTAATGCCGCTCCAACAAAAAATCAACAAACTCACAGTAGTGACACAGGAACTAGCAGCGCGGGTGGAAGACGCAGAAGGCCGTGCAAGGCGGAATAACCCATGCCTCGTGGGATTCCCGGAGGGATGCGAAAGTGCTTCGAAGGAGGGATTCCTACTAGAGGACTCGCTTTCCACTTGCTTTGTAGTGGAGCGAGCCCATAGGGCTCTTACAAGGAAACCCCCCCGGGTGAGCGGCCCAACCCGTCATCGCTAAATTGCTGAACTATATGGACAGAGACGTCATCCTCCAATTTGCCAGGTGCCACAGAGATAAGCTATTCTATGACTCCCAGAATATCATGATCTTTCCCGACTATACCGGCTCGTCCAGCAACGACGCCAATCATTCTCAGCGGCCAAGCACAGACTCCAGGAACTCAACATTTAATATATGTTGCTGTACCCGGCACGGATGAGAGTTATCTACAAGACTAAATCCCTATTCTTTGACACCCCGGAGATGATCTTCACCTGGACCGACGAGACCATTTGCCCCAGGCCACATACGCCACCTCCACTGGAGTCTGACTCTTCCCAGGGTAACAGAAGAAACCGCCCAAAGAAATCCACATCAAAATGGTGGCATAGGTCTTGATCCAATTGGCGCTCCCAGACACAGGGTGAAGACTCATGAGTGAAACGGCGGAGCTGCCCCGCAGCCAACCACAGGATCCTGGTCTAGCTACTTACGGACATTTTCCACCTGCTCCCCCCGTGGAAAGCCACCAGGCTTTGTGGACCCCAACGAGTTTCACCTGTACACCCTAAGGAACCATGGTTGAGGGTATTGGGAGGTTGGGGAACCATTGGGGGGGGGCCCTCCCGGACTCCCGTTGGAGCCTAGGGGGCACCCCGGCCGCGACAGATGCTTCATGTTTGCTGAGGTATTGGGGTGGGGGGGAGGGTGTTACATTCAGTTTTTCAAAGTTCATTACAGTTCAGGCACAGGCACAGAGACACCACAGTCCTCGCACACCTAATCCACACTTGGCAACCCCCTGAAATACAGATGGCTACAAACGTATCCAGTAACACTTTCGTTGGGATTAGCAATATGACATGGAACATCCAAGGGGTCCTCGACAAAATTAAGCGGGGAGCAATCTTAAAGCAAGCCAAAAGACTAGAGGTAGACATACTCCTAATGCAAGAAACCCACATGATGGGTACTAAGGCACCAAGCCTAGCTCGCTATGGGTTTGACCAGGTCTTCCATTCAGGGTTTATCCGCGGGTCACGGGCCACAGCAATTCTGATCCACCGTAGGGTACCATATAGACCCTCCAAGGTAGAGACAAACCCGGGTAGGAGGTACAGCCTCGTGGCGGGCACACTGCATGGGGAACTGCTGACGCTGGGAAGCTTCTACGCCCCCCTTCCCTTGGGGCAAACCTTTATGGACAGGGTCCTGCGCCTTTGTGGGGAATTCCCAGATGGCTTATCGGTGATGGGGGGCGACTGGAATGATATCATGGCATCTATTGATAGGTGGCGGGAGGCGGGCCTGGGACACTGCTTAGGGGAGTCTGAATTACACTGCCTGGTATCCTCCCTGGGGTGGCCAGATGCGTGGCGAGCCTGTCACCCAGCAGAACCTGGTTTCACCTTTTTCTCAGCAGTTCATGGGTCCCTCTCTAGGCTAGACTACCTATTCCTCTCACTCTTGCAAATCCATAGGGTCACGGTGGTCTCCATCCTGCCCCGGGGGCTGTCGGACCACTCCCCAGTGACATTGAGACTACATATAGGACCCAGAGAGTCTCCCTTTCGGTGGCGAATGTCTCCCTGACTTTTGCCAGACCCAGCCTATCAAACCACCCTTCATCAGGCGGTCACGGAATACTTTGTGTCTAACGTTGACACCGCCCCTTCGTGCACGACATTATGGGAAGCCCTGAAGCCCACTTTGCGGGGAGTTGACATTAGCTACTGCGCGGGAGAGAAACGCCACCATCTTGCACAAGCGGTGGATCTGGAGACCCGCCAGCGGGCCCTCGAGGCCGACGTGAGAGAAGGCAGGGGAGCCAAGGCCAAGCGCCATCTCCTCCTTGCCCAACAGCAACTGTGCCAGTTGCTTACAAACAAGGCTCAACGGATGTGGCAAGCGACCCAATCCAGAATATATCAGTGTGGGGATAAATCGAACAGGTTACTATACCGTTTATGACAAACGGCGCAGTCACCCACCCCGGTGAGGGCGTTGCGAAACGCGGAAGGTGACCTATGCACCACTCTCTGCTCAGTTGCTCAGACGTTCGCATCTTATTATTCAAGTTTATATGCGAAACATGTAGTCTTATCCCAAGATCAGATTGGCGAATTTCTGAAAGACATACCACCAAAATCAGTTCCCGACCACATTCGCGAACAACTCGATGCGCCAATCACGGTAAAAGGACTCAATAACGCCCTGTCGGGCCTAGGCCCCGGCCAGGCACTTGGCCCTAACGGATTCTCGAGCGAATTCCTAAGATCTCACATGACTCAATTAGGCCCACACTTACTAAGAGCGCTTCACAAAGCCATCGAGCAACGGATCCTCCCACCGGACAGGCGGCATGCAGAAAATGTGGTGTTCCTCAAGCCTGGTCGACCCCCCCCCCCGAGGAACCCTCCTCATATCGTCCTATCTCACTACTGAATTTTGAAGCGAAACTCCTGGGCAAGGTTCTCGCGGATCGTCTCCTTACATATATCCACGAGCTCGTTCACCCCGACCAGGCAGGCTTCATGCCGCACTGATCCACGCATCATAATATTAGGCGCTTCCACAATTCCCTTGCAAAGGTGCCGTAACTCTGCCGCTCTGCAACCCTCATATTAGCTGATATCGATAAAGCATTTGATTCACTCAATTGGGACTACTTATTCCTTCTCCTACAAGCTCTCAACTTTGGTCCAAGATTCCTGTCATATATTCACCTCCTCTACACAGACCTCTCCGCCTCGGTACGGGTGGCTGTGGCACAATCAGATCGATTCCCAATCCATCGGGGCACAAGACAGGGCTTCGCGCTATCCCTGCTTTTATTCGGACTGGCGATTGAACCACTGGCTACATGAGTGAGGGACCCCCTGGTGCATGGGTTTGAATGGTCCACGGAGATGTCCGACAGGATTGCATTTTACGCAGACGACGCCTTATTCTTCCTCACAGACCCAGGGTTTTCTGGCCCACGAATTAGGCAAATACTCCCCGTATTCGGGGAAACCTCCGGACTCTGCACTAACTCGGTGAAATTGGTACTATTCCTAGTTTGTGGAGACTAAGGAAGGGGCACATGGGCGATTCACCTGACCCATGCCACGGATGGTTCCAGTAACCGGGGGTATATATTTCACTCTGTCCAACCCTCTCCTGGTCACACAATATCCATCCTCTCCTACCACGTCTTCGAGAAGAGGTGAAGGTGTGGTCGCATCTACCCCTATCCTTATGTGGGCGGTCCGTCATTTTCAAAATGGTCTCCCTACCACGGATGCTGTATGGGCTCCAAAACTTCCCTTACGCTATCCCACAGTCGTGGTTAAAGCAGGTCAATGCAATCCTTAATTATTTCCTATGGGGGGGCGGGGCCGTCAGAGTCGCTCTCCGGACTTGTATGCAGTCCACCTATTGTAGGGGAATCGCTGCAGCTGATATATACCCCTATTACTTGGCCTCCCACCTACTCAATATAAATGAATGGTGGAATAGTGCGCAGACGGACCTGGTGTTTGCAGTCCAGAGACAAGCAATGACTACCCAAACTCTGTTAGACCTTCTTTATAGTCAGACAAATCTAAATCACCTACCTCCGGCGTTCAAAGTGATAATTCAATTATGGCGATGCACGGTCAGGAGGATGGGATAAGGAGGGCGGCTGATGCAGGCGACCCCACTTTGGCACGGAACCTACCTTCGACAGTTCTCTGCACTGCCAGGGTTCCGCGCATGGGACCTTATCAGGCTCTCCACACTATGGAACATAATGAAAGGTACAGTGCTCAAGTCCTTTCAACAGCTACAAGAGGAATATCAACTCCACCGCAGCTAGTTTTACAGATATTTACAGCTCAGACATGCACTGACACCGCACATCCGGTCCCTGACAGACCTGCCGGAGTATTACCCACTTGAAGGGCGTCTGCTGATGGGAGACTTGGGTGCCCACAAGATTTGGCAAATCTACCAAACACTAGTCACACATAACCAAACTACACTTGGCACGCTGCGAGTGGCGTGGGAGGGGGACATTGCAGACCTCACTGACGACGACTGGACAAAGGCCCTGCCTAGCCCCCATTGTGCCACCATCCCAACACGGTACTGTTTAATCCCATTTAAATACGTGCACAGAGCGTATTACACGAGGTCCCGCCTCTGGTGTATGGGTGTTATGCCGTCCCCCACCTGTCTTAGATGCAACGAGGAGGAAGGGACCTTCCTCCATACAGTATGGAGCTGCAGGGTACTCCAGCCTTTCTGGCGTAATGTTACCTCCTGCCTAGAATAAGTTCTGTTCTGGCTGCTCCCCTTTGAACCCAAGTTATTTCTCTTACAAAGCACAGATGGGAATGGGGGAAACAGATACAAGCAACATCTCTTGTTCCTAGGGCTCACACTGGATAAGCGGGACATAGCCCAACATTGGAAGGGGACCGTGCCCGCTACGGCCAGTCCGGCCCTGTCCACCATAGGTGGGTGGGTGGAAACGCACCATGGACAAATGCATGGGGATGGAATTAGCAGTATTCAGAGCGCGTGGCTGCCCACAGAAGCATAATATGATCTGATCGCGCTGGGCCGAATATAGGGGCATAGACCTGTCTTCCGCATGTCCCCCAGAATCCCTTATCGAGCAGGAAATACGTTCATATGGTCACGGACATACCCATAGCTTGTAGACCCCGCCATCCAAATGCTATTGACAGATATTCCTTGCGGGTGGGGAGTGGTGCATGGTTTGTGCCAAGGTTTTCTTATTAGTTTTCTTTTATTCCTTTGTTGATGTCTTGAAACATGGGTACTATTCTGCAATGTACTACAACTTGATGTATGTGATTGGCCTTCCTGGCCGTGTTGTACCGCCAAAAACATCAATAAAATTTGTTATTAAGAAAAAAAATAGACTGTATTTATATCTATTTTTAGACAGCACAACGCATCAGAGGATTCTGGAAACATAGAATTTACAAGGTATAGTAAGTCAAAGCATTTCACTCAACTGCAAACAAGCATTGGCAAATGTGGCCTAGCTGTAATGCGATCATGTGAAGTCACTTTAGGTGACCAACTCCAGTAGGGAGCCAGTCAGTGGGATCAGCAAGGTCCTCGGAAACAGTTACCTCAGCAGGTGAAGCAGTCTTCAGTCAGTTCCAAGCACTTTTATCCTTTGCAGGGTTTTCCTATGGAAGTGGTCCAGATGCAAGGGATGAAGGAGTTCCTGTGCTGTGAACAGGAGGCCAGCTCATTAACCTTTGGAGTCTTTTGGCTTTGGCTGGGCTTTGGAGACGACTGCTCCTCAAGCAGGACACAGCAGGCATTGTTCCGCGTCTTTGCTGCCCAGCAGGTGCAGTCCACGACAGTGCAGTCTCTATTTGCTGCATCTAAGTTGGAGCAGGGCAGTACTTCTTTGTTTCACCTTCCAGTCCAGTCGAGGTATGAGTTTGGGATGCCAGGGGTACTCTACTTATGCTCTGAATTCGCCCTCAGGGCAGGATGCAGTTAGTAGCCAATGGGCTACCAGGTTCCCTCCCACCTGATGACCACTTCCTGCAAAGTGTGGCATCTGGGCATCCCAGGATGTACTATTCTGCCCACTTCCAATATGGCAGGACCACTCTCCCGGCATCTGGAGCTCCCTAGCTCAACCCAGAGGTGTGGCTACCAAGGAGACTACACGTCCCTGGAAAACCAGTTTGGCAACTGGTTTCCCCTCTTCTGTCCCAAGTGCCAGCCTGTATGCCTAAATTTTGACCTGAGAATTAAGTCGGGCTTAATGTAACCAGTTGTTGGATACCCACGGCTACACACAGACCTCTTCATTGCATTAGCTAACAGAGGTTTCATAATGTACTACAGTGCATTTCCCACTGAGTAACAACTTTGTTTAACTTATTTTTCATTTAAGCTGCCCATTATTTTATATGTAGCTACCTGATGGTGAAAGACCTAAAAACGTACAGAATATTTTGGGGCTTATTTATGAGAGGCTTGCGCTGCCAGAGCATCACTTTTTTTGATGCTCCGGTGGCACAAGCATCTCAACCATACCTATGAGGCGGCGCAAAGTCACCCTGCATGGCTTTGCATGGCCTCATAGATATCGAGTAGGACAAAGCAGCGCAAGTCACTGTGTTGCCTTATTCTGCATCAAGGAGGCATTCCATGGCCATTGCGTGAGGGTTCCCATGTAACACTCATGGATTTTTGTATGCTGCCCCAGATTTACAAAATGACGTAAACCTGGGGCAGCGCCAAAACCTTACTCCTCCCCAGTGGAGGGGTAACGAGGAGACATGTTTTCATTTCTCCTCGTTTTTTCCTCTTTCCTTGTGTGCTGCATTCTGCAGCTGACATAGAAAGAGGAAAACACCTCTCAGGATCATTGTTGTGACGGAGGTTGCCCCTTCCTGCACAAAAACAATCCTGCCTATGTTGGTGCTAGGCAGCAATTTGTGCGCCAACACAAGTGGAAAGGACTGGAATGCACCGTATTTCATAAATACAGTGCATTCATGCCCTTTCACAATGGCTGAATGGCAACGCAGCAAGGAGACATGCGGTGCTGCCCTACGCCAATTCCTCATAAATGAGGCCCTTTGGTTTTAGCTACACCTTTGACCACTCCCCCGCGCTCACTGACCTTTGGTTTTCTAAACAATGTTATTATTTCCCCACTGTAAACATTATTTGCTGTGGGAATTGGGAGCGTTTATGGTTGTCAACAGTTGTTGATGATAAGGAGTACCAGGTTCTAGAAATTTTTGTCAGGAGAGGGTCCTTACACCTAAAAATGTTTGGCAAAGGGGTCTTGAAGACCTCTGCCCTAAAGGGAGAAGAGAGCTCCGGTGGTATGATGAGATGGGATGAAAAAGAATAAAGAAACTGAAGTGATAAGTATGATATGTTACTATAGAAATAATGATGAGAACCTCAAGGGAGAAATAAAGTGTCCAATGTGACCTAGAAATTTTTTGGTATGGTGATATGAACTCCAATATCTGGGAAGTTGTTACCTGTATCGTATACAAATCAATAAAAAGAAGAGACGGTTGTCCTGTGTCATTTTAGGTCGAGCCTGAGTCAGCATGCATGCGCTGCTCTGCGAGACTTGTTGTCCTGGAGTATGGAGGAGAAGCCCCGCCCACTCTCCGCCCATATTTGTCATTGGCTTGTGTCATTGTTCTTCGTAAATGCTGGCTTCTGATTCCTTAGTAGGCTCATTAGTCTCTCCTTAGTACTGCCTGGTCTTCAATTGTAACCTCCCATGGCGACTGGCCCCTTTACTTCTGCTGTTACACGGTATGTGTTTTTAAGTCTCTGAGCACTCTTTTCTTTAATGAGTTTCTCTACGTGCAGGCACGATATGCGCTGCTTCAGCTGTACCAGCCAGTGTAGCCACCCCCTTCCCCTACCCGGTGAGCCAGTACATCGATATCAGGGCTCCAGAGCATGGCCAATTAATCACGCATACAAAGTTGCTGGGCTTCGCACGAGCCAAATAAACTAAATAGCTCATTGACCAGACCTCCGCCCATATCCAAGAGCCGTATAACGTTCCTAATCATCTGTAATAAAGCATTAATGTTCTTGTTGTTTCCGTGCAAAACCTCCGGACCCAGATGAAGCCCCCCCTGTACTCTTTCTAGTGTTTCGATGACATGCGCAAGGACATCGAGGCTTCCTGACACTTCTCGTGATGGTCTGAAGCCATCAGTGAGGCTCGGTTTCATTCTGGGTGAAGAGCTGCTCCCCACAGAGCACATTGAAGAAAAGGCCAAGGATGCAGAAAGAGTGCACTGAACTGCCCTTTACTACAATGCCCTCCCTCGTCTCTTCCTGTTTTTGTATCCACACATGAAAGCCTCGGTCTATTGACCTGAATTCCTGAATTCTTCTCTTTATATAGCTTTAGTGGCATGGCCTATCTGAATAC
This sequence comes from Calotriton arnoldi, assembly GCA_963921515.1. NCBI lineage: Eukaryota > Metazoa > Chordata > Amphibia > Caudata > Salamandridae > Calotriton > Calotriton arnoldi. Next base: position 254,741 of record CAWUFW010010082.1, on the reverse strand, counting down.
CGCATTCCATATTTGTGCACACGTTTTTTTTTTTTACATGTCTTTCCACCGGCTGTGAAGTACTGCTGCGTTACTTGTAATTCTATTTTCAACCTAATCCAAGTTATTGGTTTTGACTTGGGACCACTGGAACTATACAGCCGTATAAGACCAGGTCATGTGGAAGAGTGACAAAATTATACATTATGCGGCAATCGTGCAACACTTCTTGTCATTAGAAGAAGCTCTGTACTACAGTATATTTCGCGTTTATTGTGCAGGACCTCCCTGGGGGTTATTTTAAAGAGAAGAGAACAAGGATTCCCCTTGGAGCTCCTATAGCCAACACACTCATACACAAACACAGATTCACTTCAGTTACTTATTACTTGTAAATAGATTCAACATAAAATGACAGTGGAACCCACCCTCCAGGCTCGTGTACCACCAATTATGAGATTCAACATCAAGGGGTATTTTCTTTGTGTAAAAAGTTATTTTAATAAAAAAGTTTTCTACATCATATCAAATTATCATTTCTTACTGTTTGTATTCACAACATTTAAAATTTCATACAGTTCATATTTAACATGCAATATACAGTTTAAAAACAATGTGTGCAGTATAAAAAGTAACACTTTTTTAAAGTACCTAAAATGACCAATATCTTAGCGGGGAACCCTTTTTGCACAGTTCAGAAAAAAGCTGTTGCATTAGCTGATCCAACAGTTCACATCAAGTTTGTATCCTGGTGAATGTGAGAATCCATTAATTCCATTAGTTCCTTGTGGTTGGATTCAGCAGTGCTCAGCGTCGACGCGTTTCGGTGGGTACAACAACTAAAACCACCTTCCTCGGGACAGTAAAACAATATGGGATTTTTCCTCCCTCTTCAAGATGCTAACCATATATAATCTATAGAGAGGGAAAACATACAAAAGTATATATTTAGTTCCTATATTCTATGGACCGGTACTCCTCTCTAGACGTTCCAATTTTATGCTCTTTTCTATTATACCACACAGTCTTTTGGCCCCTTCGTAGTTCTATGTTGGTGCAGAATCTCATTTGGTGGTTACATAACCCTTTAATAAAAAGCCTAGGGCTGCCCAAACCTCTACCATCCAATCGCACATACCATATATTCAAACTTTATTCTAATTTCCACTTAGACAAATAACGCTCACCACTCTAGGTGATGCATGTTTGATCTGGATAAAACAGGATGCTTATAGAGTTTGTGGCTTTGTTTAATTCGCCCACGTTCTTGCTCCAGAACCAGAAAATCTCTTTTGGTGATTCTAAGATAAAAAGAGGGAGATGCTTCTTTTTAGTATCAGTCATCCGTCATTTTGATCCAAGGTATTTATTTTACAGTAGTGCTATATAGTTCTTACCTCTTCTAGACCAATATTGTCTCATGCAATTCTGTGTCCTAGATATGGTAGGGATAGTGTGTCCCCTACTCGTACTATCAGCAGCTTCCCTTAATGTTTGCATATTTCCAATGCTGACGCCGAAGTCACGCCCCAGGCATTTATTCTTATATGGGTGTGAAAACCTTGACCCTGAAACAAACAACATCATGCCTCAGTCTCAATGAATGTACTTGACTACCTATTCAGTGCGTCAAGATTAAACTGGATTCTATCTTTACACAGAAATAATGTGCCCTGCTGCCAATCATGGTTTTGCATCCCAACAGCGTAATGTACAGCTACGCTTACAAATAAAATAAGACTACATGCTTAAAAGGGGGAAAGTGCAAGCATTTTACCACCCCTACAAATGTTGACCAAAGCATACTCGGGTTGGTCTACTCAGATATTAAAAAGGTATGGAATATATATAGGAAGATGCCGGCGTTTTTCATTAACAAGCCGCCCCTTACTGAATAGATCAATATCGCCACCTCCCCTCTAGGACGCTGATGTGTAGACTTGTAGAAATCCGTCCCCTCTAACATAGAGAAGCGGGAGGCATATCGATACTGTACGCCGATCCTGTCGAAATGTACCGGTAGCGCCACCCCCCTTGCAGATCGCTAATCACTCAAGACAGCAGGTCCCCTCTGCTAGGTAAGAGAGGGAAAGGGAACACGCATTTTCATATTCCCTCGCTGGCACTAAGCTTCAATGCCCTCAAGTTCCCAAGGGATTCGTAGGGATCTTACCTCCTCAATCAGGCTTCTGTTTCCACTGCGGGTTCGGTCAGTGTAACCGATACCACGGTGCACGGGGTATAAATCCTCCCTCACCCGGAAGTTGTATTTTCCCGGGTTTCCACTTCGATTATCATTGTGGCAGAACCGCCCCGTTTTTACGGCGGCCATCTTTAAATGACTACTTCTAGTACGGGGATACACTTGTATCTTCCGTGCATGATTACATGTTGTTGCTTTTGAGGGAAGAATGGAAGGACTTTGTCCGTTTAGAAAACCTAATAATCCTCATCTAACTACCCTCCCTCATATATCTCGTTATATACTTAGAGTGCCTACATAATTGGCGACCATCTTTGAGTTGCTTATTCCCAACTTCTGTAATACTTAGTTAAGTGTTATTGCTAGTGAAGGAGGTGTATTATCGATCTAAAGCAATCCGCATACGGGGAGCATGCCCGCCCTAGTTTATATATATATATATATATATATATTTTTTTTTTGACTAGCTTCTTTGTTGGCAGCCGTCTTAAAATGGACCACCCAATGGTCTCTGGTTCAAAAAAGAGGCCACTTTCATTACTACAATAAACACAGCACTTTCTCATGTTCCACTCTAGTGATGTCTCTTGTGCCCTGAAATCTCGTTATAACTCTCTTTCATCTACATATTGCTAAAATGTATTATTCTGTTCCTTAACTTTGCTGGGTATCTAGCCCACAATAATGCGTTCCCAATCTTCTCTGCTATTTAGGCCACATCTGATGGTGTCAAATTTTATAATAAACCACTGCTCTTTCAGTTTCCTTCTGTGTTCTTTGTTACCACCCCTTCTCATGTCTCTGATCTTTTCCAAAACTATCCACCTGATATCTGTTATATTATGGTGTTTTTCAATCCAATGGTTTACTAAGGGAGCATTTTCTTTTCTGGTATTAATAGCTGATCTATGTTCATATAGTCTTTGCCTAAATTCTCTTCCTGTCTCCCCTATATATCCCAAACCGCAGGGGCAGAGTAGGAGGTATACTATGTTCTTACTTCTGCAGTTGTTAAGGGTGGTAGTCCTGTGAGTAACCCCATTAAGGGATATTTCTTTCCCCACCATGCAGAGGTCGCAGGCGCTACAACTGCCGCACTTATGGTTGCCTATAGCTCTGCCACCTTCTATCGTCCTTTGGGTTTCTGTGTGATCTTCCCTATATGTGAATACCAAAGTGTTTCTCAGATTCCTATTCTTCCTGAATGCATAAAGGGGTTTGGGGAGCATTTCTGTCTCACCATCATTAAGGATCTTCCAGTTACGGTTAACAATATCTTTTAATTTGTTGCTTATAGCTGAGAATTGGCTGACTAATACTAACCTATCCTGTGATTGTTCCTTTTTCCTCCCATTGAGGAGGCTCTCCCCATCATAAAATCTAGCCCTCTTAAAGGAGTGATTGATTGACTTTTTGGGGTAACCTCTCTCTTTTAACTTTTCCTTAAGTTTCTCTGAGTGGTTGTAAAAGTCATGTAATGAGGTACAGTTTCTGCGGAGACGCAGAAACTGCCCGAAAGGAATGTTGTCTTTCTGACTTTTAGGGTGGTAGCTGCTATAGTGAAGGAGGGTGTTTTTGTCAGTGGGTTTGGTGAATAACTCTACTTCCAGGTGGCCTTCGCTATGTTTAATCGTAATATCAAGGAAGTTTACGCTATCTTTACTAATGTGTGCTGTGAACCTTAAATTGTTGTCACCCAGGTTGAGCCATGCTAAAAACTCATCAAGTTGTTCTTTGGGGCCCCTCCAAATGAAAAAGATGTCGTCAATAAAACAACACTATTGATGGACATTTCCATAAAAAGGAGAGATTTCATTGTATATATGTCTCTCTTCGAACGCCCCAACATAGATGCATGCCAGACTGGGGGCACATGTGGCCCCCATGCTGGTACCTTTTAATTGTAGGTAAAGATCTTCCTTAAATAGGAAGATATTATTCAAAAGCACCATTGAGACACACTTTAAAATAAATTCTTTATTGGCTCCTTGTATGGTTGGTTGTTCGAGAATCCGTCTGATCTCCTCTATGATACCTCCCTGGGGTATGTTAGAGTATAGTGCCTCAATATCGAGGGTTACCATATATTCCATTTGATTATTAAACTCAAGGCCTTCAATTTTGGTGATCATATCAGAGGTATCTTTTATGTAAGATTTTTGCTTTTCTACTAAGGGCTTGAGGAACACGTCAGCATATTTGCTATGGGGTTCTAACTGTGAATCAATGGATGCCACTATAGGTCTTAGTAGTGGATCTGTGAGGTTTTTATATATTTTTGGAAGTCCATAAAAAGCTGGAATTTTAGGGTTCCTACTGTTCAGAAATTGGTATTCCTGATTATTAATCCATTCTTCAGTTTTTGCTAATTCCAACAGACTACTCTCATCTCCCTTTAGTTGTTCCAGATGGGCGTTTGGGACCCTTTGATAATGTTGGGGGTTGGATAGGAGTGCTAAGGCTCTCATCTCGTAGTCTTCTGTATCGAAATCTACGACTCCACCCCCCCTTGTCTGCTGGCTTTATGGTAATGCTTTTGTCAGCAGATAGAGACTCAATAGAGTCTCTCTGATTTTTGGACATGATATGTTCTTGATAACATCTTTCTTGTAGAAGATTGTTGACTTCCATTTTCACTATTGTTTCAAAGGTCTCTACGTTCTTGTTTACTTGCCCTAGATGCGGAGTGAAGGTGGATTTCTGTCTAAGACCTGAATCCTGGTCCCTATGTCTTTCTGGTCTACCCTCAAAAAAGCGACGTAATCTTACCTTTCTGAAAAAGGCTCTCAAGTCCTTCTTTATTTGAAATTTGTTTACACTAGCAACGAAACTAAAACCCCTATGTCACGATTCCATCGCAACTAGGGAGGGACAGGAGCATACGAGAGACTGGTGGACCGTGCCTCCTGAAACCAGTCCTTTCCTCTCTTTCCAGCCTGATGACTGGGTTACATATCGAAACACCCCGAAGGATGAGGACACCGTGTTTGCAGGACCCGACCCCTTTAAGTGGGATATCTCCCCTGAAGAGGCCGCCCAAAGGTCTGACGTCATCTATGACGGGCGAATAGAAAGGAGTCGGCCTCGTGACGCGGAGGAGGAAGAACTCGGAAGATGAGGAACAGGCGAACGCGAGGAGCCCTCGGAGCACCGACTCGAAACGCCGAAGAAGGGACGACTGCTGCTGACCACGATTCCGGTGGGAGCAGTACTATCGGGAGAGCCAGGAGGCCAACGTTAAGGTTCTGCGCCCAGCCACGCTTCAGGAGGAGCGTGGCTCAAACAGGTACGGGAGCGTGTTTCAGGGTGGGTGGGGAGGAAAGCAAACGCCGACGAGTAAGGCGCCTCCTGATATCCTGAACGGTACCCGATTCCCCAAGCACTGACTCACACGTCCTTAGACGTTCTTCACGGCACTGGTGGTCCCTCACTCCCTCCCCTTTTTTCAGGTTTACATATATAGAGGCCCTCACGTCTTCTACATTTTCTCTTCCTTTTCCGAGCTTCCCTGGGGACCAAAGGACACGGGAAGAAAACACCGGAAGAAGGAAGGAAATGCCTGTGAAACTGAACAGGACCGGATAAGGAATATTATCCAAAGACCTGAACTCTGGCCTCACATAAAAAACGAGTGTATCTTAAACCGACCTTGTGTGCAACCCGATCCTTGCCTACCGTCACACCCTACTTAACACCTCTTCATCTATTCTATTTAGGGACCTCTTAGAAAGGTTAACTATGGGTGTTCTATCTACCGCCAGTATTTCTGACTCCTTGTCCGTATGTATTCCTGCGGTTGTTGGTTCCTCCCTCCTTGGTTTCTCTCGGGGTTCCCTCTCCCTCTGTTCATGTAGTTCCTCTGATTTCTTTTTGGTCTTGATTCTAAAAAACCCTCATACTCTTTGTCTCTCCCTTGCATTGGTCCCTCATCTCTGTTTTGCATCTCATCTTTGCTACTGGAACCTGATGTTTCTGAAAAGGTTATATGTTTCAGGCGTCTTTGATACTTGAACCTGCCTCTAGAAGGTCTGTCCCCCTGTTGCTCTTGTCTCTCATTGTAATAATATTTTCTTAAGACGGTCTCATAATTGAATCTACTCATATCTTTTCTTAATTTTATTGTCTTTTTATTTGTTAGATATTCGATAACCGCTAATGTCTAGGTTAATCTCTTCTAATTTCTTTTTTGCCTCCTCAAGGGCATTCCCATCTTTAAGGCTTGCTTCTAAGGTCTCTATTTCTTGTCTTTCTATTAGAATGGTTTCCTGTGCAGTCTCCATGATAAGTAACATCCAGTCTCTACTGCAACCATTGGCAACTAGAGTCCATGTGTCCAAAAATTTCCTGTTTTCTATAAATAACCCAGGCTCATTCTTTATTTGTAATCCTATGGGTATCGTACCTGATTTACAGTATTCTATCAGGAAATCCAAGTGTAATTCTGTTCTCACCAACTTCTTTTTTAAGTTCATTACTTTATTCCATTTCTCACCTCCATTCGGGATGATTGTCACGTGATGGTTACTTCTGTTACTAGTACCCAAAATGTTATTAAGTTGGTCATCACTAAAGCCAAAGGTCTTTAGTGAGTCCATGTTACACTAAAGAAGTGTACCTCTCTGACCCAACTGGTCGTGCTACGTAGTTATTATTCAAGAGAGGAGGCCTCCCAACCCAAGGGGACAGGGCACTGCTATACAGTGAAGAGAACAAGGATTCCTCTTGGAGCTCCTATAGCCAACACACTCATACACAAACCAAGATTCACTTCAGTTACTTATTACCTGTAAATAGATTCAACATAAAATTACAGTGGAACCCACCCTCCAGGCTCGTGTACCACCAATTATGAGATTCAACATCAAGGGGTATTTTCTTTGTGTAAAAAGTTATTTTAATAAAAAAGTTTTGTACATTATTTCTTACTGTTTGTATTCACAACATTTAAAATGTCATACAGTTCATATTTAACATGCAATATACAGTTTAAAAACAATGTGTGCAGTATATAAAGTAACACTTTTTTAAAGTATCTAAAATGACCAATATCTTACCGGGGAACCCTTTTTGCACAGTTCAGAAAAAAGCTGTTGCATTAGCTGATCCAACAGTTCACATCAAGTTTGTATCCTGGTGAATGTGAGAATCCATTCATGCCATTAGTTCCTTGTGATCGGATTCAGCAGTGCTCAGCGTCAACGCGTTTCGGTGGGTACAACAACTAAAACCACCTTCCTCAGGACAGTAAAACAATATGGGATTTTTCCTACCTCTTCAAGATGCTAACCATATATAATCTATAGAGAGGGAAAACACACAAAAGTATATATTTAGTTCCTATATTCTATGGACCGGTACTCCTCTCTAGACGTTCCAATTTTATGCTCTTTTCTATCATACCACACACAAGATTCAAGACTTGGGGCCTTAAAAATGTGGAACATATTTGTGATCCTTCTAAAATCTGAGTGTCTGTTGCAAGGACTGCCTTTTTGGGAACAGTATCTGTGACGGTAACACAAGTCTGCGTTAATATAGAGTAACAATATCATGGAAAAAATAAATCTTTCTATCCAACCTGTTTGAATTACATGTAAGGAATTAAGGTTACTGGGTCCTGCTGCACAAAACCAATCACGGTCCCTCGCACTGGGATATTTACGTCAGAAGGGCAACAAGGTCACCTCTTTAAAGGACCGATTGCAGTAGATGGTGGACAGTTACAACGTTGAGCATCTAGCATACATTTTGATACGTTTGAGGCTAGGAACAATAAGTTTTGTTGACATCTGAACATTATGCTGCAGAAGCTGATTATGCGGCGAGTGTGGCAAAGTCATATTTAAGTCCAAAGTACTACAGCCGCACAGTCATTTTACCGAATGGCCCTGCTTATGATGCCCTGTATAGCGCTCTGAAACCTGGCTTTGAAGAGTTTGCACCACATAAAACAAACAAGCATTGGCATAGCCAATAGGTCTCGCCTTTGGGGCCTTATAAGTGTTTAGCCAGAGCTATTGACTTTGCCAATGTCTTCAAGCTGTGCTGTAGAGAAGTGTGGCTGCTGTGCAGCATGCTGAAAAGTTATAATAAAAAAGTGTCAGAAGCATTTTTGTTACTTTATATATGACCAAGAAAGCATTATGTAAAACTGAACGACCATATTAAAAAAGTATTTACAATAAAAATTTCCTCAGTTTTCTTTTGTTCTTGCAATGCTGGCAACTTGTTTCTGCCTATTGCAATGGTTGTTTGTTAAAGCTTTTTTTTTGAGGGGGCATAAACAATCGGAGGGTGAAGGTTGGGAACTAGTACCTGTATTATAACACTACCAGCGGCCAGACGCTAGGGGAGAATCAACAGATGCCAGATTCCGAGAGCAGGCTGAGGTGGTGCTGAGTGATGCTGAGGTGGTAGTGGTGGTGGTGGTGACTGTTGCGGAGACGATGCTGAGGTGATGCTGAATGATACTCAGGTCTTGCTGAGTGATACTGCTGTGGTGCTGAGTGATGCTGTGGTGGTGCTGAGTGATATTGTCTTGGCGCTGAGTGATGCTGTGGTGGTGCTGAGTGATGCTGTGGTGGTGCTGAGTGATGCTGTGGTGGTGCTGAGTGATGCTGTGGTAGCCCTGAGTGATGCTGTGGTGGCCCTGAGTGATGCTGTGGCGGCGCTGAGTGATGCTGTGGCGGCGCTGAGTGATGCTGTGGCGGCGCTGAGTGATGCTGTGGCGGCACTGAGTGATGCTGTGGCAGCGCTGAGTGATGCTGTTGCGGCGCTGAGTGATGCTGTGGCGGCGCTGAGTGATGCTGTGGCGGCGCTGAGTGATGCTGTTGCGGCGCTGAGTGATGCTGTGGCGGCGCTGAGTGATGCTGTGGTTGCGCTGAGTGATGCTGTGGTTACGCTGAGTGATGCTGTGGTGGTGCTGAGTGATGCTGTGGTTGCGCTGAGTGATGCTGTGGTTGCGCTGAGTGATGCTGTGGTTGCGCTGAGTGATGCTGTGGTTGCGCTGAGTGATGCTGTGGTGGTGCAGAGTGATGCTGTGGTGGTGCTGAGTGATGCTGTGGTGGTGCTGAGTGATGCTGTGGTGGTGCTGAGTGAAATTGTTGTGGCACTGAGTGATGCTGTGGTGATGCTGTGGTAGTTCTGAGTGATGCTGTGGTGGTGCTGAGTGATGCTGTGGTGGCGCTGAGTGATGCTGTGGTGGCGCTGAGTGATGCTGTGGTGGCGCTGAGTGATGCTGTGGTGGCGCTGAGTGATGCTGTGGTGGCGCTGAGTGATGCTGTGGTGGCGCTGAGTGATGCTGTGGTGGCGCTGAGTGATGCTGTGGTGGTGCCGAGTGATGCTGTGGTGGTGCCGAGTGATGCTGTGGTAGCGCCGAGTGATGCTGTGGTAGCGCCGAGTGATGCTGTGGTGGCGCCGAGTGATGCTGTGGTGGCGCCGAGTGATGCTGTGGTGGCGCCGAGTGATGCTGTGGTGGCGCCGAGTGATGCTGTGGTGACGCCGAGTGATGCTGTGGTGGCGCCGAGTGATGCTGTTGTGGCGCCGAGTGATATTGTTGTGGCGCCGAGTGATATTGTTGTGGCGCCTAGTGATGCTGTGGTGACCCTGAGTGATGCTGTGGTGGACCTGAGTGATGCTGTGGTGACCCTGAGTGATGCTGTGGTGACCCTGAGTGATGCTGTGGTGACCCTGAGTGATGCTGTGGTGGTGCTGAGTGATGCTGTGGTGGCCCTGAGTGATGCTGTGGTGGCCCTAAGTGATGCTGTGGTGGCCCTGAGTGATGCTGTGGTGGCCCTGAGTGATGCTGTTGTGGCGCTGAGTGATGCTGTGGTGGTGCTGAGCGATGCTGTTGTGGTGCTGAGCGATGCTGTGGTGGTGCTGAGCGATGCTGTGGTGGTGCTGAGCGATGCTGTGGTGGTGCTGAGCGATGCTGTGGTGGTACTGAGCGATCCTGTGGTGGTGCTGAGTGATCCTGTGTTGGTGCTGAGTGATGCAGTGTTGGCCCTGAGTGATGATGTGGTGTCGCTGAGTGAAGCTATGGTGGTGCTGAGTGATGCTGTGGTGGCGCGGAGTGATGTTGTGGTGCTGCTGAGTAATGCTGTGGTGGCGCTGAGTGATGCTGTTGTGGCGCTAAGTGATGCTGTGGTTATGCTGAGTAATGCTGTGGTTGCACTGAGTGATGCTGTGGTTGCACTGAGTGATGCTGTGGTTGCACTGAGTGATGCTGTGATGGCGTTGAGTGATGCTGTGATGGCGTTGAGAGATGTTGTGTTGGTGCTGAGTGATGCTGTGCTGGCTCTGATTGATGCTGTGCTGGGTCTGATTGATGCTGTGGTTGCGCTGAGTGATGCTGTGGTGATGCTGAGTGATGCTGTGGTGTTGCCGAGTGAGAGATAGAGTGAAGATATAATGCCCAATTAGAGAGGGTGGTGAGAGAGAAAGAGAGAGAAAGGGTGTACATAGAATAAAGAGTGGAGCGGGAGAGAGAAAGAAGGGGAGAGAGAGTGAATGAAGGAGTTTGAAAGAGAAACAGATAAAGGGGTGAGAGAATGAAAGGCTAAAAAAGATAGAGAGGGAGAGTTAATTAAGTAGAGAGAGAATTAGAGAGGGAGAGAGAGAGAAGGAGAGAGACAATAAGAGTGGGGGGTGTGGAGTTTAAACAGAGTGAAGAAGTGACGCGGAAAAAGTAACCTTAAATATAGCTTTGTGCTTTGCGCGAATAAATATAAAAAAACAAACCAGAGTGAGACAAAAATACTGGTAATTAGGCTGTGACTCCCAATATAAAACAAATAGCGATATAAGGTGAAATCAACCCACCGAAGCAATATTTCTAACTAGACAAAATAAGCTTGCATTTCAATGCTAATCGCTGTTGTTTTTCATGTGACTGTAGTCCAGGGCCGTCAGTTGGTAATGTGAGCTGCTGCTGCGATTGAAACATCAGAGTCCAGAGAGTTAATGAGCCATGAAGAGGAAATGAGGAAGAGATAGGAAACCCAGATGGCAGCTGCGCGCGTGCACGCCATCGTGAACGCAAGCTGGTCGCCAGCCGAAAGCCAGTGGGTTTGCACTTCCAAAACCCGCTTACTAAAACTCTCGGCCAGACCAGCGCTGGTGCAGGCCGAGACCTAAAAAGTAAACGACTTTCCTCTGGCCTAGAGGTCTGCAGAACCCCTACACTGTCAACATTTCTTCAGCTCCTCCGTATTAACCCTGCATGTGGTAGTGATGCGCCCTGCGTATGTTAACTGTTTTAATTGGGGGCACTGGCGTAGCAAGGGGGGGGCGGAGGGGGCGGTACGCCCCGGGCGGCACGAGATTTGGGGGCGGCAGGTAAATTTATCGCCAGCACCCCCCTGCTCTTAGGCGCTCGGCGGCGGCAAAAGGCAGGGACCGCCACGGGCGGCAGAGTGCCTAGCTACGCCACTGATTGGGGGGCGGGCATGTAACAACATAATGTGTATTTGTAATGCACACGTTCACCCAAGGGTATCGTGGCACCGAATAACAGATATTTACTGTTACCCAACTCAATGGTACTCATTTTATCGACCTTGGACGGATGAAAGGCTAATGGTACTCATTTTATCGACCTTGGACAGATGAAAGGCTGAGTGGACCTGCTGTGATTTGAACCTGTGACCATGAGGTTAAACACAGGCCCCTACAGTGGATGCTAGTCTACTAAGTCACCAGACCCGGCTTATGTAGCGCCATCTTACACCCCCCACCACCCCATCGGCTGGGGGCTCTTCAACAAAAGTGGGCACAACATTATGGTGTAGTCCAGAGGTGGCTCCAGGCTCTTCACACCATGATTGATCGCCCTGCCTGCAGACAACTCAGGTCTGGGGCAGCCAGCAGCGTTTACTTTACCCCCTTAAAGAACCCCCTTCCTGCCCCATCAGCAGCGTTCACCCCCTTAAAGAACCCCCTCCCTTCCCTGCGGAGGGGAAACCCTGCCCCACCAGCTGTGTTCACCCCCTTAAAGAGCCCCGCCCTCCTTGCAGGGGCGGGAGCTTTGCACACTACAGCGGTGACGGTGGGGTTTAAAAGCCTTACACCCGTTGGGTCAACTCACCAGTGATGGCTCAAACACGCACGTGCCTCTGTGCTGCTAGTGAATGTCCAAGACATTCGTTGAGCCCGTGTCCGTTTATTTTTTTCTCCTTTTTTTGCGGGGGAGTGGGGGTGGGGGCGGTCATGTCATTTGCTGATCTCAATGACTAACAGGCACCAAACGTGTGAAACAACAGGTTTCCAACTAAATCTTTTTGCCAAACTGAGGGCAGATATGCAGGCACGGAAGTGGGCAGATATGCAGGCACGGAAGTGGGCAGATATGCAGGCACGGAAGTGGGCAAATATATAGGCACGGAAGAGGGCAGATATGCAGGCACGGAAGAGGGCAGATATGCAGGCACGGAAGAGGGCAGATATGCAGGCACGGAAGTGGGCAGATATGCAGGCACGGAAGTGGGCAAATATATAGGCACGGAAGAGGGCAGATATGCAGGCACAGAAGAGGGCAGATATGCAGACACGGAAGTGAGCAGATATGCAGGCAAGGAAGAGGGCAGATATGCAGGCACGGAAGTGGGCAGATATGCAGGCACGGAAGTGGGCAGATATGCAGGCAAGGAAGTGGACCGCTTTAAACAGCAGCTGTAGTCCACCACCCTCCTCCCCAGCTGAAGCCCCGAGACACCTCACAGCTCGACTGTGTAAATAAAGCTAGCTCTGGTGAAGCGCTGCGGCTCAGCTAAATTGAGACACACTCCAGGCATCCGTGGAATGACAGGACTGGGGTGAGTTATGCATTCTGCCTTTGTTTGACACATTTCCAAGAGAAAATTACTGGTCATTAGTTGTTGTCAAGAGTCTGCAACGGCCAGAAGGTGACTGATACTAAATTGAACTGGAGACAAAATCGTATTTATTCGTTTGTAACGTGCAATTTCAACCAGGTAGAGCTGGACCAAGTAAATCACATCTCTGATTCCAACATGCCAATAACGGACTATGCCCTGCCCCTGACTGCCTTGCAGCCTGCCTCTGCAAGAATACATTTCTTAAATTTAATGTTCTGTTATTCTGGTCAGAAAAAAGACACCAGATGGTGTTTCCTTTTGTTCTAAAAAAAAAAGAAATTGCAGCACAATATGCACATAATTCACATGGTTTTCTAGTTAGAGAATAGGCATCGTGTTAAAAATGCATGCTCTTATTTAAGAATGATGAAATATTATTTCATTAGTAATGTTAAACATCTTGGTCGTTTCTTTTTCAGAAACAAGTTCACACTCACACTGACGTAGGAAAGGATATGTAAATAACTATACCCTAAAGTAATTTCCTAACCATGTATAATGCTGATTTATTTTACACTCACAATGAATTAGGCCAGAGAAAATGTTCAAAAATCAAGTTTAACTGTGCTTTTCTATTTACTTGAGTAGGTCAAATATATGAACCCCACTTATACATACCAACAACAACTTCAGTTGGCTGTGGCCACTGGCTCAGGGACTTAAAATCAGGAGCCAAACGACTTTTAGGAGCATTGCCTCTTACGCAGTTGCAGGCTAAATCCCAGCAAGTGCACTGCTTTGCCTTCAAAGATACACACCAGGACACCTGTACAGGGTCGGACTAGCCCATAGGGCAATCAAGCGGTGCTCGTTAAGCTGGTCTGAAAAGTCCGTGTGTGGGCCGATTGTTTTGGAAGTTTGGGGGCCTGTTTCATTTTCTTGTGGACCACTTTTCACTGTTTATGTATCTGATATTAGGAAAACATTGTCTACACTGAGCACAAAGACACTTGTTCCCACAAACCATTGCAAAACACCTCTATAAAGTGTCTTTACAAGTTCAAAACGGCACCAATTTGCAAATTTGGGACACTTTTTTGAGTTATCTGATTTGTTAACGCATAGCAACACAATACATAGGATAATGTGCTGCACACCTAAACGCTTATAAGGTCCCAAAGGCGACACCTATTGGCTATGCACGTGGTACTCATAGTACGGCCCGCGGCCCGGCAGGTCTTCATTGGCGGCCCGCGGACCTTGTCTTGCCGTGTCTACGTTTCTAGTGAGGCCAGCAGTAAACACAGAAGATGACCGCAGGAGCATACATAGTGATTACGTATTAAATAGGTATTCACTACGTATGCTCCTGCAGCCATCTTCTGTGTTTTCTGCCGGCCTCTGTGACCTCACGGCACCATCGGAAAGCTTCCCAAAAGGCCCTTTAAAAGTCAGCTATAAGCGCTTTCACAGCTGACTTTTAAAGGGCCTTTTGGGAAGCTTCCTGTTTGGACTGAGGCAGATAGAGGCAGAGACAGATAGAGGCAGAGACAGAAAGAGGCAGAGACAGATAGAGGCAGGGACAGATAGAGGCAGAGATGCAGATAGAGACAGATAGAGATCGAGATAGACAGAGACAGACAGAGACAGATAGAGACAGACAGAGAGAGAGAGACAGAGAGACAGATAGAGACAGAGAGAGAGATAGAGACAGATAGAGACAGATAGAGACAGAGACAGGCAGATAGAGACAGAGAGGGATAGAGACAGAGAGAGGCAGACAGATAGAGACAGATAGAGACAGACAGAGACAGATAGAGACATATAGAGATAGAGACAGAGAGACAGATAGAGATAGAGACAGACGGATAGAGACAGATAGAGACAGAGACAGCTAGAGATAGAGACAGAGAGAGATAGATAGAGAGATAGATAGATAGAGAGATAGATAGATAGAGAGAGATAGAGAGAGAGTTAGAGAGAGAGATCGAGATAGATAGAGAGAGAGAGAGAGATAGCGAGAGAGATAGAGAGATAGATAGATGTGTGTATTCCGGGTATGGTGGCCCAGTGGACGAATGTGTCCGCTGCAGGGGCCTGTGTTCAACCTCATAGTCACAGGTTTTTTGTTGTTGCTCTAGCCGCCCCCCCCCCCACTGACCCCGCCCCCACCGGTGCGGCCCTCGGTCACAAACCACACTGTAAATTTGCCCCCCCCCCCAGAGAAAGTTTGTGAGTACCTGTTAGATCGTGGGCCCTGGGCCCACATAACTAATGAACGATGACACAGACACAGTAAATGCGGGTACTGGAACAGGCCATGAGCATGTGCACTCGGGCTCTTTTATTCGCAGGGTCACCTGACTTGTGACGCCTGTGTTGGATGGGTTTGGGGTGGGTGTATGGGCCAGCCCTCAGGAGAGTGGCTGGCAAAAACACTAGACTGTGTCCAGCAAGACACAACATTCCTCCCAAATTTTATTAAAATAAAAACAACAAACAAGAGTCCAACCTGTGGGAACGAATGAGAAAACAACTAAAAATAACTGAAGTCTCACAGTTCTGAGATGCAGTTCGCAGGACAGCGGTGGACAGGTGCAGCTGGGAGCACCCAGACATCTTGGCACATATTCATACTTTAACCAGGTATATCTGGACACGAACACAGTGCTGATGAAGTCCGGGCCTTTCAGCTGTGCGTCAGTTGAGTGACAGTCCACCTATGTGATGTTCGTCGGTCCAGCGTACTCTTGCTGTGAGGCAATTAGTGTCTTATAGTTCAAACATAGGTGCATCAGGAGCGTAGGTGGAGTCCATTGTAAACACCTGACGATGATGTCGCTTGATCCCTTGACGACAGTCTTGGCATTCTGTGACCTGTTGAAGTCTCGGTTGTATGGCCTGGCTGCTTCCTGGAATCCATTGGTGGGGCAAAGTAAAAGTCCATCTCTCACGCTTTGGGGAGGCCCCTTTGATGAGTTGCCACAGGACTGCCTATGGGCTGCACTGGGTCTGCACGTGTCTGCATCTAGAAAGTCGCAAGACCACCTCGGAGCCACCGCCTAATCACTCGTGCAACTTCAGGGTTGGATGTGTCCTGGTCAGAACATGCTCTCGCTACCAGGATCAGGATGTACGCCAGTTAAACAAATGGTCACTGTGTCTTCAGAACGTCGCTCTGTATGGCAATGGTGCAGGACTCGTCGTGGTACTTGATGCTCCGGGGATGGTGATGATGCACATGGCAAATGATGGAGTGGTTGCCATGAGACGACTTGTACAACAGGTGGCGATGACTGGCAGTGAATAGGGGTGACTGGCGAATCTTTGCTGTCATGAGACTCGTCGGACACTTGGTGCAGCTCTTCTTATTCGGCATGTGTGTAAGCAAACAGGGATGCCCTTTCCTTTAAGCAGCCGGTGACAGGTGGTTGGACGGTCAATGTGAAGAATGGGGCAGATACACAGTTCGCGCATGTAGGCGGCCTACATTTGGTACTCCCACTGAACTATCTCCTGTGACGTCACCGCACCCCAGTGGCTGTGGTATATTAGAAGGTGCATTCAGGTGATGGTACGAGTACTCGTTCTGGTCCCCTTTAGTTGACTTCTCCTGCGCACCTGTTGTCGTCTTGTCGTGGCCTTGAATCCTCAGGATCGTATGTTGCTCTATATGGTCCACCTCCTGATAGCCCCAAGGTCTGATTGAGTATACAGACTTAATGGAGTGATCAAGTGGGGGAAGGGAAGGATGGGAACAGTGGGGAAGGAGACCTGTAACGAGAGCAAGAATTTTTAGAACACCGTACACCAATACATGCACAATGATACCTGTTTTATCTCTTATTTGAATATCTGATTATACCTGTAAAATAAAATTCTTCCCGATTGATAAACAGCTTTTCATGGTGAAAGACTCCACTAAGATCTAAGGATGGAACCACATATTAATAACCTTTCCTGACAAACCAATCCTATTAATGAGAACCCCAACTTTGGAGAAACAACACCTTACCCAGGATTCTGCAGAGTGAATCGAAACAGGGGTGAAGAGCTGTCTTCCTGTATGCTCAAGTACCCCTGTTGTGAAAGAACACAAAAAAACAAACAAGTGCTCCAGCACTATTAATGATGTTGCATACACGGTGGTATAACTCAAAGGGAAATGCAAACAAAGAAGTCCATGCGTAACATCAATTCCTCAGGGTGATAGCTAAATGTCACTCTTCTTATATATACTCATAACAGTGGCTCCGATATTCCAAAGGTAAACAATAATTATAGTCAGCTTGTAACCCTTGGTAGGAGCAACCAATGCGTAATGCTATTACCAAAACACCACGTGTCAAAACAAATTAGGAAATCCCAAATAGTTCCTTGGATAACGATATTTCTTCACTCAGAATGTAAACACCAGTGGTTGCCAGATTGTCCTGGCTGAATGTATTCTCTCTGCATGAGTTGGGACTCAACTCCCCAACACGAGAAAACACCAATGGATAGCTTTATCAGTTGGGTAACGGCAGCCGCAAAACAACCGCGGACTGCAATTACTTGAGTGTGGTGAACGTGGTTTGACAAGACGGCATCAACCACACTTTTCAGAGACTAAACAATTCTCCCACATACAGTACAACTGTGGATTTGTCAGAAAAACACACGCTGCTCGAATTTGCCCCGCAAGAACCGGGAAATAATGGTTCAACCAACGGGGCAAAATTAGCAGACAGAATGACTCCAGAGAAATCAGGCCACTGCTTACTGAGCACACAACAATTAAACGAAAGGAATTGGGAGTAGTGGTGCTAGTAGCACCCTTACCGGACCTCCTCTCGACACAGACGAAGCTCAGCAACAATAGTAAACGGCACCCACCCGGTGCTCAGGAAGTGATTAAATGCACCTCCTTCCTAGAACGGGATGACGTCCGCGACGTCGAATACCCATGGCATCATGGGAGATGTAGTTCTTCCGGGTTCTGTGGCAATTCTCGATGCTACCTCTGACTCTGCAGTGTTCTACGGACACCCCTCCGGTGCGACTTGACACGTCTGCTTTCCTGGGATAGGACTGTCACCGTCCTATATCTCTCCACTCCTCGTCTTCTCTGCTAATGTGGCAACGTGCCACGCTCTCTTTTCCTTGGTTCTTGCTTCATGTGTAAAGTGGCGTCTGACCACATGTCTTCTATGTAACCGTTGCAAAGTGGCGACAGGCCATGCAAATGCATGTCGTTTCTACACATGCTCTGAAGAGTGGCGAAAGGCCACGCAATGCAGGTCGCTTCTACACCTGCTCTGAAGAGTGGCGAAAGGCCACGCAATGCATGTTTCTTCTACACATGCTCTGAAATGTGGCGAAAGGCCACGCAATGCATGTTTCTTCTACACATGCTCTGAAATGTGGCGACAGGCCACGCATTCTCACATGGACCTCCTGCTCACTCCGTCGTGTTCTTTGGACTACCCATCTTCTCCTGTCACGGACCACTCACCGGTCCGGTCCTGTCAATAGGACTGGGCGTCTTCTCAGGTGCGTCAGCCATTTTCAGGGACGGCAGTGGAGGTCGGTATACTTGATGGATCCGTTCTGTAGTGCCTTCCATACCCTTCTTCTCCTTGATAAAGTATTCTGGCGGCAACTCTGGATCGCTGTGGGAGGTACAGGTCTCCCTTCTCTTTTTGCAGTTGTGGCAGCCTGCCACTAGGAGTGTGGGAATCTCCTCATGCCTGTACTGGACCGATGCACACCACCGTCTTAAGGCAGTGTTGGAGGCACTCTCTGAATAATCTCTGGCCCACTACAGGGCAGTGCAAGTGCAGGTAGGTTGAACACAATCTCTCTCCTTCCTGCATTCGGGCCACACAGGGTCCCTCCTCTGGGATCTCCTTGGTGCTACGTGTATGGCGGGTAGCTTCCCTTCCGCCTCCTCTTTGCTTAAAGGAGTAGTTCTTGCGCCTCGTTGCTGCACTGTCTTGAAGTTGGATGAGGCCCAGGTTTGTGCATGCTTGACAGGGTTGGTCACACCATGTATTCTCCTTGCTGGGCCTTTGCAGGCCACGCGGTGCTGGTGAGCCAGCTGTTGCATCTCCTTTCATGCAACGGTACATTCTCTCTATGCCCTCTTTGCATTGTTTGCTTTGGCAGCGGTGAGGCTAGTAGATAGCCATCCCGGGTGCCGTCTGCTGGCTCTCTTTCCTCCAGGCTGCTTTGTACGTAGCATGAGTGTTCATTTTTTTTTTTGGGGGGGGCTGTTAGTTGCAGACTGTGCGCTGTATTTCAGGTGCAGTAAATCTAAGTAGCTCCAAGGTGGGACTGAGCATGTGTACGGTAAATGGCAGACCCTCCTCACTGGGAACCTTCTCAGTGTGCTTGGCTCTACTGTTTCATACTGCGTGGGGGCATTGCAGTCTCTTGGGGGGTGTATTGTGCCTTTCTCAGCAGGTATGTGCATCTGTCCCCCAGTGCTTCTTTTCTCCTCCTTTGCCATTACATCCGACTCTGGCACTGTCTGTGGGGGCACCAACACCCTTTTCCTCCTTTAGTGGCTCTGGCAGTGCAGGACCTCTGGGTGGTGATATATCCAGGTCAGTGAGGCTTTGCAAGGCTCATCTACAATGAGCGGGAAACGTAGACGGTTTGCGGAAAAGTTTGCCCGGTCAGGCCCTCCACATTCATTCCTGCTTGCTGGATGCAGCGTGAGGGCTCACCACTAGGTGGCGTCGCTTTTACTGCCGTAAGCCATGGCAGCTTTCTGGGGGCTAATATGTGACGGCAGTAGCGAAACCAGTCCGACCGCCAGAGTGCCTCACCCACCTAACTCCAGGTAATGCTGCTGTCCTTGCTCAGCGGCCGTCAGCGTGCTCTCTCTTTTTTTTTCCGGCCGTGAGGGCTGCTTTATTTAACAGCGTGGATAGCTCTCTTGCAGCACACAAAACGGTTGCCCATGTAGTGTCCTGCTGGACACGTTCTAGTGTCTCAGCAGACACTGAGTTAGTAGCCACTCCCCTATGGGAGTGGGCACACTGCACCCCCACACCCATCCATCACGGGTGTCACGCGTGACGTGGCCCCGCTAATAAAAGGGCTCGGGTGCACGTGCTCGTGGCCAGTTACTACTATACATTCACTTGGTGTCTGTGTCAATCCTTACTGCAATGTGGGCCTGAGGCCCAACATTACAATGGCGACGACGGGGTTCCAACCCCCGTGCACGACAGCTGCATCTGCCGCGCCGCGGAAGAGTAATGCCTCCTGAAACACCGGCACCCGTCTGCCCGTACAGCGGGTTATGCAGCTGCCGGCCGGCACGCGGTGGCCTGGAAGAGGAGAAAGGACACAGTGGTGCCACACCGCTGTGCAAACCGCCAGCCACTGCCCGCAGCCCCATACCGCACGATGGCACCGGTGCAGGGCATGATGAGGCCCTACCTGCAAGCATAAAGTACACGGCCTGCAGTTACGCCCAAAGCAAGCACCAGCACGACCTTTGTCAACGGAGAGCGGCTGTTGCATCGGAAGTGGCCGCGGCGTCACTGGGCGAGGACTGCCTACTTCGCACCAAGGTGAGGCGCCACGGACAATTAAAGCCCCGGGGAACTCCCGGTAAACCTCTCCATGCTGCCGGCATCGCTACCCCTTCGGCGAGGCACTCACAGCCGCAAGGGAAGACGTGCCCCCCGCCTGTCACAACAGGCGGTGTGACTGCCAGAGGCTGTGCAGCGCCGAGGAGAAGGTAGCGAGTGCCCCCGTGCCTCCTCCGTCTGCGAAGCACCAGCGTCCACTCACAGGCTACCCGCGCAAGTTTGCACTGCCCGCAGCGAGGCGCGACTAAGCCCCCAGCACCGAGAGGCAGGACCAAGCATTGTCTGCATCGCGCTGCTTGTTACCTTAAAGAGGAGGGACAGCGCGTGCACCAGAGACAGGCACCAGGAATGCAGCGAGATGGCTGTCATCGATGTAATGTTGGGCCCTAGGCCCCCATGGTGAGGAACACACGGACGCTGACACACATAGTAGGGTACTGGCAATGGCCCAGGGCACGTGCGCCCGGCCCCTTTTATTAACAGGGTCACCTGACTGGTGACGCCTGTGGTGGGTGGGTGTACAGTGTAGGTTACAGCTTACGAGAAACACTAGACTGTATCCAGCCGGATACTACATCCCTCCCAAACTTTGGTAAAAATAACAAACAGGAGTCCAACCTGTAATAAAACAAAACAATAGCCTATGGAACAAATGATTGTATTCAGGCCGTCCGCCAGCAGGCGCTGGACCTTCGGACCACGGGGTCAAGATGTTTTCTTCTGCTTTGACGATGTTCTTGTGGACCGGCCCGGTCTCTCGGTTCCAAATCTTTTATGCACAGCTTCAGTGTCGGTGCATCTGGAGCTGTGGCGAAATCCACTCTGGAGTATCTCACGGCACTCGGGCTTCGGTTGATGGCAGAACCTGCAGCTGGTGGAGATGGTCTTTGGGAGTGAGGCCTTCCATTGGAGGTGGCGTACTCGATGGCCTTCCTTGCTCCTGACTTTTGAGCGACGTCAGACTTGCCTCTTTCGCCCGGACTCCTCTCTCACTGGAGCCTCTTGGAGGGCACTCCTCTCTCACTGGAGCTTTTCGGAGGGCTTTTCTCGCTAACTGCCATGGGACCGTGTGGACCGTCGTGGCAGCCGCGCGAAGGCGTCGCTGCGGAACTGCCAACGGACTCACAGCCTAGTCACTCATGTAGCCTTCGGTGGTGGTGTCTCCGTCTGGGCGTCATCGCCGTCTGGGCTTGGGTTATGCGCTTTCCTCTGATGATCTTGTTCGTACCCAGTCTTCAACCTTGGCCTCCCTTCTTCCCGCGCCTGACGTGGAGCTGGTGCCGACGCATCTCTCCTGTCCGGACTTCCATAGCACGGAAACTCCGTCGAGGCCCTTGTCCCCTGGACTGTCACGTGACTGCGTGGGCTGTGCGGGCCTTTGCGTAGGCCACGCTTAGGGGTCGCTGCGGAACACCCAACAGGGCCACGGCCCAGTCTTGTGTAGTCCCCAAAGGCGGATCTTCCAATGGCCGGTTGTGCTCGACTTCGGCAGGCTGTAGATTGACGGGGTGCACAGGAGGTTTCTGGGTGGTTCGCCTCATTGTCTTCCGGTGGTATGGGGCAGGTGTGGATTCCCTCGGGTGGTGCGATGCTCCTTGGTGGTGATGCACCTGGATGGTGATAACTTACTGTTAGTTTTTCTTCTGTGGGCAGACAGGCGGTGATCTTCCTGCATTCGGCGGCCTTGTGGCGGGTGTGGGCTAGAGGTAGTTTGCGTCTTCATCTTGCTGATGGCACTAGTTCTCTGTGCTGTCGCCCTGTTCCTTTTCCTCCGGCACGCCTGTGGTGTTTGTCTGCCCGGTGGCGTTGTGCCACTGCCCTTTCTTCTTTTGCGGAGTGGCGTCCTGCCACTCTCTTCTCCTCCCTCGCGACACCGTCCGGTCTCCTCTTCTTCTTTCTCTGTCTTAACCAGGCCTCTCCGGGTGGCGTGCACTCCACCCGTGGCTCCCCGGTCTGGTCCTACCCCTAGGACACTGCTCTCACTTCACTCGGAGACTGGACCTGTCATCGCGGCCTTCTTTCGTTCGCTTACTTCTGACTTCCGTTCAAAACTTGTCGTCCTTCTCTTCGGACCTCATCCTGGTCCTCTTCGCGGTCCTCCTCCTTGTTGGACCTCTGAGTCGGTCATTGACTCCTGACCTCTTCCTGGGTCTCTGACTTTCGTGGCGTCCTTCTGGTACTGTTTGCGGTACCTCTTCTGTGCCACTTTTCCTTGTGGTGGCGTCCTTCTGCCACTTGGCGCGTATGCTGCGCTCTTCTTGCGGTGGCGTCGTTCCGCCATTTGGCGGTATGCTGCGCTCTTCTTGCGGTGGCGTCGTTCCGCCACTTGGCGCGTGTGCTGCGCTCTTCTTGCGATGGCGTCGTTCCGCCACGTGGCGCGTATGCTGCGCACTTCTTGCGGTGGCGTCGTTCCGCCACTTGGCGCGTGTGCTGCGCGCTTCTTCTGGCGATGGCGTCGTTCTGCCACTGGGTGCATGCTGCACCTGTCGCACCCCTCTGATCTCCAGGCTTGATGCTCGTGTTCCGTGCTGCTCCTGCTGCTTGAGTGTCTCGGTCTCCGATGTCATTTTCTCCTGCGATGACCTCCCCTGGCCAGTAGGTGTCATCGCATCTCACTCCCTCTTTGGCAGCCTGTTTTGTGAAATCTTGCCTAGTGTTACTTGTGGGCGTCTGCCACATTAGCGTAGGCAGTTGCACCTGCTCTCCCATCACCAGGATGTCCCAGGGCTGCTGTGCATTTCCTTCTCTTTAGAACCCTGGATCTGCCTCGCTCTGTGCATCATCTTGGTGCCTTAGTGTCCTTCCTTGCGTCCCGGTGCTGTTGCACTCACTGCCCTCTCTTTGCTACATGTGTGCACTCCTGGCACTTTCCTGGCAGGCTTTGCTGTGTCCTAGTCGTGCTGCCGTCTATTTTTGCTCGCAGGTGCAGTACCGCTAGTTGGCCACTAGATGGCAGTGTTGCTTTCTCTTCGGTGTATGCCGGCGTCAGAATTTCATCAGGACCTGGGCTGCTTCCAGTTCCCTCGCTCACACTGCCAGGCGCTCCACTCACGGTAGGCGCTTTGTATTCTATTTTCCACACTCTTTAATTGTGGCAGAAATCATATTTTCCACTTGTGCACACACACAGGGGCACTTTTCTGCTTCCATTCTTTTCGCGGCCAGCAGTGCTCCGACCGGCCCCCAGCAGCTTCACCCACGCTGCGGGCTCCGTTCCTGGGACCTTGTTCCTTTCCTCCCGGTCCTCCTTGCCTGATGCTGTGGTTCCTACCGTGCCTCCTCCAGGTAAGCCCTTTCTATTTTTGTTCCTTTCGCTTTTGGGCAGCGCTGGGCGCACATTGTCCGTTGGTGCACTCTGTCCCTCGCAGCAGGCTCCTCACGCTTCACTGGCTGTGCGGGGACAGGCGCTGCTACCGGCAGTCTGTTTACTTTGCGGGGGGGCTCATCTCCTTCGGCACTGTACCAGCCCCCACCCCTCCAACGCCGGAGACTGTCTCTGCTGTCCGCAGCGCCTTCGCCTCGGGTGGCTTAGGCGGTTGCCTCTTCCCACCATTTGGACACTTCTCTCTATAGCCGTTCATGAGCGGCTGCGGGCTTCACGCTGTCTCCTGTCCCCACCGCAGCAGCCGCTCGCAGTTCACACGCTGGGCGGGCGGGGGGGGGGGGTGTTGGCGCCGCTCTGAAAAGCAGCGGGCGGCCCGCTTTCTTCTTTCTGTTCCCCTCTCACCCGCAGCCTCATTCAAGTTGGCACGCTGCGCGGGGTGGGGGTCGGAGTTACGGCCTGGGCACTTCACAGCCTCACTACAGGCTAGTGTTCACCTTTTGTGCCGCCGATGCGGGGTGGGCTCCCGCTGGCCTCCTATCGCCCGGGGTCGCTTCTCGTTTTCGCCACAGCCCCTCGCTCACTCACCGGGCTCGCCTCCTGCCTGGCTGGTCGTCGCGGCCGATGCGGGTGGGCTCCGCTCGGCTCATCAGTCAGACTTCATTCGCGCCGCACTCCGGGGCTCACTTCACAGCATGCCAGGGATCGTCGGATGCGGGGTGGGCTCCCGCGAACTTCCTGTGCTGGTCAGGGGTCACTTTTCGCTAACTCCGGCAGTCTGCGGCTCTTCCGACGCGGGGTGGGCTCCCGCTCGGCTTCCTTCACGCCCGGGGCTTTGCACACGCCCCGTGGGCTATCGAGCGCCTCTGCACAGAGGCGGATTTTCTGCAGGCACACGAGGTGCGGGGTGGGCGCCCGGTCACCTCGCCGTCACCCTGCGACTTTCGGGCGCGTTCCGCGCCGGCTTCTGGGGGTGCCCTCAACACGGGCAGCTCTTCCCCCTTTTTCCATCTGCTGCTGGGCTACTGCACGCACGGGCACAGCCCCCTCGTCGCCAGTGTAATGTTGGGCCCTAGGCCCCCATGGTGAGGAACACACGGACGCTGACACACATAGTAGGGTACTGGCAATGGCCCAGGGCACGTGCGCCCGGCCCCTTTTATTAACAGGGTCACCTGACTGGTGACGCCTGTGGTGGGTGGGTGTACAGTGTAGGTTACAGCTTACGAGAAACACTAGACTGTATCCAGCCGGATACTACAATCGAGTGAAGACTGCTTGCGGTGAAAGTAAACTGCGCACCCGGACGTCTCCCTGCGTAGTCCGGACACCTCCGATCCCGAAAACTGGCCTGCTGCTGAGGCCCGGTTGAAGCGCCACCCAGCGGCTGGGAGCAGCAGCGAATGCACACAACTTCAAACACGAACTCCAATAAGGACGTTCTCTCACCCAAGACGGGACAAGCAACTCCTGTGAACAGCGCACCAGCACCAGAGTTCCCCCCACAAATGCCAGCATCCTCGGTACACAGTAGGGCCCACAGCGCCCGGAAAGCTGCTGGAGCCTCGTGCAGTGACCTGAGCGCCACCTAGCGGTCGTCAGCATACACTGCCTCCACAAGTCCGGTGTACCAGGCAGCCCCGACAGGGCACACTGTAGGGTCATAGGCAAACCGCCCCACATGAAAAAGGATTCTCCAGCACCCCCAGGGTGCGCAAAGAAGGCATGAAGCAACAGTGAGGGGGGATATCGTACAGCGTTAAAACAGGAACGCTCACCACACCTCAGCCCAGGCCTCAAGTTCAGCTCAACCGGAAGCCCCCAGGAGGTAAAAACACGAGGCTGTCAACACATTCTGTTAGGGTCACAGGACATCACACAACAGCCAGCAGTGCCCCTGTTTACCTCGAAATGCCTGCAGCAGCCAGAGCAGCCTCCCCTCCCTGCACATGAGAGCTTCCCGGCCGGAGTCTCAGGAATCAGATGGGACCGGTGAAAACAACGGTGACAGTGCCACCTGGTGGCTATTAATTGCATCACACCCTGCCAAGGAAAGAGCACAACGTGTGAAGTCCTGCAACAGAAAACAGCAACCACACTCCCAGCACAGACTCGCAAACAGGAGAGTGGTGGTCTTGAAATATCTTCCAGCTCCCATGCTGCACTCATGGCGGGAACTACCTACGTGGGGAAAGTTACAGCCAGCGCTGGAAGAAGGGAGCAGTAGCACTACTGCGCACACAGCACGGCTGCTACACGCACTGGTAGCAGGACGGACACAGCAGCCAGGACCGAGAGAAGAGAAACTGTACACCCCAGCAGGGCATACTTTCATGTCACCACCGGCGGAACTTGGGAGCCCCTGAACACTGAGAAGATGTCAGTCAGTCTGCAAGGCCCCAAAGCAGCAAGCCCACGAAAGGGAGAAGAAGGCTGTGAGAGACACTGCCAGGACGGATGATAAGCGCACCACATGCCCCACTGGGCTGCTTACACTTTCAATGGAGAAAGCCTGTCGCACGCCACCAAGGGCCCCCAAGAAGCCCGCAGCCTCTCCGGCCCAGGCAAGCGCAAACCAAACACAAGCAGCAACACCAAAAACAGCCGCCACGAGCAGGGGTGGACGACCAGCCAGACAGCAACGTCTCAAGGTAGCTGTCCCCACCAACAGCACAAGAAAGACTGGTGCAGTGCGCGCACCACAAGCGGCTGCCCAACGCTACCGCCAGTGAGGAGATCACTACTCGCTCCCACTGGTGTACAGACCCAACCGCAAGCCGCAACACAGGCACACCAGTGCCACAAGAGAGCGCCAAAGGAGAAGATGGAGCACACTTGGTCCGAGGCGCGCAGAAGACCGCGCCAGCGAACCTGACAGCACGGGCAGGCGCCCGCGAGATAGAGACATCTCCACGAAGAAGCACTGCTGGGGTCAGCAGGGAGATCCCCTACATCTCCACAGCAGCAACAGCAACAGAACCCGGAAGGGGCCAAACGCAGCACAGAGATCGACCCCGTCTCCACTGCACCAGCAAAGCCCCAAAGCGGGCCGAAGACAACAAATTGTCCTCCCTCACACTGCCTCAAGACTGAGTCGGCGGTGACCCAAGACAGGCAAGAGAGGAGTCGTACACCCCACGTGGCCGGCCGCCACAGCAACAGGCGCTCCAACAACCAGCGACACGCGACCGGACGTCACGTCGCCCAGCAGGCAAGGAGCGCGTCGGAGCGAAGGCAGAAGCCGGCGCCATGACAGCGCCGCCTCGAGGTCCAAGCGCAACGCCCTCGAAGAAAGAAAAGAGTGACAGCCCTGTCACCCAGAAAAACCGAAGACAACACAGAGTGTCCTCCCTCGCACTGCCTCAAGACTGAGTCGGCGGTGACCCACGACAGGCAAGAGAGGAGTCGCACACTCCACGTGGCAGGCCGCCACAGCAACAGGTGCTCCGGCGACACGAGACCGGACGTCATGTCGGACAGCAAGCAAGGAGCACGTCACACAAAGTGACCAGTCCGGACAAGCACTCCGGAAAGAAGGAAGAAGCAGGCACCACGACGGCGCCGCCTCGAGGTCGAAGCGCAACGCCCTCGAGAAAAGAAGAGTGACAGCCATGTCACACAAAAGGGAAAAAGAGTGGCAGCCCTGTCACACAGAAAACTGGACGAACACAGGTGTGGTGAAAAGACCAACAGGAGGAGAAGACCGAGGACTCACACAGCAAGCCAAGAGCACACCCAGACACACCAGACAGCCACCAAGGCGGACCGACGTCCCTGGACACAGCCTCACGGGAGAACCGAGCACAAGCCGCAGCAAGCGCAATCCGCGTCTCTCCCCAACGCTTCCCCAGGCGACCGTCCATCCCAGAGTGTCGGCAGTCCAAGTCAACGGCATCCCTGCTCCAGGCCGCAGATGCCGTGGGTGGAGATCAGCACCGAGTGTCCCTCTTCACACCACCTCAAGATGGAGTCGGCAGTGGCCCCCAAGTCAGGCAAGAGAAGATCTGCACACTCGCCGTGCCAGGCCGCCACCAAAGATCAATCTCAGCACGACGGAGACACCTGGCAGCTAAGTCCCTCAATCAATCAATCAATCAATCACGGCATTTATAGAGCGCGCTACTCACCCGGGAGGGTCTCAAGGCGCTGGGGGAGGGGGTAAGTTACTGCTCGAACAGCCAGGTCTTGAGCTGCTTCCTGAAGGAGAGATGGTCCTGGGTTCGCCGAAGGTGAGTGGGGAGGGAGTTCCAGGTCTTGGCTGCCAGGTAGGAGAAGGATCTTCCTCCGGCGGTGGCTCTGCGGATGCGTGGTACGGTGGCGAGGGCGTGGCTGGTTGATCGTAGCTGGCGGGTGGGCGTGTAGAAGGTCATGCGGTCGTTGAGGTACTTGGGGCCCAGGTCGTGGAGGGCCTTGTGTGCGTGGGTGAGGAGTCTGAACGTGATTCTCTTGCTGACGGGGAGCCAGTGCAGGTCTTTCAGGTGTCCGGTGATGTGGCTGTGTCGGGGGATGTCCAGGATGAGTCGTGCGGAGGCGTTCTGGATGCGCTGGAGTCTTTTTGAAGTTTGGCTGTGGTTCCGGCGTAGAGGGTGTTCCCATAGTCCAGTCGGCTGGTGACGAGTGCCTGGGTGACGGTCTTCCTGGTTTCAGTGGGGATCCATCTGAAGATCTTGCGGAGCATGCGCAGGGTGTTGAAGCACGAAGATGAGACGGCGTTGACTTGTCTGGTCATCGACAGGGAGGAGTCCAGGATGAAGCCCAGGTTGCGTGCGTGGTCCGTTGGCTTGGGCGCGGTGCCCAGGGCCGGGGGCCACCAAGAGTCGTCCCAGGCGGAGGGTGATGAGCCCAGGATGAGGACTTCCGTCTTGTCTGAGTTCAGTTTAAGGCGGCTGTTCCTCATCCAGTCGGCGACGTCTCTCATCCCGTCGTGTAGGTTGGCTCTGGCGGTGGTGGGGTCGTTGGTGAGGGAGAGGATCAGCTGGGTGTCGTCGGCGTAGGAGATGATGTTGAGGTTGTGTTGGCGTGCGATGGCTGCGAGGGGGCTCATGTAGACGTTGAAGAGGGTTGGACTGAGTGAAGATCCTTGTGGAACGCCGCAGATGACTTCGGTGGCCTCGGATCTGAACGGGGGAGGCGGACTCTCTGGGTTCTTCCGGCGAGGAACGAGATGATCCATTCCAGTGCTTTCTCTCGGATTCCGATGTTGCTGAGGCGCTTCACTAGGGTGCGGTGGCAGACGGTGTCGAACGCCGCGGAGAGGTCCAAGAGGATGAGGGCTGCTGTTTCCCCGTTGTCGGTTAGGGTTCTGATGTCGTCGGTGGCTGCGATAAGGGCGGTCTCGGTGCTGTGGTTGGCCCGAAACCCGGACTGCGAGGGGTCGAGGGATCCATTCGTCTCGAGGAAGGCGGCAAGCTGTCTGTTGACGGTCTTCTCGATGACTTTGGCCGGAAACGGAAGGAGCGAGATGGGACGGTAGTTCTTGAGGTCGGTGGGGTCCGCTGTTGGTTTCTTCAGGAGGGCGGTAAGCTCGGCGTGCTTCCAGGTCTCCGGGAAGGTGGCGGTGTGGAAGGAGGAGTTGATGATGTCCCGGAGATGGGGTGCGATGGTGGCGTCGGCTTTGTTGAAGACGTGGTGTGGGCAGGGGTCGGTTGGTGATCCGGAGTGGATGGAGTTCATCGTGCGGGTGGTGTCTTCGGTGTTGATCGGGGTCCAGTTGCAGAGGGTGGTGGTGGCGGGCGTTGGTTCGGCGGTAGGGTGCGTGGTCTGTGCGTCGAAGCTGTTATGTATGTCGGTGATCTTGCGGTGGAAGAACGCGGCGAGTGAGTTGCAGAGGTCTTGCGAGGGGTGATGTCGTTGTTTCCGGCGCTGGGGTTGGAGAACTCTTTGACGATGCTGAAAAGTTCCTTGCTGTCGTGGGCGTTGTTGTCCAGTCGTTCTTTGAGTGCCGACTTCTTGGTGGCACGGATCAGCTGGTGGTGTTTGCGGGTGGCGTGCTTGAGGGCGGTCCTGTTGTCTGTGGTCTGGTCGAGTCGCCAGGCTTTCTCGAGAGTGCGGCAGTTCTTCTTGGATTCCTTGAGTTTGTTGGTGAACCAAGGGGTTTTCTTGCTTCCGGGTCTGCTGGGAGGGTTTTTAGTGGTGCGAGGTCGTCGGCGCAGGCGGTCAGCCACTTGGCGAGGTTGCTGGCTGCTTCGTTTGGGTCCGTTGTGTTGGTGGGTGTGTTCTGGCTGAGGGAGGCGGTGAGCTGCTCGGCGGTGATCTTGCTCCAGCTCCGGCGGGAGCCTGTTGCGGGTGGTGGTGGGTCGCAGTCTTTCTGAAGCTGAAGTGGACGCAGCTGTGGTCGGTCCAGTGGAGTCCGGTGGCGTGGCTGAAGGAGATGTGCTTGCTGGAAGAGAAGACGGGGTCAAGCGTGTGGCCGGCGTAGTGGGTGGGCGTGTTCACCAGTTGCTTGAGTCCGAGGTTGGCGAGGTTGTCCAGCAGGGCGGTGGTGTTTCTGTCGTTGTTGTTCTCCAGGTGGAAGTTGAGGTCCCCTAGGAGGATGTAGTCGGCGGAGGGCATGGCGTGCGGGCTGATGAAGTCTGCGATGTCTTCGCTGAATAGTGTGCGTGGTCCCGGGGGTCTGTAGATGAGGGTGCCTCGGAGGGTGGTCTTGGGGTCAGTGTGTATCTGGAAGTGTAGGTGTTCGGCGGCGGTGAAGGTCTCGTCGGAGTTAGTCGAGATGCGGATGGTGTTCTTGTGTACGATGGCGATGCCTCCTCCCGTCTGGTTGACGCGGTCCTTCCGGGTGATCTTGTATCCGTCCGGGATGGCTATGGCGATGTCGGGCGCTGAGGAGGCGTTCATCCAGGTTTCGGTGAGGAAGGCGACGTCCGGTGCTGTTGCGTCGAGCAGGTCCCAGAGTTCCACGGCGTGCCTGTGGACGGAGCGGGTGTTCAACAGGATGCATTTCAGGTGGTTGCTGCTGGTGCTCGACTTGGCGGAGGTGGTGCACGTCCGGGGGCAGGTGAATCGGCAGGCTTGGCAGGTGAAGGGTCCGTGGGTGCGTCTCGGTGAGGCTCGGTAGCAGGCAGGGTTCCGGCCGGCATTGAGTGCGGTGAGGGTGGCGGCGTCGTAGGTCCGTCGAGTAGTGTTGCATCGGTGGGATCCAGGGGTCCTGGCACTGGGCGCGGGCCAGGCGCGGACGGGCGCAGACGGGCTTACCTTTGGCGCACCTTCGGCGCTCCGTCGGTGCTCCCGCTGCTCAGGGGGCGTCATAAGTAAGGAGCCTGGAGGGAGGAGCAGCTGGGTGGCGGGAGCGGGGCGGCGAATGGAATCACGGGGGGCGGGGCCGCAGGGAGGCAGTGGCGGGAAGTCCCAGGAGCAGCGGGCAGCGGGAAAGTCCCAGGAGCAGCGGGAAAGTCCCAGGAGCAGCGGGCAGCGGGAAAGTCCCAGGAGCAGCGGGAAAGTCCCAGGAGCAGCGGGCAGCGGGAAAGTCCCAGGAGCAGCGGGAAAGTCCCAGGAGCAGCGGGCAGCGGGAAAGTCCCAGGAGCAGCGGGCAGCGAGCGAAGGAATCTCCAGGCAGGAGGCGGCAAGGCAGGCAGGAGCGGCAGCAGTGAGTGGGGCGACCAAGCCCTGTGGAGGGCTGAGTGGTCACACCCTCCTCACTTTCAACTCTCCCAGCAAGTCACCACCACCTGTCATTCCGACTCACCACCGGGCTGGCCTCCGCCATCATGCCAGCCCTCAGCACAAGCGTCAAACAACATCACTCCTAGAGCACCAATGGACTGGAGTCCTACACCGTTGCCACATGAGCCGCCAAAAGAAACCAGAGGCTCCTTCTGAACCTGGCCTACACCTGAACCGCGGCAGCGAGAGCAAGTCTTGGCCAAGAATCATCCACCCTCGCGGGTTGTGCGTGAGACTCATTAGCGGCTCCTCGGTAGTCCTGCAGCTGCCCCCAGTCGGCACACAAGCAGCCCCAGTGCAGTCCTCCTGCAGTCCCGCAGCAACCCCGACAACGGGCCTCCCCAGGCGGGAGAGTGAGAAGAGACATTGCCCCACCGACAGGTCATCGGTTACAGCCAAGCGGTTCCACAGAGACAATCGATCAGGCAACACCTCCAGGAACTTTCACCAGGGACTCCATCCATGTTCATGACGCAACCCTCCAAATGAACTGTTAGAACCCACCACAGACCATCCCGGACGTCAGCACCGTGGAGCCATGCAAGACATGTCATCATCAGAGAACTGACGGTATGCAGCGGACGTCATCAAAGCCAGCGGTCGTGTCCTGAACCCCTCAGGTTAAACTACGAGTGCCCGCCGAGATGGCCCTGCAGCAGGCGGAATCACCGGCCCATGCCTGACGTCTTCTTGCCACCGGAATCGTAAGGCTGATGGACCCTGTGGTGGTTAGTTGACTGTTTATTTCTCTCCACAGGTTGAACTAATTGTTGTTGTCGTTCTTCATTAAAGTTGGGGAGGAATGTAGTGTCCTGCTGGACACGTTCTAGTGTCTCAGCAGACACTGAGTTAGTAGCCACTCCCTATGGGAGTGGGCACACTGCACCCCCACACCCATCCATCACGGGTGTCACGCGTGACGTGGCCCCGCTAATAAAAGGGCCCGGGTGCACGTGCTCGTGGCCAGTTACTACTATACATTCACTTGGTGTCTGTGTCAATCCTTACTGCAATGTGGGCCTGAGGCCCAACATTACAGCCCAGACGGTTATGATTGCTCCTCCCTCTTCCACTGCAGCCTCTCTCACCCTTTGGGACTCAGATGTCTGGCCTCAGGACACCACAGACTCCTGACGGCTGCGAGGCGGCAGGCACGTTTATCGAAACATCGCTTGACCATTGCCGCTGGTGCCTACCCTCAGAGCACTCCTCCTTCGAACAACGAGACAGTGGACAAATATGCATCAGCCACCTCGCGGGCAACTCATGCACCGGAGGGCGCTCCACAATCGTTTCTCACCGGGACAACTTTCGGCAGACCGGCTGTGTAAAAGGGAATCGAGGCAGAAAGGGTAACTTTCCTACTGCCTTAGGTTAGTGCAGGCACACCCATGTGCGCAGAGGAGGGTCTCTTTATACGCGGCACAGTCTGTCGGCACTCACCATGCTTCACGGGCCTGCGCCGGCTTAGCAGGACTGCTGTGCAACAGTCACTTGGTGGGGGTACTTTTGCAGCCCTCCGGCTGCAGTGCTGTCTTCATTCCTTACTGCAGTTACTTCAACAGTGCTACTGGCGTGCAAATTCTGTACGGTGTCTTTTGCCACCGCGGGCCGATGTGGGCAGGTCGCCTTTCACTGTTGCGGGCCGATGTCTTTCTGGACAGATTCTAGGGCTGCAGTGGCGGTCACACTCA
The DNA here is from genome assembly GCA_963921515.1 of Calotriton arnoldi. Classification (NCBI taxonomy): domain Eukaryota; kingdom Metazoa; phylum Chordata; class Amphibia; order Caudata; family Salamandridae; genus Calotriton; species Calotriton arnoldi. The sequence goes on along the minus strand of CAWUFW010010082.1, from coordinate 221,481 downwards.
CGGGCCCATCCACGCTCGTCTCGCGTGCAGGCGATGTTTCTGCCGTCAGCCTCTAGCTGGACTGCTCCTCGCTGCACGCACCTGGGCACCTCCACCTTGCCCCATGTAGGCTTTGTGGGGGCCGAGGAGGGTACTTTGGTGTTGGGGTGGTACGTCACCCTCTTGCCTCCCTCAGGCCAATCGTGCGCCGGTCCACGGCGTGCGGCTGTAGAAACACGAGGTGCGGGATCACTCGAGCTGAAGCTAGCGTACATGAGGTGTCAGACCCCCTCGTCGCCAATGTTAGATCGTGGGCCCTGGGCCCTCATAACTAATGAACGATGACACAGACACAGTAAATGCGGGTACTGGAACAGGCCACGTGCACTCGGGCTCTTTTATTCGCAGGGTCACCTGACTGGTGACGCCTGTGTTGGATGGGTGTGGGGTGGGTGTATGGGCCAGCCCTCGGGGGAGTGGCTGGCAAAAACCCTAGACTGTGTCCAGCAGGACACAACAGTACCCATGGGCTATGCCAATGCTTGTTATTAACTAATTGACACTGGTCCTGCTTGCATTCTTCCGTTCACCAGCAGGTGGAAGCAGTGTGCTGTAAATACTAAAATAAGTCGCAATAAATTAGAGTCATAGAAGTATTGCCAAAGTCATCGCGTGAGATATACTGCGACAGATTTGTAAGGTTTACCCTCCTGTGTTTTAATACATGTACATTCACACACAAACACACACGCACTTGTTCCCCGGCAGACACACCCACCCCGCGCGCGCGCACACTCTCTCTATCTCTCTCTCTATCTCTCTCTCTATTTTCCAGCTATTTCAGCTGTTTCTAGTCGCTCTAGGATAGTGGTGTATGTTTTCCTTTCTACATGGGATTTAGTTTGCGATCTAAAAGGCTACTTTGTTAAAATATATTCTCGAACAATTCAGTTCAATTCATTTGTAGTTGAGTAAGGCAGTTTTATAAAGGGTTCTATACATTTAGAATGCATTTTCCACAAAAGCATGAATACACATCACCTGTACAGGCAATAAATGGAGACTCATTAGCTGCTTAAATTCTCCCGTCGCTGTGCCATTTTCGTAAAAAAAAAAAAAAATACTAGAAGAAAAATAGCCCCCTTTTCAACAGTTACCAACACAAATATAAGTTTGTCATATGTAATTTCAGATCTAGCCGAAGCCTACAGCGTTATGCCGCGCTGCTCATGTATGCAACACGCGTTTAACATTGTAACTCAATTGTGCACAAACATTTATAAGAAATAACTTCTGGTAGCGTCTATAGTGCTAAGAAGAACTGTAGAAAGAAGTTGGCATCTCACTTATGTAGGTCGACATTGGGTGTCACTTGTGTATCTGTCACTTATTTCGACTCTCTCTGCCCTGTACCAGAGTAAACCTAACATCCCCATGTTAGATACTCAGTGGATTCAACCGTTCCAGGGGCGGCTCCTCCACGTGGGCGTCGGAGCGTCGCCTCACTGCTTTCTCGCAGTGCGAGAATCAGAAACGTAAAATGGTATAAAAACCATTTTACGTTTCTGCTTCTCGCACTGCGAGAAAGCAGAAGAAGGGTATGCCTGTTTGGGGGTGGGTGCTTGTAATTAAAAGGTAAACAGTTACCACTAGCGCCGAATCTTCATTTTAAAAGCAGTCATGGCGCTATTTGTAAGCTGCACAATGTTGCGGTCTCTTTTATAAAGATGTTCAGTGTGGTGAACACCCCGCCATGGATTTGTATCTCAGTGACTGAGAACGTGACCTCTTCAAAGACAGAGCTCAATAAAGAGACTTTCAAAAGTAACAACTTTAATCCATATTTTTATTTCCACGGATGAATGTTGCACAATTGACATTCACACATTACCAGCGCTGGACAGGGAAGGACGCTCACAAAGACAGACCCCATCAATGCTATAGTTAACTCCAAAGAGCTGCGCAGCACTTTACAGATCTGTTTACATAGAATGACAAGTCATAAAAGGTCATATTTCACCCTCGTGTGGGATGCGTTATTGCGCAGGGAAGGTGAGACCAAAGCCAGTGCTCTTCTCATCTATAATTCTGTGGCGCTGTTAGCAACACGTAACTTTCAGATAGAGCTTTAAGTGGGAGGAAAAAGTGAGTTTTTCCTAAAAGGGGTGTGGCCTGCCCATTTCAGGGCGCGGCTAAAACATCATCCAGGGCCTTGGGTCGAGTGGGAGCACGTGCCGAGTCCGACGCAGACTCCCAAGCGAAATGGGGTGAGAGTGTGCTGCACACACAGCATGGGGATCTGGCACCACCCTGGGCGGTCTATGACGCTCAGATTTCACACACGGAGAGGAAGTGCTTTGATGATGTCAGAGCGGGCAGCTGCGTGGCAAAGCTCTGCGTTGCGCACACTTAGTCAGGGCACAAGTCCTAAAACCAGCACTTCTCCTGTGGTCTCGTTTTGTAGCAGCTGCAGAAGAAGCAACTGAACTCGGAATGGAGAAGATGAAAGGAAACCCTCCCTGCTCGCGCCTCCTCTGCTCCCCCGCAGGTCCCACAGCTTTGGTGCGCCTCCATGTTGCTGGGGCTCGAACCCTAAAGTCCCGCAAATGTGTGCCCTCAAAGGAATGTCCCAACATTGAGAGAGAGCCCTCGACGACAGGAAATACAGAGTTGTGTGTAAGACAAAAACTATGACACAGTGCAAACGAAAACATAGAGGCAGAGATAGAGCTGAAGAAATATAGAAGAAGAAATAAATAAGGAAATAACATTTGAGTGAAGAAGAAAGAAAAGAAGAGAAAAGGCAACGAGGGAAACAAAGAAGAAAGGAAAGGAGCCAGGAAAGAAAAAACGTTCGGAGAAAGGACAGGCGGAAAATAAATAAATTACACATTTCCTACAGAGGAAAAAAGAAGACGTACGGATAAAAAATGGACATAGAAGGAAAAAGAGGGAATAAACACGGAACGAAAAATAAAGAAGAGATATATTGAGACAAGCATTGGCCGCGCGCAAAAGTTAAAGCAGCGCGACGTGGCGGGGGAGGGGCGGAGGAGCGTGAAAGCAATCAAGTGAGAGGAAAGACAGATGGCGCCTGATCGGGCGCTGAAAGCTGGCGGCTGCGCGCGTGCACGCTACTGTGAACGCAAGCTGGGCGCCAGCAAAAGCCACTGCTGTTTGCACTTCCAAAACCCGCTTACTAAAACTCTCGCCGAGAGCAGCGCTAAGCGCTGGCTCAGGCGAGACCTAAAAAGTAATAACATCCTGGAAAACGCAAACCCTCATAGGGAATGCAAGATTAAGTAAAGCATGTGAAATGTAAGCAGAACATGATTACCTTAACACTTTTACACTCATTATTCAGAAATCAATGAGTGTTTTTGCCTGAAACGTTAAGCACATGACTACAGGGCCCAGAAGGGACCCGTTTCTATGTCCATTGCTTAAATCCTTACAAAACATAAGTAGTATAGTTTAAAAAGACAAAATACCTGAACAAAGAGCAGCAGTACACATTATAAACTAAAATAAGGAAAAGAGCTGATAAGGATCACATTAAAAGTTTTCTACTCCAGTCATCAACCAGGTATTGCAGAACCTCCAGGAATGGTGCACTTCCACACCCGGGAAAAACGATGCTGTTCAAAGAATGACGAGAAAAAGAAAGTAGCGCTTCACTGGCAAACTCTGAAGTGGCACTAATGTGTTTTTGTGAGAATAAACCCAATCTGGCCACTTTGCGACCACTCTGTAATGATTTATTTAGTTATTTATTTTTCGTATTTTGCACCTATTTTTCTCTTGGTCCTGAGGCTGCACTTTGTAACAGAAAAATGTAATAAAAAGAGGACATTTCCAACAAAAGTGTTTCTTTCATCTTTGGAATAAGGGTGGGCGTAGTTCGCGAAGTAGTGCTTCGCGAAGCTACGCAAAGTGCAGTTCGCACTACGCGAGCTTCGCGTAGCACTACGCGAACTGCGTAGTGCACTGTTCGCAATGATTGCACAGTGCCGGATGCTTGTCCGCACTGTGCAATCATTGAAAACGGCAACTTGCACAGTGCGAGCTGTCTTTTACTGCCGCTCGAGTAGATTTTTACTCGAGCGGCAGCTTTCTCAACGCGGACTGGTAGTTTCTCATCGCGAGCGGTCGCGAGCATACGCGACCACTCGCAATGAGAAACCTGACCTCCCCGCGTTGAGAATCTCGCCGGGAGGTTTATTTTCCACGCTCGCGATCGGCAACTTGATGTTGCTGATCGCGAACGAGAAAAAGTCTCGCCGGGATGTCATTTTGCTTGCTCGCGGTCGCCAACTTGACGTTGAGGACCGCGAGCAGGCAAAAATGACCGTGGCGCTACGCTACGCGTGTTTGCACTGTGCTACGTGCAATTCGCGTTGTGCGAAGTAGCGCAAACTTCGCAAACTACGCGAGCGTAGCGTAGCACTTCGCCCAGGGTTACTTTGGAACCATTTCACAGGGGAAGGAATCAATCAATCAATCAATCATGTCACTTATAAAGCGCACTACATACCCGCGAGGGTCTCAAGGCGCTGGGGGAAGAGGGGGGTGGTGCTGCTACTGATCGAAGAGCCAGGTCTTGAGGAGTCTTCTGAAGGCCAGTAGGTCTTGGGTCTGTCGGAGGTTGGTGGGGAGGGTGTTCCAGGTCTTGGCGGCGAGGTGGGAGAAGGATCTGCCGCCGGCGGTCGTTTTCTGGATGCGGGGGACTGTGGCGAGGGCGAGGCTGGTCGAGCGGAGCTGGCGGGTGGGGGTGTAGAAGCTGAGTCGTCTGTTGAGGTAGGCTGGTCCGGAGTTGTGGAGTGCTTTGTGTGCGTGGGTGAGGAGCTTGAAGGTTATCCTCTTGTTGACAGGGAGCCAGTGCAGGTCTCTCAGGTGGGGTGTGATGTGGCTGCGTCGGGGGATGTCGAGGATAAGACGTGCAGAGGCGTTCTGGATGCGTTGCAGCCGTCTCAGGAGCTTAGCCGTCGTTCCTGCGTAGAGGGCGTTTCCGTAGTCCAGCCTGCTGGTGACGAGGGCCTGGGTGACTGTTTTTCTTGTTTCGGTGGGGATCCACTTGAAGATCCTGCGGAGCGTTCGGAGGATGTTGAAGCAGGATGAGGAAACGGCGTTGACCTGCTTAGTCATAGAGAGGGTGGGGTCGAGGATGACCCCTAGGTTGCGTACGTGGTCGGTGGGTGGCGGGGCTGTTCCCAGTGATGTTGGCCACCAGGAGTCGTCCCAGGCTGAAGGGTTGGAACCAAGGATGAGGACCTCCGTCTTGTCCGAGTTCAGCTTCAGGCGGCTGGTCCTCATCCATTCGGCGACGGCCTTCATTCCTTCGTGGAGGTGGGCTTTGGCGGTGTGAGGGTCTTTGGTGAGGGAGAGGATCAGCTGGGTGTCGTCGGCGTAGGAGATGATGTTCAGGTTGTGCTGTCGGGCGACGTGGGCGAGGGGTGCCATGTAGATGTTGAACAGCGTTGGGCTGAGGGAGGAGCCTTGGGGTACGCCGCAGATGATCTTGGTGGCCTTGGATCGGAAGGGGCGAGGCGGACGCTTTGTGTTCTGCCGGAAAGGAAGGATGTGGTCCAGTCCAGGGCCTTCTCTTGGATCCCGGCGTCGTGAAGGCGTGTTTGTAGTGTGTGGTGGCAGACCGTGTCGAAGGCGGCTGATAGGTCCAGGAGGATGAGGGCTGCTGTTTCTCCGTTGTCTAGCAGGGTCCTGATGTCATCGGTGGCGGCGATGAGGGCGGTTTCGGTGCTGTGGTTGCTGCGGAAGCCGGACTGGGAAGGGTCCAGGATGTTGTTCTCCTCGAGGTAGCGGGTCAGTTGTTTGTTGACGATTTTCTCGGTGACCTTCGCGGGAACGGGAGCAGAGAGATGGGTCGGAAGTTCTTGAGGTCCTTGGGGTCTGCCTTGGGTTTCTTGAGTAAGGCGGTGATCTCGGCGTGCTTCCAGCTTTCCGGGAAGGTTGCTGTCTCGAAGGAGATGTTGATTATTTTCCGGAGATGGGCGCGATGGCTGTACTGGCTTTGTTGAAGATGTGGTGAGGGCACGGGTCTAGCGGTGAACCGGAGTGGATGGTGTTCATGATCTCGCTGGTGTCCTCGTCGTTGATGTTGGTCCAGGAGAGCAGGCGGTTGGTGGTTGTGGGGGCAGTGGTCTCGGTGGTTGCCGGGGCGGTCGTGGTGTTGAAGCTGTCGTGGATGTCGGCGATTTTGCGGTGGAAGGAGGTGGCCAGTGAGTCGCACAGGTCTTGCGACGGCTGGATGTCGTTGGTGTTGGAGCTGGGGTTGGAGAGTTCCTTCACGATGTTGAAGAGCTCTTTGCTGTTGTGTGCGATGTTGTCTAGGCGGTCTTTGAGTGAGGCCCTTTTGGCGGATCTGATGAGGTGATGGTGATTGCGGGTGGCGCTCTTGTGGGCGGCGTAGCTGTCCGCTGTCCGTTCGTGGAGCCAGATCTTCTCCAGTTTTCGGCATGTTCGTTTGGAGGCCTGGAGGTCTTCGGTGAACCAGGTGGCTTTCTTGCAGGTGTGGCTGTTGGGCGGATTCTTGAGCGGGGCGAGGGTGTTGGCGCAGTCGTCGATCCACTGTCTGAGGTTGCGGGCGGCGGTGTCGGGGTCGGAGGGTTCGGCGGGTGGGCTCAGGGCGAGGGTTGTGGTTAGCTGGTCTTCCGTGACTCTGCTCCAGCAGCGGCGAGGCATTTGTTCGGTGCGGTGGTGCGTGGTGGGCTTCCTGTAGGTGAAGTGGATGCAGTGGTGGTCAGTCCAGTGGGGTTCGGAGGTGTGGTTGAAGGAGACGTGTGGGCTTGCGGAAAAGATGGAGTCTAGCGTGTGGCCGGAATGAAGGAAAGTAGAGGAAACAGAGGGTAAGAGACGTTTATTGAAGCACGTTTTCAGCAAGTGAGGAGCTGCGAGAGAGAGCAAAAAGGGAGGGAATAAGAGGAAGAAAGAGAGAGGGGGCAGCTGACAGCGGCAGAGCAGGAAAAGTGAACACTTCGACCACTAATCTTACCTTAATACACCTGCTGGCACCTAAGGACTCCCACGCGCAACAGAACACAGAAGCAGGCTGCAGGGTCGGCCAACCAGCCCTTGCCCTGACGTTCCTGATCCGCCTCTCAAGCTCCAGACCACAGCACTCAGTATCTACTGCGCGCCCGCGCCAAAAGAGGCAAATGCAAGGATTCAAAAGTGAAGAAAAAAAATGATGACAGGCCTGCCCCTCGTGAGATCATTGGTCCATTCTCTCTGGGGGCAGGCCAGAAACAAGAAACAGGGCCGTCATAAGTAGCGCGTTCGCGCTATGAATGATTGACCGCTCTAATTGTTATAGATCATCTGTGGGCGCCGCGGAAACCACAGATTTTGCGCACACATGGGCAAATGTCGCCCAACTTTCCGCAACCCGCCAGGGCCGTTTTTTCCCCCACAAATGGGAAAAATGTCGCCCATTTGTGCGGGGAAACAGCCCAATCTGGCAACACTGCTGGAGAGGAGCCTGCGTGCAGTGTGCACTTGCTGGGGGCTGGGAGAGGCAGGTCGGAGTCGGACCATGATTGGTCCACACCAGCTCTCGACTTGCATAAGTCAGGTGATGCGGCAGGCGGCTATCATTGGTAGCGCTCAGCTACCCAATGACAGTGCTGCCTCGCCGGCCTGCAATGACGCCTGAGCCTCAGGGTGGCTGTTGAGACCCACGGCTGGGAGCAGTCCGATGTCATTGATAGCAGAGCGCTATGCTAAGTTTCATTGGTAGTAGCATAGCGCTCAGCTACCAATGACAGGCACAGTGAGGCACCTAGCACCGCCTCTGCACAATGGCGCCCGCACCGCCCGGCAGTAGCCCGTACTAGACACTCTAGTTACGGTCCGTGGTGCGGAAGGGCGCCATTCTTTTTTGTAACATCACTCGCACTCCAGCAGCCCAGTGAGTCACTGGGATGCTGGAGTGCCAGCATTACAAAAAAGAATGGCACCTGCACCACAGCACTACGACCTGCACCGGCGATCCAGGGGGGGGCAAGCGCCCCTCCTTGCCCCTCCCTGCGGATGCCCATGCCTACATTCTTCAAATGAACTGTGAAAAGGGATGCAAAAGCAATACATGACACCTTCTGTCACAACAAATATACAAACCTTGTGGATGTAAGCAATGTTTCCATCATTTTTGTTTCCACAAAATATGATCTGCATGGAGTCCAAGAAACATATTTTTGAGAGGGGTCATTAGATAATTCAGATAATATATAATTGGATATTAGAATTAGATAATATTTTAGATATATTCGATAAGATATTAGATAATAGATATTGATATTAAAACAGTGGCAATCAAGCATAACACAGTGGTATAAACCATCCTAGGACATAGCAAATATATATTTAGGCCCAGATTTACTAATGCTTTATGCCAGGTTAGTGTAAAAACACTGCACGAAGTGTTAGGGTGGGATGTACTATTAATTGCAAACAAGGAATTGCTTTGGAAAGTATCCCAAAGTAAAGTAATATTGTGCTATGCTTTACTTTGCGTTACTTCTATGCTTTATAGAAAGCAGACACCCTTGCACTCCGGCGCAAGTGTGTGCGTTGGTGCATGGCAGCTAAATGTGCACCAGCGCTGAGATGGGAAGAGTCATGTGAGCCTTATGTGCAAGTATGTCAATATCAATATTACTGCTGTCATGTAACCGCATGGTTCCATTTTTGTGCTGAGCAATTGTGTTGCAGTGGGTAAAAACTGGATTAAAAGGAATCTGGAGGTAATCGGACCAATAGATCAATCCCTCTAGTAACAGAGGAGGTCTTTAGCAATGATCAAGTCAGATATAGACACTTTAGAGGTTGTGAGTTGTTGAACAAGTTGTTAAAGATCATTGTCCTGAACAAATGTGGATTGAAGGTGGTATTAAGTTGACTATGTTCAAGGGGGGGTAGAGAATCCTTTCTTCAGCTCCCAACTGGAGCCAGCGAGGATGCAACTTCGTCTATGGCAGTCCTCCGCCTTTGAGTCATGAGGCAGTTGTCTCCCAGCGTGGGTCCAACCCACAAATTATAGCCTCAGTCTTTCCTTCAGGCGAATGCCTGATCGGTGCTCAGAAGAATCCTCACACTTCGCACAGGGAGTTCTCACAGTAGGGCTGCCCACTGGACCTTGCTCTCTCCAACGCTCTCGTCTTCCTCAGAGGGCACACTGGCCTTGTCAAGCAGGCAGGCACTGGTGCTCCAGGGAGGTTGTCTTGGTTTCCCTGGGTGACGTTCCCTCACCCATCAGGTGACTAGAAGGCCTTGGCCCACAGCTCAGGTAACAGGCAGAAGTCTTGCAGAGCTTCCCCTTCTCATACAGCCCATCTGGCTGCTTGACAGATGACAAATATTTGGGGACTCCCCTTCTTATAGTTCATTTTCAGACACCAAATGTAATTCTTGGTCTGGGTCTTTGAAATGTTATTCTTTTTAAGTGTGCACTTCTCGTTTTCATCTTCTTTCATGAAAGAGGTCTGTCACAGCAGGCACCAGCAGCAGCCGGTGTAGGTAAGCGCGGTGGGGGGGATGGGGCGGGGTGGGGATGTCGACAGACGATGGAATAAGATTTATTTATTTATTTAATTTTCCCTATTCCGTCGTCTGTTGACTCTCCCCCCCCCCCCTCCCACCCTGCCCCACCTCACCACACTTACCTGCACTGGCCGCTGCTGGCAGGCACGACTCTGAAGCTGATTGTTCACAACATAATTCATGGGAGTGACCAAAGTTTGGATCTGGCTGTCAGCCAGAGTGATATGTGCATCAAAATTAACCCTTTGATGCAGATATATCACCTGGCTGACATACATTTCTACTCTTTATGATTCTCTTATCAAACCCAACTCCCTTCCTAAGATACTTCAAGACTCCTTCCTTGTGATCTATCACTGAATCAAAGAGCAGTCTTTCGAGATGTAAATGGAGTCTCTTCATTCCATCCACTGTGTCCCCATCCATCTCACAGGAATGCAGCAATACACAAAACTGTCTGGTGGGATTCATCTCCTCCTCTTGTCTTTACTAGGCAGGCCTGGGGTTCTCAAAATGGAACCCAGGGTCCTCCATACAATGTACCATTGCAGGCATACTGTTCTGCACTACTACCACTTTCTGTTCTGCACTACTACCACTATGCATTGTACCCTCACATGTACACATGCCTTCAGCAAACACGCTCAGTCTGCATACACTGTTCAGCACTGAAGCTTTTCTATCTTTAACCAGGGTGAACTATTTCAAAACACACACACTGCTGCACACACACTCACTTTATGTGCTGCACAACTCTTCACCCTTCATGTATTGTACTTCACACAAGCACACATACACCCAGCACATGCAGTCCCTGCACACGCACAGCACTACATCTGTCATGTAATGTATTCCACTAAAGGCAAACATACACCCAGCCCATGTACTAACCACACGTGCACTGCACATTATTGCTCTTTCTAGGTACACTTGCAAGTAATGCAGAGTCACTTCTCCTGCACTATGCAGCACTCTACATCTACCTGATATCTGCCAAGCGGTGAGTTACCGGAACTTTTAAAAAGATGAGTGAGCCTGTAGACCTCACTCCAGTGACGCAGGGTAAAAAGGCCCTGTTCACTACTACCTTGTGTTTGCTTTGTTCGCCCTAAGTTGGCAGGGTATGCCCAGATGTGGGTCCCTTGCTCACTTTGCCACTGGATTAAAGCTAGCCTGGCTGATGAGGGGTGCTACCCCGATACCGGTCCCAGGATGCTTATTTCCGGTCCAGGGAAGACATGGCTTGGCAGTTCGGGCTGGACTATTCCCATGAGGCACAGGGTCAAGACTGATTTGCATATAGCTGTGTCTGAACTGGGGTGGTGAAGTGAGCTAATGAATGATTATGGATTCAACTCAGATCTGTGACTGGGTGAGTGTCTGAAAAGTTTCAGCGCTCCGTCCATCATCTCCTTGTGTTTGCTTTGTTCGCCCTAAGTTGGCAGGGTATTTCCAGACGTGGGTCCCTTGCTCCCTTTGCCACTGGATTCAAGTTAGCCTGGCTGATGAGGGGTGTTACCCCGAAACCGGTCCGAGGATGCTTGTTTCCGATCCAGGGTAGACCTGGCTTGACAGTTCAGGCTGGACTGTTCCCATGAGGCACAGGGTCAAGACTGATTTGCATATAGCTGTGTCTGAACTGTGGTGGTGAAGTGAGCTAAAGAATGATGATAGATTCAACCCAGATCTGTGACTGGGGTTGAGTGTCTGAAAAGTTTCAGCGCTCCGTCCATCATCTCCTTGTGTTTGCTCACTACTACTGATCAATACACGTTATGCTGCCACCACCGCACTTGTGCTGCTTAACTCTTGGTGAAGGCGGTAGCCTTCCACCACTTTGAGAGAAGCACCTTGGGCATCCCTCCTGGTCCAACAAGACCGCAATCCATGAGACAGGCCTATGTTGTAGCGCACACGCATGATTCGCGTTTGCCTATGATTAAAAATATCAGCATTCGGGATCTAGACAACAATACAGTTGGGCAATCAGAGCAGGGGACAGGTCTTTACCATGCAGAGGACTTTTCTGTCTCAACAGATGCACCTCCAAGATCAGAAGCCCATGAACCCACTCCTAACCTGGAGAGGTTGGGTGGTGTAGGAAAGTAGGATCTGCTTCTATGGTTACCCCCACTTTTTGCCTGGTGCTAAGCTGTATTTGACTAGTCTGACTGGGATCCTGCTAATCAGGACTCCAGTCTATCTGCTTTCTCCCCAAATTGTTATGTTCAGTACTTCGGTACACCCCAGATTGGATACTGGGGTACCCTTATAAATCCCTAGTATATGGTACCCATGTACCCAGGGCATAAGTAACCCAGAGGTCTCCCATGGGCTGAAGCATGTATTATGCCACCCATGAGAGACCATTTAAAATGGAACTACAGGCCTGCCATTGCAGCTTGTATAAGTTGGTGCTTGCACCACTTATTAAAGATATAGGTTTCCTATATCTAGGGTCACTGCACTTAAAACCTATAAGTCACCCCTCTACCAGGCCTTTGCAATCGTGAAGGCAGGGTGCTTGGTTCAAAGTGAGAGGGTGCCCCTGCATGAGCAGGACACCCCTACAGCCTACGGAGTCCATTCTCCCGGGTTGTCAGTGAAGCAGCCATATACTATATAGAGGGGCACTGCGTAGTTACGCAATGACCATCTCGAAACTGGCTGCAACGAATCCTATCATGTTTGGTATCAAACATGTTGGAATCATACCCCCACACCGTAAACGGTGTTGGGGATATGATTCCAAGCACTGGAAGAGCTCTCCGTTAGGCCCTCAGTGTTTCCAGTAGCGGCCTTCTTGACCCGGACAGCACAAAATGGTTACTGCCGACCAGAGACACGATTTTGCCCTCTTGCTGCTGAGCCAAGCTTGAGCAGGGGAAGGCCGAACAATAGGCATCCTCTCACAGGGAGGTGTGACCACCTCCCAGACAGGATTTAGTGTATTGGGGTAGGGTGAGTGCGCTTGAAAGCGCCACTCAGTGTGCATGAGGGGCACATTTGATGTCCCTGTGCATAGTGAAGTTCAGACCAGTCCTGGGAGCCGTTGGCTCCCGCTCTGGCACGAAACTGGACAAAGGACATGGGAGTAACCTCCCCCGTGTCCAGACCCTCACCTGGGAGGGTCCCCTGAATCTTCCCAACCCTTTCCCTAGGGTACTTAAGGGCTTACCTGGGTGTAGGTCCCTAGATTCGTCATGGGATAAGATTCAGATCAGACACCACTTCTTCTTCTACCGTCTGGGCACTCTGGACTTCGCAGGACTTCGTTTGGGCCTGACTTCGTCTCCCTTCCAGTCTGCTGCATCGCCTGTGCCTATGCATCATACAGGAACCTTCCAAGGCCTGTGAAGCATCAAAGACACATGAAGGAATCTCCCTTGGAGTGAAGGAGTCACTCCCCTGCATTTGCAGGCACCGCAACTAAGTCGACTGGTCTGCTGATCCTGAGCTCCTCTGGACTCCGTAAGGTTCTGCAACACAGGTGGTGGTTTTCCACAGCTCCCGAGGCCTGCCCTGCCCTCTCACCAAGTTTGAGGCCAGTATCCCTCATGGGGGTTGCAATAACCGAACTCCTGTGCACCGCGTCAACTTGCAGTTGCAAAGGCTTGTTGGCTTCCTTCCAAGAAGATCTTCGGGCTAAGTAGCCCCAACCTCAAGCACCTCCAGTGACCAGAATCTTCAGCCACACCACATCGTGTGCACCGTGGCCTGCATCTTTTGGTGAGCTGCTCGAGGTCCTCTCGCGACTCCAGTGCCTCCGGCCTGTGGGTCCATTTGAGGGTCACACTTGTTTCTTTTGGGCTCCCCTGATGGCTCAGGGCCTACCATGACTCCCCTGCTTGTGGTGAGTCCCTTGGACCATGCTGGTCCTGACGTTGCTCCTTCTTCGCTTCCTGCGTTGGTTGCATTTGCCAAAGCTTGTTGGTGCTCCCGCCGGACATCGCCCCTTCAGCACTCGAAATCCTTCGTGGGACAGCTCGTGCATGGCTCCTAGTCCTCCTCAGTGTCGCGTGGTCCTCATAGCTGCAGAGTCAAGGTCATGGTCGCCCATCTTGCAACACCCGACATCGGAAGGCATTCGTCTTCCGAGTCTCCTGGTCACTCCTGGGTGACAGACTCTGTCCCCTCTGCTTGAAGGTACCTCTCATCTAGAATCCACCTTCGGATTCCACTGGACACTTTCTCCTTCGTCAGCAGCGGCACTTTCCTGAAGACCTCCATTGAGTTCGACGGCGGTTTCTGAGACCACTTCACACGTATGCACCCGGCTTCCCTGGTGTAGGTAACGTGGGTACTAGGGTATCCCCGGGTGGTGTGGCTCTCCAACCTTCTGTCTTCCACTGGGTTTCTTCAGGGTCCACTGGGAAGCGTCCTTAATCTTTAAAAATCCAACTGCGACTTACATGTAGAGTTGTACGGAGCAAGCGGTCGTGTGCCCACACTGCACACGTTCTCCGTGGGGTTCCTAGTCACTCACTTTGGGTGGTTCCTTGGGTCCCCAGGCATTCTATGTCCTCTAGACATTGTCTTGACCCGAGTTGTGTTTCTTATACCACTTTCTTAGTGTATGGTTTGGTCCTACCTTGGGGCCTGCTGTGTATTCTGTACTATTTACTGTATTTCTATGCAAAGTATTGTGTGCATTGTGTATCTCCGTGTAGGAGATATCTGAACGTATTAGAGAGTATTATATAAGAAATACATATTTTTATAAATACTTGGTGTGGTTCTTTTTCACTTAATTTGTACTATAAGATTGCATTCTGGTAAGACAAGCTGCTTTAGACTCCTTCTGGACTAAGCCTGAAGGCTGCTCTCCACAGCTACCACTTAGAGAGCTCTCTAAGGTTGTCTAAGACCTCTTAAATCCCCATAAGGGTTGTCTGGACTGGTGCAAGGGGCCCACTTACATTAGTGGACATCATATACCAGGCCAGCTTCTCACAGGTGGTCAGATTGGTAAAACCAGCGGGAAAGTCTGTCAGCATTCCCGTGGCTCAATCCAGCTCTGTGCTCCACGCCAAAGTCTAACCCCTGCCAAGAAATAGACCATCTCAATTAATTGGGATTCTCTCCCTTCATAGCCATTAACCATTTCAGTGGAATATGATTTGTTTGCCCACAAACTTAGTGGCAAACAAATATGAGCAAAACCTAGGCAGGGGCCACACTATGGCAAAGCACTCCTTCTCGATAGCCACCCAGTTCTGCTCTCTGGGTACTAATCTCCTACTAAAAAGGCTACTGGACACCTCTACCTTTGTCATCCACCTAACACCGCTCTAACTCCTTTGTCAGAGACATCCATCAGTACAATGAAAAGCTGACTGTAGTCCGGCACTTTCAGTACTGGTGCAGTGCACAGTGCCCTTTTCAGTTTTTCAAATACCTTTTGACACTCTGCAGTCCATATTACCTCTCTGGGCGGCTTCCTAGAGGTCAAAGCAGTCAATGGAGCAACTATACCTCCCTAGTTGGCTACAAAGATTCAATAAAACCTGGTGAGTCCTAAAGAGGCACTCACTTCATTCTGGGTAGTACGTACCTCTCACACCATCACAGACTGAATCTTGGCATTCAACAGGCGAATCTTCCAGTTATCCACCTCATGCCCAAAGTAGACTACAGAGGACTGCCCCACCTGACACTTAGTTGCCTTGATGGTCAGTTTTGCTTCCTGCATCCTTGCCAACACCTGTCCAAGGTGCCTCAGGTGGTCCTTCCATGAATTGCTGAACATCGCAATATAATCCAAGTGGGCCACACAGAACTCCTCCAAACCTGCAGGAACATGGTTCACCACGCGTTCAACAGTGGCTGGATCATTCTACAATACAAAGGGCATCACTTTAAACTGATACAGCCCCTCTGGTATAGAAAATGTCTTCTCCTTAGCATTTGGTGCCAAAGTGATCTGCCAATAACCACCGGTCAGACCCAAGGTGAGCAAGTACTTTGCATCACCTTACAGATCCACAAGCTCATCCGCTCTGGGAATTGGATGGGCATCAATCTTGGTTACCTTAGTAAGGACTCAGTAGTCCACACAAAACTGCACGTCGGTTGCTTCAGTACTAGAACCACAGGACTAGACCAAGGACTACATGATCTCTCAATGACTCCCAGGTCCAATATTTTGGCAGCATCTGCCTTAATGCATCTCTGAAACTGGTCAGACATTGTATACATTGTGCCCTTCACTGGCAGACTATCACCCGTGTCAATGTCTAGGGACAGGTGTCAACCCTGGAGTCAGCAGGAAGAGGTTGGCAAATCGTTTGAAACCCCTTTCTCCACTCTCTATGCTGCTCAGGCATTAGCTTAGGGCCTAGCTGAACCCCTTCCACAGTGCCATCCTTCATGTCACTATGCAGTAAGACAGGAATAGGCTCACAGTCTTCATCAACTTCATCTGCCATAGCCATAAAATTCACTGTGTAGTCTCTCCTGAAGTAAGGTTTCAGCCTGTTCACATGGAACACCCTCTTGGGTTCCCACGTGGCACCTGTGTCTCCAAGTAGTTTACCTCAGACAGTTTCTGAACTACCTTGTGTGGCCCACACCATTTGTCCTCCAAAGCCCTAAGGCAAATAAACTTCAGCACCAACTCCTCCTCACCTTCTTGATACCCAGTCAACATAGCTTTCTGGTCATACCATTCCTTCATCAGAGATTGGATAGCCTGAAGGTTTGTCTTTGCCTGACTCATGTATTGCAATCTGTATTAACTTCCTGAGGGCAATCACATAGTCCACCACATCCTTCTGTGGAGACTCTGACATCCTTCGAAATCCAATCCTAGAAAAAATCCCTAGAAGAGCTCTGGCTACTACCTTTGCAGTCATGCTCCACAGGGGTACAGCTTCAGGGTACGTGGCAACATGTTCCACCACAACCAAGATATACTTGTTGCCTGACTGTGAGGGGGTGTCAAAAGGACCAACAATGTCTATTCCCACCCGCTCCAAAGGAACACCTACAACTGGTAGAGGCACAACTGGTGCTTTTGCTGTCCTCCTGTCTTACCGCACTTCTGGCAAGCCGGATAGGTTCTACAGAACCTCTCTGTGTCTCTGCACATCCCTAGGCAGTAGAAGAGAGGGTGCAAGCTATCCTGTGTTTTTCTAATACCTACATGTCCTGTTAAGGGCACTTCATGGGCCAGTGATAACAGGAGGTTCCTGTGCACTAATGGAACCACTAGCATCTTGCTAGTACCTGGCTCAGGATTTACTGTTTCCCTATATAGTACACCATCCTCCCAGCTAACATAGCGTTTCCCAACCACTCCTTTGCTGACCTGATCCTGGGATTCCTTCCGAAGTCCCTTAAGCATAGGGCACTTCTTCTGTGCTCGGGTCAACGCAGCTGACGTTGTCCAAGTCACAAAGGCTTCTGGTCCTGGCACCAATGCAGGGGCAATCAAATTATTGCCCAAGAGACAACCAGCTCCTTGCTTTTTCCTTACCTCTACATCAGTCATGGCCACCTTGACATTGAACTCAATCTCAACCCTGGCAAACGGACACCCTATGCCCTCTCCTCTGGCTACCAATTCTGTATCCTTGGCTCCAGAGGGTATCTCCTCAGGCTTAAGGTACTTCCTCTCAACCATAGTGCTGAAAGATCCAGTATTCCTCAGGCCAGGCACTTTCCTCCCATTGATACTAATTTCCTGCACAAATCCCATTGTATTAGGAGGGATGTGCTTCAGAGCCTTTGGCCCCTCTCTCAAATGTCCGTAGCTACTAGGTTGAGGGCAACAGGTCCCTCTTGGGTACCTTCACCCACATGTAACATGCTTGTTATCATGGGTATTGCTATGTCAAGTTCCTTCTCTTGACAATCTCTCTCGTAATGTCCCAACTAGTGGCACTTAAAACAAGTCACGGCCTTGGATTGGCTTCCTTGCCTTCTCTTCTCATGATGCTCCTTCCTGGACACACTATTACCAATCCCATGTTTCTGGGGCCCTACTCGAGCCCCATGAGAATTACCCTGGCCCTTACCCTCTGGTTTGTAACCAGTCCGTGGAGCATTTCTGTCCCCCTTTGGCTTAGAACCTTGCTTTTCCAGCCCTTTGTTAACTTTGTTGGCCAACCACGTATCAGTTAACACTGCAAGTTGTGTTGGATCCCTCTCTGTCAGATCAGACAGATATTGTCTAAGTGGGGTAGAGCACTCCTTCTTGAGTCACTCTGTCACCATCAATTGATTAAGGGTCTAAAAATCCTTGGCATCCATTCTTCTTACCCAGTCATTCCAATCACACAGTACACCATGAATTCAAGTCTCAGACGCAACAACATCCACTCTCTTTCAGTCACAGAATCTCTGCAGGTATTGAGCTGGTTTCAGTCCAACCTCCTAATGAGAGCTTCCTTCATTCATGCATAGACCATCTGGTTTGCCATAGGCATCCACCCAATGATGGCTGTCCTTTCTAAAGGCATTCGCCCCATAGAGACAACTGCCTCAAACACCTCATTTAAGGCCTCCACTTACATGTGACCTCAAAACTCACAAACCATTCCAAAATATTCTGACCTTCCACTTACACATGCACAACATCTTTTAAAACCTTGGCCAAAGCCAGGCCTGATCTGGAAGTTGAGTCACATATCCCAGATGGAGTTGTCAATGCAGCCAACCTAAGTTGCTCTCACTTTTTCCTTTTTCTTCTGTTTCTCCTCCCACTCACTCCATTTCTCCTCCCTTTCTCTCTGTTTCTCCTTTCTCTCTCTTGCAATCTCTTTTTCCAAGCCTACTCCTCCTGTCTCTCCCTCCTCCTCGCCTATTGTTCCCCATTAGCTAGTCTTGGCTTCTCCTTCTCAAACTCTCTGGCATTCTCATCTTCTTCAGCCTTAGCTTTCTGAAATGCCAACTGCAAGCGCTGGGTCTCTGCTAGACTCAACCCTCCCAAGCGGTTTACTTCTGGAATTGAGGACAGTGGTACTCTAGAAATTCGAGGTGGTGAGCACACCTGCGATATTCTACAAACTGAAGGTGATGAGTGTCTTAGTGAAACTCCTGGAAATGAATTAGATGACACACTTGGTGTGTGTCTGGACTATACTTGTGCTAAGGGAATCCTAGAGTCTGAGTCCATAGCGCTCTCTTCCTAGGTTCAAACCATGGTACCCTCCCCAGAGTCTGCTACAGCTTCCTCCCTTTCACCCAATATCGCAAATTAGTCCCTAACGAAATTAGAAAGGACCTCTCTGTCCCTACTCCTGGCAATCCTCCACCCCCTGTCCCTACATAAATCCTTCATCTGATCTATGGACACGGTGCTAAGGTCAATTCCCAAACCTGTAATCTCAATTGCCAATGCGTGATGCCTTTGTGTGTACAAGAAAAAACTTGACTTATTGCAGTACAGATGCAAATTGAAACTGTACAATGCCACTGCTGTATCTTTGGTGCCCCAACGCTTGCCGGACATTGTCAGAACACCTTTCAGAGGGCCACAGGGCCAACAGGAACTACTGGGCCCAACAGTGTTGATTGAGGCCTTTTATTCCTGATGTCCCAGAGCCAGACCTACTATGGATCCCGCTCAACTGGGCCAAGTACCTCTTCTGCACTTGACTGTCAGTGGTAGCTGTGGCTGAGCAGTTAAGGCTCCCTCGGGCGGGATGTAGATACAGGTTAGTGAACACGACTCATAAAAGTGTAAAAAGTATGACCAATAAATCAATGTCCAGCCAAATACTTCCTTTTACTTGCAAAAGTGGTATTTAATTTCTAACTTTACACAGGCAATGAAATAAGACATTCCAATGGAACAATACAATCCCCTTGAGGTTGGGGCTCCAGGAGTTGTCAGGTGAATCCCTGTTTCACCCTACTTTGTGTAACATGATCAGGGTTATTCCCAAGTCATTGGTGGCCGCATCAGGGAATACAAACTTTTAGGCCATATTTAAGAGGTCTCCCTTTTGACTTTTTAGAAACTTAGACAAAAGCGTCTCGGGTCCCGCAACACTATTTGTAGCGAGTTCCCCCGGGGTCCAACTGAACCAGTTCTCATCTTACCTGCTCTTGCAGCACGGAAGAGTTCAGCGATTCAGTAGGCACCTTCAAACACGCAGCAACGAGTCCTGCTCAGTTTGGAGAGATCGGGCTGCTTGCGGCCGGCGTGGCAGCACCTGGAGTTGCAGACAAGCAGATGCCGGGGCAGTTCCCTGCTCACAAAGAAGTGGTAAGTTGACTTTGTTCAATGGGGGTAGAGAATCCCTTCTTCAGCTCTCAAATGGAGCCAACGAGAATGAGATGTTGTCCACAGCGTCTCCGGCAGTCCTCCACAGTGAGTCGGGGGCAGTTCCCTCACAGCACGGGTCCAACCCACAAGTCATAGCCTTGGTCTTTCCTTCGAGTGGTGTCCCGAATCCGTTGGCAACATTGGTACTATCAGCCCCTCCTAGCACCTAGGGTTGCTGCGGTATACGAGTGCAGGCTCTTCCAGCTGCAGCGCCCTGGCCTGGACAGTCACAAGTCTTTGCACTCTTGTAAATGATACTTTACAGATGGCTCTCTCTGACATATGGGGTCACCTCAGAGTGGCAATTCAGGTATAGCAAGACCCGCGCAATGCTCAACACACAATTCAGTCTACACCAGCCCTTCCTAACATACGGTGGCCGCCGAAAGCAGTCCTGCACAAGGGAACGGCCCGATCGGTGCTCAGAAGAATCCTCACACCTCACACAGGAAGTCCTCACGGTAGGGCTCCCCACTGGTCCTTGCTCCCTCCAATGCTCTCCTCTTCCTTACAGGGCACACTGGTCTTAGCAAGCAGGCAGGCAGGCAGGCACTGGTGCTTCAGGCTCCAGGGCAGGGGGTCTTGGTTTCCCTGAAAGATGTCCCCTCACCCAGCAGGGAGACTAGCAGGCTTTGGCCCTCAGTCCTGGTAACAGGCAGAAGTCTTGCAGAGTGTCCCCTTCTCACACAGCCCGTCTGGCTGCTGGACAGATGACACATTTTTGGGGACTCAACCTCCCTTTCATATAGTCTTTTCCCAGACACCAAATGAAATTTAGGGTCTGGGTTTTCAAGGTTTTATGTTGGGGTTCTACTTCTTTTGAAATGGGCACTTATCATCTTCCTTCAAGAAAGAAGTCTGTCACAGCAGGCACGACTCCAAAGCGGAATGCCCACAACATAATACATGGGAGTGATCAGAGTTTAGACCTGGATGTCAGCCACAGTGACGTGCATTAAAGCGTTAATCCCAGACCCCCAGTCCTATTCGTTATGATTCTCTCATCAGCCCGGTCTGCCTTCCTGATATATGTCCAGGCTCCTTCCTTGTGATCTGTCACTGAATCAAAGAGAGGTCTTTTGAGATGTAAAGGGATTCTCTTCCTTCCCTCCAGTTTGTCTCCACCCAGCTCAGAGGAATACAGTAATACACAAATCTGTCTGGTGGGATTCATATCCTCCTCTTTACCAGTCAGGTCTGAGCTTCCCAATGTACCATTGCAGGCACACTCGCTCAGTGTGCATTCATAGCACACTTTCTGCCCTACACTTATACCGTTATGCAGTGTACCCTCACATGTATACATGCCTTCAGTACACACACTCAGTCTGTGCATACTGTTCAGCACTGAAGCTTTTTTATATTTAACCAGAGTGTGTTATTTAAAAAAACATTCACTGCCGGCAAACATACCAACTATGTGCACAATGCACAACTTTTCACCCTTCATGTATTGTACTTCACGCAAGCACACAGCTGTCGCTGAGCACATACTGCACAGCAAAACATCTCTCATGTAATGTATGCCTCTCTCAGGCAACAATAATATAAACAACACAAAAATGGAATAAACTTTATAGAAAACAAAGGGAGAACCAACAATATCTGTATTGCTATACAAAAATAATTTTTATTGATATACAATAGCTAACTTTTTGTGGCCCTTTTTCCTGACGAAGGCACAGTTGTGCACGAAACGCGCGTCGAAAACAACAGATTATTAAAATTCTGCCACATTGTTTCTTTAAGATTCTCAGAAACCAATTGTCATTTATCATCAAACCATAAACGATGAAATGTGTTTTTTAAATTGATTGCTAGTTACATGTTGTATGAATGAAGAGGAATGAATGAGTACAAATGGGTTGTCATTTTTAAAATGAAATCATAAAAATATTTTTATATTTTTCCTTCTTGCTATTGTATATCAATAAAAATTATTTTTGTATAGCAATACAGATATTGTTGGTTCTCCCTTTGTTTTCTATAAAGTTTATTCCATTTTTGTGTTGTTTATATTATTGTTGCCTTAAGGTTATACATTAGATTAACAAGCCCTGCCTTAAGGAACCTCACCCTATTAGCAGGGGGCCTCCATTTTTACAATATATATGCCTCTCTCAGGCATACATACACCCAGCACATGTACTAACCACCTATGTACTGCACAGTACTGCTCTCTTTGTACTGTACTCTTCCCAAACACACATAAAACTAAGGCAGACTCACTACTCCTGCACTATGCAGCACTCCTCCTCTATCTTCCGTAGGCCAAAAGTGAGTCAAGCACACAGCAGCGGAACTTTTAAAAAAGTGAGAGAGCCTGTAGGCCAGGGTAAAAATGTCCTGTTCACTACTACTAATCACTAAATGGTATGCTGCCACCACTGTGCTGCTTAACTCTTGGTGAAGAAGGTATCCTTCCACCAATATGAGGGTATCTCTTTGGGCGTCCTTTCTGGTTCAACAAGACCACAATGCGTTAGACGGGCCTAGGTCATGGTGCACACATATGATCAGTGTTCGTCTATGAGAAAAAAATCAGCATAGGGATCCAGACAAAAGAACAGTTGGGCACTTAAGGCAGGGGTTCACGTCTTTACCATGAAGAGAACTTTTCCATCCCAACAGAAGAGGTGGTAGAAGTGCTGCTCCTGTCTACTCCTGACTAACCCTAACAGTTGGAACTTTTCACCAAAAAGTGCCAGAAGAACCGACAGAAGACTGGGACCAACCTGCCATCCGATCTGCCCAAGGTGTATCGCCAGTCTTCACAGCTGCTCCTGCTACATTCTTCTCCAGTGCAGCAAATCCTGTTCAGCGAGACCGCTTAGCTATGGTATCTGGTCTCGTGGAGCCCTCTGTGGTTGCAGCTTGCAGCTTTGGTCCACTGGAGACTTTCGAATTCTAAACAGTTGTCTAAGTACGAAGGTAAAACTCTTCACCAGGTTTGATGGCGACAGGCTCCCAATTGACAATCACTGACGAAGACCTTGTGGAACTGGAAATCCGGCTGGAAGCTTGGATTTTCTGGAAGTTTGTCTTGGCTGTGGCTCGACAAACTGCCACCCTACCGTGTCCTTAAAAGGGCCCACAGAGCACTAGCACAACATCCCCCACTAGGCACCCACCGTCCTCTTATTGCCAAAGTCTTGAACTATAGAGACTGAGACCCAATTCTTAAGGGTGCAAGAGCAATGAAGAGCTGTCCTTCCAATCCACAGGAATCATGATCATTACAGATTACGCCAACCTAGTTAAAAAACAAAGAAAGTCCTTTGATGCAGTAAAACAGAAGTTAAATGCAATGAACCTTAAACAAAGGCTTGTGTTCCCAGCCAAGCCTAAAGTGCTCCATGACTCTCTCTTCTTCTTCTTTAACTCCATTGAGGCAGCCTTGGACTGGGTGGCCAAAGAAAAGGAACTGAAGAGTAATTCTCCGCTCCCTGTAGAAGAGGTCATCAGAACTTGAGGCAAAAGAGGACACTTTGGCAACAGCAAAGTGAGAAGATAGAGGTGCATGTGCTGATGAAGTAATTTCTCCCAGAATCACCAGACTCCCCAGACACTGAAAGTAGCCACCCGCAGAGTAAACACATTTCGGAAGGCCCTTGCTACATGACTCCACCAGAATTTCCATTCGGAAAAGTTCTGCTCCTCTGATCCAGAATGTGCCAGCCATGTATTAATCTACTACATCATACTGTTCAGAAAACAGGCTGGTGGAAGCCCTACCTGATTCTCACTTCTAGTACCTTTTATTCTTTTCTAGCAACAAGTTATCCCCTGTTATTGCAGTCTGTAGGAGGGATGTTCTACCTTTAACAAAACCATCAGTACTGTTTGTTAAATAGGGATGGCTTGGATGACAGATGCTTCTGGGGTAGAAGTGAGGGGTGGAGGTTAGGAAGGATTGGGATTTACAAACCAGTTGGTTACAGTTTTAATACGTTTGTTCTTACTTCCAGTGCTCTCATTTCCCGGGATACATGAATCGTGAATGCTCCTATATAGGGTTCATTACTGTACATTCAGTGCATTCTGTCCTGGCTCCCACTTACAGGGGAGAAATGCCCCCCAGTTACTATGTCCCACATGACCTCTTTTGCTGTGATATTGTGGAATGTCAATGGCCTCAATGATCGTATTAAAAGAGTTGCAGTGTTCAGATTTTTCAAGTGTCCTTCCGCGGCTGTATTGTTTCTCGAGGAAACTCATCTCCTTGGCTTGCATTGTCCCTTCGAGGGTAGATTCAGGTATGATAGTCAATTCTATGGTGGCCTTCGGGACACTGCGATCTTAATGTACAAAACCTTCTTCTGTTTGTCTCTCAGGTCACCACTGATGTCTGTTGGAGGTATGTTGAGGTGGAGGGCTGGCTGGAAGGGAAGCAGTATAACTTTATTTGCACGTACATTGCTCTGCAGCTATCCAAACCTACCCTTGATGACCTTAGAGCAGTGGTACTGGGACTATCACAGGGCCTAACCATCAAAAGTGGGACTTTAATGCGGTGTTAGACCCAGCACTGGACTCAACCAGGGCTAGAGCAACAAGACTGCAAGGGACTGTCGCTTTGGCCAACTCAACGTCCTCCTTGGACTGTGCAATGTGTGGTTAATATAGCACCCCTGCGCTAGGAAAAACACCCATATCTCTGCTGAACACAAAACCATGTCTAGAATCTATTTTCTATTTCTCCCAGCCACTGAAGTACTGTGCATGACACAAGCGATTGTCCTACCCGAGGAATCTTCGATTACTCCCCAGTTACAACTAAAATCGGCTCCCCTAGGGATGGTAGTCATGCAATGTTGCATCTGAACGCTTTGTCTTTGGTTGATGCGACATGATCGCCATTTCTAATGCAAGAGCTGAAACCTTACTTTGAGCTCAATGTACGCTCTGTAGAATCGCCGGGTAAACTGTGGGTGGCAGGGAAGGCCACCTTTCCCGGCAAGGCCAAATCAATTGTAAGACAGAAGGAAAAAGAGAAATAACTTGTCTCCAATCTGGAGGCAAGAGTTCTTACACTTGAACATGAATAACTTGTCAAGAGTGGAGAGAGGATCTAACAACTACTAGTGAGCGATATGGCCTCCTTATGACAGCTCTACCTAGAGGAAGCTCAGCAGTGTTGGAGTGCTTCAAATAGATGGATATATGAATTGGGGGACAAATCCTGGAAGTTGCTATAGTGACTGGCAACCAAAGAAGTTGCTTCTAGGGTGATGCCCAAAATAGTGGACTCGGAGGAAAGGAGTCAATACAGTGGTGGAGCTCGCCTCCACATTTGCCTCTTACTTCCCATCCACAGACTTAGCTTCCAATACCTTGGCATACATACCACATTAAAACATGTACTCACATGGAGCCTTAATTTGGCCCCACTGCTGGTCACGTCATGAAAAGCACAAGACACAAGCAAAGCCAAGGAGTTTTTATAGACCAGTGAGTATGCACTCCCAATACTAAATCAAAAACACAAAAAATAACCTGCTCTGTGTACTGTCATGACACTTACTGTGACACGGTGAAAAATGGTGCTGTCTCTCACATTTTGGAAGTAGATTTTCTTAGTACAGGAACCCTCATCCGCACATGAGTGGCATGCTTAAACACAGGGTTCCTCCTCAAAGACCTGCTGTTGTGTGGGCTACAACTATAGATCTGGAAGAGCTCTTCTCAATGTAAATTTGCTATGTGGATAAGGGGTGGGGGTGATGGTGCAGAGTGCGATTGAGGAAATAGTGAACTGAAATTATCTTTTGGTGGAGCTCCACTACTTTATTCTGTCCCCAAGGGTAGGATTAAAAAACAACACAGGGTAAGAGATTCAACCTCAGAGTAAAACTCTGGTCAACATGTTTCTGCCCTAATGGTATTTAACAACAGTGGATCTTGATCGCCCTTCCCAGACCACTGGTTGTACATTTTATATTACTATTTACATCCCTTACACCAACAGAGTGACCTCTCTATTGTAGGAAGCCTTGCTTTTTATGTGGTAGTGCCAATGTAAGGGCACACCTTGTAAAATGTACAGACAACGCTTATTGGTTTACAGGGCTTGAATTAATAATCCTAAGTGCTCTATTTGTGGTAGTGTGGTCGAGCAGCTTAGGCCTATCAGAGTGTAGTGTTAAGCATTTGTTGTACACACAGAGTCAATAAATGAGAAACACAATCAAGAAGAAACCCCGAGGCCAGGTTAGAAAAATAACACAGATTTTTATATAATTTTAGACAGCAAGATCATCAGAATCAGGTAAGTACTTTCGGAGGTATGACTTTTTACAGTGATAGAAAATAGTCGAATAACGGTTTTGAGGTATGAGCCTTGAACGATGTAATGTTATCCTATGGGAGAAACATATACCGCATTAACACACTTGCGAGCGGTTATGAACGATACCCTTAAGGACTTAAGGTGTTTAAGGGCTTAGGTCGAAGAAACCACCAGCAGTTTAGGTTTACCTGCCCTGGTGAGTCCGGTTGCAGAGGTGCTGGTCGCATTGGTAGTCTCGAGTGATACACAGTAAAGTCCATGGCAAAGGTACCAGAGAAAGAAAGGCTGCAAGGGGGGACTTGGGAACAAATCAGGCAGAACCCAATTGGGGGCTCGGCTCTTGAGGGTCTCAGGAGCACAGGGACACTGTCGGATTCTATGAACGTGGGCTGGGGGGCTCGGGTGCAGAGGTGTTTTGGCCGGGGAGTAGTTAAAGGCTCTCACTTGACTTTGGTGACCTGGAGAGGGAGAGAAAACAGGACTGCAGGAACACTCTTGATGCTGGCCTCAGTGATCCTGAATTTCCTCGTCGGCTTTGGAGTAGGTGGTGCCCTGACTGGGCACACAAAATACTTTGGTTGCGTCAAATGCTCTGGTAGCCAGGGTATTGGTGCTGGGCGACTCTTGGAGGGCCTGGCATCTCCAAACTTGGCAGAGAGGCTGGTCTGACCTCCTGGGGCAGCAAAGACTCATTCCTGGTGAAATGCTCCCTTGGTAGACCCGATGGTCAGCAAGTCGAGGTATATGCTAAGTGCGGTTGGTGCCTGCAGCTGCAGCGGGATGGCTCCTCCACCCCAATGGAGATGCTACTTGGTTGTTGAAGCACTGGACAGTTCTCCACGGGCTTGGGAGGATGCACAGCTTTTGTACGAGCTTGGTGTAATTGTTGAGGTACCAGCAGCAAGGCACGGCTTGGCACCAAGTTCAGGGTAAGTCCTCAATTCCTCCTGAGATTGCTTTCTTCTGTCCTTCTTCAGTTCCTAGGTAGACAAATCTGAGTTCCTGGTGTCAGGGGGACCCCTAAATACTGATTTACTTACTCCTGGGTTGACTACAACCCCTATATGACCACTTACTGTGGAGAGTGGGCATAATCCTGACCCAGAGTTCTTAGTTTCACCAAAAACAAGATGGTGAAACCCTTTCTCGACTGTCCACTTCAGGTGGCCCACCCTAAGGGTGTGCCCCGCCTGTAAGTGTGACACACCTTCTGACTAGCTCATTTTCCCACCTGCTCTGGTGCCAATTGGGCCTCATGGCAGGTGGTGGCATTCAAATAAATAAAAAGAATGTGCAGTTCCTAACGAGGGTGGGATTGAACAGGTCTCTTATGGATTGCCCTCACACACCCCGAAGGATGTCATGCTTCATCATTGGGCTGTGCTCCTCGTCGGGCCGGCACTGCAATGCCCGACGGGCTCCCGCTGAGGGGCTCTTTGCCGGAGATCTTTTAAGAGACAGCCGTTTGGTGAGTGAGGGTAAGTGGACTAGGTAGTGCGTGAGTGTGAGTAGTGGATTAAAATAGGCTTAGTACTGCCCTAGAGGGAACTAGTTTTATTCACGGGGTGTACTAACCTAAATAAAATGCGTGAGCCCTGTCTGGAATATCAATGATCCCACAGGGTCTAGTATGTGTATGCGGTCGACATGTTTCGTGCCTTCTGCCCCTAACGGGTCAATCGGCAATTCTTCAGGACCAGTGTCTACAGGAGTAAATTCTCCTAAACTCTAACACTACTGCAAGGCCGGTGCCGAATACCGTATTTGTCACCAGCGTTGTTAGTGAAGATCCAGGGTTGAAGACCTGGATAGGTGAGACCGCCGGTGATGAGGTCACAGGTGGACGGGGTAGCCGTGAGAGCACTTCGTTGCTCACTATGAGGGGGGCGCGCAACTAGCGATGCTCCTACCCTTGCTCCGGCTCTAGGGCAGTACTAAACCTATTTTAATCCACTACTCACACTCACGCACTACCTAGTCCACTTACCCTCACTCACCAAATGGCTGTCTCTTAAAAGATCTCCGGCAAAGAGCCCCTTCGTGGGAGCCCGTCGGGCATTGCAGCGCCGGCCCGACGAGGAGCACAGCCCAATGATGAAGCATGACATCCTTCGGGGTGTGTGAGGGCAATCCATAAGAGACCTGTTTACTCCCACCCTCGTTAGGAACTGCACATTCTTTTTATTTATGTGTCTTCTAGGAGCGTTGTGCAGGACCTCATCAAAAGCTCCCGGTTCCTTTATTTTGATTAAAGGTGGTGGCATTCCCAAGGACTGGGGTCAGCCAAGGTCACAAATCAAAGGTGAAAGTGGCTTTGAAAATCCTGGCCCTGATATGCTAAATCACTAGATATCCTGCTAGAGGAGGTGTGAACACCTTCCTCCGCAGCAGGCATTGTTTCTGGCCTCTGAAAGCACGGGATCTCACCTTCAGGGGGTCAGACACTCCTCTGTGTTGGCACGCTGGACGATACCAGTCAGCCAGCACACTAGAGGACTAGTAGGTTTCAGGAGGTACCTCTAAGGTGCCCTCTGGGTGCATGTCTTCAGAAATCTGATACTGGCATCAGTACAGCTTTATCAAGACCATGTGTTTGATAACAAACACCATAGGTTTCAGTGAAGCCACCATGTAACTGGGTTATTCGTAATGACCAGTGCCCAGTACATGCCTTTAAGATGGCTTCCCTGATCACTTGCAATATCTAGTAACTAAATGAGACATCGCAAGAGCATATCTGCTCAAGCAGATATGTCTTCACATAATATAATGCACCCTGCCTTAGGGCTATTAGGCCTGCTGTAGGGGTGACTTACATATAGTACATGCAGTGTCTGTAGGCATGGCACATAGGAAGTGTGCCAATTCGTGTTTTCAAAAATGTCTTGCACCATTTCACGCAGCCTGCAATGGCAGTCTATGTGCTGTGTTTGTAGGGGTCCTTTGGGTGGCACAATTCTTGCTACAGCCCATAGGGATCCTCTTTAGCAACCATGACCTGGGTACTGTAGGTCCAATTAACAAAGCTTACAAGGGTGCTAAAGTCCTTGCTAATTGCGTTACAATTGAACATGTGTCTTGTTTTTAGGGCAAAAGCTCTGGCACTGGGGCCTGGTTAGCAGGGTCGCACTGCACTACCAATCAACAACCTCAGTACTAGTGAGAAAAAAGTGGGAGTGACCATGGTAAAAAGGGCACTTTCTTACACTTATGGTCCTGACAAATGCCCAATACCTCATTAAGGGTAGCATTAGGGCAGAAACATGTTGACCAGATTTTTGTTCTAGGGTTTAATCTCTTACCCTGTATTGTTTTTTAATCCTATCCTTGAGGACAGAATAAAGTAGTGGAGTGACCATTGTGGCCATTCTGAGTGGGCACTCACCCCTACTCTCGATCAGATGGGACTAAAACTCACACTTGAAACACCTCTTTGATGAGGGAAATGGTTACTCCTAAGTGCCAAGGTGGAAAGATTTGAGCTGTTGTATCTTTTCCAGATTTCTATGCTGGTTGACATCTGTCAGGGCAATCAAATGAAGTCATTCCAGAATGAATTCAACCTGCACAGAATCCAATTTTACAAGTACTTGCAGCTGCGGCACACATTGGCCGACCACCAAACCTACTTGACTGATTCCTCCGAAAATTGCTCGCTATTGGCCAAAGTTAGCTTGGGCCCACTGGGGAACAGAGTGGTATCACATACCACAGGTCATTCTGATCATTAATTATAAAATGTTCCAAATCTATTTCTGGTGCTTAAGGAGCGATGAGAGGGCTCAGCGGGCCCCTTGGACGAAAGTGACTGAAGGGTTGCCTAAATTGTTCAATGTGACTGTGTAATTCTCGCATGGCTGTGCCTCATACACTTAAATTACCTACACACTACTTACTTCACCCCTAGGAAGCTAGAGCTTGCTGGCAAAATCCCCTTGCTCTCATGCTTCCCATTTAATGTTAGTGACTGTGATTTTTTCCATATGGTTTGGAACTGTCCTGTCACAGTAAAATACTGGTCTGAAGAACTTACCACTCTCTCTAGAATAATAGGAAGGCATGTTGCCCTATCTCCCTGACTTGCCCTCCTAGGTATCCTGGAAGATGTTGGGTGGTGGAGGCTGTAGAGGAGAACGTACTTTGGTTGGCATTCGGACAATGATTACCAAAAGAGAAATTGCCCGACATTGGAAATCTGTCGAATGGCAGAAAGCAAAGGAGAGGTGCAGGAAAACAGAGGAGTACATTTACAAAGCCAGAGGATATCCACATAAATGCTACAAGATTTGAGGTAGATGGTGGGACTATTATGATCTGATGGATGGATAAAGTCATGTGATGGCGTGTACTGTTTTCTTGGATGAATTTCTGATACTGTGATTGCACTGTATGCTTTTTAATTAAAAAACACAATAAAATGTGGTTATTACAAAAAGAAAAATCTTTTGACGCTCTGTGCCACATCATTTTGTGGGTGCTTGCATCATGCATGCACACAACTACAAAATGATGTAGCCACTTTTTTTTAGTTACTGGCCCAAGTTAGATTAGTAACTCAGTAGATAGAAACATGTAAAATCATCTCTTTTTAAGTAGGTGGGGTGAAACCAACATGGGGGCACAGGTGAGGGCTTATGGGAAATGGGGGCATGGGTGTGGGGAAGAAGCACGGAGCATAGGTGGGATCAAACTGGCCAAAGACAGGAACGTGGAGCTAGTGGGGAAAATTACATGGGCAAGAAGGCAATGCGGGGAGGAAGTAGGGGAGAAGTGCACGGGTCAGCGAGAGAGACACAGAGCATGGTGTAGGGGGAGAGAAGCACACAAGTGAGACAGGTGGAAAACAAATGCACCCTCATGGAGTGCTTAAACAAATAGAAAAAAATAGCGCCTGAAAAGAGAGCAGTGAAAGTAACAGTAATGCGTTCATGCTCCAGGGTAAGAACAAACACAAGAAGAGGAAGGAAAGCCCACACACCTGATGAATAAGAAACAAGCAAATAAGAGTAAGAATAAAGACAACTAATGATGAAGAATGGACAGGCTCTAAGCCCACTGTAACAATATGTCTTGCAACAGACATCACCTGCGCTGTTTACTAGGCGACACCGTAAAAGGGGCAGGCATCTGAAACGTGACCATGTCTATTCTCACACATTTCTGTAACCTTTCACAGACCTGCCAACTGAAAAATGTTTGCAATATGCAAAGGGGGCGTGGATTTGATGGGGCAGGGCCAGTTGCCAAGAACTACCTCAGAGGCCCATCTGCCTACGTCCCCTCACCCATCGACCTACTTCCCCCTCCAAAAAAACAAAATGTTGCTCATGATGCTGCTGATGTTCTAGGGTGTTTTCACACCCCTTAATTAGCATTGGCTGCTTACAGCCTCAAAAGATGAACTTGAAAACCACTCTTTGGAGTGATTTCCAGCGCGTATTCCTTGCCACTGTGATATCGGCTCTTCATCGGATGAAGGTGCCACCGTGTGATTTGGTAGGTCTGATTTCATGCATACATACAACCCTGCCCCCACACTGCGGACCTGATTCACGAAGGTAAACATACACTTTTGTGTACGTTTACTACTTGTTTGGTATTCGCAAACTATGAGTTTAAATTTTACTAATAGCAATTTTGTGACTGCGGAGATTACACAGAGAAGAGAACTCCGCACATAACACGATAGGACAGGCTTGTAGTTTGTGAATACCAAATAAATAGTAAACTTGTACAAAAGTGTACGTTTCCCTTTGTGAGTCAGGCCCCATTTCTCCAAACTTCATGCACCTCACCCAGCACCTCCCGTGCAAAAATTTCAATACAGCATAATGATGGTTTTGTTTAATTTTGTGATGCAAAGTTGAGATATCTGTATTTTCATGTTTGATAACATACCAATAAAAACCTGAATTCTGAGTTCTTAAACACAAATGAACTGTAACTTTAAGGTGCCGCATCGGTTTAGCAGCACTAGGCAAAGGTGGTAGCCAAACAAGTGAGCGGTTGCTTGCGCCATTAACACCATCTATTTGGCTGTCATCCTCGTGCTTGCTGCTGCTCAGATTAAGTTAAACAATTTGAACTGTGCCTCAGTATCATCACTTTCAAACCCAGTCAGGCGGATGATAGTGCGGCATTTTGGAAGGCCATCAGGGCCCCTTTTTAGGTCTCGCGCCTAGTGTTGCAGTGCGAAGCACTGCTCGCGCAGCGCGAGACTTATTGTTAGGGGGTTTCAAAAGCTGACCAGACGCTCGTGCGTCATGGCCTTTTTCCTGCGGTTACGCGCGCAGGGCCGACATCTGTTTCCCATTATCGTGCCCAGACGCGGGCGCGATAATTGGAAACATATGTCTGCCGCGCGCATAATCGCAGGCAAAAGGCCACGACGCACGAGCGTCTGGTCAGCTCTGCAGGCTGCCGCGCTCGCCCCCGCTCCTCTCGTTTCATTTTGTCTTCGGCGGTATGGTTTTCTTCCCCGCTGCGCAATGTGTGAATGGGTCACATTAAACACCTGCCCGCCCATGGCTAACAGTGTACAAGAAAAATGGGCAGAATACACATAGGTACAAATGTGAAGATCACTCGTCATGGGCTTGAGGGCCAGGTAGGCGGGAGTCAGCATTTTATCCTTCCCAGGTCGGTAGTGTGTGCACCGTCGCTTCGGGAATTGCGAGATCTGTTCTTTATCAGCGCTTAGAATCAAGAGAAATGCGGCATGAAGCGCCATACAACATAAGATCTTATGCCAAATTAGGTGTGCAGTAAACACAACAGAATTGTGTCAGATTGTGGCCTTGAAATTGCCCCGGAGCGAGTTTGTGACACTTGACCGACACTTGGAACTTGAATTGTTTAAAGAGAAATGCTCGAAAATCCATAATTCTGGCCCCAAGGGTAAAACAGATCTACCCCAGGCGCGAAACACCCGTTGGCCTGAGAGGGCTTTAGAATCCCCGGTCAGCCTCCATGGACTGGGAAGGGCGTGGCAGTCTCATCTACTCTAAATGCTGTTTACAGCTCGTCCACCCTTTCCTGTATCTTTGAATGGCTCCCCGTTTCCAGCAGCCCCTCATCTCTCTGCCTGAGCAAGATATCCGAGTTATTAAATAAAAAAACACACCATAGCAAGCCAAATGTTGTGTGTGAAATCAGCAGCTCACACAATGATATATAACGCAAGTTTTCCGCAGTACACAGGACTTTTCCCTTTTCAATAAAATTTAACAAAACGTGAATGGCATTGGAATGTCATTCGATAATTCTTAACGGCTTTTTTTATTTTATGAGTGCTGTGAGGCCACATATATCATGCAACTCTTTTTAAATGCAAATAAAACAAAAGAAATGTTGCATTCTGTCTTTTGGTTATCGAAGATTGTTCTATCAGCCTTTTTACTAATGCATGTGTGTTTGTGTGCATGCTTGTGTATATGGTATTGGTATAAGAATAAGGACATTTGTAGAGTGCCTGGTTACTCCATGCACTAGGAAATCAACCACAAGGGTCCAGGACAAAGAAGAGCTCATTAAATTTGTCTAAAAAAACAGGTCTGAAGTTTTTTCCGAAAAATCAGTTCTGAATGGTCTTGCCTCAGATCTAGCGGAAGGTTATTCCAAAGATTGGAGGCCAGGTGGCTAAAAGAGCGAGCACCCATACGTGCTCTCTTCACCCTACGGACTGCAGTGAGCCCAGCTTCAGCAGATCTGGGACAACAGCTAGGTTGATAAGGCTTGAACAAGACATGAAGGTAGCAAGAGCCTTTGTTGTTCAAGATATTATGACAAAAGCATAGAGCTTTAAAGGATACTCTATTTTTAATCGTGAGTCAGTGAATTAGGACAACAGCTGGACCAAAGAGAAGCATCTAGGCATGTTCAGCAGCAGACGTACTGCCGCATTCTGTACCCGTTAGAGCATCCTTAGCCTACCTTGAGGGGTGCCGAGATAAAGTGCGTTACAATAATCTAACAAGCATTGGCATAGCCAATAGGTCTCGCCTTTGGGACCTTATAAGTGTTTAGCCATGCAACAGTTGATGTTGTTGCACCAAGGATATTGTGCTGCTTAACTAAATACTTATAAGGTCCCAAAAGCGAGACCTATT
Organism: Calotriton arnoldi; assembly: GCA_963921515.1. NCBI lineage: Eukaryota > Metazoa > Chordata > Amphibia > Caudata > Salamandridae > Calotriton > Calotriton arnoldi. The sequence goes on along the minus strand of CAWUFW010010082.1, from coordinate 187,277 downwards.
GGCTATGCCAATGCTTGTTTGGTTAGGGAGGGTGGCCCGTCAATAGAGATAGCGATTCCGGAGGAACAGTGGATAAACCACTTCTCCCAAGTATATAAAGGTGAAGGGGATCTTTCCACAACTGATAAGCACACCCGGGAGTCATCGGGGGAAAATCGTCCCCTGCTACAACAGGAATTACGGTTTACCCTAAGGGAGGTGGAGCGAGCCCTTCATGCAAGTAAAGGTGGAAAGGCCCCAGGCCCAGATGGGGTCCCCATAGATATATTTAAATCAAATGTTTCTATGTGGGGGCCCCTCTTGGTGCAGGTGCTTAACGCTAGTTGTAGCACAAACTTCCTACCGACTTGGGTAGTTTCTACCATTGTCCCAATTTTTAAAAAAGGGAATAGACAGGACCCGGGGTGCTATCGACCTATTTCTCTGCTGGATGCCATAACAAAAGTAGCGGGCAGGGTTCTACTTGAGCGTCTCCAGGAATGGGCCGAGGAGAACTCTATCATCTCAGATTTACAATATGGTTTCCGGCCTGGCTTGGGGACTACGGAGCAGGGCCTGAATCTCTCCCTTTTGGTGGGAAAATACACCAGGGCGAGGAAAGGGAATTTGTTTTTAGCTTTTGTGGACCTCACAGCCGCGTTTGACTGTGTGGTCCACGCTAAACTCTGGTCAATTTTAGAAGCTATGGGAGTTGAATTAAATATTATTTACTTTCTTAAGCGTTTTTATTTCGATGCTAAAGCCTCCGTGCGATACGGTATGAGGGGCGAGTGCTCAGAAGCTTTCCCGATTAGGAGCGGAGTCAGACAGGGGTGTGTTCTGGCTCCGTTCCTTTTTAATTTGTATATTAATGGGTTGGGGGAGGCTCTTGTGAAGGGTAACCAGGATTTTCCTATAGTGGCTGGTCGACCAATTCCAGCGCTTTTATATGCGGATGACGCGGTCCTGATGTCCCGCACCCAAGTTGACCTCCAGCGTGTTTTAAATAGTTTTAACTGCTTTATGAATCAGCTAGGTCTAAGAGTTAATATCTCTAAAACTTTTATTATGCGATGTGGCAAAGGCATTAAGATACATAAGGATATGTTTTTGGCAGGGCAAAAAATTGGGGATACGATTAAATTCCCCTATTTAGGCATCCTTTTTGCCAACAACGACAAGTGGGTACATGCTGTTTCTGCCAAAAAACTGGCTCTCGCACGCACCACATCTGCCTTAATTACCTTCGCAAGAAAATTGGGCAAAAGACCACCTGTGTAACTTCTAAAAATTTATAAAGCAAAGTGTGTCCCAGTGGCTACCTATGGGAGCTGGGTTTGGGGATTTGCTGATCTACTGCCAATTCAAAGAGTAGAAAACTCATTTTTAAAATATATTTTATCAGTACCACCTGGATCTTCCACTTGTGTTTGTCACGCCGAACTGGGTCTAGTATTTATTTCTGACCTAATTAAGATCGAACCTGTACTTTTATGGCATAGACTGTGGCTTAAAGAAGAGGCCAAACTGAATAGAGAAATTCTTTTAGATATCACGAAATTGGAAGGAGCCCTGATGATACCATGGTTAAAATATATTTTTAATTTTCTAAAAGATCTTGGCCACCCTGAATTTTTCACTAATCCCAGCTCTCTTAGTACCATAACAAGGAAGGAATTAAGAAACAAGGCTTTGTCCCTGTTAGAGTCTAATAGAATGACTTTGGAGATACTGAAACCAACAGTTTTGCACAATCAGATGGTTTTATGTACTTTTAACATCCAACCGTATTTAATCATTGTACAAAGTGCTTACGAAAGGTTTTTATTGACCCGTTTTAGGATGGGTACTTTTCATTGCCTTGTTACTTTTCCCACAACGCATGACTGTTCTCGTTGTCTTATGCCCTGCCCCTGTGATAATGTTTCACCACAGACCACGATTCATGTTATTCTTTTTTGTAAATTTTACACCGTATCACGGATTTTGTTTTTAAAACCTGTTCTTAAACGCTATGGCTTACGTCAATGTCGACCTGCCTTAATGGCTTTACAACAACTAGATAATGAATATACTATTTTAAGTGTTGTAAATTTTTTGAAAAAGTTCTCTCCCATAGGAATCAATTGTCTTTTACTTGATTAGTTGTCATTGAAAGCTTTTTTGTTTAATACTGTCTTAACCATATAAAATCAGATTGGTTACTATTGAAACTTTCTTAGTTTAATACTGTCTTAATCATAAATTTTACTGTATAATGAAATGTTTTTTATTGTGCTTTTATGACTGTTTTTTCAAACAATCGAATAAAGCTTTCTTGACTTGACTTGAATTCTGAGTTCTTAAACACAAATGAACTGTAACTTTAAGGTGCCGCATCGGTTTAGCAGCACTAGGCAAAGGTGGTAGCCAAACAAGTGAGCGGTTGCTTGCGCCATTAACACCATCTATTTGGCTGTCATCCTCGTGCTTGCTGCTGCTCAGATTAAGTTAAACAATTTGAACTGTGCCTCAGTATCATCACTTTCAAACCCAGTCAGGCGGATGTTTGAGGGTTAGTTGCAGGAAAGCAATGGGTCTGGCTGCCAGGTCCCTCTGGCTGCCCTGGGAGATGATGTCATGGGCTGGGCTGCCCTTGTGTTCATAGTCCTCATTGTCTGGCTGGTTGTGTGTGTCTTGTCATGGGTTGCTGAGATTAGCGAGATCACTGTGGCTTTGACAGAGGCCTGCACTTGCTTGCCATGCTCCCTAGCAGCCCTAGAGAGTTGGGGTTCTTTGCAGGTATCAGATTTGTACGGTTATGGTCTCTCATTGTTTTTAGGTTGAGCCTACAAGACAGCGCAACTGTCTCCTTACGAAAGAAATGTTGTGGACTTACCAGGAACCTAGAGGGCCTCGCAGCCCGCCCTTTGCGTACCATCGGTTGGCTTTACTGTCACTCCCATTTCCCTGCTTCTTATTCACTGGATTCCCTTGCCCATCTTGTGTCTGCTCCTCCTTTGAAGCATTTCGAATTTACTTGTGTCCTTCTTTTCTCTGAAGCACTCCATACGGCTGTATGTGTTTTCCAGCTGTCTCCCTAGTGTGCTTCTCTTCCCCCTCCATGCTGCTCTCTCTCTCCCTTGTGCTTCACCCCCCCTTCCGTGATGCACTCACGTGCTTCTCTCCCATGTAATCCAAATTATGAAGAGCATTCTGTCAAACACAACTATTTTAATAAACCCGAAATTCCAGTTAAAATCTTTCTTTATTTTTCATTAATGAGTTAAAACAACATAAACATGGCAGCCATCGCATCTTGTTTCAAAGACACATGGAACTTCGAAGTGAAATAGCGCTCAAAGTCCTTATACTCATTATCTTGTTCACATTGCCATCAGTGTACATGATATTGTTTAATTGTTTGCCGTGATGCAAGTATAATGCCTGTCACATGATGATCCATTCAAAACAAAAAAAAGGGCCTCAGCCTTTTGGGGGGGGGGGGGGGCTGATAGAGCCAGCTCTGTTCTGCAGATAGTCTTGCCCTGGAGTCCCTGAATAATTCTTAAACAGGTTGTTTTAAATACCGTTTTAATCGAATTTATGTTTAATGTGGGTGATCTGTGAGAGTCTATTGCAGACATTTTCAGAGAAATGTTTGTTTCATGCATATCCATAAAAAAGGTTCTTTTAGTTCAAAACAGGATCTCACATATGAGAAATTAGAGTATGTCACAGATTATTTGCAGCAATATTAGTGAGCTGCTGCTCTGTTACAATACCTCAAAGAAATGTCACTATCCCTAAATATTAGATGTAAACACATTTAGAATTTGGATGAGTGTGCCTGTGCACTGCCAGTGACCTGACCAAAGGACGCATGAAATGGCGGAAACTGGATCATAAAGTCAAAGCTGTTCCAAACAGGGGCCCTAAAATACATTTGGCCAAGAGCCCCTACATTTCTTAAGATGTCCCTAAGGAATATTACAGTTGGTCTAACATTATCATGGAGTAAGTTCCAGAGGACGGGCACCAATACACTGAAGAACCGGAATTTTGAAATCATGCAAGGAGGCCCTGGGTTGATAAGTAAATTGTGGTTGGGGTAGCACAGGTTTGTAGTAAGAATATAGTTATTGAGGCAATGGAGCAGGGTCCATGGATAGACCTAAAGAGCACTCCTACCAGTGGGGGTATTTAAATGAACAGAGTACACAGACGGTAATTTGATCTTCGGAGATAGAAAGCGAGAGAGATGACGTGGCTAAGGGACATTTTTCCTTATCTGCACTTTGAAAACATCTTGTTTGTATTTTGTTTGTGTCACGTGTATGTTTTTGTATAGCACAAGTGACTACAGTGCAACATCCCTAATACATAAAGCAGGCAGAGCACAGCATCAGCAACACACACGAACGCACACACACACAAAACAGGTACAGCATGAGCAGCTGGCTTCTCTCACGCACAGGGCAAGTACAGCATGGGCAGCGGTAGTGCATGCTTCCCTCACACACACATACACATACACACACACTCAGCAGGTGAAGCCTGGGGAGCAACAGTGAAGGTTTCCCTCACTCACAGAGCAGGTGTACAGAATATGCAGCAGTGCAAGCTTCCTACGCACACCCAACAGGAAACAGCTTGGGTATTAATAGTGAATACTCCCTTACAGACAGAGGGGCCGATTCCGATCTCGGCCGGTAGGGCTCCGAATAGGATTCGGCTTTACCGGATCCGATTCGGAGCCCTTTTTCCCGACCGAATCGTACGCGGGTCCGGCCGAGCGAGTACGATGCGACTCGCCGACCGACTCCGTCCGGGCGACCCGACCGCTCCGACCGACTCGTACCCGGATCGTACCGCTCCGACCGACTCGCTCGGACCCGATTCGCACCGCGCAATGGAGACGTTTTCCGGCCGGGTAAGTACGATGCGCACCTCGACCGCTCCGACCGACTCGCGCCGTCCGACTCGAACTCGCTGTCGGAGCCGTACTTTGGGGGTCCGTGTCGGACCCCCTGTACGCGTACCCGTGCGAGGCGCACACAGGGGGGACCCATGGGTCCCCCTACCTGTGCGTGTACGCCGCGAGGCGCTTCGCGGCGTACTCGCTGTAGGGGGCGCCCTTGTCCGCCTCGCACCCATTGGAGGCAATGGGAGCCCGCGTACGCGTTGTACGACCGGCTCCCATTGAGTTCAATGGGAGTCCGACCGACTCGTGTCCGGTGGCATACGAATGCATCGGACTCGTTCGGTCGGACTGCACGGGTCCGATTCGGTCGGAAATCTCTCCGGGTCCGGCTCGGTCGGAGAGATTTCCGGCCCGAATCGGAATCGACCCCAGAGTAGATGCACCAAAGGCAGCAGCAACATAAGTTTCTTTTTCACACACAGGATAGGTACAGTATGGTCAGCAGACTCACACAGCAGGTGCAGTGCAGGCTACAGCAGTGCAAGGTTTCCTTAAACACAGATCACAGAGGCCGGGGATGTGATCCGTTGTTTGAATTGTGGGCCTCACAACCAATTGAGTTTTTATCCCGACGGCTCAGAAACACAGAGAGGTGGTTGTTCCGAACTGCATTGACTTAAACTCATGCATTAGCTCTCACGGCTACCGAGTTCATGCAGGATTTAATACTCAAGCAGAATTTGACACTAATGTCAAAAAGGATGGTCACAGCCCTCACCCTGCATATTCAGCGAGGACCCATTCAGGTGAGCCTATTGTTTGCTCCTGGGTGTATATACAACTTTTTTGCACCTATTCAAATGCTAATCCCTGGCTGGGAGCCATTGGAGAACAAATACAAATTAACCTCCAGGAACTTCAGGACAGAGATGTTTTAATGCAGGGGGAAAGTGGTCAATTGCCGAGTGCCCCCACCTTCCAAGAGGCCCCCTAGTAAAGTGAATTTCCTTTCTATTTTCTCTCTAATTACCTTCTGTCTATTCTAGTTCTCTAACTAAACCCCTCTCCTTCTCTGTCTACCATGACTCTGTTCCTATGCCCTGTATCATTTTAAGGATTTTTGGGTCCCCAAGCAAGATATGTTTCAGCTTTCTGTGTGACCGTGTTAAAGTTCAGCATGTAATTTAGTATTGTTTGGCATCTTGTGGTCTTGAATTAGCAGGAAATGGGTAATAAAACACAAATTTGCTCATGACAGAGGCCGCCAAATCTGTCTTTCCTGGGGCCCTCAAAATCCGTAAAATGACACTGCTTCACACAGAAAAAAGGCAACTTTCTAAAAATATACTTTTCCTTGATATTTATTAAAAATCTGACTTCACCATTGAATTGGATTTTTATTAACTATTGAAAATAGTTGTTAATCTATTTCTCTAGCTAGTCCCATTGCCGAGATACAGTATTAGGATTTAACTCTGTACTCCAGTTATCTACATAGGACAGCTAGGCCTGCCACAGTGAAAAATAGCCTTTGGGTACTAGTCACTGTAAGGACATGTTTAAATTAAATTTCTGCATGCCCTACTCTTTATTATGTGTATGAAAGTGCCCCTTTTTGACATGGTCACCCCCACTTTTTGCCCTAGTACTGATGCTATTTGACTGAAAGTGCACTGGATCCCTGCTAACGAGGCCCCCAGTGCCTATGCTCTTTCCCTTACAACAGGTAAATGTCTAATTGTAACCCAATTGGCAAGGAATTTAGCACCCCTGTAAGTCCATAGTAAATTGCCTCTCTGTTACCCAGGGAATGGGTACTAAAGAGGGCCCCTATGGGTTGCAGTATGTATTATGCCACCCTAAGGGACCCCTACACAAAATGTATGCAGACTGCCATTTCAGGCTGCATGAAATTGCGCAAACACAACATGGCACACTCCCTGTGTGCCATACCCATACACACTGCATGTACTATATGTAAGTCACCCTTAGAGCAGGCTTTAGAGCCCTAAGGCAGGGTGCGCTGTATTATATGTGAAGACATTGCTGCAAGAGCGGATATGCCCCTATGATGTCTGGTTCCAATGCAATGACATTGCAAGTGATGAGGAAGCCATCTTAAGCATATGTACTGGGCAGTAGTCATTACGAGTTACCAAGCTACATAATGGCTTCACTGAAAATAATAATGTTTGGGATCAAACACCTCGTCTTAATAAATCCACACTGATGCCAGAATTGGATTTATTATGACATGCACCCAGAGGGCACTTTAGAGGTACCCCCTGAAATCTACCAGTCATTTAGTGTGCTGGCTGATTGGATTCTTCAAGTCTGCCACCACAGATGAGTTTCTAACCCCCTGCTCAGGAGAGCCAACACTCTCAGAGGTCAGGAACAATGCCTGCTCTGGCAGGAGGTGTTTACACTTCCTACAACAGGATGGCTAGTGAGTTAGGTTATCAAGACCAGAGGCTTCAAAGCCTCTGCCGCCTTTGATATGCGACCCCGGATTCCTCCAGACCTGGAGAATGCTACCCCCTGACCTGGGGCCTATTTGGCACCAGAGCAGGCAGGAAAATTAGCTAGTCAGTAGGTGTGTTGCACTATCAGGCTAGGCACACCCCTAAGGCGGGCCACCTGAAGTGAACACTCAAAGAAGTGTTTCACCATCTTATTTTTGATTAAACTAGGAACTCTAGGGCAGGTTTATCCCCACTATCCACAGAAAGTGGTCATATATGAGGTGTAGTCACCCCAGGGGTAGGTAGCCCATTGGCTACTACCTTATACTCCCCTTAACGCCCCTAAATTCAGTACTTAGGTGGCCCCCTGACACCAGAAACTCAGATTTGTCTACTGAGAACCAAAGTAAGGACAAAGAAGAGCAGTCACCCCGATAACTGAGGACTTTACCACTACTTGGCGCCAAACCCTGCCTTACTGCTGGAACCTCGACAATTGCACCGACTCGACTTGTCCAGAAGCTATGTCTCCTCCCAAAGCTGTGGAGGACCATTCAGCAACTTCAACAACCAGGCAGTAAGTCCCTTGAGGTGGAGGAGACATCCCCCTGCATCTGCAGGCACCCAAAGCATCTACCCTGTACTTCACATTGTTGGCCATCGAGCCTACCGAAGAAGCAGCGCGACAGGAGGAGGTCTCTGAGGCTCTAGGAGGTCAGCCCCATCTCTCTGCAGGGTTCCGAGATGCTAGACCCTCCACGAGCCCCCGCACCAATAGCCTGACTACCGGGTCACTTGCACCCAACAAGGTTTGTTTGTGTTCAATCCGAACGCCACCACCACAAAAACGTACCTGTACATCGAGGGACTTTAGGAGAGATGAGATCCACACTGAGAGTGGCCCTGCTGTGGTTTTTTCCCTCGTCTGCAGGTACCCCCAAGAACCTTGAGTGCTAAGTGGCCAGCCAGCCAGCACCTCTGCACCTAAGCCCCACAGCCTGAGTACACAACTTCTGCCTGTGTGCACTTGGCCTAGGAGTCCCCAAGAGCTGAGCCCCATGTTGGGTTCTGCCGGACTTGGCCCCAAATACCCCTTTGCAGACTGTTGTGTTGACAGATCCCTTTAAACTTTACTGCATAGTTCTCGAGACTACCAATGCGACCAGCACCTCTGCATCCAGATACCCCAGGGCAGTGTGACTCGAATTGCTGGTGGCTTTTAGGACCATGGGCCCTAAGCACCTTAAACCTTGAAGGATACCTTCTACAACCGTTTGCAAGTATACCTTTGCAGTACATGTCTTTTCCTCCCATAAGATAACATCACAGCGTTCGAAGCTCATGCCTCAAATCTGACAGCTGTGATTTTCTATTGATTTACCTCTAAAATCTATAATGTCTAAAGTACTTTCCTGATCCCGAAGATCTCGGTGTCTAAATTATATAAAAATCGTTGTTATTTTTCTTAATTTGTCTCGAGTTTCTTCTTGAGTGTGTGCCTCATTTTTTGACTCTGTGTGTACAACAAATGCTTAAATCTACCATTTGATAAGCCTAAGCTGCTCGACCACACTCCACAAATAGAGCATTTGGGATTGTTCATTTAAGCCCTGTGAACCAATAAGGACTGTTTGTACTTTTTGCATGGTATACCCTCAGTTTGGCACTAGCCCATAAAAAGCCAGCTGCCTACAAGAGGCACCCTGTCTAGTGAACTACAAAGGCTACATGGGTTGAAGTCTTAATATTTCAAAAGGAGGTTTTAGCCCAGTTTAGGTAAGTTAAATATACCAGTTAGGAATACGCCAATTTGATCATGTTGAAAGGGGAGCACAGGCACTTTACCACTGATATGCAGGGTTAAAGTGCAGAGAGTTCTAAAGCCAACAAATATATAGGGTCCAGCAAAAAGAAAGAAATATAGGGTGACCACACAGAAAAAGGCGGATTTCTTAGAGCATAATTTGAGTTCCTGTAAGTTCATGGTAATCTAAAAACTAAACACATTGTTATATATGTAGATACAGTGAAAAGAGCACATTTTAAATGTGCTAAACAAAGAAACTAAAATGTTTTCCATTCGACTGATAAACATAACTATTCCTTTATGTATGAATGAGATGCAAGTGACTTACAATAGGTGAAAATGACATTAAAATATTTTTTCACATTGAATGTGTGATACTACAGCCTTCATTTCAACTAACGTGCAAAATTAGGCGTAAAATAAAACTTCTGGTTACGAGTGGTGCATTCATTTCTTACTCATCAGTGGTATTTCCATTTACAAATTTCACTAAGTAATACATGGTGAAATTTTTGCTAGGAAAAATAGAACTTCTCCTAGTTTGGGAGCTTAAAAATAGGAAAACAGGGGGTTTGCTGCATTGTGCCTCATTTTGATCAGCAGAAGTCTTAATGTGAGGGTAAAACTGCACCAGGGAAAAACAGACCCATGGATATTATATTTCACTTGGCGATTTACTGCCGCCAAATACTGAAACCCTCATAATGAAGGCATGTGTAAATATTTGAATGTATGACTTGTGCTAATAAAACATATCACAAATCTTGTAAAGCCATGTCACATGAGGCCTGATTTTGAGCACTGTGAATGGGATACTCTGTCATAAACATAGCGGATATCCTGTCCACCGCATTAAAAATGCATTGCCTTATGCCTAGGCACAAATGCAGTGGAAAACAAGCATTTGCAATGCAATAGGTCTTGCATTTCGAGAATTTGAGCTATTGCCATTATAAATGACAATGTCTTTTATTTATGTGTTTTGAAAACCTGCAAGCGGTGCCTAAACACGCACTTTGTGCTTATAGTCCTTGCTTATGAACAGAAAGGCTGGCAGTAAAAGAGGCGCAGTTACTGCCAGCCTTGCTTCTCATAAGCAATGACTATAAGTACAAATACAATTAGTCGCTTTGAAATGTGACAAAATAATTATTATATTAATTCCAGATTAGGCTGTACTCTATGTGGAGCTGATGAAGGGAAATTTATAGAAGGTCTAATATAAATGAGATGTGGTAGGTGCAGTACAGCAAGCTGCACCTAGATCTCCCTAGTAAGCAAGGCACCAGCACTGCTTGTCTAGGTGCAGTAGCACAAGCTGTGCCTAGAGATCCCTAGTGAGCATCATAAACTTTGAAGATATGGTAAATCTACCCTACCCACAATGCATTGCATGCAAGACAGTACCACAAATACATTCAAATAGCTATGTCCATGTATACAATTAGTAGCTTTGAAATGTGACAAAATAATTATTATATGAATTCCAGATGAGGTTGTACTCTATGTGGGGCTGATGAAGGGAAATTTATAGAAGGTCTAATATAAATGAGATGTGGTAGGTGCAGTACAGCAAGCTGCACCTAGATGTCCCCAGTGAGCAAGGCACCAGCACTGCTTGTCCATGTGCAGTAGCACAAGCTGTGCCTAGAGGTCCTTAGTGAGCATCATAAACTTTGAAGATATGGTAAATCTACCCTACCCATAATGCATTGCATGCAAGACAGTACCACGAGTACATTCAAATAGCTATGTTCATGTATACAATTAGTAGCTTTGAAATGTGACAAAATAATTATTATATTAATTCCAGATTAGGTTGTACTCTATGTGGAGCTGATGAAGGGAAATTTATAGAAGGTCTAATATAAATGTGAGATGTGCTAGCAAGTAAAGTAATCACTGCCAATCTAGTTTAGGACTAAGTGAGTGTCTTGTCTGAAGGCCTTTAAGAAAGTAGTGCCTTGAGGCTGTAATTAAAACCTAGGGTGTAACAACACATGTAACAGGGGGTGTCCTCATGGGAGGTTACAAGAAGAGACAAGGCGGTACTAAGTAGGGACTACAAAGCCTAATGACCAATGAAAAGCCACCATTTACAAAGGACAGGGACAGGAGCCATTTAAAAAGATGGGTGGGAAGTAAGTGGAGCTTTATCCACATATCCTGGATAGCAAGCAAGCGCTGCCTAGACGAGACCTAAAAACGAGGTACACAGCTTATCACTTTGCATGTACTTTGAAAAAACTATGATTTGGAGGCATGTTTTTTACTTTGTTCATACCCCTCCACCCATGTAAGAGATGTGCATGCAGTGTAATTAGCCATTTGTATCTGTGTGTATGAATAATAACGTAAATAACAATTTAAATGGCACTAATTTATTTTTTATTTAATTCTTTTTCAGCGCTACTCATTCTAGTGTAGGGTGTCAGAGCACTTTACATAACACTCAGAGAGACAATAAATTATACAAGTGTGTAAATCAATGTATAGGAAATGTTACAAATGACAATGAGGGTTTTAAGGTGTAGAAGTCACATATTGTCAGTACTACTAGACATTATATGTCAAGAGTGCATAGCTGAGAGAAACACAAAGTAAGGTTTTCAAACGTAACACGGTGATTGAGTTTGTATGTACTAAAGAACTGTATTGCTACCCAAAGTAACCCTTCTTTGCAAATTTAGAATAACAACAGATTAAGAATAAAACAATAAGGATCTAAACCCATGACTTGCAGAAATTTACCATATTGTAAATGCCTTTCTAAAACCCAATGTATCAGAAGATGGTCCTCCTCCATCTGTAGAGCGCTGTGAATTACTTGCGAACCACTTTCTCGGAGAGGCAAGGAACATTTAAGGCGCTTTATTGAGCTCAACAGGCCTGTTAGACCTTGCACCATTGGCGTGGGTCTCCCTTCCATTTTTTGCTGTTGCCTCTTATGTTTTTGCTGGTTTTAGATGCTTTGGGCACTGTGCCACTGCTGTTCAGTGCCACAGTGCAAGTGCTCCCTATGGTAAATTGATGTATGGATTAGTGACTCCATGATTGGCTTGTTTGGCTTACTGTCAGACCCTAGTACAGTCACTGCGTGTGCCCAGGGCTTGTAAATCAAATGCTGCTGGTGGGCTTGCAGCACTGGTTGTGCCACCCACCGGAGCAGCTTGTAAAGTGTGTCTCAGGTCTGCCATTGCAGTGCCTGTGTGCAGCCTGGTACTGCCATGTTGACTGGGCAAGTGTACCCACTTGCCAGTCCCTAAACCTTCCCTTTTATACATATTAGTCACCCCTAAGGTAGGCCCAAGGGCAGGGTGCATTGTAGGTAAAAGGTAGGACATGCCCTGGTGTGTGTGGCATGTCCTAATAGTGAATTACAGCCATTTTCGTTTTTCACTATTGCAAGGCTACCTGTTCCCAATAGGCCAGAATGGGCAGTTAGATTATAACATCTTATAATCCTAACTGACTCAGGGAACCAGGTAGAAATTCGAGTTTAGTATGCCTGAACTCAGAATGATAAAATACATCTTTTAGTGAAGTTGGTTTTAACATTCTGTGTTTGAAAATACCACTTTTAGAAAGTAGGTATTTTCTTGCCTAACTATCCAAGCCTGCCTCTGCTAGGTTGTGTATTCCTTGTCTGGAGTTTGAGTGACAGGGGCTGGGGGCTTCCAGGAGACAGGGTGAGTCAGCACAGGGCTGAATAGAGAGATCTGCATGCAGATAGGAGGGAGGAGTTGCACCTGGGACCTGAATAGGGCTGTGCCTTTCCTCCACAATGCTGGCTCCACCTCCTGTGGTGTGTCTGATGTCCCTGGCCTACACTGTGAAAGGAAAGAAGGAGTCTTGTCAACAAAGTGCTCCAGGACTGACCAGAACTGGTTTTGGACTAGGCAAAGGCCTCTCTGCCTTCAGAGAACAAAGAGAAAAGTAGTATAAATATTGGGACCCAGACCCAAGAACTTTAGATCACTTCTGGGAATCAAGACGAACCTTTGCTGAGGAGAAGAACCAGGAAGCTGAAGGAGGAGACTACTCCTGTGCTGTGTGTTTGGGGGTTGGCCTGCAGTGGTTGCTTCATTGCCAAAGAAAGGAGAAAAGGACTGAGTGTGCTTTCTATCAACTTGAAGAAGAATCTCCAAGGGCTTGAACTAGAGCTTGCCTCCTGCCTGAAGTCTCAGGGATACAAAACTTCACCAACCAGCTCCCCCCTGAATTCCCTTGCTGGGAACTGAAGTGCCTGCTGTTGTGCTGGGCCTTTTGAGAGACTGCGTGTCGCTGGGAGCTGGAAGCGGGACGCTGCCACAGAGGACATCGTCGCATCACCGGAGAAGCGCGTCGCAGGGCCTGTCACGGCTCCAAAGATCATCGAGTCGCTGCACGGCCGTCGGTCGTGCACGCATCATACCAACGTTGTCGCATCGCAACCAAGACGCCATTTTGTCACATCGCACTGGAGAAGAGTATCGCATCGAGGTGCCATCTTGTCGCATCGCACCGGAAAGCAGTAAGAAACCGACGCATCACCTCCCCACACAGTAAGGAAGCGAGCATCAACTCCCCTGCGCAGCAGTAAGGAACCGACGCATCCACTCCCCTGAGTGTAAGGAACCGACTCATCACCTTCCCTGCGACCCTTTTGTTTTCTTTGCGTTACGCATCAAGGTACATTGAGAGTAAAGTGTTGCATCTACAACTTGAGAGAACTGAGCTATTTTATAACATCTTAAGTCTATTTTTGAGTACAGTATTGTGGATTTATGTCGTTTGGTCTTGAGTTAAGTCTATATAAAAATACTATTTTTATAATACAACCTGTGTGGTGTCCATCTGTAGTGTTGTCACTGTATTACTGTATGTGTTCACAAATGCTTTACACACTGCCTCTGAGATAAGCCTGCCTGCTCGTGCCAAGCTACCAAGGGGGTGAGCAGGGGTTATTTTAGGAGTGTAGCCCCTTACCTTGACTAGACGCAAGGGTCCCTATTTGTCACAGGTACCTACCTATGCCAACTAGAGACCCCCAAATCTAACATTGGTGGTCAGCGGTGAGGATTTGGACTTGCATTTGTGATTCATATACAGTGATTGGTGTACACTACTAGTGAGTGCAGACCATAACGCAACCACATACTTTTTGAGAATTTTTCCTTGGAACTTCTTTTCTATTTTTGATTCTTGAGAACTGCCAGTCTTTTTGCTACCATGAGCAAGTCAGCATCCATGGTATCTGTAGACATTGTTTTCGAAGAAGAGAGAATTGATACCTACACTGTGCCTTATCTCAAAGCTTTGTGCAAGAAATTTAAAATCTCTGTGAAAGGCCTCACCAGGAAAGAGGAATACCAGAAGGCGCTGAGGGCCTGGGTAGAATCTAGGAATGCCAGTGAGCATCCTGAGGAGCCAGTAATGGAGGCAGAGGATTTAAATGAGCAACTTGAGGGGCCAGTGGGCCCAACTGGAGGGAAAGCACCTTCAGGGGCGGGCAGCAGTGTTTCTTCCAAAGGGTTGTCCCCAGGAGAGCTGGAGGACAGAGCAAGGGAGAGGATGCATAAATTGGAGCTAGCTAGTCTCAAAATGGATGGTCAGAAAGACATAGAGAGCAAGAAAATAGAGCTTGGGATGGAATTAGAAATGAAGAAGTTAGCCTTAGAGGAAAAGAGAATGCATTTTGAGCATGAGAGAGGATTGAGGGAATTGGAACTCAAGGCCAAAAAGTTAGAGGTTCCTCCCTCTCGTGGCAGCACACCGCCAGTGCATGTAGAAGCAAGAACCTACATTCCCAAAGATGTAGTTAAAGATTTCCACAAGAATGAGGATATTGGTCAGTGGTTTAGGGCTTATGAAGCTGCAATGTTGGCCCACCGGGTCCCTGAGAAGGATTGGGGAGCGGGGTTGTGGGGCCACTTTGTTAGTGATGGGAGGGACACTTTGTTGGATTTACCTACAGAGGAGCAGATGTCCTATACCCACATGAAGGGAGCCCTAATGTCCAGATTTGGTTTGACCCCAGAGCTATACAGACAAAGGTTTAGAAATTGCAGAAAACTGGAGTCTACCACTTGGGTGGAATATGTGTCTTTCTTTTGCAGAGCATTGGATGGTTGGGTGAAGGGTAGCAAAGTGGATAATTTTGAGGCGCTCTATGATTTGCTTGCATGGGAGCACTTGTCAAATAACTGTTTTCCAGAGCTACGCCAGCATCTTATTGATAGCAAGCTGACTAACCCTAGGAAGCTTGCTGAGGAGGCGGACCGCTGGGTGAGCACCCGGGTCCAGAAGGGTCATGTGGGAGACTTCGCCAAAGGTGGGCAGGGTCCCCAGCAGAAGAGTGGGGGACAAGGGTAAACAGAGGGAGTTCCAGAAAGGGCCCCAAAGTAATCCCCAAGGGAACCAAGGGAAAGGTTCCCAGCCTCCCCCTGAGAAGAAGGCAGTGGCCCGACAGATAAGCCTGTTCACAAGGGGCCCAAGACCTGTTTTAAGTGTGGTCTAGTAGGCCACTATTCTTATGATGCTAGATGTCCCTTGTATGGGAAGACAGCACCCACTGGTGCACCACCCCGGCAGTTGGCTAGTGTAGCCCTGGGGGAGGAGATGGGTGCCCAGGGTGGGTGGGGTCCCGCAGAGATGTCCCTTGTCTCTTTAGGAGACTGTGAGGTGGTCCCCAGGACCCAGCTGCCTGATCACACTAAAAAATACAGGCAGTGGGTGACCATCAATGGCAAGAGGGTGGAAGCTCTTAGAGACACCGGAGCCAGTGTAACAGCTGTCAGTTGTCGGTTGGTGTCTGAAGAGCAGGTAGTCCCCAATGCATTTTACCCAGTTGTTGCTGCTGACAACACAGAGAGCCACTGCAAGGTGGCACAGGTTCCCTTTGAGAAGGGGGGGGTCTCAGGGACTCTTCAAGTAGCTGTGAGGCCAGCCATGCCTGTTGAATGTCTGTTAGGTAACGATTTGGAGAGCTCCCCTTGGGCTAAGGTGGAGCGGAGAGCTCATTTAGAGATGTTGGGTTTGCCTGAGTGGGCCTGCATGACCACTCGGTCTATGGCAGCCGGTAAGGGTGTTCAAGAGGACCTGGAGCTTGAGAAAATGGCCCAGGTGCCTGCCTTAAAGAGAAGAGGTAGGGGGCACGGGAAACCGGCCCCTGAGATTCCCACGGCCCAGGAGGAGGCGGACCCTGAGGGGGATGCCCTGGAGCCTACCGGGGAAGAGATTGCTGAACTGGGAGACCTGCCTGAGCTGACCCATTGGCAGCAGGAAGGAGGTCCCTCCAGGGAAGAGTTCTGTGAGGAGCAGAACAAGTGCCCTTCTCTTGTGGGTTTGCGGCAGCAGGCTGCAAACCAGGCAGCAGGTGATCAGTCTGGATCACATTGGATCTACTGGGAGAATGGTCTCCTGTATAGTGAGCCTAAGGTTGCTGGGCCTGGGTCAGCCCGTGTGCTGGTGGTACCCCAGCGCTTCAGAGCCTTCCTACTGGGGCTGGCTCATGATGTGCCTTTAGCAGGACATTTGGGGCAGGACAAGACCTTTGAAAGGCTTGTCACCCATTTTTATTGGCCCCAAATGCGCAAGAGTTCAGACACTCATTGCAGGACCTGTCAGACTTGCCAGGCAAGTGGAAAGAGTGGGAGGAAGCACAAGGCTCCTCTCCAGCCGTTCCCTGTGGTCAGCACCCCCTTTGAAAGGGTGGGCATTGACATTGTGGGGCCTCTGCATCCCAAGGCAGCCATGGGCAACAGGTTCATCCTGGTCTTGGTGGACCATGCCACCCGGTACCCGGAAGCCATCCCTCTCAGGACAGTGACGGCCCCCGTGGTGGGACGTGCACTGATGGGGATTTTCTCCCGCGTGGGGTTTCCCAGAGAGGTGGTGTCAGACCGAGGTACCAACTTCATTTCCAAGTATATGAAGTCCATGGCAGGAGTGTGGTGTAACCTACAAGTTCACCACTTACCACCCCCAAGGTAATGGGCTGGTTGAGAGATTCAACCGGACCCTCAAAGGCATGATTATGGGTCTTGAGGAACCCATGAGGCGTAAGTGGGACGTCCTCTTACCATGCCTTCTCTTTGCTTACCGTGAGGTGCCACAGAAATCTCTAGGGTTCAGTCCCTTTGAGATTCTCTATGGACACCCAGTGAGAGGACCTTTGAGTTTGGTCAAGGAAGGCTGGGAGCAATCTCCCAGGAAACCTCCCCAGGATGTATATAGCTACATGCTGGCCTTCAGGAACCAAACTAGGCGATTCAGAAAACTCGCTGAGGCGAATCTGGAAGCCAGCCAGGAGGAGATGAAGCGGTGGTACGACCAGAATGCCACTCTGGTTGAGCTTCAGCCTGGTCAGAAAGTGTGGGTCATGGCCCCAGTGGAGCCCTGTGCGCTCCAGGATAAGTGGACCGGACCATTTGAGGTGGTGGAGCGCAAGAGTCCGGTTACCTACTTGGTGGACTTGCGGTCTCCCAGGAAGCCCTTGCGGGTCCTGCATGTAAACCGCCTGAAGCCCCACTTAGAGAGGTCCGAAGTGGGAATGCTCCTAGCAACAGATGCTGGAATGGAGGAGGAGACTGAGCCTCTTCCTGACCTCCTGTCTGCAACAGAGCAAGATGGGTCAGTGGATGGAGTGAACCTCTCTTCCACCCTGACCCCTGAGCAGCAGAATGACTGTCACCAGTTGCTGGGACAGTTTTCTGACCTGTTCTCCCTGGATTCCCAGTGTCACTGATTGGTGCGTCCATGATGTAGACACTGGGGACAGTCCTCCTGTCAAGCACAAAACTTACAGGGTGACTGACAGGGTGAGAGCTTGCATCAAGGAGGAGGTCTCCAAGATGCTTGCGTTGGGGGTGATTGAGTCCTCTAGCAGTCCTTGGGCCAGCCCAGTGGTCTTGGTCCCAAAGGCTGCCGCACCGGGTGTCTCACCAGAACTGCGGTTCTGTGTGGACTACCGAGGGCTCAATTCAGTCACCAGGACTGACGCGCACCCCATCCCCAGAGCTGATGAGCTCATTCATCGGTTAAGGGCTGCCCGGTACCTCAGCACGTTTGACTTAACGTCTGGGTACTGGCAGATCGCCTTGACTGATGGGGCAAGAGAGAGGTCAGCATTCTCCACACCAGATGGGCACTACCAATCCCGGGTTATGCCCTTTGGGATGAAGAATGCCCCTGCCACCTTTCAGAGGTTGGTCAACCAGGTGTTGGCTGGACTGGAAGAGTTCAGTGCCGCCTACCTGGATGACATTGCAGTGTTCAGCGCCAGTTGGGAAGAACATCTGCGCCACCTCTGGGAAGTGTTGATGGCGCTGCGGAGAGCAGGCCTCACGATCAAGGCGAGTAAGTGCCAGATCGGGCAGGGTTCCGTGGTGTACTTGGGACACCAGGTTGGGAGCGGCCAGGTGGCGCCCCTACAGCCCAAGATTGAGACCATCCTGATTTGGGAACCCCCAAGACCCAGACAGAGGTGAGAGCCTTTTAGGACTCACTGGGTATTACAGGAGGTTTGTCAAGGGGTATGGCAGCATTGTTGCACCCTTGACAGAGCTGACTTCCAGGAAGCAGCCCAAGAGAGTGATTTGGACTGACACCTGTCAGAGAGCTTTTGATGCCCTGAAGACTGCCATGTGCACGGCGCCCGTGCTCCTGGCACCCAACTTCTCAAAAGAGTTTATTGTGCAAACAGACACTTCAGAGCATGGTGTGGGGGCTGTTCTGTCACAGATTAATGAGGAGGGCCTAGACCAACCTGTAGCCTTCATCAGTAGGAGGTTACTTCCACAGGAACAGAGGTGGAGTGCAATTGAGCGTGAGGCATTTGCTGTGGTCTGGGCACTGAAGAAGTTGAGACCATACTTGTTTGGGACTCACTTCCGGGTTCAGACAGACCACAGGCCCCTCAGATGGCTGATGCAGATGAGGGGTGAGAATCCAAAGCTGTTGAGGTGGTCCATATCCCTACAGGGGATGGACTTTACGGTGGAACACCGCCCTGGTACAGAACACGCCAATGCTGATGGTCTGTCCAGATTTTTTCCGCCTTAGTGATGAGAACTCCCCGAGGTAGGGTAGTTCTCCCCACATTTCAGCTGGAGGGGACACGTGTTAGACCTGGCACCATTGGCGTGGGTCTCCCTTCCATTTTTGCTGTTGCCTCTTATGTTTTTGCTGGTTTTAGATGCTTGTGGGCACTGTGCCACTGCTGTTCAGTGCCACAGTGCAAGTGCTCCCTATGGTAAATTGATGTATGGATTAGTGACTCCATGATTGGCTTGTTTGGCTTACTGTCAGACCCTAGTACAGTGCACTGCGTGTGCCCAGGGCTTGTAAATCAAATGCTGCTGGTGGGCTTGCAGCACTGGTTGTGCCACCCACCGGAGAAGCTTGTAAAGTGTGTCTCAGGTCTGCCATTGCCTGGTACTGCCATGTTGACTGGGCAAGTGTACCCACTTGCCAGTCGCTAAACCTTCCCTTTTATACATATTAGTCACCCCTAAGGTAGGCCCAAGGGCAGGGTGCATTGTAGGTAAAAGGTAGGACATGCCCTGGTGTGTGTGGCATGTCCTAATAGTGAATTACAGCCATTTTCGTTTTTCACTATTGCAAGGCTACCTGTTCCCAATAGGCCAGAATGGGCAGTTAGATTATAACATCTTATAATCCTAACTGACTCAGGGAACCAGGTAGAAATTCGAGTTTAGTATGCCTGAACTCAGAATGATAAAATACATCTTTTAGTGAAGTTGGTTTTAACATTCTGTGTTTGAAAATACCACTTTTAGAAAGTAGGTAATTTCTTGCCTAACTATCCAAGCCTGCCTCTGCTAGGTTGTGAATTCCTTGTCTGGAGTTTGAGTGACAGGGGCTGGGGGCTTCCAGGAGACAGGGTGAGTCAGCACAGGGCTGAATAGAGAGATCTGCATGCAGATAGGAGGGAGGAGTTGCACCTGGGACCTGAATAGGGCTGTGCCTTTCCTCCACAATGCTGGCTCCACCTCCTGTGGTGTGTCTGATGTCCCTGGCCTACACTGTGAAAGAAGGAGTCTTGTCAACAAAGTGCTCCAGGACTGACCAGAACTGGTTTTGGACTAGGCAAAGGCCTCTCTGCCTTCAGAGAACAAAGAGAAAAGTAGTATAAATATTGGGACCCAGACCCAAGAAGTTTAGATCACTTCTGGGAATCAAGACGAACCTTTGCTGAGGAGAAGAACCAGGAAGCTGAAGGAGGAGACTACCCCTGTGCTGTGTGTTTGGGGGTTGGCCTGCAGTGGTTGCTTCATTGCCAAAGAAAGGAGAAAAGGACTGAGTGTGCTTTCTATCAACTTGAAGAAGAATCTCCAAGGGCTTGAACTAGAGCTTGCCTCCTGCCTGAAGTCTCAGGGATACAAGACTTCACCAACCAGCTCCCCCCTGAATTTCCTTGCTGGGAATTGAAGTGCCTGCTGTTGTGCTGGGCCTTCTGAGAGACTGCGTGTCGCTGGGAGCTGGAAGCTGGAAGCGGGACGCTGCCACAGAGGACATCGTCGCATCACCGGAGAAGCGCGTCGCAGGGCCTGTCGCGGCTCCAAAGATCATCGAGTCGCCGCACGGCCGTCGGGCGTGCACGCATCATACCAACGTTGTCGCATCGCAACCAAGACGCCATTTTGTCACATCGCACCGGAGAAGAGTATCGCATCGAGGTGCCATCTTGTCGCATCGCACCGGAAAGCAGTAAGAAACTGACGCATCACCTCCCCACACAGTAAGGAAGCGAGCATCAACTCCCCTGCGCAGCAGTAAGGAACCGACGCATCCACTCCCCTGAGTGTAAGGAACCGACGCATCACCTTCCCTGCGACCCTTTTGTTTTCTTTGCGTTACGCATTCAAAGTACATTGAGAGTAAAGTGTTGCATCTACAACTTGAGAGAACTGAGCTATTTTATAACATCTTAAAGTCTATTTTTGAGTACAGTATTGTGGATTTTTGTCGTTTGGTCTTGTGTTAAGTCTATATAAAAATACTATTTTTATAATACAACCTGTGTGGTGGCCATCTGTAGTGTTGTCACTGTCTTACTGTATGTGTTCACAAATGCTTTACACACTGCCTCTGAGATAAGCCTGCCTGCTCGTGCCAAGCTACCAAGGGGGTGAGCAGGGGTTATTTTAGGAGTGTAGCCCCTTACCCTGACTAGACGCAAGGGTCCCTATTTGTCACAGGTACCTACCTATGCCAACTAGAGACCCCCAAATCTAACAAGGCCACATTGACAAGATAGATGGAAGGCTCACAAAAAATAACATCAAAGCTTAAATTTCCATGTTTTCTCAATTGGTCAATGAAGAAGTCATTTTGTAGCAAGCTCAGTTAAATCAGGCTCGCCACTTGACCCTGCTCCAATTCATATCCTGTTGAGTGGGGTAGATGTGATGCTTTCCACCTTGACAAAGATGTACAATCTGTCTCTGAATAATTGAAGTGTTCCAGAGGAATGGAAATACGCTATTATTTGTCCTTTGCTCAAGAAATCTACTTTAGACCTGAGGTGGTAAAAAAATGACAGACCCATATAGTTGCTTCCTGGAGTTAGTAAAATCCTAGAGAAGACAATAAGCAGGCACCTTACAGAATACCTGGAATCCAATAACTTCATTCATCCCACTCAAACAGGTTTTCTTTTCAGTCACAGCACAGAAACAGCACTGCTAAGGGCCACAGAAGATCTTTAAATGGTCCTGGATCAGGGTGGCTCAGTGGCACTGATCCTCCTTGATCTAAGTGCTGCATTTGAAACGGTCTCCTATCCTATCCTACTCTATCGGTTGGAAGATGTGAGCATCACAGGGAATGCTTTAAAATGGCTTGCCTCATTTCTAGAGAAGTCTTTGCTCTCAACCGGTCATCAGTTTAAATGTGGGGTACCACAGGGATCCTCCCTGAGCCCCACACTTTTCAATGTGTACGTCCCCCCTCTATCCGATATCGTATCCTCATTTGGCTTTACGATGGTATCGTATGCGGACGATACTCAGATGATTGTCTTGCTATTTCCCGATATAGACTACACCTCTATGAAATGCAATAATTGCCTAGGAAATGTGTCCATATGGATGGCAGCTAGCTGTTTAAAACTAATGGGGAGAAAACAGAAGTTATGGTACTTGGGAACAACCCAACACTCTAGGACCAAATTAGCTGATTATCTGGCCACCCTCCCTAGGAGAAAGTCCATCCCCCAAGCTTGAAGTTAAGAGCATAGTGTTCACCTTGGATATACATTTCTCAATGCCCCCCCAAGTAAGGAAGGTGGCATGCAGCTGTTGCGGCCTCCTAAGAGCCTTAAGGAAGACTTTGAAATGGCTACCGTTGGAGTCACGAAGAATCGTGATTCAAAGACTGGTTCTTTCCCGCCTTGCCTATGGCAATTCACTGCACCTGGGCAGCCCAATCTCCGTCATTAAAAAACTACAAATTATTCAGAATGCTGCCGCTCGAATACTGTTAGGTATCCCGAAAACTCAGTCAGCATGTGCAGCGCTTAAAACTCTCCACTGGCTGCCCATAAGTTGTAGAACACAATTCAAGGCACTATGTATGACACATCGGGCAAAACACAAAGAGGGCCCACATCACCTTCATAAGCTGGTCACCTCCCATTGGACCAATAGGGCTCTCAGATCCAACAATCTTGGTCTTCTGGTTATCCTCAGAGTCAAGAGAACTGGAAGTGGAAGCCGCTCCTTCACATATCTGGCACCTAAACTCTGGAACTCTACGCCTATCAGCCTGAGAATGGATGACAACTTCATAAGTTTCAGAAAAAAACTAAAAATGTATCTTTTCCCCAAACCTTTCCTTTATTACCCTCATTTCAGCTAGAACTGTCACTGCTGGGAAGCCTTGTGTTGAGTAGCCACACGCTTTTCAAAACTGGTGAATAGAATAGAGCAGAACTGTGCAATATTAGGCCCGCAACTTATGAACTGGACGTACCATAAAGTAACATCTCTGTGTCATGAGCATTAGCCCACTTATCTATCTACATAAAATACAAATCTGTGATCTTCATATTACACATTGTGCTCTGCAGAAGGCACATTAACTCTCTACGCTACTTTGTGAGTTTATGAGTCAATATTGTGACTGGGCATGAATACAGAACTCTCCTGAAACTGCATTAACCATCAAAGCAGTGGTGGCTCCTCAGCTTTTGCGGAGGAACGTCGCCCCACTGCTCGCTGAGCAGTGGAAAATGATAATAACAAGAAGTTATTGTAGGAAGCTGGCTCTGTATATACTATACCAAAGTGAGGTATAGTGTGCACAGAGTCCAGTGGAACCCCAAAGGTAGGCAGAGGTAAAGTTAGATAGCACCTCACTCTCTATTTGTGGTAGTGTGGGCGAGCAGTAAGGCTTTATCAGAGGACAGTGTTAAGCATTTGTTGTACACACTCAGTCAGCAAATGAATTCACACACTCAAAGACTGAACTTTAGACCAATTGTTTTTGTATAAAAAATATTCCTTTAGTTATTTTATTTTCTAGAACCAAGCAAGCCTGGCACAGGTAAGCAATAAATACTTTACAGTAGTAATGCAGTTTGTAAACAGTTTGAATTGTAATTGTATAAGCACTTTGCTTTGACTTACAGGATGGTTGCAGAGAAATGCAATACTTTGTAAATACAGTACATAGACTTGAATGGGCTTTTCAGTAAAATACCAGGTAAGTTACTTTTTAGATTACTTTTGTTACTCAGACTAGTATGCCTGGATACTACTCTGGGACATTTCCTGTAAACAGGCAAGTAAAATCGTTTTGGTTAAATAGTACAATTTTAAAGAATTTCTTTAGGTTTTCAAACTCCACACTTGGAAACGTTTCCAAGAAAAACAGTCAGTGTTATCCTATGGAGGAAAATAGTATTATCGGTTTTGAGGTAAGTATTTGGTAGTGGGAGTTGAGGTTCTGAGGGTAGACTCGGGGGTCCCCCAGGGTCAAGGATGCACTCTAGTTACACCCTCAGCGTGACTAGGGCGGCCGGGTGCAGAGTGCTGAGGCCCAATGTTATCCAATGGGGTATATGGGGCCTCCGGTTTGTGGCTGCTGACGAGCAGGCCACTGGGTTGTGGGCGCAAAGCTCCTGAACTTTAGCTCAGGGCAAATGGGGAAACAAAGTAGCACCAAAGGTGCACCCTCAGCGGCACTAGGGCGGCCGGGTGCAGGGTGCTGTTTCGACGTCGGGCGCCCTGTTGTTTGCAACGGGGAACCTCCGGTTTGCAAAGGCACTGCAGGCTTGGGGACGAAGGTCTTCTGGGTGCGACCACCACTTCAAGAGGTAAGTTGGGAAGTTAGGGGTTGGTTAGGCACCGTCGGTTTGGCCACCCAAGGCCGTGGGGCGTCAGGTGCAGGGGTGCCTTTTGGGGTCGGATCTTCTTACCAGCTCCTGATCGCGGTTGGGGGGATGTTCCGGATTTAGGCTGCAGGCATCGGCTGGAGGCTTGAGGCAGGTCAGGGGTCACCGGATCTCGGGTTAGGATCGCCGGGGGGGACCTCCTCGTGGTGTTTGCCCACTCGAGCTCGGGCCGTGGACGGCGGGTGCAGAGTGGGGCGGATCCGCGGTGTCCGGACGGAACCAGAGGTTGCAGATGAACAAATCCAGTGTTCATGGGAGACACAGTCTTTGTGGTTGAAGGTAGGCAGGTCCTCCGGGGTTTTCAAGATTGCTGGCTGCAGGACACACCGGGATTTCGCAGGAGCAGGTTCGAGGTGGAGACAGGCCGGTAGGGCTGGGGCCAAGTCTGTGGGCGTCTTACTCTTGTTAGCTGCTGCACGGCTGTTCGGTCCTTCTTCTTCTTCTTCTTGTAGTTTCTTCTTGTCTGAGGAAGCAAGGTTCAGGGGTGCCCCTAAATACTAGATTTAGGGGCGTTACACGTAGGTAAAAAGTAGGGACCTATTTTGCTACCCTCCAGTGGGAGGGGGGCATGAGCCTGTCCCTGGCTGGCTGAGTCCCCCATCTGCAAGATGGCAGGGACTAAGAGTTGTGCTTCACCTCGCCTCCCCCACCTGAGGGGTAGAGTTGGCAGAGGTGGGCACACCTCTCTTCCTCACTTGTTTTTCCCGCTGGTTCTCCCGCCCAAAGTGGGGGTCAGAACCAGTGGGGACCAGTTGATGAGAGCAGCAAGTGGCTGGGGAAGCTCACCTCGTCCCATGATGTGCATTGTTTCAGGCCCCAGAGAGCAGCAGGCTCTCGACCCAGGGGTCCAGAAACATGTCTGGTGGTGGCAGCTGAAAGCAGCCACTCAGCCTGGACACTAGTGGTGGGTTAGTTTTCAGGGGGCATCTCTAAGATGCCCTCTGAGTGCATTTTTCATTAAATCCCACACTGGCATCAGTGTGGGTTTAATGTGCTGAGAAGTTTGATACCAAACTTCTCAGTTTTCAGTGTAGCCATTATAGTGCTGTGGAGTTTGTAATGTCAAACTCCCAGCACCATATACTCTTAATGGCAGCACTGCACTTACAATGTCTAAGAATGGACTTAGACATTGTAGGGGTACAGGGCTCATGCACCTGTACCCTCACCACTGGTATAGGGCACCCAGGTAGAGGGGTGACTGATCTATGCCAGGGCAGTGGATTGTAGGCATGGCACAAAGAGATGTGTGCCATGTCGACTCTTCACTTTGTTCTGCACCAAAACACGCAGCCTGCAAAGGCAGTGTGTGAGTGTAATGGTACAGGACCTCTAAGGGTGGCACAATAAGTGCTGCAGCCCTTAGAGGCCTTCTCTGGTCACATTTACCAGGGGCTGACCTGTGGCCAGAGATGCCAATTGGGTTTAGGCTTCAATGCAGTTTTAGGGAAAGAACATAGGCCCTGGGTACCTGATTAGCAAGAGCCCAGGGCACACTCAGTCAAAGCACATCAGCAATTCAGCAAAAAGTGGGGGCAACCATGCAGAAAGAGGGCACTTTCTCACACAACCCCCCCCCCGCCCCCCAACGAAAAAGGATGAGACTAACCTTTCCCTAGAGAGTCTTCATTGTCTAAGTGGAAGAACCTGGAAAGTCCATCTGACTTGGATCTATCTCAAATTGAATGCTTCCAAAACGGAAATACTCACGTGTGGCGATTGGAAACATTATGACCCGCTTGCCGCCTGGCCTGATGAACTGGGATCACCGCCTAAAGTATCGAAGGCAGTAAGAAACCACGGAATGACCATGGACTCCAAGCTGTCGATGAATGCCCAAGTGGACAAACTAGTAAGATCAAGCTTTGTCACTATAAAAACTCTGCGACGAATTTTCCCTCATTTGGGATTTCCACACAAAGTCCAAGCTACCATCTCCCTTGTTCTGTCCAAACTCGATTACGCAATAGCCTCTACCACGGATCACCTTTAACGGCCATGAAAAGACTACAACGGATTCAAAACTCGGCTGCCAGACTACTCTTGCATATCAAACCGTTAGACCACATCTCACCTGCCTTGAAAGCCCTGCATTGGATACCGGTTGCCAGAAGATCCACGTTCAAGCTACTTTGTATCACCCAAAAAGCAATACATGGAATGGGACCGCTCTTCATCAGGAATAAAATCACCAAACAGATTCAACAAAGGAACCTCCGCTCTAAAGGGGCATCTCGCCTCAAAATCCCAAGATACAAGGAAAAAACCATGGGTGGCACATCCTTCTCTGTTCAAGCAGCCAAACTATGGCACTCTTTACCCCCCAACATAAGATCCACCGACAACCACCTTATCTTCAGAAAACTACTCAAGAATTGGCTCTTCCCCACATAAGCACCATACGCAAACAGAAATTTACAGCATACCCCTCTGTATATAAGCATTTATTTTCACTATAGATATGTACCTATCTTTGTGTATTGCTTTGTATAAACCTGTAGAATAATTATGTTGTAAAAATAAATAAATAAATAAATTTAAAAAAACCAAAATAAATAAAATCCCAAAAATCATCTTTGGTCTACATGTACTTGCTTCCATTGTGCATGTATGTACCTCCGTGTACTTGGATCTGTGTGTCTGTTACTTTTCTCCTGAAAAAGCATATCCAATGCACTACCCTATTTCTCATCCTGTACCTCTATCAATATCTTTAATCTACATATACTTACCTCCTTTATGTATCTATATACTTTCAATGTACTTATGGATCTATATATTTATCACTTTCTTCTAATTTAGCATTTTCAAATGCACTACCCTATTTCTCAGCCTAGACTTCTCTCAATATATCTTCTAGCCCAACTTTCTGACTCATCTCAAACTTATTTCTACTACTCTTTCCAATGCACTACCCTATCTCTCACCCTATACATCTATCAATATATCCTCTACATCCACTCTCTCATTTATCCCAAACCCCATACCACTACTATGATCCCCAAAATAACCCTTTCTAGACTCTCTCCTACTCTACTCCTCCTTGCATCATCTGATTCACCTCATTTACTATACCGATCCCCCAAAACAAACCTTTCTAAACTCTTCCCTCTGACTCTTCCCCTCCAAAAACCCTTTTTACTCATCCAAAAGCCTCCTCCTACTGCTATGACCTAAAAAAAAAAAAAATCCCTCCACTATCCTTTTCAATCAAAATAACAGACTAACATGTTCACTTCTCAAATTACATATTCCACTATACTAACTCACCACTAATCCTTTATGGGTTCCACAGTAGCGTGCTACTCGCCAATAAAGCATTTCAACACCCCATCAGGGTTACAAGCGCTATATAAATGCAAACCTTTTTTCCCTTTTCTACCCCTCCCCAACCCTTCTCAATCCAAATAACTGACTAACATATCCACCACTCAAATTAATTTCATGTTTCACCATACTAATTCAACATTAATCCTTTGGGTTCCAGAGTAGCGTGCTACTCGCCAAAAAAGCGCTTCAAAACCCCATCAGGGGTAGCAAGCGCTATATAAATACAAACCTCTTTCCCTCTTCTATCCCTCCACCTACCCTTCTATATCCAAATAACTGAATAACATATCCACCACTCAAATTACTTCATATTTCACTATACTAATTTTCAACACTAATCCTTTATGGGTTCTGGAGTAGCGTGATACTCGCCAGAAAAGCACTTCAACACCCATCAGGGGTAACAGGTGCTATATGAATGCAAACCTTTCTTCCCCTTCTGTCCCTCCGCTATCCTTCTCACTCCAAATAACTGACTAATATCCACCACTCAAATTACTTTCATATTTCACCATACTAATTCACCACTAATCCTTTATGGGTTTCCGGAGTAGCGTGCTTCAACACCCCATCAGGGGTAACAAGCGCTATATAAATACAATCCTTTTTTCCTCTTCTATCCTTCTACTATCCTTCTGAATCCAAATAACTGACTAACCTATCCACCACTTAAAAATGTACTTGCATGTTTCACTATACTAATTCAACACTAATCCTCTATGGGTCCCGGAGTAGCGTGCTACTCGCCGAAAAAGCGCTTTGACGCCTCGTCAGGGGTAGTAAGCGCTATACAAAAGCAATTACAATACAATTACAATACAATACAATCTGCATTGGCATGGGCAGTCCCAGGTCTGTGTTCCACTACAAAGTCCATTCCCTGTAGGGAGATGGACCACCTCAACAGTTTAGGATTTTCACCTTTCCTTTGCATTAGCCATCTGAGAGGTCTGTGGTCAGTTTGAACTAGGAAGTGAGTACCAAACAAGTATGGTCTCAGC
Organism: Calotriton arnoldi; assembly: GCA_963921515.1. Taxonomy (NCBI): domain Eukaryota; kingdom Metazoa; phylum Chordata; class Amphibia; order Caudata; family Salamandridae; genus Calotriton; species Calotriton arnoldi. The sequence continues at coordinate 158,392 of CAWUFW010010082.1, read as the reverse complement.
TTCTTCAGGGACCAAACCACAGCAAAGGCCTCCCTCTCAATGTCACTCCAACGCTGCTCCCTGGGGAGAAGCCTTCTGCTTATAAAAGCAACAGGTTGGTCTTGGACTTCATCATTGGTCTGGGATAGGACCGCTCCTATCCCTAGCTCAGAGGCATCAGTCTGCACAATGAACTGCTTGGCATAGTCTGGAGCTTTGAGAATTGGTGCTGAGCACATAGCCTCTTTCAGGCTGTCAAAAGCCTTTTGACAACTAACTGTCCAGTTTACCTTCTTGGGCATCTTCTTGGAGGTGAGTTCTGTGAGGAGAGCCACAATGGACCCATATCCCTTCACAAACCTCCTGTAGTACCCAGTCAAGCCAAGGAATGCCCTGACTTGGGTTTGGGTTGTTGCAGCTGCCCAGTCCGGGATAGCCTGGATCTTGGGCTGTAAGGGCTGTACCTGGCCTCCACCAACAAGGTGGCCCAAGTACACCACAGATCCATGCCCTATCTGGCATGTGGATGCCTTGATAGTTAGGCCTGCAGTTTGCAGGGCATTTAAAACCTTCCCAAGGTGGATCAGGTGATCCTGCCAGGTGGAGCTAAGGGCAGCAATATCATCTAGATAAGCTCCACTAAAGGACTCCAATCCAGCAAAGACTTGGTTCACCAACCTCTGGAAAGTGGCAGGGGCATTCTTTAAACCAAAAGGCATAACAGTAAACTGATAATGCCCATCAGGTGTGGAGAATGCTGTCTTTTCTTTTGCTCCTGGGGCCATGCCAATTTGCCAGTACCCTGCAGTTAAGTCAAAGGTACTTAGAAATTTGGCTGCACCCAATTTGTCTATCAACTCATCTGCTCTTGGGACAGGGTGAGCATCTGTCTTGGTGACAGAGTTGAGCCCTCTATAGTCCACACAGAACCTCATTTCTCTTTCCACCCTGTGGATGAGGTTTGGGGACTAGAACCACTGGGCTGGCCCATGGGCTCTCAGAGGGTTCAATAACCCCTAACTCTAGCATCTTGCTGACTTCAGCTCTGATGCTTTCCTTGACTTGATCAGACTGTCAATAGATTTAGTTTTTGACAGGTGAACTGTCACCAGTGTCCACATCATGGGTACACCAGTTTGTCTAAATAAGGGTCAAGGAAAAGAGCTTTGCATACTGCTGCAAGACTTGCTTGCAATCAGTCTGCTGTTGGGCAGAGAGGGTGTCTGAAAAGACAGCTCCATCCACTGACCCATCTTTTGGGCTGTATAAGAGGAGGTCAGGGAGAGGTTCACTCTCTGTCTCCTGATCCTCATCAGTCAACATCAGCATGGTGATGTCAGCCCTGTCATGAAAGAGCTTCAGGCGGTTCCCATGGATAACCCTTTTGGGTGTCCTGCTTGTGCCCAGGTCAAACAAGTAGGTGACCTCACTCTTTTTTCTAGGATAGGGTAAGGGCCACTCCATCTGTCCTGGAGTGCCCTTGGTGCCACTGGCTCCAAAACCCACACCTTTTGCCCAGGTTGAAATTCAACCAGTGCAGCGTTTTGGTCATACCAGTGCTTCTGAAGCTCCTGGCTGGCCTCAAGATTTTTGGATTCCTTTTCCATGTACTCAGCCATTCTGGACCTTAGGCCAAGCACATAGTCCACAATATCTTGTTTGGGTTCTTGGAGAGGCTTCTCCCAACCCTCTTTTACAAGATCAGAGTGGTCCCCTCACAGGATGGCCAAACAGAAGTTCAAAGGGGGAAAACCCCACTCCCTTCTGTAAGCGAAAAGCAGGCATGGTAAGAGGACATCCCATCTCCTTTTGAGTTTTTCAGGGAGCACCATAATCATGCCTTTCAATGACTTGTTGAATCGCTCAACAAGGCCATTGGTTTGTGGGTGATAGGGTGTAGTAAACTTGTACTGCACTCCACACTCTTTTCACATGTGCTTTAGGTAAGCAGACATGAAGTTGGAACCTCTGTCTGAAACCACCTCCTTAGGAAATCCTACCCTGGTGAAGACACCAATGAGGGCCTTGGCTACTGCAGGAGCTGTAGTAGTCCTAAGGGGAATTGCCTCAGGATACCTAGTGACATGATCCACTACCACTAGAATGAATTTGTTTCCTGATGCTGTGGGAGGTTCAAGTGGACTCACTATGTCCACACCTACCCTTTCAATGGGAACCCCCACCACAGGTAGTGGTATCAGGGGAGCCTTTGAGGGGCCACCTGTCTTGCCACTGGCCTGACAGGTGACACAGGAGCTGACAAACTCCTTTACTTTTTGAAACATCTGGGGTCAGTAAAAGTGGCTAACTAGCCTTTCCCAAGTCTTGGTTTGGCCCAGATGTCCAGCTAGGGGGATGTCATGAGCTAAAGTTAGGAGAAACTCCCTGTACTTCTGAGGCACTACCACTCTCCTAGTGGCTCCAGGTTTGGGGCCTCTGTGTACAGTAGTCCCTCTTCCCAATAAACTCCGTGGGTACCACTGACATCTCCCTTTTCCTGTGCAGCAGCTTGCTGCCTCAGGCTTTCAAGAGTTGGACAGTCCTGCTGCCCAAGGCACAGCTCTTCCCTAGAGGGTCCCCCTGGGCCCAAGAGTTCAACCTGGTAAGGGTCAAGCTCCAATGGCTCAGTTCCCTCTGGGATGTCCAAGTCCTCTCCCTGAGGAGAGGGGTCCTGATCCATTTGCTGTACAGAAGCTGGTTACCCAGTCTTCTTACCTTTTCTCTTGGAAGGTTCGGCCATACTTTCAGGCTCCAACACTTCTTTTTCACCCAGTTTCTCTGCTCTGTGCTCTTGTTTTTACACACACCAATTCAGGGATATCCAGCATTGCTGCATGGGTTTTTAGTTCAACCTCAGCCCATGCTGAGGTTTCCAGGTCATTGCCAAGCAGGCATGCAGCTGGTAGCTTTGGAGAGACCAGTACCTGTTTCAGGCCAGTAACCCCCAGCCCCACCCCAGTCTAATGTCACCATAGCCATTGCATGGTTAGTGGTAACACTGTCAGCATTGGTGACTGGGTAAGTTTTCCCAATCAAGTATTGATCAGGGGAAACCAGTGTATCTCTCACCATAGTGACACTGGCACCTGTATCCCTCAGAGCTTCTATCCTAGTTCCATTAATCCAAGGGTATTGTAAGTACTTTTTAAGTTGGGTGGCCACACAGCTACAGTGGCAAACTCAACTTCCCCTTCTGAAACTAGAACTGCTTCAGTGTGCAACCTGATTTGCTCTTGGCACACTGTTGATCCCATCTGGAGACTTGCTACACCAGGAGTAGCTGTAGTAGGACTAGGGGCCTTCTTGTTTGGGCAAGCAGCATCTCCTGTTAAGTGTCCCAACTTCTTACAGTTGTTACACCAGGCCTTTAAAGGATCAAAGTTATTTGCCCTGTACCTATTAGTGGACTGGGAAGAGTTTTGGGACCCACCCCCTGTGCAGGTTTTGGGGCCCTTTAGAAGACTCAGGCTTTTTATCTTGGAGATTCTCACCACCTTTCGCCTGGGGAGGTTTTGTAACCCCTTTGTTTTGGTCACCCCCAGTGGTTGTTTTTGTCACCCTTGTCTTGACCCACTGGTCTGCCTTCTTTCCCAATTCTTGGGGAGAAATTAGACCTAGGCCTATCAAATGCTGATGTAACTTTTCATTAGTGCAATTACTTAAAATATATTCTTTCATAAACAGATTGTAAAGTTCATTGAAATCATGCACATTGTGTCCAGTTAACCAACCATCTAGTGTTTTAACTGAGTAGTCTACAAAGTCAATCCAGGATTGGTTTTGGGTTTTGTGAGCCCCCTGAATCTAATTCTATATTCCTCAGTTGTGAGTCCAAATCCCTCAATCAGAGTTCTCTTCATGAGGTCATAAGACCCAGCATCTGCCCCAGAAAGGGTCAGGAGTCTGTCTCTGCAGTTACCAGAGAACAGTTCCCAAAGGAGTGCCCCCAGTGTGACTTCTTCACTTTTCTCATTTCACAAGCCCTCTCAAAGGCTGTGAACCATTTTGTGATATCACTCTCTTCATATTTAGGGACAATCCCTTTGGAGATTTTAGGATCATAAGATTGCTCTTTATCCTTATTAAGTAAATTGCTGCCACCATTGATGGGTGCTAGGCCCATCTCTACTCTCTCTTTCTAGAGCCAGCAACCTGGTCTCTAGATCCAGTCTTTTGGTCAGCCTTGCTAAAAGGCTGTCCTCCTCATTGAGGCTGTCCTCAATGTCCTCAGTGGTACCTGAGCCACCTGTGTGGGATCTAGGTACCGAGAGGTTGAATCTTGGAGTCAAGGGTACATGGACCACTTTTCTCCCTAGGAAGTGGAGGGGTTTGATCTACCAGGTCATCCCCTTCCCCTCCTTCCTCATCTGACTAGTCTTCACCATTTTCAGATGGGTGGTCCTTAGCATACCCAAGCCAACAGCTCCTGGAGCTTTTGTTTGGTGGGATGGGACCCCATGGCTATGTTTTTAATTTTACATAGGGACCTTACCTCCTTGAAAGACAAGTGAAGGTAAGGGGTGAGGTTCGAGCTCCTCAACCAAGTCCTCTATGGCATTGTGGTTATTTTCACTAACAGCTGGGTTCTTGTTTTGAGACATTGTTAAAAAAACTTCTAACCCCTCTAACCCTAGCTAAAGTGACTTTTAGTTTTCTAAAATTCTAAAGGGACTTAACCTAGGCCCTAACAAGACTTTTAGTAATTTTGACAGAAAATTGCCAATTTGAAAAATCAGAATTCTAAAGACAATTTAAGAGTTCTGTCATGTGATCAGGTGGTAACCAAGTAGTCCAACAAATGCAAAGTTGTATATCCCACCGCTGATTCACCAATGTAGGAAGCTGGCTCTGTATATACTATACCAAAGTGAGATATAGTGTGCACAGAGTCCAGTGGAACCCAAAAGGTAGGCAGAGGTAAAGTAGATAGCTCCTCACTCTCTATTTGTGGTAGTGTGGTCGAGCAGTAAGGCAGTATCAGAGGACAATGTTAACCATTTGTTGTACACACTCAGTCAGCAAATGAATTCACACACTCAAAAGACTGAACTTCAGACCAATTGTTTTTGTATAAAAATATTCTTTTAGTTATTTTATTTTCTAGAACCAAGCAAGCCTGGCACAGGTAAGCAATAAATACTTTACAGTAGTAATGCAGTTTGTAAACAGTTTGAATTGTAATTGTATATGCACTTTGTTTTGACTTTCAGGATGGTTGCAGAGAAATGCAATACTTTGTAAATACAGTACATAGACTTGAATGGGCTTTTCAGTAAAATACCAGGTAAGTTACTTTTTAGATTACTTTACTCAGAGTAGTATGCCTGGATACTACTCTGGGACATTTCCTGTAAACAGGTAAGTAAAATCGTATTCGGTTTAATAGTACAATTTTAAAGAATTTCTTTAGGTTTTCAAACTCAACACTTAGAAACTTTTCCAAGAAAAACAGTCAATGTTATCCTATGAAGGAAAATAGTGTTATCGGTTTTGAGATAAGTATTTGGTAGTGGGAGTTGAGGTTCTGGGGTAGGTTCAGGGGTCCCCCAGGGTCAAGGATGCACTCTAGTTACACCCTCAGCGGCACTAGGGCGGCCGGGTGAGAGTGCTGAGGCCCAATGTTATCCAATGGGGGATAGGGGACCTCCGGTTGGTGGCTGCTGACGAGCAGGCCACTGGGTTGTGGGAGCAAAGCTCCTTGACTTTAGCTCAGGGCAAATGGGTAAACAAAGTAGCACCAAAGGTGCACCCACAGCGGCACTAGGGCGGCCGGGTGCAGGATGCTGTTTCAACGTCGGGCGCCCTGATGTTTGCAATGGGGAACCTCCGGTTTGTAAAGGCACTGCAGGCTTGGGGACGAAGGTCTTCTGGGTGCGACCACCACTTCGAGAGGTAAGTTGGGAAGTTAAGGGTTGGTTAGGCACCATCGGTTTAGCCACCCAAGGCCGTGGGGCGTCGGGAGCAGGGGTGCCTTTTGGGGTCGGATCTTCTTACCAGCTCCTGGTCGCGGTTGGGGGGACCTTCCGGATTTAGGCTGCAGGCGTCGGCTGGAGGATTGAGGCAGGTCAGGTCAGGGGTCGCCGGATCTCGGGTTAGGATCTCCGGGGGACCTCCTCGTGGTGTTTGCCCACTCGAGCTCGGGCCGTGGACGGCGGGTGCCGAGTGGGGCGGATCCGCGGTGTCCGGCCGGAACCAGATGTTGCAGATGAACAAATCCGGTGTTCACGGGAGACAGTCTTTGTGGTTGAAGGCAGGCAGGTCCTCTGGGGTTTTGAGGTTGCTGGCTGCAGGACACACCGGGATTTCGCAGGAGCAGGTTTGAGGTGGAGACAGACCGGAGACAGGCCGGAGGGCTGGGGCCAAGTCAGTGGGCTGCTGAATGGCTGTTCGGTCCTTCTTCTTCTTCTTCTTGTAGTTTCTTCTTGTCTGAGGAAGCAAGGTTCAGGGGTGCCCCTAAATACTAGATTTAGGGGCGTTACAGGTAGGTAAAAGGTAGGTAAAAGGTAGGGACCAATGGGTCCCTTCCCTGGGGTAGGTACACCCCCTATTATGCTACCCTCCAGTGGGAGAGGGGCATGAGCCTGTCCCTGGTTGGCTGAGTCACCCCATCTGCAAGATGGCGGGGACTGAGAGTTGTGCTTCACCTCGCCTCCCCCACCTGAGGGGTGGAGTTGGCAGAGGTGGGCACACCTCTCTTCCTCACTTGTTTTTCCCGCCGGTTCTCCCACCCAAAGTGGGGGTCAGAACCAGTGGGGACCAGTTGCTGAGAGCAGCAAGTGGCCTGGGGAAGCTCACAAAGGTGGCAAGCCTTTGAAGCTTCCCCTTCGTGAACCGTGCCCATCCTGGGGGAGGAGGCTTTGCACCTCGTCCCAGGATGTGCATTGGTTCAGGCCCCAGAGTGCAGCAGGCTCTCGACCCAGGGGTCCAGAAACATGTCTGGTGGTGGCAGCTGAAAGCAGCCACTCAGCCTGGACACTAATGGTGGGTTAGTTGTCAGGGGGCATCTCAAAGATGCCCTCTGTGTGCATTTTTCATTAAATCCCGTACTGGCATTAGTGTGGGTTTAATGTGCTGAGAAGTTTGATACCAAACTTCTCAGTTTTCAGTGTAGCCATTATGGTGCTGTGGAGTTCGTAATGACAAACTCCCAGCACCATATACTCTTAATGGCAGCACTGCACTTACAATGTCTAAGAATGGACTTAGACACTGTAGGGGTACAGGGCTCATGCACCTGTACCCTCACCACTGGTATAGGGCACCCAGCTAGAGGGGTGACTGATCTATGCCAGGGCAGTGGGTTGTAGGCATGGCATACAGAGATGTGTGCCATGTCGACTCTTCACTTTGTTCTGCACCAAAATACGCAGCCTGCAAAGGCAGTGTGCGAGTGTAATGGGGCAGAACCTCTAATGGTGGCACAATAAGTGCTGCAGCCCTTAGAGGCCTTCTCTGGTCACAGTGCACTGGGTACCTGTGGTAGCATTTACCAGGGGCTGACCTGTGGCCAGAGATGCCAATTGGGTTTAGGCTTCAATGCAGTTTTAGAGAAAGAACATAGACCCTGGGTACCTGATTAGCAGGAGCCCAGGGCACACTCAGTCAAAGCACATCAGCAATTCAGCAAAAAGTGGGGGCAACCATGCAGAAAGATGGGCACTTTCTTACAGTTACAGTGGCTGGCAAGCTGCAGAGGGAGCAGGAGTGGTTTGCACTCCCTCCCTACATGCGCATGATGCTTTGACCGGCCCTGTAGGGCCAGCCAAACAGTCATGCGTAGTTGGCATGTTCTCCATATTTTGGAGAACATGCCCAGCCTCCCCAGGCACAGCCTGAGCAGCCAAATAGGCCACTCAGACCAATCACGACGCTCCTCCAGCGACGTGATTGGCTGGCAGAGTCGGAAGCCTGGGTGCTTCCAGTGCAGGCTGCAGGCAGCAGCCGGGAAGAAGACAAGAGGACGGAGGAGAGGCGTGCAGTGGATGTGGCGGCAAAGCAGGTAAGTTTAGTTGTATTTTCTTTCATACCGCCCCCCGCCTCACCACCCCCATTCAGAGGCAGCCGCAACTGCATCAAAGTTATCATACCGTTGTTATAATCCATTGAAAATGGCTGTGCACACACAGATCTCTGCAGCGGCATTGCTTTAAATGGGCATGTACTATCAGGTACTCAGTACTAGCACTTCTTGGCACTGCTCCGATGCTCCGATGCTTTTAATGGGAGAGTGCCAGCACTTCTTAACAGCAGACAGGTGGTCTGGGACAAGCAGCACCTGCACTTCTGTATTTCCATTTATTTCAAGCACTGCATAGCAGGTGTCTTACCCCTCTAAACTATTTTAAATGCAGTCTCTTTGTGACTAATTAAGTAAGCTAGAACAGATTTACTGTAACATTAGTCCTTGTTGGCAATTTCTTTGAGACAGATTTAAAAAAAATAAATGTATAAGTTGAATGTTAGAACACCATGTCTGGCATTAACAATGTCTGGGAGCTTCTTTTGTATAATACTTTGATGCTAGGATGTACTTTTACTCATAACTCGCAGCACACCCTTCAACTTCATGCACAGAAGTAGGAACCATATGGGAGAGGTGGGATTTATCACCCCCGATTTTGGAGCGGTAGAGACGAATTGGACAATATATCCCCTCAAGATTTTGAAGTGTAAACTGATGAATGAACAGTGGCAGACACAGCATGTCTCTTGGACACCGTGTTGCATATCATGCAAGTCTCTGTGAAGCCCTGTAGCCTGAGTAGCAAACTCTGTGGGGCCTCTACGGCCTCTTTGTTTTGATAATTATTTAATTTCAGTTACTGTGATGTTGAGCCTTTTTTAAAACTGTTCTGTGTGGCACGCCAGCGGAGAAATGGCAGGATGGAGATACTATTTTATGTTAATGTTACTGCTGGCTCGCCTGACCGGAGAAAACAAATGATTATAGGAGAGACTCAACAGCTCAATGACCTCAATTAAATAATTACCAAAATCAAAGAACTCCGCCATGGCTGGTCTCAACTCCTGCTACGAAAGCAGGAGGGTTATGCATGGGCCTAGGTACCGCACCATGTAAAAAATCCCAGCTACAGAAACGTCAGCCAAAAGACATCCTGACTTTGGGGAGAAAGGAATCTCCTTCATCGAGATCTATGATGCCTTGTGGTGAAAGCCAGAGATCTCTGGGAGCCACATAGCCGATCCACCTGCTTTCAACCAAAAACATCACCATCGAGACATGGAGCATGAGGACCAGGCACGAGACAGGCAAGGCAGCCCAATTTGCAGCAGAGATTAAAAACCATAACGTTACCCTGCTTGGCATCAACAAGACCAGATGGACACAGTCCAGACAGAAAAGACTGGATCCAGGAGCAATGCTGCTGTATTCTGGACATGTGGAAGAGAACTCCCCACACACTCAGGGAGTAGCATACACTCGACAGCAGCCAACAGAGCTCTGATTGGATGGGAGGCCTACGGTCCCAGAATCAACACAGTGACCTTCCGCACAAAGAAAAACAGGATCCACATGAATGTTATCCAGTGCTATGCACCTACAAATGACAGCAAAGAAGGGGAAAAAGAGCAGTTTTACAACAGACTCCAATCCATCCTGGAGAAATGCCCTGAGAGAGAATCACCATAGTAATGGGGGACCTCAATGCCAAGATTGGAAGTGACGGAAGTGACAACACCGGGTATGAAGAAGTCATGGCAACCATGACTGTGGCGACGTGAACAAGAAAGATGAAAGGCTTGCAGATCTCTGCTCCCTGAACAGTCTGGTAATAGGCAGCAGTGTATTTCCACAAGGCAACGTGGGTGTCACCACACCAATCAACAGAGAATCAGATCAACCTTATGTGTATTGTAACCCTGGGCGTAAAACTCCGCTCCGCTCGCAGAGTTTGCGGATTTTTGGCAACTCCGCGTTCTGCATAGAACGCAGAGTTGCCGGAAAACTCCGCACTCCGCAACGGAGCTGAGTTTTTTTTTTGTTCGCGCGCCCAAAATGTGTTTTCGCGGGAGCGACTTACCGGGTGCCTGCGATCGCCGACGAGATTTCCCATCCGTTTGCGAGCGCCACGAGATTTGCTAGGTGGCCGCATGGTCCCGCAAGAGTTTGTGATCGTGAACACGTCATTCGGGTGCACCATCGGACTTCCGGCGGACGTTTTTATGAAGATCGCGATCCCAAACATGCAGAATTTGCAATCTGGAGAAGGTTCTCTCCTGAGCAGTGTCAAAACCTTCTCAAAATGAAGATTTGGATTAAAAAAACTCCTCAGATTGACATTTAGCTGTACTTTTTTGTGCAAGGAGTCCTTTTTCTTTTTTTACTTTTTTTTTTAAGAGGAAGGAAGTACCCCAGAGTCTCCAACTTCCTGTTCCTCTCCAGCAAGCTCCTCCCAGTGCTTTGTCCATCTCCGGTTCACTTTTCATTTGGATTTGGAGCTGGAAGGATCCCTCTTTCTGTCTGCTGCATCATATATCATTGGATTTGAGGACTTTTGAATTTGAGATTTCACAAGTAAGTTTGAAAATTGGTGTTGTTTGTTTGATTGGAGCATTGCACCTACATTTTTTTGTAGTTTTCATAATATTTTTAAAATTTATTGTGGTGCGTGGCCTGTAGCTTCACTAGGGCCTAGTTGTTTCTTTGCAAGTAATTTTTCTTCTTTTATAAAGGAAACATGTTGCACAGTTCACTACATTTTCTCCAACTTTTGAAATCAATTTGCAATATTTATTTAATTCACTAGCCCAGTAGTCTGCCAATAGGCCTTTCAGCCAGTAGGCTCAGAGCTACTCATGGATGCATGAAACAACTGTTTCTGTGGAGTCTGTTGAATTTAAACATCATTTAGGGCATGGATGGCATTGGATTGAAATGCAAAATGTGTTTTTTTTTTGGTATTTCACTTTTTTTCACGTGTGTTAAATAAATGCCTTTGTTGGATGTGTGTGGTTGTTGGGTAACTTGCAAACCTTTTTTAGCCCTGTGGATTTTCGTTTTTGCCATTTTTGCATTAAAGGTGTGTTGTTTAGCATGCCTCCTTTGTCTGGCCAGTGTGTGAGTGTGTTTGTAATAGTGGGCCAGCATTTGCCTTCGCTGAGCCTCCCCGTGTGGCCAGGGGCCATTTTGTAAAGTCTGTGTCCATATAGGCCTGCTTGAGTTAATTGTTTTCCAGGCCTCCTGCTTGTTGTTGGTGTGAGTGACCATGTGGCCATTTTGTTGTGGTGGTAGTTGGTGTGCTTTTGCCATAGACCTGCATGTCTTCTTTCATTTGTTCCTCTTGGCTTATTGCTTCTTGTTTTTGTGGCCTGGCCATGTGGCTGGCTGCCATTTTGTGAAAGCAGCCAGTGTGCTTTTGCCATAGGCCTGCATTGTCTGTCTACTGTCTTCCCTTTCTTGTTTTTGTAGCCTGCCTGGCCATGTGGCTGGCGGCCATTTTGTGAAGGCAGCCAGTGTGCTTTTGCCATAGGCCTGCATTGTCTGTCTTCCCTTTCTTGTTGTTGTGGACTGGCCATGTGGCTGGCGGCCATTTTGTGAAGGCAGCCAGTGTGCTTTTGCTATAGGCCTGCATTGTCTGTCTTCCCTTTCTTGTTGTTGTGGTCTCGCCATGTGACTGGCGGCCATTTTGTGAAGGGGCAGCCAGTGTGCTTCTGCATTAGTCCTGCAAGCCTTCATTTAGGTGGCCATGCCTTCTTGCTGGTTGTTGTTTTGCATGCAATTTTTTTCTTCTTTTATCCAGCAAAAAATGTAGCACAGTTCACTACATTTTCTAATAAATTTGCATTATTGATTTGAATTGATTCACTATGTGGCCTAGCCTGCCAATGGGTTTTCCAACCAATAGGCCCAGAGCTACTCATGGGTGCATGAAACAACTGTTTCTGTGGCGTCTGTTGTATTTAAACATCATTTAGGGCATGGATGACATTGGATTGAAATGCAAAATGTTTTTTTTTGGTATTTCATTTTTTTTCATGTGTGTTAAATAAATGCCTTTGTTGGATGTGTGCAGTTGTTGTAACTTGCAAACCTTTTTTAGCCCTGTGGATTTTCGTTTTTGGCATTGTTGCATTAAAGCTGTGTTGTTTAGCATGCCTCCTTTGTCTGGCCAGTGTGTGAGTGTGTTTGTAATAGTGGGCTAGCATTTGCCTTGGCTGAGCCTCCCTGTGTGGCCAGGGGCCATTTTGTAAAGTCTGTGTCCATATAGGCCTACTTGAGTTCATTGTTTTCCAGGCCTCCTGCTTGTTGTTGGTGTGAGTGACCATGTGGCTGGTGGCCATTTTGTGGTGGTGGTAGTTAGTGTGCTTTTGCCATAGACCTGCATGTCTTCTTTGCTTTGTTCCTCTTGGCTTATTGCTTCTTGTTCTGGTAGCCTGGCCATGTGGCTGGCGACATTTTGTGAAGGCAGCCAGTGTGCTTTTGCCATAGGCCTGCATTGTCTGTCTTTCCTTTCTTGTTGTTGGGGCCTGGCCATGTGGCTGGCAGCCATTTTGTGAAGGCACCCAGTGTGCTCTTGCCATAGGCCTGCATTGACTGTCTTCCCTTTCTTGTTGTTGTGGTCTGGCCATGTGGCTGGTGGCCATTTTGTGAAGGGGCAGCCAGTGTGCTTCTGCATTAGGCCTGCATGTCTTTCCTTTGTTCCTCTTGGCTTATTGCTTTTATCCATTGTCAGCTGCAGATCCCTGAATGCTGAATCCCACGTGATGCACAATTCCAAACCAAGGCCGTTACATTTGTATTTTTGTTGTTCTTCTTCTTCTTTCCTATCCTTCCTGAGTGTACTGTACACTAATACACCAACCATGAAAGCCCTTGTTGTTGTCAAAGTCCCACAAATGGCTACACTGTATTGTTATGTTTTTTTAATAACTGAGGTAATACATTTAATAATATTATTAACACTAACAAGTGTGACCACACACTAAGTTATATATTATATTTGTTTGTTTGTACTAGTAGTAATTGAACCGCTTCTTTGCTTTTAGGTGCACAAAAGAGGAGGAGACGACATCACCCATTGTACTGCCAGACAGAAGTCCTGCTGCGCACGACGTCACGTGACGTGTGACCACAGACATCTCTTCAACTTGTGCATCTGCGTGCTGCTGACATCTTCAAGATGGCCCCAAAGAGAGGTACCAGGTCCAGTACCAAGAAAGGATGCCAGTGAGAAGAAGGCACTGCCACTTACCAAGAACGGTATGTCGCCCAAGACCTTTTTTGGGAAACCAAAAATTGCGCCTGCAGCACCGGTGTCCGGGGAGCAAGCTGGGAGCAGCACCCTGCATCAATGGACCCACCCCACCAACCTAGGCCCAAGCCCATGTCTGTCGCAGAGGCAGCCAGTCTAATCACAAGTCAAACGCCGACGAGCAGTGATGTTGAAATTCACTTATCGTTATCGCAAAGTAGTACCCAATCAATGCAAGAAACTCAGATAAGTGGGCAACAACAGCAGCAACCACCCCCAATAGTAGTAGTTCCTCCAGACGTAGGGGCAGTTCAGGAGATCGAGCTTCCTGCTGAGGAAGAAGGAGCAAGCCACTCTTTCAGAAGATCAATTGTCTTCTAGATCCCCAGCAAGGAAAAGGAGGGTTCGTCCATCAACTTCTTCTCCAAGCCCCCCTTCTGATGATCTAGACACCACTTGGATCCCGCCTCAGTCTGAGTTGGACACACGCCACGCCCACGAGACAAGGCTAGGGAAAAGGAAGGTTCCAGAAAGCCTTAGAGTTATGGAGGTAGATGTAAAAGAGGAGGATGATGATGACGAGCCAGTCATCATGGACATTAGTCCCGCCCCAATGGTGACTGACATTACCCCATCCCAAATTGCTGTGAGGGATGTGGCACGGATACCAAGAAAACAGATGATACCACCAACACCACCTCCAGCTTCCATATTTTGCCGGCAGCAACCTGCATCCACCACAATCCCCTCAGTAGAAGTAGGTACTGCAGAGAGTCAAACTTCACGCCCACCTACCAGTTCATCTGACATTTCAAGTGGCACCAGCAGCTCCAGAAAGTTGACCTCCCCAGTTTGGGACTTTTTTTCGGTTAGCAGGAAGGAGGTGAACATTGCTATATGCTCCAATTGTGGACAAGGTGTTAGTCGGGGTAAGCTTGGTACAAACTATGGTACCGGAGGCCAAACAACCCATCTGAGAAAACATCACTTGATCTAGTGGGAGACTCACCTTAGCGGCCAAAAAACTGCACGTGTTGTTGATGGAGGGGATGAAGATCCGATCACGGTGGAAGGTGAACAAGAGGGAGACATTTTCTCTGTTACACAAAGCAGCCCTGTCCCCAGCAGTGCAGTGGTACCGCCCACATCATCATCAGTAACATCGTAATGGCACAAGAGTCAGGCTGAGACACCAAGGGGTCCCAGGCAAGAGAGTACCGCAATGAGAAAACGTGCCTGGCGTCAAGAAGTCACCTGCATCAGTGGCACCAGAAAAGAAAAAAATCCAGGCTTCCATTCTCAGCATGTTTAGGTCGGAGGGGCAGTACGAACGCAACCACCCAATGGCACGTTTGTACAACGCGAAGCTGGCTAAAATGTTAGCGCAGGACCTCTTCCCTTTTTCTTTAGTGGAAGGGGTGGGTTTTCTTGAATTTGTGGCAGCCATCTGCCCGAAATGGAAGGTTCCCAGCCGGTCCTATTTCGCCAGAGTTGCTGTTCCAGCACTACATCACGACGTGCTGGAATTGCTTGGACAAGCTTTGCAGCAGAGTGCTGTTCACACTATCCACCTGACAACAGACATGTGGGCCAGTTGCCAAGTCACTGATTACATGTGCATCACTGCACACTGGATCTCTTTTGTGGGGGTTAGAGAAAAGATATCTGCAGCAGGTGTTGTTGGCACTGCTGAGATTTTTAATGCCGCTCGGAAACATGCAACTGTAGCCATGTTCGCCATGGAGAAATCTCATACTGCTGCAAACATTTTGGAAGACTTTGACAGCAAGGTCTTTGAATGGCTGCGACCAAGAGGGCTTAACATTGGTTTTGTTTCCACGGACAATGGCAGTAATATAGTTAAGGCCATGGCCGATGGTGGCTATTTCAGGGTCCTGTGTTTGGCGCACTGCATTAACATAATTGTTCAAGACTTTCTGAAAAAAGAAGACCGAGTCAGCAACTTACTGACCACCTGCAGAAGAATCTGCACACATTTCAGTCATTCTTTTAAGGCCCGGAAGCAGCTGAGGATCATTCAACATGATAATAGAATGCCAGTTAAAGCACTCATCCAGGAGGTGTCAACACGTTGGAACTCAACTTATTACATGCTTGAACGTCTGTTTGAGCAGTACAGACCAATCAATGAATACGCCATGCAAAGAGGGGATGCTACTGTGAAAGGCATGATCATTGATATGGACCAATGGGGCCTAGTTAAATCCCTGACAGAGATGCTACTTCTTTTTGAGGTCTTCACACGTGAAGTCAGCAAGGAGGACTGTACTATGGGCCAATCTATCCCAATGTTGCACATGCTACAGGAACAGCTGAAGGGGGTGTCTGCAATGTACGCAGGTGTGGAGGAAAAAAAAGAAGCATATGAGTTGGTGGAGAACTTAACCCTTCGCTTATCTGAAAATACAAGGGTGCAAAGAGGCATTGTGTCATCCAACCATTACATTTGTGCCGCAATTCTGGATCCACAGTACAAACCATTACTGCACACTTTCATTCCTTTTTCAGACGGGTATGTTGCCAACTACAAAACTTGGATAGCTGTGGAAGCCAGTCACTTAGAAAAAGAACGCCCAGGAATTAGAGGCCCGCTACTCCAGGGCACAACAAGTACTGCAGGGCAGCCGGCCTCAAGTTCAACATCAGAGCCTGAGGGCAGTGCGGTTGGCTCACAGCAGCCAAAACCACCAACACCAAGAACAGGAGCCTCAGCCCCAAAATCGGCACAGGGATGTTTTCTACAGTAAGGGCTTACGTCCAGTGCTGAGGCAAAGGCAAAAGAGGCCGATCAAAGCGGAGCACCCATGCACATTGAGCGGATGGTCCAGGCCTATCTGGATGACCCAACAGAGGTCTACTTTGATCAAAACCCATTGCTGTATTGGTATGGGAAAAGGCGCCAATGGCCAGTGCTCAGCAAGCTGGCGATAAACTATTTGGCTTGCCCTGTCGCAAGTGTCTCTTCTGAGCATGTTTTCAGTGCTGCCGGTGCCGTTCTGACAGTGAGAAGGACCAGTCTCTCACCCCAAAACATGGAGAGGTTAACCATGATCAGCACTTTATACCACCGGATTACACCATACCTGAAGTAGCACAGCAGGAGGATGATGACGGCAACTCAGGTCATGGAAGTAGTGTGTTAGATGACCTACTTCTGGGTGAACCGCCAAAGTTTGAGGACGAGCTCTTCTTCCCTGACAACTTGGCTTTCGAGTTACTTTCTTTCTTGCTTTGACGCCCCAAAACAAGCCCCCCAAAAAGATATAGCTAAGGAATATTATTTAATTTTATTATTTGTGTGTCTCACCGTCTTTTTGGTTCGAATCACAACAAATCCATCACCACTGTCTTACTCTTTTATTACCGGATTGAAGTTGTGTAAGAAAGTGGCTCTGTATATACTGCACCAAAGTGAGGTACAGTGTGTACAGAGTCCAGCAGTCCCCAGAGGTTTTGGCAAAGGTTAAAGTTAGATAGAACATTACTCTCTAAAGTGGTAGCTTGGTCGAGCAGTAAGGCAGTATCAGAGGACAGTGTAAAGCATTTGATGTACACACTCAGTCAGCAAATGAATCCACACACTCAAGAACTGAACTCTAGGCCAATTGTTTTGTATAAAAAATATGCTGTTGTTTTATTTCTAGAACCAAGCAAGCCTGGCACAGGTAAGCATAAAAATACTTTTCAGTAGTAAATTACTTGTATGAACACAGTTCAAAATTGCAGTGTAACTTGTACTGGTTTTGGTTACAGTTTTAAGTAAGCAGTTTGCAACACATTGCAGGTATAGTACATTCAATAGAATGGGCTTTTGAAGTAAAATGCAGTTAATTACTTTTCAGATTACTTTTGCTAACACAGGACTGGATCCTAGATTCAGTCCTGGGACATTTCCTGAAAACAGGTGAGTAAATGCGTTTTGGTTAAAGGTATGATTTTTAAAGAATATTATTGCATTTCAAAAGTGGACACAAACTTTTTCACCTAGAGCCACCAATGTTATCCTATGGAAGGAAATTCAATGCGCAGGTAAGTTACTTTAACGTTACTTTTGTAATCCAGTGCTGGACTCCTAGATTCAGCACTGGGACCTTTACTTAAAACAGGTAAGTAATTACGTTTTCGTAGTTTGTACGATTTTTAAAGAATATTATTGCATTCCAAAAGTTGACACTTAGAAACTTTTTCACATAGAATCACTAACGTTATCCTATGGGAGGAAATTCACTTAGCAGGTACGTTAGGTTATCAATACTTTTTCTTACTCAGTGCTGGATCCTAGCTTCAGCACTGGGACATTTCCTGAAAACAGTTGAGAAAATGCGTTTTGGTTATTCGGGTGATTTTAAGGAATATTTGCAGTTTTCAAAAGTCGGCACTTAGAAACTTTTTGGAAGAAAAAGTGTCAATGTTATCCTATGAGGAAAAATGAGTTATCGGTTTTGAGGTAAGTAATCGGTCTTTTGAGTTAGGGTTCTGGGGTTAGACTCAGGGGTCTCCCAGGGTCAGTGATGCACTGTTGTTGCACCCTCAGCGGCACTAGGGCAGCCGGGTGTAGAGTGTTGAGGCCCAATGTTAGGGGACTCCGGTTGGTGGCTGCTGGCAAGCAGGCCACGGGGTTGTGGGAGTAAAGCTCCTAGGGTTAAGCTCAGGGCACGTTGGGGACCAAGTTAGCACCAAAGGGGCACCCTCAGCGGCACTAGGGCGGCCGGGTGCAGGGTGCTGTTTTGATGTTGGGTGCCCTGTTGATTTCAATGGAGATTCTCCGGGACAAAGAAACACTGCAGGCTCAGGGACGAGGATCTTCCAGGAGCTACCACCACTTCGAGGGGTAAGTTGGGATGTAGATGGTTGGTTAGGCACCGTTGGTTTGGGCACACAAGGCCATGGGGCATCGGGTGCAGGGGTGCCTTGGGACGTCGGATTTTCTTACCCGCTCTGGTCGCGGTAGGGTCCTCTGTATTGAGGCTGCAGGCATCGTCAGGAGACTTGAGGCAGGTCAGGGGTTGCCGGATCTTGGGTCAGGATCGCCGGGGGGACCTCCTCTGGGTATTTGCCCACTCGAGCTCGGGCCGGATTCGGCGGGTGCAGAGTGTGCGGGATTCGCGGTTCCTGGCTGGCACCAGAAGCTGCAGTTCAAACACGTCCGGTGTTCACGGGAGAAACAGCTTGGAAAGTGAAGGCAGGCAGGTCCTCCGGGGTTTTTGAGGTTGCTGGCCGCTGGACACGCCGGGGTTTTGCAGGAGCAGGTTCGAGGGGAGACAGGCCTGTAGGGCTGGGGCCAAGTCAGTGGGCGTCGTCCTCTTGTTAGCTCTGCACGGCTTCTCGTCCTTCTTCTTCTTCCTTTTCTTGTTGTTGCTGGATCTGAGGAAGGAAGGTTCAGGGTGCCCCTAAATACTGAATTTAGGGGCGTTACAGGTAGGTAAAGGGCAGGGACCAATGGGTCCCTTCCTGGGGTGGGTACACCCCTATTCTGCCACTCTCCAGTGGGAGGGGGCAGGAGCCTGTCCCTGGTTGGCTGGGTCCCCCATCCTCAAGATGGCGGGGACTCAAGGTTGTGCTTCACCTTGCCTCCCCCACCTTAGGGGTGGAGTTGGCAGAGGTGGGCACACCTCTCTTCCTCACTGGTTTTTCCCGCCGGTTCTCCCGCCCAAAGTGGGAGGTAGAACCAGTGGGGACCAGTTGCTGAAAGCAGCAAATGGTCTGGAGAGGCTCACAAAGGCGGCATGCCTTTGAAGCCTCTCCTTCGTGAACCCTGCCCATCCTGGGGAGGAGGCTTGGCACCTCGTCCCAGGATGTGCATTGTTTCAGGCCCCGAGAGCAGCAAGCTCTCGACCCAGGGGTCCAGAAACATGTCTGGGGGTGGCAGCCTAAGCAGCCACTCAGTCAGGTCACTAGGAGTTGGTCGAGTTTCAGGGGGTATCTCTAAGATGCCCTCTGTTGTGCATTTACATTAAATCCCACACTGGCATCAGTGTGGGTTTAATGTGCTGAGAAGTTTGATACCAAACTTTCCAGTCTTCAGTGTAGCCATTATGGGGCTGTGGAGTTCGTAATGACAAACTCCCAGCACCATATACTTTTAATGGCAGCACTGCACTTACAGTGCCCAGGAATGGACCCGGGCACTGTAGGGGTACAGGGCTCATGCACCTGTACCCTCACCACTGGCATAGGGCACCCAGCTAGAGGGGTGACTGATGTATGCCAGGGCAGTGGTTTGTGGGCATGGCACACAGGGATGTGTGCCATGTCGACTCTTCACTTTGATCTGCACCAAGACACGCAGCCTGCAAAGGCAGTGTGTGAGTGTCAGGGTACAGGGCCTCTAAGGGTGGCACAATAAGTGCTGCAGCCCTTAGAGGCCTTCTCTGGTCACAGTGCCCTGGGTACCTGTGGTACCATTTACCAGGGGCTGACATGTGGCCAGAGATGCCAATGGGGTTAGTTTTGGGGAAAGAACACAGGCCCTGGGAACCTGATTGGCAGGGACCCAGGGCACACCAGGAAAAAGTGCATCAGTAGTCTGGCAAAAAGTGGGGGGGTTACTGCAACAGAAACCCACTTTCCTACAAGTTGCAACCTTCTGCAGCCGGTGAAGAAGTAAGTCCACTCCTCTGAGTCCTGACTCCTGACTCGCCCTAAATCCATTTCCCTCAAGCCAGACATTGGATGGAGGATAGTGCAACAATGTGAGATGTGTGCCTGCCTCGTCGAGTCTCTCCAGAGAACCTGACTATATATCTATCCTCCTTTCCGAGCCTCGAGGGACTGCCCCGGAAGAACAGGTAAATGAGGATGGCATGCATTGCACGCTGACCCTGAGTGATTGGTGTTTGTATTGTATTGTGTTGTAATTGCATTTATATAGGCCTTACTACCCCTGACGAGGCGTTGAAGCACTTTTTCAGCGAGTTGCACGTTACTCCGGAACCCATAAAGGATTAGTGTTGAGTTAGTATAGTGAAATATGAAAGTAATTTGATTGGTGGATAGGTTAGTCAGTTATTTGGATTCAGAAGGATAGCGGAGGGATAGAAGAGGGAAAAAGGTTTGCATTTATATAGCGCTTGTTACCCCTGATGTGGTGTTAAAGTGCTTTTTTCGGCGAGTAGCACGCTACTCCGGTATCCATAAAGGATTAGTGGTGAATTAGTATAGTGAAATATGAAAGTAATTTGAGTGGTGGATATTAGTCTGTTGTTTGGATTGAGAAGGATAGCGGAGGGATAGAAGAGGGGAAAAAGGTTTGCATTTATATACCGCTTGTTACCCCTAATGGGGTGTTGAAGCACATTCTTGGCGAGTAGCACGCTACTCCGGAACCCATAAGGATTAGTGTTGAATTAGTATAGTGAAATATGAAAGTAATATGAGTGGTGGATGTTAGTCAGTTATTTGGATTGAGAAGGATAGCGGAGGGATAGAAGAGGGAAAAGGTTTGCATTTATATAGCGCGTGCTACCCCTAATGAGGTGTTGAAGTGCTTTTTTCGGCGAGTAGCACGCTACTCTGGAACCCATAAAGGATTAGAGGTGAATTAGTATAGTGGAATATGAAATTTGAGAAGTGGACATGTTAGTGTTGTTGTGCATGATATCTACGAGTATTTAATCTACACACACAAAAGTGACTCAAGTCAATGTTTCCCTTCTTGTTGTTCAATAACAAAATAGTACTACTGCAGGCCGATCCATTGCATTTTTGATTCTGGACTCACTCGGCACACTACAGAGTTAGACACCATGATGACCATACCATACTTGCAGTCAGTAGGATCGGAGATGATTGATGGAATAACTCGGGCGTTTCATGTAGTGGCCTAAAAGGTAAACAACAACAACACCAGACCTACATGTCTGTGTAGTGGTGGAGGCGAGTGTGGTGGTATGACTGACAGCGGTGCATTGATTTTGTTACTTAGTTAATTTGGAAAATGCCATGTTGCTGTGTATGTGTGCTCAGTGCTGTCTGGCTCAAAATCTAAGCTAAGTGGAGGTTGGGTGGGCGGGCCGGCTCCCGTTGTTGTAGGTTACTGCTGGAAACAGAGTATACATGATTTAGCCATGCCGCCTCTGAAGGTTTTCTTGTTGCACTCCTCCTTAATTTATGCAGTTTAACTTTACTTTTCTCCTTGATTGTTCAATACCCCTTTTGTTTTTCCATCTACACTTACAGGCCGGCCTTTACCCTCTGCTATACTGGGAAAAACAACTCACACTTACCTTACCAAACCGCAGCCGCCAGGCAGGCACCCAAGATTGACGGATGGACAGTCCAAGGAAGGACCAAGAGGAATGCCGAGATGCAACTCCCACTTTGACCATAATTATAGTATCATCATTTCATGTGATTCAATTTTTCTCTTCAATCATTACGACTGTGTGTGCTGTTGTTTATTATGTTTGCTTATATTTGACTCCTACAGATATTTTTAATTTTCTTTGCTAGCTTTAAAAGGAAGCCCGGTACAACAGCACATAAAATGTATGTAACTTGGGTCTCTCTGGGGGCAGACAGGCAAGGCAATTGCATAATAATAATAATTGATAATATACTGCTGCCCTGTACTACTAGTCTAGTCCTACTCATCAAGTAAGTCATCATCATGCATGCATTTCCTTTTTCTCCCTTAACAGATTTATGATGGTCGGCTGCCAAGATTGTATGTTGTCCATGTGTAGTGTTTGTCTTTGTCAAACCTTTCCCCAAACCCCCCTTCCCAACCAATCATCCAACCCTAACACTCTTCCCCCAGGCTGTGTGATTTATATTGAGGTGTGACTAAATTAAATTTACACCAATATTGATCACACACTTGCTCGGGTGGATGTGGTGAAAGCAAAACTAACTCAAGGCAGGGTGAAGATCTTCTTCTGCTCTAAGTATATATATATGCTTCACTTTAGCCCACACTGGCAATATTAGATTGCCCACCCATGCACAGTATTCGATATTCGAATTTCTTTTCCAGAAGAACATAAGGAATCCATCATAATAATATAATTGGTTGCCAGCATTGAGTCATCAATCATCATCCTAGTTCCAGCACTAAAGGTTACAAAGGCGCTTGTCCGCTTCATCATCATAGCTAGAGTCGACTTCAGTTTGTAACTTGTACTAGGCTAGCCCTCCAGGCATTCTGGTTTATTTTACTTTAGCATTGCTTATCACCATCATGGTTTCTTGTTTGGCAGTCTTTTTGTGTACTGTACTTCTACTACTCGTTCCCGAGTCTCCCTCAGGTGACTGTCTCATTTTCTTTTTTTTTCAAATGCTACTGTCAGTGTCTACTACTACTACTACCACCACTATGGCACCTTGGGAAACCAAACCATCACCATGTAGCCATCGCTTCGCCTAAGTATAAATAAACATCAATCACAGGTAAGAGAAGAAGTTTGGGGGAGGCATAATTAATAATATGGAAATTAATTCATTAATTCACACACCCACACCCTTCCGAGTCCATAGGTGTTTTAGTTGCAGACTGCATAGACTAGGAGGAGAGACTGACAGTACTAGTAGGACAAGTCACAAGTGAGGGTACCACATCTATCTGTTGGTGTGTGTAGGAAGCTGGGTTTCGGTTGCAGTAACCCCCCCACTTTTTGCTAGACTACTGATGCACTTTGACTTGATGTGCCCTGGGTCCCTGCCAATCAGGTTCCCAGGGCCTGTGTTCTTTCCCCAAAACTGTACCTTGTACCCCCAATTGGCACCTCTCTGGCCACATGTCAGTCCCTTATAAAAGGTACCATGGGTACCAAGGGCACTGTGGCCAGGGAAGGCCTCTAAGGGCTGCAGCACTTATTGTGCCACCCTTAGAGGCCCTGTACCTTTACACACACACACTGCCTTTGCAGGCTGCGTGTTGTGGTGCAGAACAAAGGGAAGAGTCAACATGGCACACATCCCTGTGTGCCATGCCTACAACCCACTGCCGCCCTGGCATAGGTCAGCCACCCCTCTAGCTGGGTGCACTATACCAGTGGAGAGGGTACAGGTGCATGAGCCCTGTACCCCTACAGTGTCTAAGCCAATTCCTAGACATTGTAAGCACAGTAATGCCATTAAGAGTATATGGTGCTGGGAGTTTGTCATTATGAACTCCACAGCACCATTATGGCTTTACTGAAAACTGGGAAGTTTGGTATCAAACTTCTCAGCACATTAAACCCACACTGATGCCAGTGTGGGATTTAATGAAAAATGCACTCAGAGGGCATATTAGAGATGCCCCCTGAAAAACGACCAGCCTCTGGTGGGTTCCCTGACTGGTAGACACCAGCCTGCCACCACAAGACATGTTTCTGGACCCCTAGGGTGGGAGCCTTCGCTCCCTGAGCCCAGAAACAAAGCCTTTCCTGGGCGAGGTGTTCACACCTCCCCCAGGCCAGGAAGAGCCATCTGTGGCAGGGGAGCTTCAAAGGCCTTGCAGCCTTTGTAATGTGACCCCCAGCCTCTCCTGCTATCAGGAGCAGGCCCCCTTCCTGTCTCTCCTCCTTTTCGGCGGGAAGACAGGCGGGAAAAATTAGCCAGCCCAGAAAGTGTGCCCACCTCTGACAACCCCACCCCTTAGGTGGGGGAGGCGAGGTGAAGCCCACTCTTCAGTGCCCGCCATCTTGCAGATGGCAGGCACTCCCCAATCAGGATTAGGGATTGTGCTCACTCCCCCATGTGGGGTGAGCACACCAAGGGTGTAGTCACCCTAAGGTCAGTAGCCCATTCGCTACTGACCTCGAGACCCCTAAACCGCCCCCTAAATACAGTATTTAGGGGGCAGCCCTGAACCAAGAACTCAAACAAGAAACCACAAGAAGAAACGAAGAAGAAGGACCGAACAGCCGTGCCGAAGCTAAGAAGAGGAGGACGCCCACTGACTTGGCCCCAGCCCTACCGGCCTGTCCCCACCTCGAACCTGCAGAAGCAAAACTCCGGTGTGTCCTGCAGCCAGCAGCCTCAAGAACCCCGAGGACCTGCCCTGCCTTCAAAAGAAAAGACTCTGTCTCCCGTGAACACCGGATTTGCTCACTAACAGACTCCAGCTCTGGCAAGATCCGCGAGTCTGCACCACTCTGCACCCGATGCCCAAGGCCCGAGTTCGAGTGGCCCAACACCACGAGGAGGTCTCCCCGGCGATCCTGACCCGAGATCCGGTTATTCCTGACCTGCTTTAAGCCTCCAGCAGATGCCTGCAGCCTCAAACCGGAAGGTCCCCCCAACCGCGACCAGGAGCTGGTAAGAAGATCTGACCCTAAAAGGCAACCCTGCACCCGACGCCCCACAGCCTTGGGTGGCCCAACCGAAGGTGCCTAACCAACCCCCAGCATCCCAACTTACCTCTCCAAGTGGTGGTCGCACCCAGAAGACCTTCGTCCCCGAGCCTGCAGTGTGTTTGCAAACCGGAGACTCCCCATTGAAAGATACAGCTCGCCCGACGCCAAGCCAGCACTCTGCACCCGGCCGCCCCAGTGCCGCTGAGGGTGCACCTTTTGTGCTGGCTTGAACCCCTATTTTCCCTGAGCTTAAGTCCAGGAGCTTTGCTCCCACAACCTTGTGGCCTGCTCGTAAGCAGCCACCAACCGGAGGCCCCAATCCCCTATTGGCTCACATTGGGCTCAGCACTCTGCACTCGGCCGCCCTAGTGCCGCTGAGGGTGTAACAAAAGTGCATCCTTGACTCTGGGGGACCCCTGAGTCTACCCCCAGAATACCAACTCCCACAACTGAATACTTACCTTTGAACCAATAACCCTATTTTCCTCCATAGGATAACATTGACTGTTTTTCTGTGAAAAGTTTCTAAGTGTGGAGTTGGAAAATCTATAAAAGTTTCTAAAACTGTAACAAAATAACCTAAACGCTTTTACTTACCTGTTTACGGGAAATGCCCCAGTGCAGTATCCAGGTGTACTGCACTGTGTAAGAAAAGTAATCTGAAAGTAATCTACTTGACATTCTACTGAAAAGCCAATACAAAGTATATGTACAATATTTCAAAACATTGCATTACTAGTAGTTCTACTTTAATCAAACCAAAAGTATATATACAACTGCAATACAAACTGTTTACAAACTGTATTATTTCTGCAAAGTACTTATCACTTACCTGTGCCAGGCTTGCTTGGTTCTAGGAAATAAAATAACTAAAATAATATTTTTATACAAAACTAATTGGTCGGAAGTTCAGTCTTTGAGTGTGTGATATCATTTGCTGATTGAGTGTGTACAACAAATACTTAACACTACCCTCTGATAAAGCCTTACTGCTCACCCACACTACCACAAATAGAGAGTAAGGTGCTATCTACTTTTACCTCTGCCTACCTTTGGGGTTCCACTGGACTCTGTGCACGCTATACCTCACTTTGGTATAGTATATACAGAGCCAGCTTCCTACAGTGTGTTCCAATATTGGCAGATTATTCAATCAAAAACTGGCTGCGGGCCTGGAGCAGCAAAGGAAACCGTGTGAAGTAAAAGAGTAACCCCCCACAAAACATTTACATCATATCTTTGTAAACTATAAATAATTTATTCCCCTAACAAATAAACTAATGAACAAAACCCACAACACCTGACCCACCCCTCTCCCTAACCCCAACCAATGTCCATAAGAGTCCAATGTGCATTCCATTGTCCATAAATAAAACCCAACGCCCAATTCCGGCCCACCCAAAAAAAGATTATAAAAGGGGCAAGGCGACGGAGTTCTAGCGGCAGGCTCACCGGTTACTCTCCAGGGCCTTTATCCGCTCCTCTAGGCACGCCATCCGGAGGAGCATGCGGCGCTTAAATGCTTTACAGTTGCATGCACAGGAATGGGCATCAGTGTTCAGAGAAGAAGTGCAGCGGGGGGCTGCCAGACCACGGTGGCGTACCACTGAAGGCACTGGGGAGGCCTGGCTGGGGCCCGGGGCATTGGAGGAGGCTGCAGCTGCTGCCGCCGCCTCCTCTTCCTCCACCAGAACCACCAGCCGCCGATATTCGGTACGGATGGCCTCCAGCTTCCGTTGCTGGGCCATGGCTGCTAACTCCTTCCTGTTTGGTGGTGGTTTCCGTTGGGAAGGAGTAGCTACATCAAGAAAGAAAATAGACAATTGTAACCAATACTCTCAGCAAAACAGTAACACAAAATTAATTATACACATAAAATTATAGTGGCACAGTAGCACCAGCAAGCACAGTACATAACATTTGTGGTATCCTCCCACTTCCTCGGCCTCTAACCTTTGTGGAAGTTTCAGGCATTACTACTAGGCGCTATGGAGTAGACAAGTCTTCTTCTTCTCTCTCTCTTGTTTAGCTAAATTAACCTTGTAGGCATGCCAGCTCAGTCAGCTTGCGCCCTAGACAGACATACTCGTGTCGCAGACTCACGTTATTTTTATTTACTACTGTCTGCAGGTGGGACAGCTGTGATCTACAACTACACAATTATCCTATTTTTCTATTATGGCCTTACTCTGTTACATCAATGGTAACTGCTCAATTTCACTTTCACCCTGACTACTACAACAAGGCAGATGATATCTGATCCGAATGATCATTGATTATTCAAAGTAAACATGGCTATCATTCTTCTTAATCTCTCAACAAACCTTTCACCAACAACAAACATTTGTAATTTTTTTTTAAACCACCACCCATGCATCATTCCGTGCTTGCCTTCGAGTTTGACCCATCAAACCCCCCCGGAGGATTCCTATCACCCATACAGTTTCACCCACCCAGGCAGGCATCCTTTCTTCACCTTTCACCCATCCTTCAACCACCCATGCATCCGATTCCTATCAGCCACCTATGCATCTCACGCATTCTTCTCTGCCAGTCATATATTACATGTCACCCGTCCTTCCTCCTTCCATCCTTCTTTGTCTTTTCGTTCAACCCATCCATCAAGGTCGTCTGACTCTTAGTCTTCTTCATAAAACTTTCCCAGCTGAGTTGAAGTCAGATGGAAGAGGCCATTAGTTACCCAACTCCCGCCGCTAATGATATTGCTAATGCTAAGTAAAAGGTGTCTTCTTCAACCGTTGTTCACAACAACTTAGTCTCTCTCAACAGTACAGTTTACACCCTTGCAGCGAGTGTGTATTGTCAATAAGTAAGGAACATAACTTGCCACCGCCCGCCACTGCTGCTGGCTCACCCACCCCTGCAGCAGCTGCCGCATCTGCTCCCTCCTGGCTGGTGTCACCTGCCCCGCCACTGCCCCCGGCACTGGTGGTCGGTACGCCTAGAAAAAACATTACACATTTTTTAGATGCCATATACGCCTCCCCCTATTTATTTTGTTGTCACTAGCAAGATTGAAAATACCATACATACATACACCACACACATCACTAGTACAAATCGGGTACTAGAGTAGAGTAGACAGTAGTTTGTCCTATCCTATCAAAAATAGTAAAATATCTGGTTGGGCATTTTGTTGGTGGCAATTTTAGAAAAGCCTCTCAAGAAGAGGACAACCCAAAGGACTGGACTCAGTGACTAGAGCTGAGTTTTAAAACTTTGATGTAAAAAAAAAAACAGACACAAGAAATATAATAATAACTAAGGGGCATATTAGCAAGACCCACGTTAAAATTATCGCCGTTTTAGCGGCAGGAAACTGCCGCTAAAACGGGCTTGTAATGGGCTTGTAATGGATAATGGGCTTGCTAATATGCATTATGGAATTCCAATAGAAGCCCAGGTTAGATGTCCTGCTAACGCATATTAGCATATTAGCAAGCCCATTATCGCCGTTTCCTGCCGCTAAAACGGCGATAATTTTAACGTGGGTCTTGCTAATATGCCCCTAAGTAGGTAGGTAATGCAGGGATAACAAGAATTTAGAAACAGATAGATCAAAGAAGATTTGTTAAAAAATAGAATTAGGAAACGGAAATAATAGTTCGAAAAAAATAAGGTGCAGTAAAAGTTAGGGAAATATAATTATTAATATTAACAACAGGAGGACTTACGGGGGCCAGCAGCAGAGCCCTCTGTAGAGGAGCGATCCTGGCCCTGGGAGGCATCTCCAGCTCCGGTCTCAGACCACGTCGTCTTCTTGCCTGGATGCTGATCATGTAAGATATAATAAAGAGACAAAAATGTATTGGTGTGAAACAAATAAAATATTTTTTAAAACGCTCTAAAAAGATTTTTTGACGGGAAACAACAGTTGCAATAAAATTGACTTATCTAATCTGATCGAGTAGTAATATCGTGTTTGCAGACCGTCTAGTTATTTTATTTATTAATCCAGTGTTCCATTCCGATTCCAGAATCGTAAACCTAAGTACCACCTAGCCCGCCCATTCCAAAGACAAAAAATTATATTTGCTTCTTTTAAGTTCCGATCTCATTCGCAATAATCAATGAATCAACCCCCTTTGACGGGCCAATTGTTCACTAAGTCTGCATTTCCATTTATTTTAGTCCTCAAAAATGCATAGATGGACGCATGCATATTGCATACACCAAAATGTTGGTTGGTTGCTGCTAATGTGCTGATGAGTTGCTATATTACTCACTCACTAACAAACTACAAAAGGTTCTACTAAGGACTGGAGTCATTAGCACATGACGGAGGACGTGTCACGTGGACCGCTAAAAAATTACCAACTAATACTAAGTAACTAACTATAATAACTACCTACCTACCACCACTATCTTAGTGACAGGACAAAGGAAAGGAGTCTCTCTAGCATTACCTAACTTAAGTTCTCTAACCTCTCTGTCGCAGTGCGCCCCCGGATCCAGGGACACTTGATACAAGGGAAGACTGGTGGACTGCGCCCCCTGTTACTGTTCCTCTTCTTCCTTCCCAACAGGATGACTGGGACCCGAGTCCGTTTATCACGCATAAAGCGGACAAATCTGAATTGGAGACCGGTCCCTTTAACTTGGACGTAAACTACGGGAGGACCGCCTCCTTTTCAGACGTCAGCCCTCCAGGTCCCATAAGAAAGAGGGAAACCAGAGCAGAGGAGGGAGAGACTTCAGGAGTCACTGAGGACGTGAAGAAAAGAGACGTGGAGACGAGAAGCCCGGGAAGCACAACAACCGTACGAGTGCCGCTGCTACGAGTCACGGAGGAGGTGAACGATCCGAAGGAGCCAGGAGGCCAACGCTACCAGGCTGCGCCCAGCCACGCTTCAGAAGTGTGGCTCTCGAAGGTACGGAATAAGGTTGCGGGGTGGGTGGGGACACGGGGAAAGTCCGGCGAGTAGAGTGGTTTACTTCCTCACCCTCTATCCTCCCGCTCCGTATTCCCGACTCCTTGAGCACTTTCACCTTGTTGTACAGCACCGAGCACGAACGGGTGGTCCCTCACTCCCTTTCCCCATACTCGACGTTACCGAAAACTGATACTTGTTCTCCTCCTTGTTTCTATGCACCTGAGCGGCGCGGTCAAGAGGAAACAGACCATGCCAGGGGCGACGAGAAAGAAGGCTGAAGTGAAGAAGACCCCGGATAAGAAGAATTATACCGAGGCATAACTCTGGCTTCAATTAGGCGGAAACGTACTTACAAAATAAAACCTTCTGTATCAAGACTTAGTCTCGACCTCGATCCTTCCCCACGCTCACAACTGGTGGAGAATGCGGGCAAACTGTCCATTGACACTACAATAATGGATAACCTGATACAGCACCTCATACACGGCCAGGACAAACTAGGATGGGCCGTTGAGCGACAAATGACATCGGCACAAGCCGACCGCGATGTGTTCAAGGACTCAATGTCGTCCCAGATGGAGAACTTGCAGAAACTAATGGCTGACCATCTTGCGGCGGCTCCACCCACAGGTCAACCCCATCGTCCCTCGGGCGTATCCCTACAAAAGTATGTACAAGGGGAGGACCCGGATGCGTTCCTCCTGAATTTCGAGAGGGTAGCCCGGGCCTGTGGATGGCCGGCGGAGAAATGGCCCTTCTTTTTGGCACCATTGTTAACCGGCGAGGCCCAAGCCGCTTATCAAGTGGCAAATGCGAATGGGAATACAGCCTACCCTGCCATCAAGGAAATCATTTTGGACCACCTAGGCCTGGACAAGGAGGCCTTTAGGGTGCGATTCCGGAGGGAGAGGGGTGCGCCGGGAAAAAACCCTCTTCTTCCGACTAAAGGCCGCGGCCGATAAATGGTTAAAACCTAACGAAACTACCAAGGAAGGTATAATGGACAAAATATACCTTGAACAATACTTAGAAGCATTACCCTACAACACGCAAAAGTGGCTACGTCAGCATATGCAGCTAACAACGGCACAGGCTATTGAGATGGCCACCTCCTTTGCGCGGGCCCAACCTCGACCGCCTATGTGGGAAACAGAAAAATCCCATAAAACAGCCATGATGAAAAGCGAGAAGAAGGTATACCGCCCCCCCCAGGATGGGCCCCGACCAAGACAAAAACCAACGGACCCCCCTTCAGGGGCCCATAGTGCTTCGATTGCGGAGAGTGGGGCCACATCGCTCGGGCCTGTCCCCGAAGAAAACCATCTGAAGAGCCCATGGAAGTGGGGTACATTCCAAGGTCCATCCTCTATACGGCCGAGATGGGGACCGCGTTTTACGTAAGTGTGGCGGTGAATGGGAGAGTCGTGAAAGCCCTTTTGGATTCAGGCTGTAGACAATCTGTTATACAGGGTTTCCTTGTAAGACCGTCCCAGATCATACCAGAAGCGATAGTCCACATTAGGTGTGTGCACGGAGACGTAAAACAGTACCCAGTAGCCGAGATCAGCCTTACATACAAAAGAGGGGACTCCTATGCAGTGAGGGTAGGGGTGCTAGCTGACTTACCAGAAGATCTAATAATAGGGACGGACAACCCGGGGTTCCTAGATATGTTCTTGACATCAGTGAATAAACAACAAGGGAAGGAAGGAACAGGAAAGACGGTACCTGCCTTCGTCTCCCCTGAGCCTTGGGTTATGGACAGGAGTTTCAGGTTTGCCCAGATCAATGACCCCACATTACAGAACGCATGGCAAAATGCACAGAACACTGCCTCACCCGCAACATACCCTCACTTCACCATCATTAAGGACTTGCTGTATAGAGTAGGATCAAAAGAGGACGATCCACAGCTTCTCGTCCCTACGACCTTTCGGGATCAGATCCTTTTTTTTTCGCATTCACACCTTACTGCAAGTCACATAGGGGCTGGGAAAACCTCTCAACACGTGCTAAGGCATTTCTACTGGCCTGGGGTATATGGGGATGTATAAAGGCACTGCCAAGAGTGTGACATTTGTCAGAAAAGGAACACACACCGCCCTCCTCCAGTACCCTTACAACCTCTTCCAATTATCGGTACCCCATTTGAAAGGGTTGGTATGGACCTCATTGGTCCCCTACCGAAAACCAGGAAAGGGAACCAGTATGCACTGGTCATAGTAGACTATTCGACCAGATATCCCGAAGCCTTCCCCTTAAAAGCACCAACCTCTTCTAACATAGCAGAACGGCTTGTCGAGTTATTCTCAAGAGTGGGATTCCCTAGAGAGATCCTAACCGATCAAGGTACCCCATTCGTGTCACGCCTCATGAAAGAGGTGTGCAAGACCCTTAACCTCCGCCATATAAAGACTTCCGTGTACCATCCACAAACCGATGGGTTGGTGGAGCGGTATAACGGTTCCTTGAAGTCGGTTTTGAGAATAATGCTTCAGAATGATGGGAAAGAATGGGACCAACTTCTCCCACTTGCCCTGAATGTAATCAGAAGCCAAATACAGAGTTCCCTGGGGTGTTCCTCTTTCGAAATGCTATATGGAAGACAGCCTAGGTCCCTCTTGGAAATAACCAAGGAGGCCTGGGAAAAGGAGGAGGTGGAGGAAACCCGAGGGTTCCTTGAATATACCCAAAACCTGAAGAATAAAATTGGGAAATTGAGGGACCTGGCCTACTCCCAATTAGAGAGGAAACAGGAAAAGCAGAAAGCAATATATGACAAAGGAAAAAAATGGAGACGACTGAACATCAACGATTGGGTGCTAGTACTGCTACCCTCCTCGACATGTAAATTCAGGTCAGAATGGCTTGGTTCCTACAAAATCGTGGACACCATAGGCAAAACGAGTTATAGAGTACAGATAAGGCCCTCTCGCGCCCAAACATTCCATAAAAATCTATTAAAGAAATGGATAGAGCCACTTCCCACGACAGCTCACTTCACTATGCCTTCCCTGCAACTCTCTTTACCGACAGTGGATCAATTAGTGATAAATACCGACCTATCAGAGGAACAAAGACGATCCCTGGGGAGCGTCATAGAACACTTCTCCCCTATTTTTTCAGACAAACCGGGAAAGAACCCCCTTACGGAACACACTATAGAGACCATACCAGGGAAAGTCATAAAGCAGAGGCCGTACAGAATACCGGCAGCAAAAAGAGAGGCCGTACAGAAGGAAGTAAAGGAGATGTTGGAGATGGGGGTCATTCGCCCGTCAAAGAGCGAATGGTCCTCACCCATTGTTATGGTGCCGAAACCTGACGGGTCCATACGTTTTTGCATGGACTTCCGGGCCCTGAATTCCATCTCCACCTTTGATGCCTACCCGATACCTAGAATCGATGAACTTATAGAGAAGCTAGGTGACGCTGCTTACATCACCACCTTCGATCTCACTAAAGCGTACTGGCAGGTCCCCCTCAAAGAAACAGATAGGAAAAAAACAGCTTTTGTGACTCCAGATGGGCTATTCGAATTCACGGTTCTCCCATTCGGCCTCCATGGTGCCCCGGCCACCTTTCAGCGGCTTATGAACATGGTCCTGAGCGAACACCACACTTTCGCATCGGCGTATCTAGACGACATCGTGGTGTTCAGCCGCACATGGGAGACACACATGCAACACCTCCAAGCAGTTCTGAGATCATTACAAGACGCAGGCCTCCACATAAACTCCAAGAAGTCTAGAGTAGCCTTTCAAAAAGTTAAGTACTTGTTATTCATCTTAGGCCATGGGGTGATAGCACCACAGGCTGAAAAGGTGAGAGCCATATCGGATACCCCCTTCCCCAAAAACAAAAGGGAATTGAGAGCTTTTTTGGGGCTATTGGGGTATTACCGACGTTTTATACCACATTACTCGGAATTAGCAGCCCCTTTAACTGACTTGCTCCTCAAAGATGTCAAAAGCGTGGCTCTCTTACATCCATCCCAAAAGGCGTTAGACGCGTTCCTCCGGTTAAAAACCACTATCACTACCAGTCCAGTACTCGTCTCTCCTGACTTTTCGAAACCATTTACACTACATACCGACGCCTCGGACCTTGGCATAGGGGCGGTCTTGCCACAGGAAACCGCGGACGGGGTGGAACATCCCATACTGTTTATTAGTCGAAAATTGTTCCCCCGAGAAACCAAATATCCCACGGTAGAAAAAGAATGCTTCGCCATCAAATGGTCAATCGACAAGTTATGGTATTACCTGGAAGGCCGCCCCTTTACCTTATTCACGGACCATGCCCCGCTCGAGTGGATGAGCAGGAATAAAAGCCTGAACCCCCGGGTACTAAGATGGTTCCTCTCCCTGCAGCCCTTTTCCTTTACTGTGAGACACCAGAAGGGGTCCAATAATGGGAGTGCAGACTTTCTCTCACGAGTATTTCCTCTCCCCGATCGGGAGAATCTTAGGGGGGTGGAGTGTCGCAGTGCGCCCCCGGATCCAGGGACACTTGATACAAGGGAAGACTGGTGGACTGCGCCCCCTGTTACTGTTCCTCTTCTTCCTTCCCAACAGGATGACTGGGACCCGAGTCCGTTTATCACACATAAAGCGGACAAATCTGAATTTGAGACCGGTCCCTTTAACTGGGACGTAAACTACGGGAAGACCGCCTCCTTTTCAGACGTCAGCCCTCCAGGTCCCATAAGAAAGAGGGAAACCAGAGCAGAGGAGGGAGAGACTTCCGGAGTCACTGAGGACGTGAAGAAAAGAGACGTGGAGACGAGAAGCCCGGGAAGCACAACAACCGTACGAGTGCCGCTGCTACGAATCACGGAGGAGGTGAACGATCCGAAGGAGCCAGGAGGCCAACGCTACCAGGCTGCGCCCAGCCACACTTCAGGAGAAGTGTGGCTCTCGAAGGTACGGAATAAGGTTGCGGGGTGGGTGGGGACACGGGGAAAGTCCGGCGAGTAGAGTGGTTTACTTCCTCACCCTCTATCCTCCCGCTCCGTATTCCCGACTCCTTGAGCACTTTCACCTTGTTGTACAGCACCGAGCACGAACGGGTGGTCCCTCACTCCCTTTCCCCATACTCAACGTTACCGAAAACTGATACTTGTTCTCCTCCTTGTTTCTATGCACCTGAGCGGCGCGGTCAAGAGGAAACAGACCAGGCCAGGGGCGACGAGAAAGAAGGCTGAAGTGAAGAAGACCCCGGATAAGGAGAATTATACAGAGGCATAACTCTGGCTTCAATTAGGAGGAGACGTACTTACAAAATAAAACCTTCTGTATCAAGACATAGTCTCGACCTCGATCCTTCCCCACGCTCACACTCTCTTACATAATCAGCCCAAGCGAGCGCAAAGTTGCAAACAAGTGAGATTAGTAGCGCCGAACACCTGTCTAGAAGAATAACAATCACATAATATAAGATTTTTAAACGTAGCTTACCTGCATGTAAGCAGCAACAGCATTCTTGCTATTTGGGAAAAAAAATAATATTCGCAATAACACAGAACAGAACACACAATAGTAATATAATTAGCTACTCACCAAGGCCC
Organism: Calotriton arnoldi; assembly: GCA_963921515.1. Lineage (NCBI taxonomy): Eukaryota > Metazoa > Chordata > Amphibia > Caudata > Salamandridae > Calotriton > Calotriton arnoldi. The sequence continues at coordinate 123,435 of CAWUFW010010082.1, read as the reverse complement.
ACGACCTCAACACCTAGCAGGTCCAGCAGGTCCTGCTCCTGGTCCAGGATGACGGACCACCGGTGAGTCAGCTGGTTGTGGGTGCGCTGAACCTCAGAGCAGCGAAACACTGTCCGGCGCACCCTCGCCCACCGGCGGTGATGCTCCTGGATCCCATAGCCGGAGCCAAGCCTGCCGCCTGCTTCCAAGGTTAAGGGGAGGTGGCGCTGTACAAAAAAAACAAGGGCGGCCACCTCCACCTCAGAGAACAGGGCCCGGGCCTGCACCCCTTCCGGGCGCCGTCTTCCACAAGGAAGGCGGCTCCTGGTCCCACTACCCTTAGCCTTACCCTTGCCCTTAGCCTTAGCCATGGTTCGGGGGGGGGGGGCGGAAAAGAAAATGTAGAAGTAAAAAATAAAGTCAGGAGAAGAAGTAAAAAATAAATAAAAAGCAAGTAATAGAAAAACAGTACAAAAAACGCAGTAAAAGTAGAAATAAAACGCAAAATATACACTTAGGGAGAGAGAAGGATAGATAATAAATAAAAAAGATCAGAAAAAAGTGTAAGAAACAAAGATTGAAAAGATTGGAGAGGAATGAAAAACAGGCCCCAGAATCATATAAAGAGTAGAAAAACAAGATGGCCGCGCCCATTGGCGACCACGTGGTGAAGTTCGCGCCATATTTCCCTCCGAACACGCAATCCCCGTTGCTAAACATCAGAAACGTCTCGCGAGCATGCACGAGTATGCGGAACAAGCAACTACGCAAGCTTACGGAACTCCGTGTAGTGTTGCTGGGTTTTTTTACCGCTTCGCGGAGTTTCGCATAGCACGGCTACGCGAACTCCGCCCGGGCTTAGTGTATTGCCAAGAAGTTCTGGATGTCCCTCCAGGATGTGCGAGTGATGAGAGAAGCAGACGTGGTGTCAGACCATCACCTTGTCGTGGCCAGGCTGAAGCTAAAGTTGAGGAAAGCATGGATTGAACTGACAAACCGACACCAGTGATATAACACCACCCTCCTCAAAGATGCACAAAAACTGAATGAATACTCAGTCACCCTCATCAACAAGTTTCAAGTCCTGCAAGAACTAGAGAACGACAGCGAGGCAGTAGAAAGTCAGTGGGAGAGGATCAAAGGAACAGTGACATCAACCTGCCAGGAGGTATTGGCTCCCAAGAAACACTAGCATAAAGAATGGATCTCCACCGAGACTCTCTGCAGAATCCAAGAGAGAAAGGAAAAGAAAGCTGCAGTCAACACGAGCTGCACAAGAGCAGAAAATGTGAAAGCTTAGAGGTTGTGCGACTTCACTGTGTAATACACTTACCAACCCCTTTAGGACTCTTTTGTCAAACCTTCAGCTCAATCCCGGTAGCTGTGACTTTGAGGAGCAAGGCTTACACAAAAGAACAAGTGTAAAGCATTTAAACAGCACTAAAACATTTGAAGACGAAATCCACAAGATACCAAAGAAATCTAACACCAATTTGTAATAATAGACTGTATTCCTATGTATTTTTAGACACCACAACCAAAAAGATCCAAAGGACTGTTCCGGAGATATGGAATTTAACAGATGTAATCAATGAAAGCATTTCAGTCAACCACGAACAAGCATTGGCAAATTCAACAAATTTGACACTTAGAAACGTTTTCAAAATGTTTAGGCTAGTTGTAATGTGGTTACTTAGAGCCACTTTAGGTGACCAACTCTGATAGGGAGCCAGTCAGGGGGACCAGTAATGCCCTCAGAAACAGTTACCTCAACAGGTGAAGCAGTCGTCAGTCTGTTCCAGGCACTTTTATCCTTTGCAGGGCTTTCCTATAGAAGTGGTCCTGATGCAAGGAATGAAGAATGCTGAAAATGATCAAATGATGCTGTGGATGCAATTCAGTCGATTGGGGTCTTGCTGCAACTATTCCTCAGCTCTTGAAGGAGGTGAGGTGGTCCTGGTCACAAGGACAACTTCCTTTAAAGTCCTCTCAGTGCTGGCAGAAGTCCAGTCGCCACTGGACTACTGGTCTCCCAGTATCGCAGTCATAGGGCAATCCTTCTTGAGTCAATAACTCATCCTCTGGGGAACCACGCTGCACTACAACAACACTCTCGGGCTCAGTGAACTCAGGTGCAACTTTGTGCATCGAGTCTTGGTGCCTGGTGCTGCACAGCGGATGTTGGTGGCCGGTTAAAAGATTTGGGCTACCAACTAGCCCAAGCAGACCTCATCAGCTATTCTGTCCCAGTGCTGCTAACAGGAAGCTAGTCAGCTGGCCCTTGGATTCTCTTGGCTCCAGCTAGGCTCTGGAGATAACTTCTCATTGAGCAGGACATGCAGGCACTGTCCCTCTCCTTTGTTAGCCACCAGGTGCAGCAGGTGCAGTCTACGGCGGTGCAGCCTCTATTTGCCGGTTCCAGGGTGCGGCAGGGTAGTCTTTCCTCGGTCCTTCTTCTAGTCCAGTTGAGATCCGAGTTCAGGGTGCCAAGGTGGGCCCTACTAATCCTCAGAAAATGCCCTCATGCATGATGCAGTTGGTAGCCAATCAATTTTTATTGATTTTATACAGGATAGATACACCTGACTTATACACAATAGAGCATACAAGATAGCAAATACCAGACTCACTGATCAAACAATATAACATTGCATCATATTAGCAGTGAATACAAGGTCTCCTTTACCCCTAGTGCCAACCAACACTCAACCCTGTGTCCCTCATTGAGACGCCTATATGGAGTGCTGCATCTTACAAGACACGGGCTGGAGCACGACGCGGTATTGTTATTATTAGATGCCCGTATTGCATTTGATAGTATTGAATGGCCATACCTGTTTGTGGTGTTGGAAAGGTTCGGACTCAGCCCGAAATTCTGTGCCTGGGTTCTGCTACTCTACACCAACCTGTTGGCCAGCGTGTGAGTGAATGGGGTGGTATCAAGGTCAGTCGCTCTGCATAAGCGCACGAGACAGGGATGCCCACTCTCCCCTATGCTCTGTGCCATAGCGTTGGAACCCCTGGTGGCGTGGGTTCAAAGTGACCCACTGATACGAGGAATTCCTGGGGGGACTGGGTGGGAGGAAAAGATATTGTTATACGCTGACGATATTTTGCTGTATGCTTCGAACCCCCAGTCCTCTGTCAATCGTATACTACACATATTCCAACTGTTTGGCATTTATTCGGGTTATCAGATCAACTGGGATAAGTCCCTTGTATTCGTGCTGACTGGGGATGTGACGGCCCTGCCTTCCAGTGGGAAAGTGCTATTGATCAAGGATAAGTTTAAATACCTGGGCATCACAATCTCCATGTCGGAAAGGGGGTTCCTAAATGATAATTTATACCCACAATTATATGGGCTGCGCAGAGATGTGTTGCACTGGAGGAAACTGCCACTGTCATTATTGGGAAGGGCAGCCCTGTTTGAAATGATAGCACTGCCACAATTGATATATGTCCTTCAAAACACCCCTTGTGGAATACCAGAGGACTTTTTCCATAAGATTGATCATTAAATACGACAGCTCCTGTGGGATGGGGGAAGCTCCAAGATTGTTTTACCTAAGCTACAGCGGGGAGTGTTTGAGGGCGGGTTAGCAATTCCTGATATAAGGAAATACTACTGGGCGACACAGTTAGTCACAGTTAATGCCTGGGTGTTTGCAGGACAGGAGGAACCGGCCTATAGAGTGTATCACCATGCAATGGGGCGGGGGGTTACCCTGCTGCTCTATACGATAGAAAATTAGAAAAAAGCCTGCCCCTGCACACACAAACAGTTCTACACATATGGAGAGAAACAACTAAATTCCTGGGCTGGGAAGGGAGACTGACCAAAAAGACTCCCTTGTGGGGCAGTGATCTTCTGAGAGAGGTTGGCTAAGTGAAGGGATTTCGGCCATGGGGGCTACTTGGGATAGACCACCTAAGGGATTTCTGGAGAGGACAAATGATGGTGGAGTTTGCGGATTTACAGGTAGAATACCAGATGCCTGAATCGAAAAGGTTCAGATATTTGCTATTGAAGCATGCATTGCGAACCCATATTCTGATGGGTGAACAGCTACCTAAATATACGCCGCTTGATGATAAGGTATTGCTAGATCCAAAACAAGACAAGGCCATCTCGCTGATATATAAAAAATAATGAATAACACCCCAGACCTCCTCAGAGCATTACGAGAAACATGGGAGACCAAGGTAGGCAAACTAGAGGATGACGATTGGATGGAGGCAATCCAGAGTCCCCGGGAAGAGGCCATAAGGGCACAGTTCCGCCTCATACAACTCTGTGTTCTACACAGATCATATACCTCCAGGGCACTGCTACACAGAATGGGTTGCTTTGATAATACACACTGCACTAGGGGCTGTGGGGAGGTTGGCAATTTCTTCCATACACTGTGGACCTGCCATCGAATTCCGCAATACTGGAGTGGAATCGTGCGAGTCATGTCCGAGGTGGTGGGTCAAGAGGTTGGTCTGGAAGCTCCGATGGCATATACTATGCGTGACAGAGGAGGACCCATGGCCAAAATACACTCAAATATGGTTTCTGGTGGCGGAGATAGTAGCAAAATGAAATATTGCAAGAACATGGGAACGATATGGGGTAGGTGGATGGACTACAGAGGGACCTGAAATGTTCACATGGTGGAGGATACTATGAAGTGGCTGGTTAGATGGAGTCTCAATATTGTAATGGAATTTTGGGGGGATGGAACATATTAAATCTATGCTGTATTGAAATGATTATATTGATCACGAGCAACGTACCTGATACCCTCACCGACACTTGCTAAATGATTCTGTACACCAAAGTGTGTTGTCAAGTAACTGTTTAATAAAAAGACTTTAAAAAACAAAAGCCCTGTGTCCCTCATCGGTTGGGTCCCATGCCCTTGTGACCCTGGCTGAAGCCTTGTTTGTATAGTTTTGAATTTCATCATCTATGGAAGGGCGAGAATCTTCGACTCTTTGGAGGACGATACCCTGGTATGAGGCAATGCATCCCATATCTTATAGTATTTAGGAGGGCAGCCTCTGACTTTGTAGATGGGAATTTCCAGGCTCATGCAATGATCCAGCCCAGCTTTCAACTGCTCCAAGGTCGAAAGGTCGCTGTCCTTCTAGGCCATGGGAATGTCCCTCTTCCCTATCACCAAACAGAGCGACAGCAGTGCTCTGCGGTATCTGCCTGCATCTATCTCCTCAGTAATATGGAGGAGCGCTAGTTTGGGATCCCTGGCTATGCCCACTCCAGAACCCGGTCTAGGCATAACAGCACCCCCTCCAAGAAAGGGGTCACCATCTCGCATGTCCTTACAGTAGGGAGAAAGTCCCCCGATGTGCCGAACAGCACAGACAACGAGCTATATACCTGCGAGATTTTGTGATTGGTTAGTTCATCGAAGAGTATTTTGGCTATGGTTCGGTATGTCCTTCAGCCCCTTAATGCAGAGCTGCAGGTACCAGAAGAATTTGATAGTTTAATTTCTATTCTGACTGCAGCTCGAGGAAGGATTTCATTGTAACGCCAGACAGGAGGTGCTCCAGTGTTAAGATGCCTATGGCATCCTAGGATTTGAAGCCCTCCAAGGCAATAACCTGTGGCAGCCGGTCTCATGCCACAGTGGGGTTCCCTTCGTCAGGGGTCCTACCCATCCGAAGGCCTTATGGGTCTACCTCCTGACCTGAAGTGTTAGTTTCGTAGCTGATGGGAGATTGTCTGTGGGGACTCCACCTCTAACAGGTGCCAGAGAGGTGTTTCTTGCATTGCCCATCTTTCGGTGGCATAGGTGGGTCAGGTACATTATTGTAGGGAGACCCTGTAGTATGAGAGTATGTCCGGTGTTGCAATATCTCATTGGTAAGAGGATTTATGGCATTTAGAGAGGGCTATCTGCAGGGTATGTTGTCTCCACAGGAAATCCTGCAGCAAAGAGCCCATCTTCTTAATGAAGTAGGGCAGGAAGGCGTAGTTCTGCAGCTGGTATAGCAGACGGGGCATATACAAATATGGTAGAGCACCCCATAATGGACAGCAGCAGTGGTGTCCAGAACCCAAAGTCATGGGAGACTTGCTCCAGGTGAGGCTGGAGATTGTGTTCCCAGGCCTGGTTGGGGTCCTCGGTCACGTACACTCCCAGTTATTGGAATCCCTCGCGGAGGACCTGTATGCCATCTGCCTAACCGAGCGCAAATGATGGGCATGCCATTGGGTACACCAAGGATTTGGCTTTATTAATAGTAAACCCGGATAAGGCCCCAAAGACCTCAAGATCTGGAGACCAGAGTCAGGTGGATCGTCTAGGAAAATGAGGATGTCATCAGCATATAGTGTGATTCTTTAAGAGATCCTAGGAGCCTACACCAGACCCCTAACCTGAGCATTCCCCTTCAGCCACCTCGTCAGGGTTCGATTGCTATCGCAAATAATAATAGTGGCAGGGGACATGCCTGCCTTGTCCCACTATGTAGTGGGAATTGATTGAACAGAGAACCTCCCACCCTCACCCTTGCTTGGAGGTCAGTATACAGTAGTCTCGTCCAGTTGATAAACTTGGGTCCAAAATTTAGTTTGTGAAATAAGCAACACAGATAGTCATACTTGACAGAGTTGAAAGCCTTGTGAAACTCCACCAGGAGGAGTGCGTGTGCTCCCGGAAATCTACCAGCCATCTCATTGTACAGGCACTTGATGTTGTGCCATGTGGTCATCTGGGTCATAAAGCCAGACTGGTCAGCGTGGACAAGAGTGGTGATCATAGTGCTCATTCTATTGGCCAGGGCCTTAACCCATATTTTAACCTCTGTATTTCAGAGGAAAATGGGGCGGTGTGAAGAGCATTCATCAGGCAGATACCCCTTTTTGGGTATAACTACAACTTCAGCCAGTCGAGTGAGAGGGTGCCTGATTCTTGCACCCGCCGGAACATTTTACAGAGACAGTCCATGAGTAGTCCCATGTATGATTTAAAGAACTCCACTGGGAGGCCATTTGTGCGTGGAGCTGTGCCCCATTGGAGCTGAGACAGGGCCTCCCCCAGTTCTTCACCAGTGAAGTTACCATCCAGTGAGTCCCTCTCTAGGTCCATCAGGAAGTGTGTGGGGAAGTGGTTCACAAAGTCTCTGAGGATCACAGGGTCCACCTCAGGCGGCAGAGCATACAACGCTGCATAGTAAGTGGCAAAGCATTGAGTGATGGCTGCATCCCCCACACACCTGACCCCCCCCCTCATCGGTTATGTAAGCAATCGCCGCTTGGCCTGTTGTATTGATACAGAGCCAGTGGAGAGTCTTGCTAGTTTTGTCGCCCCATTGATAAATGCGGCTCTGGTTAGCGAACCATGCATTCTGATCCATGTGGTATGGCCTGTTGGTGGAGGGAGTCCCTCAGCGTGGTGTGGGAGCCAGACACAGCGTGAGCTGCCTCCAACTCTAGGATGCATGCTTTCAGGTCAGGCGCTTCTTTCTCCTACCTGAGATATGTCTAATGATATCCCTTCTGACAGTGGGCTTTAATATCGCCCAGAGAGTCTCTGGAGACTCAACCATGTCATCATTTGCGTCTAGGTACCCTTTTATGGCTGTGTGCACATACGTCTTGGTTTCCTCATCCAGAAGCTACGATGCATTCAAACACCAGACCAGCTGTGGGTGCTGAGAGCCTAGCTGCAGCTGTATTTCCAGGGGTAAGTGGTCGGAGAGACCACAAGCATGTATGTGGGTGCCCTCGGTGGGAGCCTGAGGCAGGTAGGAGAAAATAGTCACATCAAGATAAAAATTGGGGGGGGGGAGGGCAGAGTAAAAGGTGTAGCCCCTGTCCCATGGGTGCAGGACTCGCCTCGCCATGCGTCCACTAAGCCCTTGCCCCAATAAAAAGTGCAAGTGGGGACAGCCCCCAGCCAGCACTCCATTTCCAGGAGGTCCTGTCCAACTCCTAGTCCACCACCCTGTTAAAATCCCCCCAGGAACCTAGCATCCCATTGGGAATTGTGTCATTAAGGTCCCCAGCATTTGCAGGAAGTTGCGTGTGAGTGGTGGAGGCCTTCCTATCTCAAAGGGGTGGCTGGAGGAAACCACATTTCGCTGTGTATTGGCCAAGGTTGTCATGTCATACTTTATCTATGACTAGGTGGAAGTGTCGGTGTAACAGGATGGCTGCGGCCCTTGAGTGAAGCTGGTGTGATGCACTTGTGTGTGTATCCCATACTGACAAGAAGTGAGCATCTATTTCCCACCAGTACATCAGTGGAATATTGTTTGGCCTGTTTCAGGACTGCACCTCTCGTGACAGGATCCAGGATGCCATTGACATTCCACGTCAAGAGGCGGACGGTCCCATGTGTTTCGGTTTTAGCCTAGTCAGTCATGGGGTGTGTTAGTGCACTGCTGGTGGCCTGACGAGAGAGGCGATCTAGGCCCATTTTCGGTCACAACCGTGTGTAGTGTTGTCTGGTGTAAATACAGGAAAGACAATAATTCAAATCTATAACAAGTCCAAACCACCCACCAACTAATAACTCGAGAACGAAGTACCCGGCGTGGAATAAACTAGGAACTGTCGCCAACCAGGTGACTAAACCCCAACATTGTTCCTCTTTAGCATCCCCTAGAGCAATCCCAGTAGCACCACCCGCAAAAACAGCAAGGAAAAAAAGGTAGGGTCCATGTGGTCAGCAGCGAGTCATTCCCGTAATGACAAAAGTATTGGGTCCGGGGGCGTGGCTAAGCGCGGACGAAGATGGCCGCTGACTAGCGCAGCTCTGGCAAAAGTCCACCAATAACCCCTAAAATATCCGTCTAACCTATCCGAAGTGGAACCCAACGCAACAGCGGAGTGTCCAGAGACAGCGTTGAAGCGATCCCGAGAGCGGAATATTTGAGGCGCCCAAGATATCCGAGGCTGGAGGTCGGGCATGGCCGGCCTGCAGAAGCCGTGACCTTGCGTGAACGGCATAGGCGGAGACACGCTGGCGACGGAGGCTGCCTGAATACTTGGGGTGCCGCGGGTGGACAAAACCCCCAAAAAAGGAAAGGGTGGAAGGAGACCGGTGCCCATCCAGAGAACTTTGACTGCCTGGAGGTAGGGGGGCGGAATCGGGGGCCCAAAGCACGTCGGCCTGGAGGAGGAATCGAGTGCGAAGAAGTGTTCCCCCTCCCACCCCAGAGCCGAGCGGCAAGCCAGTAAAGACAAAGGCCGCACAGACAGCCGTATTTGGCAGCGCAAGCAGCGGGGAGAAGTGAGGCGGGGCGGTTTCTCCCTCCCCCCCCCCCACCGGTTCAACAGCGACGAGGCTCCATTTAGAAACGGAGCAAATAAATATTTGAAAGAAGACGGGGGGCCCCTCCCCCCCCCAGCTGCATGGAGGGATAGCAGGCCTAACAAACCAGCCAGTGACGCAGGGGCAGAAAACACCGGGAAACATACCCCCACGAATTAAGTACTGCCCTCCGGCCTCAAACACTGATTCGCGGAGACTGGGTAGAGCGGCCCTCCAGGCGGTAAAAAAGGAACATTGAGGCAATCTACTACTGCAATTTCCGGCGGCTTGGCAGGGGCTCAGGTGATGAGGCTTCCAAGTATAAAGGCAGACAGTTGCGGCGCTGGCGCTATTGACCTAGACACTACATCACGTGCACGGCGCACTCCCAGAGACAGTTAAAAGGTGCAGACAACCACATACAAGGGACCGGTCTAGTAGCGGAATAAAAGACGACATTTGGACTAAAGTTGCTGCGAGTGGGGGAATCCCGACAGGCCGGGTGGAGGGAACTGACTCTCCCTCCTCTGACAGGCGGCGGTTGTTGTATTCCGCTTTAGGTGTCCGTATATAGGTTTTCCTGAAACATGTCCTTATATAGGCACAATTCGCATTGCCCTTATATAGACATAAGATCCCAGTCCTTATTTAGGCATTATTTAGGTATCCAAATACAGGCATGGTCACCGACATCCGTCCACCCTAACATCACAACGAGTTCTTAGAAACCAAATCCTAAGCCCAGCACAGGATTATTGATTTCTCCAAGAACTCATCTATTATGCATGAACCGCTATTCCTTAAGGGTTCATTCCTGACGTCTTCCTCTGTCCGACTTCACGTCAATGCTAACATTCCAAGGCACCTACCAGGTATAAATATACCTTCCCTTGCCCAAGCAAGTTAGAGCAGACCTTAACTTCAGAGGAGCCCGTATCCCGGCCTGACGCACTGAGAAGACGCTGTCATCCCTGCTTGCAGAGAATCCAGCTTCCAGTGTTCTGACTCCCTTCGCGGGGTGTTAGAGTTTGAGATCCGGAAGGAGATTCCCACCTCTCTCATTCTCAAGGTATGGAGCTGACTAGAACCTAGAGGGACTCTTGGCATACCAGACTCTTAGTATACCATACTATAGAATACTTCACCTACTTCTTACCTTGCCCTACACCTAGACCAGGTTAGGTACACTGAGGTAGAACTAGCTTAGAGAAGCATCGTATGAGTACTCGCATTTTTGCTCATGTTATTTATGTATGTGAATATATGCTAAAAGATAATGCTAGCGCAGTATTATTTCTTTCTACTGCTTACGCTGTACATTATATATCTTGCATACTGTCTTGTGATCATAACAGCTCATATCTCTTACACGAGAAACAAGACTGTTCAATAAATCCTTTTATTGAAACTCCCGTCTATTCATTCTGTGTAACTCTGAAGAAACTAAGCATGCACGATTAGCTGAGTGAAACTGTTATCTATTGTTTCCACGATTCTGAGAATGTTCCGATTCTAAAGGGAAACAAAGTTGTCATGTTTATGCGGTTGCCAGAAACTACTCCCTTCTTGTTTACAAGGAGTTTCTAGTGGCCTCTGAGTTAGCTGGCACAAAGTAATTAAGTTTAATATACTCGATAGGGACATACTGACCTCAGTCCTATGTCGAATCTATAGGGTATATTATTCCAATGCGCAGAGCCTATTAGGGAAATGGGAACTACACTACACGGTGACTACCCCACTCCTAGCGATAGCCACAGAAACTCGCACGAAGATGATGGGGGGAAAGGGGCCGAAAGGAGGGCATCAGACTAAACTGGACAAATTTGCGACGAGCAGAACCCACACCGGAGAGGTGGAGAGCGTGCCCCGACCTCTTCCAATGCCCAACAGCCGGCGGATGCAGAGGAACCTTCTCTCAAAGACATTATGAAAGCCATAATAATAGTGCGAACATCCTTAGAACAAAGAATCAATACGGTCACGAATGAAGTCGCTTTACTCAGAGCAGATCTGGGGAAAACGAGAGACAAAGTAACCACAATGGAGACTACTGTGGCAGGTATCCAGACAGATTCGCATGCCACGCAGCAACAAGTAAAGAAACTTCAGGCCACATGCCGCGACCTTGAGATAAAACTTGATGACTACGAGGGTAGATCGCGCCGGAACAATGTCCGCATACTTGGCGTACCGGAGCGGGCAGAAGGACCGGCAGCAGATCTGTTCGTCGAAGACCTCATTACTAACTATGTGCGGCCCAAGAATCACGGTAGAACAGGCGCATCGGGTCCCGGGCGGGAGGCCCAGACCCGGAATGCCTCCCAGACCCATCCTGGCCCGTATATTCAACTTCAGGGATAGGGACAGTATATTGCAAACAACAAGGAATGGGTCACCTATTCGTTATGAAAATAGTGAGATCACCTTTTTCCCGGATTTCATGGTGAGGGTCCAGAAACAGCGACGGTCCTTCACCGAGATCAAGCAGGAACTGCGTAGGAGAGAAATGAAATACTCCATGATCTTCCCAGCGAAACTGAGGGTGGAAGCAGAGGGCAGGGCCTGGTTTTTTGAGAGCCCAGACGCGGTGAAAGAATGGCTGGAGGGTTGTGGGCGGAAGTAGTCCAAAAGAACGTCGTGAGAGACACAGGCAACCACTGCAGGAATCCGAGAAGCAGCTGGACAGTGCCAATGGGGCTACCAGAAGCCCAGAGGGAGACTAATAGAAGTTGATGATTTGCCCTGGTTCAACGGAATGGACAGAGCTAAGTACAATAGGGTCAGGGGTGCCATATATAGAATTAAGTGAGACTTGCAATGGAAAAGAGACATGTTGATGTAAAGAGACTCATTTATTTACCTGACCTTGATGGGTATTGAGGGGTTCCCTTATATATAAAGGGGGTCACAGGTGGAGAAAGGGGTAAGCCCCGCAGCCCCAACGAGATGATACAGGACGAGGGATGGCTACAGGCACTCTGCATAGTTGGGGTACCAGGCAGTTCTAGGCCTGGATTGCAGGGAGGGGGTAATTGTTGTTCGGGGTTTAACTTTAAGATTGTAGCGGAAGGAAGGGGGAGGGCATTGGGCTATTAGAGATAAGGGGTTCAGAGACAGAGGGCCTGATTCACAGAACTAACTTACGTCAAAAACGTAAACGTAAACGTAAAGTTAGTACTTTTTAGGTATTCACAGCATACACTTACTCATTTTGGTATTCACAGAATAGTACTAACTTTACGTTTACGTTTTTGACGTAAGTTAGTTCTGTGAATCAGGCCAATCAGGCCCACTGGGCCTGATTCACAGAACTAACTTACGTCAAAAGCGTAAACGTAAACGTAAAGTTAGTACTATTCTGTGAATACCAAAATGAGTACGTGTATTCTGTGAATACCTAAAAAGTACTAACTTTACGTTTACGTTTACGTTTTTGACGTAAGTTAGTTCTGTGAATCAGGCCCAGAGTGTTTAGTTTCTTAATAGGCAGATCGATAAAGGCTGGGATACACAGTTCAGCTGCTGGGTATGGTGTCAGGGATGATTTTGGGTTTCCGCAGAGGTGATGACGAGTACGTCCGAGTAAAAAGTGGCATACTAAATGGCACAATCATTATGAAAGTTGACGATGGGCATGAGACTCCTTTCCTGGAACGTGAATGGGCTGGGGGACAGAATCAAGAGAGGAATGGTACTCCAATATGTAAAACGACACTCCCCTGATATAGCCCTACTCCAGGAGACGCATCTCGTAGGTAATACCTGTAAAGCCCTAGAACGATGGGGCTATAAACTGATCGCACATGCGGGATTTACTACCGGCTCTAGAGGGGTGGGGATACTGCAAAAAGGGCCTTTCCCTTAGAAGTTACACGAACTTGGGTCGACACCTTGGGACTGTATGTGGCAATATCTGGATCCTGGAGGGTGATGAATATTGTATCAATTTATGTCCCCCCAGCAATGCACACACAAACACTCCAAGACATAGGAGACTTGTTGTTGGAGATTCCTGAGGGAGAACTCCTGATAGGTGGAGATTTTAACGCAGTAGTCACAGGGAGTGTAGATAGATATCCACCGCGACCCACACAACAAGCTAATTCCAAACTGTCTTGAGTTCTTGAGCACGATGGGACTGGGGGATGTGTGGCATACCTATAACCCCACAATACAACAATTTACATTTTACTCGGGGGCCCACAATAGTCTTTCAAGAATAGACTACATCACCACATTGCCTGATCTAATGGGGAAGTTCAGGGAGATACGGCATATGGCAAGGGGAATATCAGACCACTCACGGCTATGGGCGGTCTATTCGGCAATAGGACCCCGACAGGGGGAAGGATGAAAATAGATGCTTGGTGGCTCAAAATTCCAGAAATCAGAAAGAACTTCATGTCAGCGACAAAACACTATTTCGAAGAAAACATGGGCTCAGTCCAGTCCGCGCTAACCTTATGGGAGGTGTAGAAGCCCATAATACGGGGACAGGCCATCTCCTTAATTGCTGGTTACAAACAAGAGAAAAACGCAGCAATGGAAAAAAATCGAGAGTGAAATACGAGACATTGAGGATGCGTTAATAGACAGTAATGCAGATGGGGCGAGGCATACCTTAGCTATAAAAAAAAAGAGTATCGGGAACTGGCTACGGATGCAGCCAGGAAACAGCATATGGCAACCAGGCACAAAGTCTATGAATTAGGAGATAAGACAGGGAAGCTGCTGGCCTGGCTAGACCGGAGAGAGAGAGCCAATAGACTAGTCACCACCCTAACCTCCAGAGATGGTGAGCAACTCAGGGAGCCCCAAACCATCGCTAATGAGTTTGCGTCCTATTACACTGAAGTATATTCGCCCTCCGGGTTATCGACAATGGAGGAGGCGAAGGAATTGTTGAGCGACATGCCATTGCCTGCCCTAGACGCAGAGGCCCTGACTCTAACAGAGGGAGACATAACAGAGGACGAGATAGCTCAGGCGATCCGAAATATCCGATCGGGGAAAGCACCAGGACCTAATGGTCTCCCAATTGAGTTATATAAAATCGCCTCAACCATGTTGACCCTCATCTCAAAAGCATGTACAATGAGAGTCGAGAACTGGGAGCTCTGCCTGAGGATCAGCGTCTGGCATCAATTGTGGTATCCACAAGGGGGGGCAAACCAAAAGACGAATGCACGTCATATAGGCCTATTTCATTGATAAACGCGGAATCAAAAATCCTTGCCAAAATACTTGCAGATCGCCTCATCCAGGTCATTCCGCGATTGGTACACCTCGACCAATCTGGCTTTATGCTGGGTAGGAATACTGCGCTTAATCTGCGCAAGCTCAACGGGGTGCTGGGAAGGGTGGATACAATACAGGAAGATGCAGTGGCTATGTCCCTTGATGCCCGGATGGCTTTCGACACCATAGAGTGGCCATATATGTTCGCAGTGTTGGAAAAAATGGGGTTTGGCCCTAATTACAGGGCATGGGTCAAGCTGCTATATACTGACCCTATGGCACAGGTAGTGGTCAATAACACATCATCTCGCAGATTCCCCCTGAGAAGAGGGACGAGACAAGGGTGTCCTCTGTCGCCCTTAATTTTCGCACTAATGTTGGAGCCCCTGGCATCTTGGGTCCGGAGGCACCCATTGATCAGGGGATTACGTTGGTCTCATGAATGGGAGGACAGAATATCTTTATACGCCAATGACATTCTCTTATATTTGGCATCCCCTAAACACTCGATGCACAGGGTCTTGAACATATTCACCAATTTTGGGAGATATTCAGGCTATAACATAAATTGGTCCAAATCCACCATTTATGTATTAAGGGGTACACTCCCGACAATTCCTGCTAATTGTGAGGCGGAAGTAGTAACAGAGGGTTTCCGCTATCTGGGCATGTTTATAACAACGGATCCAAATCTTTTCTATGATCGCAACATGTTGCCCCCCCTGCGGCGTCTGCAAGAAGACGTGAGCCACTGGAAGATGCTGCCTCTTTCCCTGCTCGGGAGGGCAGCCCTCTTCAAAATGATGGCACTCCACCGCTTTCTTTATGTTTTACAGAATACGCCACACGCGATACTAAGTATTTTTGGGCGATAGAAAACAAACAAAGAAAGTTACTATGGGTAAAAAAGCCAGAAAGAATTGCGCATCAAAAACTAGTTCGGGGATGGTACGATGGTGGAATTGCGTTGCCCGACATACGGCGCTACTATTGGGCGTCCCAGTTGGTGGCCATTAATCAATACATGTACCATTCGCCGGAAGATCCAGCGTACCAGATGGATAGATATGTTCTGGGGAAGGGAGGACACATGAGAGCGTTGTACACCTCACTGCGGCGCATGGCGTTAACGGGGCCAACAAAAACCACGGTTCAACTGTGGCATATCACCCAGAAGCAGACGGGGTGGGCAAATAAGATCAAGCAGTACACCCCATTATGGGATGCAGAGAAACTAGGACATATGGGTGACTATTGAGGGTTCGATAAATGGGACCTTATAGGGTTGTCCCGGGTGGGGGACCTGTGGTTGAGGGGCAAGGTACGAACATTTGCATCACTTCAGCAAAATTACAAACTATCACGTGCAGAAACCTTTCGATACCTGCAGATTAAACATGCATTGCAGGGAGCGATCCCAAAGGGCACGGTGCTCCCAGAGTCTTCTCCGTTGGAAGACAGAATCCTAATTGATCACATGGCAAAAAAAGCAATATCCTTGACTTACCAAAAACTGATAAATAACTCTCCAGATCCCCTCAGTCTTAGAGACAGATGGCAGAAGGACATAGGTGTACTTGAGGATGAGGAATGGAGAGACGCAGTGTCGTCCCCAAAAGAAGTGGCCATATCGCGCAAGTTCCGACTTGTACAAATGAAGATACTCCATAGAACTTATTACTCGCGCACCCGATTAGCGAGCATGGGCAAGATAGACGACGCCTCCTGTGGGAAAGGTCGTGGAAGGGAGGGAACATGCTTCCACATGATCTGGGAATGCCCTAGAATACAGCAATACTGGATATCCACCACACAAAAGATGTCCGAAGTCACTCGGATAGAGTTGACCCCCACTCCGGGCTGGTGTCTCCTTAACGTATGGGAACCAACTGATCTAAGTGAGAAAGAGCAGATCTGGGTCACACTGGGGCTCATAATCGCGAAACGAAATATCGCCCGACATTGGGGTACCCCGGAGATGCCGAGCTTACGAGAATGTGAGAGAGATCTCGACTGGTGTATGTTGGCAGAGAAGAGACGGTATATACTAGTAGGGGGTGCCCCAAGAAGTGACAACTGATTTGGGGCAAGTGGAATGTGTATTGGGGTAATTTGTACCAGAGCCCTAGAGTGGCGATGCAGATGAGAATGAATCATATAAATGACTCCCCGTAAGAACGCCATACGAAGTACAGAATGCGAAAGGGTTGGATGGTAAAAGAGACATACCCAGCAATAAAAAATGTATAAATAATGACAAAATGCCTAAAATGTGTAAACTGTAATTTTTTTCTTGCAATTTAATAAAAAGACTACAAAAAAAAAAAGTATTGGGTCCAGCAAGGGTCTTGATGCAAGAAGGTATCACCTGCCGCAGTGGGAGGGAAGTACCCTCTCATGTGTCAAGTCCAGATCAAAGGACCTCGAACGTCAGGGACAAGTGGAGTCCACCAAGTCAGTGCCAGAGGGGCCCTGCGTGCACCAAGACCGATGCGGAGGCTGCCCTCAGCCCCGACTGGGCCCCGCGTCATTGCGATGAGTGGGGGAGGAAGGCACAGCATGCTAAAAGGTTTCTCTTCCAGCTATGCCCAAGCCGCTTCCGGTGTATTGAAGAAAAGTGTTTTACTCTGTAATATGACCTTCAGCCTAGCATGAAGAACTAACATATATTGGATTTGGAGCGCTCGTAGTTTCTGTTTGACTGCAGGAAAGGCTGTCTGTTCCTGAACTTTAAGGGGCTTATTTACAAGCCCCTTGCGCCCCCGGTACATCACTTATTCCCATATTAAAAGTGACGCACCTGTGGCGCAAGGGGCTTGTAAATAAGCCCCTAAGTGTGTAGCCAGGTAAGACCATTGCTCAAGCAGAGTCATGTGTCAGAGTTTCCTACAGGTGAAAGGCAGGGTAGGGTAGAAAGTACTTTTATTTGATTTCTTTAAAATCATAAAAGGGTGGAGTGAGCCACCAAGATACATAAGACATCAAAGCAATTAATTGAATAAAAAGGGATTGGAAAGAGAAGAGAAAAAAAAAAAACAATGTAAACACATCTGAATTCATATGTGTAAAAGGGTGGAACAAGCCACTAAGATACATAAGGCATCAAAGCAATTAATTGTGTAAAAAACGAACAATATAAACACGTCAAGATTCATATGTATAAAAAAGAGCAAACTTCTGAATAAATAGATTAAAACTAACTTGCTTGCTTCTTCAGGATGTGACAGGATACAAATGCTAAAAGAATGTTAGTGACAAGGTTAAAAAATAAGTAAGCAAAGCGATTCTATTTTAACAAATTCAGTTCAGTTCTCTTTTTTGTCTAGTTCTTTTGCCGCTATGTTCCAAAGTTTTATTGCTTTGCAGGACAGTTGAACTGACGAGCCTCTGAGGCATATTATGACAGCCGCTCTACAAGTCCTTATTTGTTCTCTCCTCAGCGTTTCCCGACGGAGGGCTTTGTGAGTGTTTAGTAGCGAAGGACAGATACATAGAAGATGTAATAGAGACTTATCACCTTGTCCGCAGAGGCGGCATTCCTTTGTCGTCCACGTCTGTTTCCATTTTGGAGTGAGATCTTTCGAGGGGAATGATCCCAGCCTTAGTAGCGTCAGGTTTCGCTTTTTTTATGTGAAAAATGTTCTGACAAGTACGATTGAGGTTTCAACGTTTTGTAAGATTGCATCACGGCCCATGCGTGAGGTTTATGGGCCAAGGTGGCTTTATCCAATAACAGTGAGGTTCGCTTGATTGCTTTCTTCGCTTAGTTTTTTAACCCAGAGTAGGTCGTTATTGTGAGCCAAGCCGCGTCTAACTGTAGTGCAGAAAGAGATTCTTTTAAGACTAGGAAAACGGATTTACTTAGCCTAGATTGTTTTTCGATCTCCTGCCAGCAATAATGGGCTAAGGTGTTATCTTCTGCTGCCCTCATCCTCCAATAGTGTTTGGCCATGGCTCCTTGTCTTGCAGGTATCTGATTTTTTAGACCATATTCTAATCTTATCTGTGCTTGTGAGATGTGACGTGGAATTATGAACAATTTCTTAAAGAGGCTGGATTGCGCTGTGTTTAAAACTGTCGAGTCCTTTGCGTTTAGCATTTCTGATCCATATGAAACGGATGGCAAAAATGTTGCCGCGATGAACTTCAGCAGGTGGCTTGTTGAACAGCTGCTGAGTTTTTTCTGTAAGGTTTTGAATGTGAATAGCAGTTGTTTGGCTTTTGTTAATCCATGGTCCAGATGTTGCTTAAAATTGAGGTGGCGGTCTAATTGGAACCCCAGATATTTATACGTATCCACCTGGGACAAAGGTTTATCATTTAACGTCCAGATGAATTTGGGGCGTTTTTTGTGACTGTTGGAAAAGCACATGACCTTCGATTTTCGATGGTTAATTACTAGTTGAGCAGAGGTGGTGGATGCTCCTAGTTGGAAGATCAGCCACTGCAAGCCTATGGGTGTTTGAGATAGGAGGACGATGTCGTCCGCATATTGGAGACTTACTATTGATGTTTTCCCCAGTTTTGGGGATCGCCTTGTGATGAGCGAAGATTTTTCTCTAAGTCGGCTGTATAGATGTTAAATAAACAGGGGGCCAACATGCACCCCTGTTTTAGTCCGTTGCTAGTTGGAATTATATTTGTTACACTTCGCCCGTCTCCTTTCTTTATTTGAACCCCTGTTTGTGAATAAAGGTTGATGATTGCCTCTAGAAGTTTGGTTGGGGCTACCAATGTTTTCATTTTTGCCCATAGCTTGGTTCTTGGGACTTTGTGGAATGCTGCTTTAAGGTCTACGAAGCACTCGTACAGAGTGATCGATTTTGTGCAGGCTTGGTTGGCTAAAAGAGTGACTGCAGATATATTCGTTAGGGTGCCCATCCCTGCCCGAAATGCTGTTTGTGTATTTGGAATGAGGTTTATACGACTGATCAATCCTCCAGGTCTGCCAGCAAGTTTGATGCGTATATTTTTGCCTCTACATCAATAAGTGCTATCAGTCTATAATTCGACAGATCGGAGCGTGTACCTGATTTATATATTGGGAGTAGAATGCTTCCTCGCCAGGAGTCTGGAATCGTGCTGGACTCTAGGATGTATGTGAACAGAGGGGTGAGATGGCCAGACCAAAAGGATGGATCTTGTCTGAATAATGCGTTTGGCAGGCCATTTGGCCCTGGTGCTCCGTCTGATCTCAAGTTTTTTTAATGGTTTTCAGTACCTGCTCTTGTGTGATCTGCGCAAGAATTCCGATGGTTCTAACCTAGTTGTCTCCCAGGCTTCTGGTTGAGGATTATCCTCTTTTTGATTATTTCTGTAGTAGGGTGGATTTTTAATTTGTTGTGTGCCATTTTTTATGTGTATTTACTATTTTCTCTGTAGCAGTTGGTTTTTGGGCCATATGAGATGTTGTCACCCTGGCGTCCATCCCCGTCAGTTTTGCTGGTTTAGAGGTGTTTGACTCGCCTGGGAGTGAAATCGCGTTATATGTAGCTTCGATGTGGGCTCTCCATGTGTCCTTCATTATATCCGAGTTGTAATGTCGGTTTTTGCCATTTGATAAGAGGTTAATGTTTTCCCAAAAAAGTTTGGAATCTCTTTGCTTACTGGCGTGGAGAAGTGTTGTCCAAAATTGTTCTTTATACGCTTGCTTGGCCACCTTGATATCTTTTTTTAGGTCTTTTTTTATTCTTGCTATTGACATAAGGATCTGCTGTGAAGATTCTGGGCCCTGGGTTCGCAGTAATCTTAAATGTTTATTCAGTTGTTTTTTTTTTCTCCTTAGATTGTTTGTGTACCAAGCTGCCCCAGTTGGTCTATGGGCTTTGTGACCGTTGTCCTGTTTGGAATTTTTTTTATTTAGGTCATTGATGAACGACTCCCAGGCCTTTATGCGCAGAGGTTCTGCTTCTGGTAACGCCAATAATGTGAGGCAGGTCCCCATAATATTGTCTATGTTGTTCTTATTCCAGATGAGGCGTTTTAAATTATACGGTTGGGTTGATAATGACATAGCCTTGGCTTGTCCAGACCTTATTAGGGTTGTGGTCAGTGTAAAAGTTTGAGGATAGTGGTCACTTTCTGCTCTTTCCTTTATTTGGAAATCCGGGATAAGAGGAAAGAGGTCTGGATCCGTCAGGGTGTAATCGATGATTTATCTGTTTTATTTGTCACTCTGGTGAATGCTGCGGGGCTATCCGACTGCCTTCGTCCATTAAGCGTACACAGCGAAAGATCGTCCAGACAAGCCACACATCTCTTGCCCTGTGTGTCCCGTCTGCCTGTATTGCGTTGTCTTGCCTGTGTATGGCCTAATGTGTTTTTTCCCTGCCTTGTAGTAGGTTCATATTGAAGTCCCCGGACAATATTATGTTAGCTTGTGGGTACATACGTTTTAATGTTTCTAGTGCCGCAGTCAGTAGCTCAATTCTTGGCCTCTTTTGCTTGGCAGCGGGTAGATGTAGATGTTCAAAATTAACAGACTGGTTGTGGGCGAAGTATCAAGTTTGATGCATTGCATCCAAGAGGAGTCGAGATCTATGGCAGAGACTTTCCATGAAATGTCTGTCGAGATAAAAATTGAGAGGCCGCCTTTTGCCCTTCCATACTTTGTATCTCTCTTGGCTGGGTTAAGATATTCTTTATAACCTACTATTGATGAGTTATTCATCTGCCATGTTTCTTGTAGTAGAAGTATATCATGCTGTAGAATAAATTCTACAAAGTCAGCCTCTTCGAGTTTTGAGCTTAGGACGTTCACATTACCAGAGCAGATCTTACATCCCGGGATTGGTTTGGAGTCCTTGCGTGATTTTGATCATGCGGTTCCATAGTTGGTTGTTAAGGCAGTCGTCTGCTGGATGCCTGAGGATTTGACTGCTTCAGGGTGAGCGAAAGTGATGGTAATTTTCCTTGCTGTTTGGCCATTGCCATTTGTTGTTCTGGGCTCGTCCGGGTCTTTAGCGCCTTTTAAGATGCCCTCTGTCTGATTGTGTTGTTGTAGAGGGCTTGGATAGCAGGGTTGCTCAGCCTTTTTTAGCTCAATACCCCATTTCTAGAAGGACTCCTTCTGCCGCCAGATTTGTTCAACAAAGGAGTGATTGGACCATGTTGCTGTTGTAATTTCTTGACCGGTTAGATTAGGATTGGGTTTAAACTCTATACTTTCCAGATCGCTGGTTTTGATATGGCTCAGAGTTGGAAGAGCCTTAAATAATTTTAATAATGCACTTCTGTTTAAAATGATGTGCGCTCCCCTCGAGACATAATGTGGGACCAGGTCTATCCTATTATGGCCTTTACGTGAAGGATCGATTTGTTGTTCTTTGACTAAGCTACTTGGGGTCTCTGTTAGGGCTTCAGTGGACTCCAAGTGGTCTGAGATTGAATTCAAGTAATCTCGCGCTCTATTTTGTTGAGTACTTCGGAGATTTGTGGCAGGGTTGGCCTCCTCGCCTCCCAAACAGTGCGCGTTTGTCTTGATTTCTTCAATGTTGCGCCTCTCTTCCCGGGCGCAGGCCTGTTGATGGCAGTCTCCTGTGGGCTGAATGTGCTAGCTTCGATCGTTTTGCCCCTTGGTGTTTGCGTGATATTCATTGTTTGACTGACTTGGGAGGTTGGGTTATTTATTTCTCGCCCATCCAAGGGCTTAAATAGGCTGTATATTTTCTTTGATGGGGATTTTTCACTTTTTTGTTGATTGCGGCTGCTTGCGGCGATGGCCTCTTTTGTGGGTGGGATGGGGTAGTCCTCGGTGCATGCTGCATCTGTGGTGATTTGTTTTGTGTTGTCCTTATCTTTTTTCCTGTCAAGCTCAGTGAATGGAGTGATTATGTTTGGCCCCTGTCCGATTGATTTACTTTTCCTTGCTTTCCTCAAGCGTGTTTCTTTCCCTCTTTGTCAGGGAAGTTGTTGCTTGTTTTTGTTTGTGGCTTACATCTGCTGCCAAATGCAAATAATAATGGATAGGCGACGCATCTGGTGACCTACTTTGCCGTAATCGCATTGTGCTTTAAGTATGGATGAGTTTGCCTGCGCTGGGGCGTTATGGACCTCCTTTTCTCTTAAGCTTTGGCCCCTGGGGGCCTGCGGGCACGCCCGATCTTCTCCCCTTAATGCGGCTTGTTCTGGGCCTTTTGTCATTTCGGTTTTTGATGTGGGATCCCTGACTGCCCCCAACAGTTCTGACATTAAAGTTGGAACCGCTGCTAGTTTATCAATTATATGGGTGCAGTGACACATATGATATGTTGTTTCCCGTCTTGCTGGACCTTCGCGATCTTTGCGTTAAGAGTGTGCAGCTTTTGTTCTACTCCCTGAACGTGAGTAGCTAGGATGTTTAGGAGCTCAACTTGAGTGTCTAGCTTGTCAGCGTGGTATATCATTGCCTTTCCGATGGTATCCATGGTGTTTTAGCAGGTGGAGCCATGCGGTGGATATTGGAGAGCCAATTGGTGCTTCTGACTGGGGACAGTCTGGTTGATCTAGTTGGAACAAGCGGTCCGGTAAACCCATGATCCTACTTGGTTGTTCGTCTTTTTGTGGAGACGTGGATGTGGTCGTGAAGACTTCTGTGGACTTTTTGGGTTCGGTTTGCAGACGCCCACTTAATTTGTAATGAGGTGATTCCTGACCAGGTTTCTGTGCTGCTTCGTATGATGAGAGTGATAGATCGAGAGTATCGTGCTCTTGAGCGCTGGTTTGGCTGGCTGTTCGGGAGATGGTAGGACTGCCGAGAATGTGGAAATGTGTGCTTGTCAAAAGAAGCTTAGGATGTGTTTTGCAGGTGCGTTGGGTGCGTTGGATCATCCTTGGTTTTTTGAGTTGATGATTGCTGTTGCTGTTTATCTGAGAGGGGCATTTGACTAATTAGTAAGTAATCCAACAAAATGAGTATGCAGTTCCCAACAGGCAAGACGAAAAAAGGGAGGAAGAAGGTTGGCTAAGTGTTATGCAGTGTTCACTAAGTGGTGGGAGGAAAAAGGGGAATTCCTCCTTTCGGAATAAGGGCCCTCACACACCCAGCCAGCTAGGTGTCATGCTTCATCATAGGGCTTGCTCCTCGTCAGGTCGGCGCTGCAATACCTGACGGGCACCATATGAGGGGCTCTTTGGCGGAGATCTTTTATTCCATGCCTTTTGGTGCAGTGGGTGTGAGGGACCTAAAGGGTGTA
Organism: Calotriton arnoldi; assembly: GCA_963921515.1. Lineage (NCBI taxonomy): Eukaryota > Metazoa > Chordata > Amphibia > Caudata > Salamandridae > Calotriton > Calotriton arnoldi. The sequence goes on along the minus strand of CAWUFW010010082.1, from coordinate 99,770 downwards.
GATGTTTGGAATGTGGGTCACTAGACAGTGTAAGGATTAAAACGGGAATCAGAAGTCCAATCAAGACAATTTTAATGAAAATGGCTTCTAACCTGATTAAAAATAAAGATGTGGCGCGCCCCTGTTATAATGCTACAGGATATCGCGCTCTAAAAGTGGTCCACATATTTCTTGCTGTCGTGTCAATTTGACGGCAATTCTTCAGGACCCAAAAAAAACCAGTTTATCTACACTACTTGTGGTTGTCTAGTTAGGTAACGATGATAGACCACAAACAGCACCCTAAGTGCGGTACCTGTAAAAATGGTCAGCCAACCCTAGTTGGGTTGCTGGCTCACAACATCGACTCCCGGCATGTAAAGACACCTTGTAGTACAGTGTCGTGCTCTCACCATGAGACCGTCGGTGGACCTACCCCAAACGCCGGGACTGGCAGCATTTGGGGTAGGTCCACCGGCGGTCTGAAGCTTGCCAATGGATGGATCCGGTGGATGAGCATGTGAGCCTCGCGCTTCATTTCGATTAACCTTCCTGGGGTTCAGGATCAACTGAAGATAGTTGTTTAGGTCTCGCCTAGCGACGCAGCGCATGCGCGCTGCTCGCCTTGGCGAGACCTATTGTTGTCGGTTTAGTGGGCGAAGGGGGACAGGACATGTGCACTTGTCTGGACAGGCGATGTGCACGCGCACGGCGTCGCCTCTCTACCGATGTAAGCTTTCACACGCTCCCACCTTGATTTAGGTTTCAGTTTCACTGCGCGATGCAACTATACAAGGCAGACACATAAATTTCAGCGCTTCACTGCGCGATGCAACTATACAAGGCAGACACATAAATTTTAGCGCTTCAGCATATCAAGAACTTTGTGCCGCATGGTATTTACTTTGCTTTTTTTCGCTTTTGTTGCCTCAACACACAACAGTATTGTTCTTGCCTCACCATGCTTTTTATCTGCCCCGCACTCTATCCTGCCACTTATCCTCAGGTTTTTAACTCGCCGTGCCTGTTCCTCTGCCCCACACTGTCCTGCCACTTATCCTCATGTTTTTAACTTTAGGTGCCTGTTCCTCTGCCCCACACTCTGTCCTAACACTAATCCTCATGTTCTTCAGTTGCGCTCTGTCTTCCCACCTATACTCATATTCTTGCTTCGCCCTGCCTTTCACTCTGCCCCGCACTCTGTCCTGCCAGAGCAGAGCTGCTTTAGAGCCATAGAACCAGGTCAGCAGAGCTGCTCTAGAGCCTAAGAACCAGGTCAGCAGAGCTGCTCTAGAGTCAGAGAACCAGGTCAGCAGAGCTGCTGTAGAGCCAGAGAACCAGGTCAGCAGAGCTGCTCTAGAGGCAGAGAACCAGGTCCTCAGAGCTACTGTAGAGCCAGAGAAACCAGGTCAGCAGAGCTGCGTTAGAGGGAGAGAACCAGGTCAGCAGAGCTGCTTTAGAGCCAGAGAACCAGGTCAGCAGAGCTGCTCTAGATCCAGAGAACCAGGTCAGCAGAGCTGCTTTAGAGCCATAGAACCAGGTCAGCAGAGCTGCTTTAGAGCCAGAGAACCAGGTCATCAGAGCCGTTGTAGAGCCAGAGAACCAGGTCAGCAGAGCTGCTCTAGAGCCTAAGAACCAGGTCAGCAGAGCTGCTCTAGAGCCAGAGAACCAGGTCAGCAGAGCTGCTGTAGAGCCAGAGAAACCAGGTCAGCAGAGCTGCTTTAGAGGGAGAGAAACAGGTCAGCAGCGCTGCTTTAGAGCCAGAGAACGAGGTCAGCAGAGCTGCTTTAGAGCCAGAGAACCAGGTCAGCAGAGCTGCTCTAGAGCCTAGAGAACCAGGTCAGCAGAGCTGCTCTAGAGGCAGAGAACCAGGTCAGCAGAGCTGCTGTAGAGCCAGAGAAACCAGGTCAGCAGAGCTGTTTTAGAGGGAGAGAACCAGGTCAGCAGAGCTGCTTTAGAGCCAGAGAACCAGGTCAGCAGAGCTGCTTTAGAGCCAGAGAACCAGGTCAGCAGAGCTGCTCTAGAGCCAGAGAACCAGGTCAGCAGAGCTGCTTTAGAGCCATAGAACCAGGTCAGCAGAGCTGCTTTAGAGCCAGATAACCAGGTCAGCAGAGCAGCTCTAGAGCCAGAGAACCAGGTCAGCAGAGCTGCTGTAGAGCCAGAGAACCAGGTCATCAGAGCTGCTTTAGAGGGAGAGAACCAGGTCAGCAGAGCTGCTTTAGAGCCAGAGAACCAGGTCAGCAGAGTTGCTTTAGAGCCAGAGAACCAGGTCAGCAGAGCTGCTCTAGAGCCTAAGAACCAGGTCAGCAGAGCTGCTCTAGAGGCAGAGAACCAGGTCAGCAGAGCTGCTCTAGAGGCAGAGAAACCAGGTCAGCAGAGCTGCTTTAGAGGGAGAGAACCAGGTCAGCAGAGCTGCTTTAGAGCCAGAGAACCAGGTCAGCAGAGCTGCTCTAGAGCCAGAGAACCAGGTCAGCAGAGCTGCTTTAGAGCCAGAGAACCAGGTCAGCAGAGCTGCTTTAGAGCCAGAGAACCAGGTCAGCAGAGGCGTTGTAGAGCCAGAGAACCAGGTCAGCAGAGCTGCCCTAGAGCCTAAGAACCAGGTCAGCAGAGCTGCTCTAGAGGCAGAGAACCAGGTCAGCAGAGCTGCTCTAGAGGCAGAGAAACCAGGTCAGCAGAGCTGGTTTAGAGGGAGAGAACCAGGTCAGCAGAGCTGCTTTAGAGCCAGATAACCAGGTCGGCAGAGCTGCTTTAGAGCCAGAGAACCAGGTCAGCAGAGCTGCTTTAGAGCCAGAGAACCAGGTCAGCAGAGCTGCTCTAGAGCCAGAGAACCAGGTCAACAGAGCTGCTTTAGAGCCAGAGAACCAGGTCAGCAGATGCGTTGTAGAGCCAGAGAACCAGGTCAGCAGAGCTGCTCTAGAGCCTAAGAACCAGGTCAGCAGAGCTGCTTTAGAGCCAGAGAACCAGGTCAGCAGAGCTGCTCTAGAGCCTAAGAACCAGGCCAGCAGAGCTGCTCTAGAGGCAGAGACCCAGGTCAGCAGAGCTGCTGTAGAGCCAGAGAAACCAGGTCAGCAGAGCTGCTGTAGAGCCAGAGAAACCAGGTCAGCAGAGCTGCTTTAGAGCCAGAGAACCAGGTCAGCAGAGCTGCTTTAGAGCCAGAGAACCAGGTCAGCAGAGCTGCTCTAGAGCCAGAGAACCAGGTTAGCAGAGCTGCTTTAGAGCGATAGAACCAGGTCAGTAGAGCTGCTTTAGAGCCAGAGAACCAGGTCAGCAGAGCCATTGTAGAGCCAGAGAACCAGGTCAGCAGAGCTGTTCTAGAGCCAGAGAACCAGGTCAGCAGAGCTGCTTCAAAGCCAGAGAACCAGGTCAGCAGAGCTGCTCTAGAGCCTACGAACCAGGTCAGCAGAGCTGCTCTAGAGCCAGAGAACCAGGTCAGCAGAACTGCTGTAGAGCCAGAGAAACCAGGTCAGCAGAGCTGCTTTAGAAGGAGAGAACCAGGTCAGCAGAGCTGCTTTAGAGCCATAGAACCAGGTCAGCAAAGCTGCTTTAGAGCCAGAGAACCAGGTCAGCAGAGCTGCTCTAGAGCCAGAGAACCAGGTCAGTAGAGCTGCTTTAGAAGGAGAGAACCAGGTCAGCAGAGCTGCTTTAGAGCCATAGAACCAGGTCAGCAGAGCTGCTTTAGAGCCAGAGAACCAGGTCAGCAGAGCTGCTCTAGAGCCAGAGAACCAGGTCAGCAGAGCTGCTTTAGAGCCATAGAACCTGGTCAGCAGAGCTGCTGTAGAGCCATAGAACCAGGTCAGCAGAGCTGCTCTAGAGCCAGAGAACCAGGTCCGCAGAGCTGCTGTAGAGCCAGAGAACCAGGTCAGCAGAGCTGCTTTAGAGGGTGAGAACCAGGTCAGCAGAGCTGCTTTAGAGCCAGAGAACCAGGTCAGCAGAGTTGCTTTAGAGCCAGAGAACCAGGTCAGCAGAGCTGCTCTAGAGGCAGAGAACCAGATCAGCAGAGCTGCTCTAGAGGCAGAGAAACCAGGTCAGCAGAGCTGCTTTAGAGGGAGAGAACCAGGTCAGCAGAGCTGCTTTAGAGCCAGAGAACCAGGTCAGCAGAGCGTTGTAGAGCCAGAGAACCAGGTCAGCAGAGCTGCTCTAGAGCCTAAGAACCAGGTCAGCAGAGCTGCTCTAGAGGCAGAGAACCAGATCAGCAGAGCTGCTCTAGAGGCAGAGAAACCAGGTCAGCAGAGCTGCTTTAGAGGGAGAGAACCAGGTCAGCAGAGCTGCTTTAGAGCCAGAGAACCAGGTCAGCAGAGCTGCTTTAGAGCCAGAGAACCAGGTCAGCAGAGCAGCTTTAGAGCCAGAGAACCAGGTCAGCAGAGCTGCTCTAGAGCCAGAGAACCAGGTCAACAGAGCTGCTTTAGAGCCAAAGAACCAGGTCAGCAGAGCTGCTTTAGAGCCAGAGAACCAGGTCAGCAGATGCGTTGTAGAGCCAGAGAACCAGGTCAGCAGAGCTGCTCTAGAGCCTAAGAACCAGGTCAGCAGAGCTGCTTTAGAGCCAGAGAACCAGGTCAGCAGAGCTGCTCTAGAGCCTAAGAACCAGGCCAGCAGAGCTGCTCTAGAGGCAGAGACCCAGGTCAGCAGAGCTGCTGTAGAGCCAGAGAAAGCAGGTCAGCAGAGCTGCTGTAGAGCCAGAGAAACCAGGTCAGCAGAGCTGCTTTAGAGCCAGATAACCAGGTCAGCAGAGCTGCTTTAGAGCTGCTTTAGAGCCAGAGAACCAGGTCAGCAGAGCTGCTCTAGAGCCAGAGAACCAGGTCAGCAGAGCTGCTTTAGAGCCATAGAACCAGGTCAGAAGAGCTGCTTTAGAGCCAGAGAACCAGGTCAGCAGAGCTGCTCTAGAGCCTACGAACCAGGTCAGCAAAGCTGCTCTAGATCCAGAGAACCAGGTCAGCAGAGCTGCTGTAGAGCCAGAGAAACCAGGTCAGCAGAGCTGCTTTAGAAGGAGAGAACCAGGTCAGCAGAGCTGCTTTAGAGCTATAGAACCAGGTCAGCAGAGCTGCTTTAGAGCCAGAGAACCAGGTCAGCAGAGCTGCTCTAGAGCCAGAGAACCAGGTCAGTAGAGCTGCTTTAGAAGGAGAGAACCAGGTCAGCAGAGCTGCTTTAGAGCCATAGAACAAGGTCAGCAGAGCTGCTTTAGAGCCAGAGAACCAGGTCAGCAGAGCTGGTCTAGAGCCAGAGAACCAGGTCAGCAGAGCTGCTTTAGAGCCATACAACCTGGTCAGCAGAGCTGCTGTAGAGCCATAGAACCAGGTCAGCAGAGCTGCTTTAGAGCCATAGAACCTGGTCAGCAGAGCTGCTGTAGAGCCATAGAACAAGGTCAGCAGAGCTGCTCTAGAGCCAGAGAACCAGGTCCGCAGAGCTGCTGTAGAGCCAGAGAACCAGGTCAGCAGAGCTGCTTTAGAGGGAGAGAACCAGGTCAGCAGAGCTGCTTTAGAGCCAGAGAACCAGGTCAGCAGAGTTGCTTTAGAGCCAGAGAACCAGGTCAGCAGAGCTGCTCTAGAGGCAGAGAACCAGATCAGCAGAGCTGCTCTAGAGGCAGAGAAACCAGGTCAGCAGAGCTGCTTTAGAGGGAGAGAACCAGGTCAGCAGAGCTGCTTTAGAGCCAGAGAACCAGGTCAGCAGAGGCGTTGTAGAGCCAGAGAACCAGGTCAGCAGAGCTGCTCTAGAGCCTAAGAACCAGGTCAGCAGAGCTGCTCTAGAGGCAGAGAACCAGATCAGCAGAGCTGCTCTAGAGGCAGAGAAACCAGGTCAGCAGAGCTGCTTTAGAGGGAGAGAACCAGGTCAGCAGAGCTGCTTTAGAGCCAGAGAACCAGGTCAGCAGAGCTGCTTTAGAGCCAGAGAACCAGGTCAGCAGAGCTGCTTTAGAGCCAGAGAACCAGGTCAGCAGAGCTGCTTTAGAGCCAGAGAACCAGGTCAGCAGAGCTGCTCTAGAGCCAGAGAACCAGGTCAGCAGAGCTGCTTTAGAGCCAGACAACCAGGTCAGCAGAGCTTCTTTAGAGCCAGAGAACCAGGTCAGCAGATGCGTTGTAGAGCCAGAGAACCAGGTCAGCAGAGCTGCTCTAGAGCCTAAGAACCAGGTCAGCAGAGCTGCTTTAGAGCCAGAGAACCAGGTCAGCAGAGCTGCTCTAGAGCCTAAGAACCAGGCCAGCAGAGCTGCTCTAGAGGCAGAGACCCAGGTCAGCAGAGCTGCTGTAGAGCCAGAGAAACCAGGTCAGCAGAGCTGCTGTAGAGCCAGAGAAACCAGGTCAGCAGAGCTGCTTTAGAGCCAGATAACCAGGTCAGCAGAGCTGCTTTAGAGCTGCTTTAGAGCCAGAGAACCAGGTCAGCAGAGCTGCTCTAGAGCCAGAGAACCAGGTCAGCAGAGCTGCTTTAGAGCCATAGAACCAGGTCAGTAGAGCTGCTTTAGAGCCAGAGAACCAGGTCAGCAGAGCCGTTGTAGAGCCAGAGAACCAGGTCAGCAGAGCTGCTCTAGAGCCAGAGAACCAGGTCAGCAGAGCTGCTTCAAAGCCAGAGAACCAGGTCAGCAGAGCTGCTCTAGAGCCTACGAACCAGGTCAGCAGAGCTGCTCTAGAGCCAGAGAACCAGGTCAGCAGAGCTGCTGTAGAGCCAGAGAAACCAGGTCGGCAGAGCTGCTTTAGAAGGAGAGAACCAGGTCAGCAGAGCTGCTTTAGAGCCATAGAACCAGGTCAGCAGAGCTGCTTTAGAGCCAGAGAACCAGGTCTGCAGAGCTGCTCTAGAGCCAGAGAACCAGGTCAGCAGAGCTGCTTTAGACCCATAGAACCAGGTCAGCAGAGCTGCTGTAGAGCCATAGAACCAGGTCAGCAGAGCTGCTGTAGAGCCAGAGAACCAGGTCAGCAGAGCTTCTGTAGAGCCAGAGAACCAGGTCAGCAGAGCTGCTCTAGAGCCAGAGAACCAGGTCAGCAGAGCTGCTGTAGAGCCAGAGAACCAGGTCATCAGAGCTGCTTTAGAGGGAGAGAACCAGGTCAGCAGAGCTGCTTTAGAGCCAGAGAACCAGGTCAGCAGAGTTGCTTTAGAGCCAGAGAACCAGGTCAGCAGAGCTGCTCTAGAGCCTAAGAACCAGGTCAGCAGAGCTGCTCTAGAGGCAGAGAACCAGGTCAGCAGAGCTGCTTTAGACCCATAGAACCAGGTCAGCAGAGCTGCTGTAGAGCCATAGAACCAGGTCAGCAGAGCTGCTGTAGAGCCAGAGAACCAGGTCAGCAGAGCTTCTGTAGAGCCAGAGAACCAGGTCAGCAGAGCTGCTCTAGAGCCAGAGAACCAGGTCAGCAGAGCTGCTGTAGAGCCAGAGAACCAGGTCATCAGAGCTGCTTTAGAGGGAGAGAACCAGGTCAGCAGAGCTGCTTTAGAGCCAGAGAACCAGGTCAGCAGAGTTGCTTTAGAGCCAGAGAACCAGGTCAGCAGAGCTGCTCTAGAGCCTAAGAACCAGGTCAGCAGAGCTGCTCTAGAGGCAGAGAACCAGGTCAGCAGAGCTGCTCTAGAGGCAGAGAAACCAGGTCAGCAGAGCTGCTTTAGAGGCAGAGAACCAGGTCAGCAGAGCTGCTTTAGAGCCAGAGAACCAGGTCAGCAGAGCTGCTCTAGAGCCAGAGAACCAGGTCAGCAGAGCTGCTTTAGAGCCAGAGAACCAGGTCAGCAGAGCTGCTTTAGAGCCAGAGAACCAGGTCAGCAGAGGCGTTGTAGAGCCAGAGAACCAGGTCAGCAGAGCTGCCCTAGAGCCTAAGAACCAGGTCAGCAGAGCTGCTCTAGAGGCAGAGAACCAGGTCAGCAGAGCTGCTCTAGAGGCAGAGAAACCAGGTCAGCAGAGCTGGTTTAGAGGGAGAGAACCAGGTCAGCAGAGCTGCTTTAGAGCCAGAGAACCAGGTCGGCAGAGCTGCTTTAGAGCCAGAGAACCAGGTCAGCAGAGCTGCTTTAGAGCCAGAGAACCAGGTCAGCAGAGCTGCTCTAGAGCCAGAGAACCAGGTCAGCAGAGCTGCTTTAGAGCCAGAGAACCAGGTCAGCAGATGCGTTGTAGAGCCAGAGAACCAGGTCAGCAGAGCTGCTCTAGAGCCTAAGAACCAGGTCAGCAGAGCTGCTTTAGAGCCAGAGAACCAGGTCAGCAGAGCTGCTCTAGAGCCTAAGAACCAGGCCAGCAGAGCTGCTCTAGAGGCAGAGACCCAGGTCAGCAGAGCTGCTGTAGAGCCAGAGAAACCAGGTCAGCAGAGCTGCTGTAGAGCCAGAGAAACCAGGTCAGCAGAGCTGCTTTAGAGCCAGAGAACCAGGTCAGCAGAGCTGCTTTAGAGCCAGAGAACCAGGTCAGCAGAGCTGCTCTAGAGCCAGAGAACCAGGTTAGCAGAGCTGCTTTAGAGCCATAGAACCAGGTCAGTAGAGCTGCTTTAGAGCCAGAGAACCAGGTCAGCAGAGCCGCTTGTAGAGCCAGAGAACCAGGTCAGCAGAGCTGTTCTAGAGCCAGAGAACCAGGTCAGCAGAGCTGCTTCAAAGCCAGAGAACCAGGTCAGCAGAGCTGCTCTAGAGCCTACAGAACCAGGTCAGCAGAGCTGCTCTAGAGCCAGAGAACCAGGTCAGCAGAGCTGCTGTAGAGCCAGAGAAACCAGGTCAGCAGAGCTGCTTTAGAAGGCAGAGAACCAGGTCAGCAGAGCTGCTTTAGAGCATAGAACCAGGTCAGCAAAGCTGCTTTAGAGCCAGAGAACCAGGTCAGCAGAGCTGCTCTAGAGCCAGAGAACCAGGTCAGTAGAGCTGCTTTAGAAGGCAGAGAACCAGGTCAGCAGAGCTGCTTTAGAGCCATAGAACCAGGTCAGCAGAGCTGCTTTAGAGCCAGAGAACCAGGTCAGCAGAGCTGCTCTAGAGCCAGAGAACCAGGTCAGCAGAGCTGCTTTAGAGCCATAGAACCTGGTCAGCAGAGCTGCTGTAGAGCCATAGAACCAGGTCAGCAGAGCTGCTCTAGAGCCAGAGAACCAGGTCCGCAGAGCTGCTGTAGAGCCAGAGAACCAGGTCAGCAGAGCTGCTTTAGAGGGTGAGAACCAGGTCAGCAGAGCTGCTTTAGAGCCAGAGAACCAGGTCAGCAGAGTTGCTTTAGAGCCAGAGAACCAGGTCAGCAGAGCTGCTCTAGAGGCAGAGAACCAGATCAGCAGAGCTGCTCTAGAGGCAGAGAAACCAGGTCAGCAGAGCTGCTTTAGAGGGAGAGAACCAGGTCAGCAGAGCTGCTTTAGAGCCAGAGAACCAGGTCAGCAGAGGCATTGTAGAGCCAGAGAACCAGGTCAGCAGAGCTGCTCTAGAGCCTAAGAACCAGGTCAGCAGAGCTGCTCTAGAGGCAGAGAACCAGATCAGCAGAGCTGCTCTAGAGGCAGAGAAACCAGGTCAGCAGAGCTGCTTTAGAGGGAGAGAACCAGGTCAGCAGAGCTGCTTTAGAGCCAGAGAACGAGGTCAGCAGAGCTGCTTTAGAGCCAGAGAACCAGGTCAGCAGAGCTGCTTTAGAGCCAGAGAACCAGGTCAGCAGAGCTGCTCTAGAGCCAGAGAACCAGGTCAACAGAGCTGCTTTAGAGCCAAAGAACCAGGTCAGCAGAGCTGCTTTAGAGCCAGAGAACCAGGTCAGCAGATGCGTTGTAGAGCCAGAGAACCAGGTCAGCAGAGCTGCTCTAGAGCCTAAGAACCAGGTCAGCAGAGCTGCTTTAGAGCCAGAGAACCAGGTCAGCAGAGCTGCTCTAGAGCCTAAGAACCAGGCCAGCAGAGCTGCTCTAGAGGCAGAGACCCAGGTCAGCAGAGCTGCTGTAGAGCCAGAGAAAGCAGGTCAGCAGAGCTGCTGTAGAGCCAGAGAAACCAGGTCAGCAGAGCTGCTTTAGAGCCAGAGAACCAGGTCAGCAGAGCTGCTTTAGAGCTGCTTTAGAGCCAGAGAACCAGGTCAGCAGAGCTGCTCTAGAGCCAGAGAACCAGGTCAGCAGAGCTGCTTTAGAGCCATAGAACCAGGTCAGAAGAGCTGCTTTAGAGCCAGAGAACCAGGTCAGCAGAGCTGCTCTAGAGCCTACAGAACCAGGTCAGCAAAGCTGCTCTAGAGCCAGAGAACCAGGTCAGCAGAGCTGCTGTAGAGCCAGAGAAACCAGGTCAGCAGAGCTGCTTTAGAAGGAGAGAACCAGGTCAGCAGAGCTGCTTTAGAGCATAGAACCAGGTCAGCAGAGCTGCTTTAGAGCCAGAGAACCAGGTCAGCAGAGCTGCTCTAGAGCCAGAGAACCAGGTCAGTAGAGCTGCTTTAGAAGGAGAGAACCAGGTCAGCAGAGCTGCTTTAGAGCCATAGAACCAGGTCAGCAGAGCTGCTTTAGAGCCAGAGAACCAGGTCAGCAGAGCTGGTCTAGAGCCAGAGAACCAGGTCAGCAGAGCTGCTTTAGAGCCATACAACCTGGTCAGCAGAGCTGCTGTAGAGCCATAGAACCAGGTCAGCAGAGCTGCTTTAGAGCCATAGAACCTGGTCAGCAGAGCTGCTGTAGAGCCAGAGAACAAGGTCAGCAGAGCTGCTCTAGAGCCAGAGAACCAGGTCCGCAGAGCTACTGTAGAGCCAGAGAACCAGGTCAGCAGAGCTGCTTTAGAGGGAGAGAACCAGGTCAGCAGAGCTGCTTTAGAGCCAGAGAACCAGGTCAGCAGAGTTGCTTTAGAGCCAGAGAACCAGGTCAGCAGAGCTGCTCTAGAGGCAGAGAACCAGATCAGCAGAGCTGCTCTAGAGGCAGAGAAACCAGGTCAGCAGAGCTGCTTTAGAGGGAGAGAACCAGGTCAGCAGAGTTGCTTTAGAGCCAGAGAACCAGGTCAGCAGAGGCGTTGTAGAGCCAGAGAACCAGGTCAGCAGAGCTGCTCTAAAGCCTAAGAACCAGGTCAGCAGAGCTGCTCTAGAGGCAGAGAACCAGATCAGCAGAGCTGCTCTAGAGGCAGAGAAACCAGGTCAGCAGAGCTGCTTTAGAGGGAGAGAACCAGGTCAGCAGAGCTGCTTTAGAGCCAGAGAACCAGGTCAGCAGAGCTGCTTTAGAGCCAGAGAACCAGGTCAGCAGAGCTGCTTTAGAGCCAGAGAACCAGGTCAGCAGAGCTGCTCTAGAGCCAGAGAACCAGGTCAGCAGAGCTGCTTTAGAGCCAGAGAACCAGGTCAGCAGAGCTTCTTTAGAGCCAGAGAACCAGGTCAGCAGATGCGTTGTAGAGCCAGAGAACCAGGTCAGCAGAGCTGCTCTAGAGCCTAAGAACCAGGTCAGCAGAGCTGCTTTAGACCCATAGAACCAGGTCAGCAGAGCTGCTGTAGAGCCATAGAACCAGGTCAGCAGAGCTGCTGTAGAGCCAGAGAACCAGGTCAGCAGAGCTTCTGTAGAGCCAGAGAACCAGGTCAGCAGAGCTGCTCTAGAGCCAGAGAACCAGGTCAGCAGAGCTGCTGTAGAGCCAGAGAACCAGGTCATCAGAGCTGCTTTAGAGGGAGAGAACCAGGTCAGCAGAGCTGCTTTAGAGCCAGAGAACCAGGTCAGCAGAGTTGCTTTAGAGCCAGAGAACCAGGTCAGCAGAGCTGCTCTAGAGCCTAAGAACCAGGTCAGCAGAGCTGCTCTAGAGGCAGAGAACCAGGTCAGCAGAGCTGCTCTAGAGGCAGAGAAACCAGGTCAGCAGAGCTGCTTTAGAGGGAGAGAACAGGTCAGCAGAGCTGCTTTAGAGCCAGAGAACCAGGTCAGCAGAGCTGCTCTAGAGCCAGAGAACCAGGTCAGCAGAGCTGCTTTAGAGCCAGAGAACCAGGTCAGCAGAGCTGCTTTAGAGCCAGAGAACCAGGTCAGCAGAGGCGTTGTAGAGCCAGAGAACCAGGTCAGCAGAGCTGCCCTAGAGCCTAAGAACCAGGTCAGCAGAGCTGCTCTAGAGGCAGAGAACCAGGTCAGCAGAGCTGCTCTAGAGGCAGAGAAACCAGGTCAGCAGAGCTGGTTTAGAGGGAGAGAACCAGGTCAGCAGAGCTGCTTTAGAGCCAGAGAACCAGGTCGGCAGAGCTGCTTTAGAGCCAGAGAACCAGGTCAGCAGAGCTGCTTTAGAGCCAGAGAACCAGGTCAGCAGAGCTGCTCTAGAGCCAGAGAACCAGGTCAGCAGAGCTGCTTTAGAGCCAGAGAACCAGGTCAGCAGATGCGTTGTAGAGCCAGAGAACCAGGTCAGCAGAGCTGCTCTAGAGCCTAAGAACCAGGTCAGCAGAGCTGCTTTAGAGCCAGAGAACCAGGTCAGCAGAGCTGCTCTAGAGCCTAGAGAACCAGGCCAGCAGAGCTGCTCTAGAGGCAGAGACCCAGGTCAGCAGAGCTGCTGTAGAGCCAGAGAAACCAGGTCAGCAGAGCTGCTGTAGAGCCAGAGAAACCAGGTCAGCAGAGCTGCTTTAGAGCCAGAGAACCAGGTCAGCAGAGCTGCTTTAGAGCCAGAGAACCAGGTCAGCAGAGCTGCTCTAGAGCCAGAGAACCAGGTTAGCAGAGCTGCTTTAGAGCCATAGAACCAGGTCAGTAGAGCTGCTTTAGAGCCAGAGAACCAGGTCAGCAGAGCCGTTGTAGAGCCAGAGAACCAGGTCAGCAGAGCTGTTCTAGAGCCAGAGAACCAGGTCAGCAGAGCTGCTTCAAAGCCAGAGAACCAGGTCAGCAGAGCTGCTCTAGAGCCTACGAACCAGGTCAGCAGAGCTGCTCTAGAGCCAGAGAACCAGGTCAGCAGAACTGCTGTAGAGCCAGAGAAACCAGGTCAGCAGAGCTGCTTTAGAAGGAGAGAACCAGGTCAGCAGAGCTGCTTTAGAGCATAGAACCAGGTCAGCAAAGCTGCTTTAGAGCCAGAGAACCAGGTCAGCAGAGCTGCTCTAGAGCCAGAGAACCAGGTCAGTAGAGCTGCTTTAGAAGGAGAGAACCAGGTCAGCAGAGCTGCTTTAGAGCCATAGAACCAGGTCAGCAGAGCTGCTTTAGAGCCAGAGAACCAGGTCAGCAGAGCTGCTCTAGAGCCAGAGAACCAGGTCAGCAGAGCTGCTTTAGAGCCATAGAACCTGGTCAGCAGAGCTGCTGTAGAGCCATAGAACCAGGTCAGCAGAGCTGCTCTAGAGCCAGAGAACCAGGTCCGCAGAGCTGCTGTAGAGCCAGAGAACCAGGTCAGCAGAGCTGCTTTAGAGGGTGAGAACCAGGTCAGCAGAGCTGCTTTAGAGCCAGAGAACCAGGTCAGCAGAGTTGCTTTAGAGCCAGAGAACCAGGTCAGCAGAGCTGCTCTAGAGGCAGAGAACCAGATCAGCAGAGCTGCTCTAGAGGCAGAGAAACCAGGTCAGCAGAGCTGCTTTAGAGGGAGAGAACCAGGTCAGCAGAGCTGCTTTAGAGCCAGAGAACCAGGTCAGCAGAGGCGTTGTAGAGCCAGAGAACCAGGTCAGCAGAGCTGCTCTAGAGCCTAAGAACCAGGTCAGCAGAGCTGCTCTAGAGGCAGAGAACCAGATCAGCAGAGCTGCTCTAGAGGCAGAGAAACCAGGTCAGCAGAGCTGCTTTAGAGGGAGAGAACCAGGTCAGCAGAGCTGCTTTAGAGCCAGAGAACGAGGTCAGCAGAGCTGCTTTAGAGCCAGAGAACCAGGTCAGCAGAGCTGCTTTAGAGCCAGAGAACCAGGTCAGCAGAGCTGCTCTAGAGCCAGAGAACCAGGTCAGCAGAGCTGCTTTAGAGCCAAAGAACCAGGTCAGCAGAGCTGCTTTAGAGCCAGAGAACCAGGTCAGCAGATGCGTTGTAGAGCCAGAGAACCAGGTCAGCAGAGCTGCTCTAGAGCCTAAGAACCAGGTCAGCAGAGCTGCTTTAGAGCCAGAGAACCAGGTCAGCAGAGCTGCTCTAGAGCCTAAGAACCAGGCCAGCAGAGCTGCTCTAGAGGCAGAGACCCAGGTCAGCAGAGCTGCTGTAGAGCCAGAGAAAGCAGGTCAGCAGAGCTGCTGTAGAGCCAGAGAAACCAGGTCAGCAGAGCTGCTTTAGAGCCAGATAACCAGGTCAGCAGAGCTGCTTTAGAGCTGCTTTAGAGCCAGAGAACCAGGTCAGCAGAGCTGCTCTAGAGCCAGAGAACCAGGTCAGCAGAGCTGCTTTAGAGCCATAGAACCAGGTCAGAAGAGCTGCTTTAGAGCCAGAGAACCAGGTCAGCAGAGCTGCTCTAGAGCCTACGAACCAGGTCAGCAAAGCTGCTCTAGAGCCAGAGAACCAGGTCAGCAGAGCTGCTGTAGAGCCAGAGAAACCAGGTCAGCAGAGCTGCTTTAGAAGGAGAGAACCAGGTCAGCAGAGCTGCTTTAGAGCATAGAACCAGGTCAGCAGAGCTGCTTTAGAGCCAGAGAACCAGGTCAGCAGAGCTGCTCTAGAGCCAGAGAACCAGGTCAGTAGAGCTGCTTTAGAAGGAGAGAACCAGGTCAGCAGAGCTGCTTTCGAGCCATAGAACCAGGTCAGCAGAGCTGCTTTAGAGCCAGAGAACCAGGTCAGCAGAGCTGGTCTAGAGCCAGAGAACTAGGTCAGCAGAGCTGCTTTAGAGCCATACAACCTGGTCAGCAGAGCTGCTGTAGAGCCATAGAACCAGGTCAGCAGAGCTGCTTTAGAGCCATAGAACCTGGTCAGCAGAGCTGCTGTAGAGCCATAGAACAAGGTCAGCAGAGCTGCTCTAGAGCCAGAGAACCAGGTCCGCAGAGCTACTGTAGAGCCAGAGAACCAGGTCAGCAGAGCTGCTTTAGAGGGAGAGAACCAGGTCAGCAGAGCTGCTTTAGAGCCAGAGAACCAGGTCAGCAGAGTTGCTTTAGAGCCAGAGAACCAGGTCAGCAGAGCTGCTCTAGAGGCAGAGAACCAGATCAGCAGAGCTGCTCTAGAGGCAGAGAAACCAGGTCAGCAGAGCTGCTTTAGAGGGAGAGAACCAGGTCAGCAGAGTTGCTTTAGAGCCAGAGAACCAGGTCAGCAGAGGCGCTTGTAGAGCCAGAGAACCAGGTCAGCAGAGCTGCTCTAAAGCCTAAGAACCAGGTCAGCAGAGCTGCTCTAGAGGCAGAGAACCAGATCAGCAGAGCTGCTCTAGAGGCAGAGAAACCAGGTCAGCAGAGCTGCTTTAGAGGGAGAGAACCAGGTCAGCAGAGCTGCTTTAGAGCCAGAGAACCAGGTCAGCAGAGCTGCTTTAGAGCCAGAGAACCAGGTCAGCAGAGCTGCTTTAGAGCCAGAGAACCAGGTCAGCAGAGCTGCTCTAGAGCCAGAGAACCAGGTCAGCAGAGCTGCTTTAGAGCCAGAGAACCAGGTCAGCAGAGCTTCTTTAGAGCCAGAGAACCAGGTCAGCAGATGCGTTGTAGAGCCAGAGAACCAGGTCAGCAGAGCTGCTCTAGAGCCTAAGAACCAGGTCAGCAGAGCTGCTTTAGAGCCAGAGAACCAGGTCAGCAGAGCTGCTCTAGAGCCTAAGAACCAGGCCAGCAGAGCTGCTCTAGAGGCAGAGACCCAGGTCAGCAGAGCTGCTGTAGAGCCAGAGAAACCAGGTCAGCAGAGCTGCTGTAGAGCCAGAGAAACCAGGTCAGCAGAGCTGCTTTAGAGCCAGATAACCAGGTCAGCAGAGCTGCTTTAGAGCTGCTTTAGAGCCAGAGAACCAGGTCAGCAGAGCTGCTCTAGAGCCAGAGAACCAGGTCAGCAGAGCTGCTTTAGAGCCATAGAACCAGGTCAGCAGAGCTGCTCTAGAGCCAGAGAACCAGGTCAGCAGAGCTGCTTCAAAGCCAGAGAACCAGGTCAGCAGAGCTGCTCTAGAGCCAGAGAACCAGGTCAGCAGAGCTGCTCTAGAGCCAGAGAACCAGGTCAGCAGAGCTGCTGTAGAGCCAGAGAAACCAGGTCAGCAGAGCTGCTTTAGAAGGAGAGAACCAGGTCAGCAGAGCTGCTTTAGAGCCATAGAACCAGGTCAGCAGAGCTGCTTTAGAGCCAGAGAACCAGGTCTGCAGAGCTGCTCTAGAGCCAGAGAACCAGGTCAGCAGAGCTGCTTTAGACCCATAGAACCAGGTCAGCAGAGCTGCTGTAGAGCCATAGAACCAGGTCAGCAGAGCTGCTGTAGAGCCAGAGAACCAGGTCAGCAGAGCTTCTGTAGAGCCAGAGAACCAGGTCAGCAGAGCTGCTCTAGAGCCAGAGAACTAGGTCAGCAGAGCTGCTGTAGAGCCAGAGAACCAGGTTAGCAGAGCCGCTCTAGAGCCACAGAACCAGGTCAGCAGAGCTGCTTTAGAGCCAGAGAACCAGGTCAACAGAGCCGCTGTAGAGCCAGAGAACCAGTCAGCAGAGCTGCTTTAGAGCCAGAGAACCAGGTCAGCAGAGCTGTTGTAGAGCCAGAGAACCAGGTCAGCAAAGCTGCTTTAGAGCCAGAGAAACAGGACATTGGGGCTTATTTACAAGCCCCTTGCGCCGCCGCTGCGTCACTTTTTCCCACACAAAAGTGAAGCACCGGCAGTGCAAGGGACTTGTAAATAAGCCCCATTGTGCCCATTACTTTTACGTTATTTCCAGCGCTAAACAAGTTTCGCGCTGGAAAGTTGATTCGGAAAAAAAGATTTTGAGCCGATTTGCGTCACTTTTATGACGCAAACACGGCGCAAACTCTTAGTTAATCTCCCCCAAAAAGTGGACAAGGCTCAGGTGGGCGCTGTCTGCCAGAGGTGGAGAATAGGAAAAGGAGTGCAAGCCTGACGTCACTGGCTCCTTGCTCTTCCCACCCAGCTCTAACAGCCTGAGATATTCATTGGCAAAACTTAACCTGGCAGCTGACTGACCTTTTCCCCTCCATGTTGCCAGCATTGTAGACGCAGTGGCTATGACCCTGTCAGCCCGCACAGGGAATCTCTGTTTCTTCACAAACAGGTTCTGCTGGATGAACACCAGACCTACCACCCAGGGAAGGAGGACTGCGTATCACAAAGGAAGGCACAGAACTGGGAGATAAGAGTCTGGGCGCTGACTCCCCACACCGAGGCTATCAACAGGATGCAGAAGGGTCGAGGGCTCCGAAAAAAGTGTCTAGGCCCTCCCTCCATGGAAACGCCCCGGTGTGGGAAGCAGAAACTCGGAGAGAAGGAGAACCCTGGATTTATGTAATCTTTCGGCTTTGGCAGGTCACGGGGGAAGGGAGAGGCCACGCAGACTTAAGATGTACATCATGTACATGCTTTACAAACGAAATAAATGACAGGATATGGGTGAGGTGGTGTGTCGACCATGGTTATAAGTGAGATGGAGGAAAGTGGTACACCTCCGAATTTACCACGGGCATGCGGAACCTATAATATCAAAGCCGCCAATTCCAATATTGACACACATTTTTTACATTCGTCGGACCATATCTTTCTTGAAAAGAGATATGCATAGGTAGCCTTATGGTTTTCTTTTCTAATTAATACTGTGCCCCAAACTTTAAAGGAGAACATCATAAAACACCCACTCCAGCATTTGCTGAATCTGCTTTTTGGTGTAGCATTGTTTAGCCTGTCTATAATCTCATGTTGATATGATCAAAAGGTTACTTCATCCTTTGAGCACAGCCTGAAGATCTCGATATTTCCCTATATATGCGGCCAGCCATTACTTTTTACCCTTCCAGCCTCAGAGCAGATTAGCAGTCCCTGCTGAAGTGGTGATCTAGCAGTAACCCAGCAGCGGACAGATTGTTCGCCTAATTCTTGTGCCCATAAAAAGTACCTAAAATAGTAGCATTACCGCACCTGCAAATAGTGTTCTTTCTTTCAACAGTTTCGCACCCTCAGATTGCATCCTATCGCAATATGCCTCCACATTGTCCCATAAAAGCGGTAGGAAAAACTGGCGTTAACTTAAAACTTCTGATTATTCTCTCTCCTTTTCTTTTGAATGAATCTCTCCTTTCTTTCCATCATCTGCGTTCCTCCTTTCTGAAGACAGACTTCTGTAAATCAGAGACATGTTTGCCTTAATCTCGGTCATGTATTTCTGCAAATTACCCACACCTCATTTCAAGATCATAATCTCTACTTCTTTGAATGTCATACCCATGCAACCTAACAATACTTAATCTCCTCCAGCTCATCTATTAATTCCACAAACCAGCTGCATAAATTCACATATCCCCCTCGACGGATTACACCGAACTAAATTAACTATTACTAACTACACAAATAACCTGCAGAAAATGAAAGGAACAGTTTTCTTGAGAGCACAAGACTCATCCCAATATCCTCTGGATTAACCACTAACATTGGGTTTCTAGAGCAGCGTGCTGTCTGGTGTAAATCTGTTCAACACCTCATGCAATTATGATCCAAACAAGATGATTCCATGTCACTAGGAGCACCATTTTCCAACTTTGGGCTTTCTTTTAAGAACCTAATGCATTCTCGGAGTTGTAGAAGGCTGTGATGCATTTCATCCCGGGGGAGTTGATTGATGAATAAAACACAGGCATCAGATGACTGTTGCCAGGCAATGTGTTCCCAGTTGTGCTGGGTTAAATACTGTCTCTTCCCCTCCTTGACCTGGAAGTAATCCTTCACCTTCTTGAATTGGGAAGGTATTGTACTTTCCAATGGAACATTTACCCTAATGGAATGGAAAGGACGCTGACATTGCCGGCACCTCTAAAGTCCTATTTTGTTCTCCACAGCCTCCATGTCCTCTTCTTGTTCTTGTGGGGTCTGATATGTCCCAAAACAATGACGAGATCTCCTTACAACCTTTACAACAGCACTGTGGTCATCTGCATACAAAATACCCTGAAGGCACATTGACTCCATTCTCAGACAATCTCAGCTTAATGCCAGGCACCTAACTCTCGTTGGCACGTTACCTCAAGAGGCAGCATGAAGCAAACTCCATCGTTCAGCCATATAGCACCAACCATGTGTTCCACTGTTGTTCATTGTGTTATTGAGAGCACAGACAATGTTTTCAGAAGAAATTCTGAGGATCTCTTGGATGTCTTCAGCCTCAAGAGGCACTTTGAGTCTCAGATTCACCGGATAGCTGGAAGACCTGTAAGTATCTAAGCGTGAGTAGGCAGAAGGAAGGGGCTTGTGAACCCTTAGCAGAACCGAATAGGGAACAGTAGCTCTCAGGATCTCAACACAGAAAGACTGGACTCAGGATCTATATTAGGAGGGAAGAGAAGGTCAGCATATCTGCACAGAGGGAAGAGATTCTCAGGATCGCTATAGGAAGAAGGGACTCTTCTGATGTCTGGTTAGATAGAAGGAATTCATAGGATCTCTAAGGAGAAGGGTCTCATAAGATCTCTTGAGAAAGTTAATGTGCTCTTAGGATCAATGAACAGAAATAAGGTGCTTTCAGGATTCGTATAGGGACAGAAATGACTCTCAGGATCTCTGCACAGAGCTAAGGATGTCAAAGAAGAAAGAAACTCTTAGGATCTCTACACAGAAGTAAGGAAGTCTTAGCATCTCTCTGCATATAGAAGGGACTTTGGGGCATATTAGCAAGAACAGCGTTAAAATTATCGCCGCTTTAGAGGCAGGAAACTGCCGCTAAAGCGGCGATAATGGGCTTGATAATATGCCCTTGAGAATACCAATAGAAGCCCAGGATCACAGCAGAACATGGGCTTCTATTGAGTTCTCAAGGGCATATTATCAAGCCCATTATCGCCGCTTTAGCGGCAGTTTCCTGCCGCTAAAGCGGGGATAATTTTAACACCGTTCTTGCTAATATGCCCCCATCTTTCTTAAAAGGAAGAGATCTGAATGGTCACTGCACTGAGGAGAGGGACTCTTTGGATGTAGGTAACATTTTTAAAAACGTTCCTGGTCTTGCTTGAGGCTCGGCTAGGAATATGTATCACCACTCAATCCTGCCCATGGGCGACAGGGCCATGACCCTCAACACATCCTATCAATGGGAAAAAGAACACAACTTGCCAATGTGGGAGACATTTTCAGGATTCCTCACCAGCACTGACCAAGTGCCTTGTCCCCTCCTTGCCCATGTGGGAGATGGGCATGAACCTTGTCACGCTCAGCCTTGCCCAAAGGCTGCTAAGGGAAAAACCATTTTCATACACTATAGGTCAGGCTTGTCAGTTCTGGTCTCTGGACAAGCTCACCCAGTCTTAAAAAACTGTGGACTCGAACTACTGTTGACCTTCTTACTAACGCTGTGAAGGAGGACGAGAGCAGCCAGCAGCGGTAACAGTGCCCCACTACTGAGAGCAACAAGAGACAACTGCAGGGGCGTGCCATCCCCTAAAGAGTAAAATTTGAATGAATGAATAAAATAGATAAATAAATGGAGGGGCTTTGCACAGAGGGTGGGAGGAGTAGGCATAGAGCATGAAGGCCAGACCTTGCTCAAAGTTCCCTCTTGCACATTGCTGCAGATCAAGCACTGTGGGTTTGAAGGCACAGAAATGACAGAGTATAGACCACCATGGACAGTTGAGGGCTTTGGGACAGGGTACAAAGCCTTTGCTTGGAGAGGGTGAATGTTTTGTTTGTAAAGCTAGTTTATGGTTAATTTCAACTTACCTTAACTAAAACATGCTTCAGTATATAATATAATATAATATAATATAATATAATATAATCCAAGGCCCCACCCCCTCCTCACACAGGTGAAATTTATGTATCAATTGGGAAGTTTGGAAAAGTCAGTTCTCGTTTTAGTTGCTTAAACTGCAACTGTAATTATCAGGGCACAAGTCCTAAAAAAATGAAGTGCAGGGACTAACCAAGTTAGGCAGTAGGCAAGTGACCTCATGTCGTGTGACATCACACCACATGACATGGCACGCTGCATCACAGGAAGTGACATCACAAGAAGTGGCATCACAACCCGTGACCTCACAGGAAGAAGAGACATCAGATCTAAAGACCTCACACATATGGTTAGCAGGTCTATCATGAGTACATTTAAGTGCATTACAAGATTTAACAAATAAGATTTTGCGCCGGGTTTATGCCAAACAAAATGGCGTAACCCGATGCAAAATCTGTGCATCAACGTATACATTAATTTTTTTTAAACTCTGCCACAAAGAAATTGGCAGCAAGTAGAAACATGGCAGGAAATCTGTTCTGCTGAATTGGTTGCAAAGTCTGCATTTTAAAATATCTAATGGGGTTAAGGCACCTGCTTCAGAGATCTCTGTGTGCTCAGTAAATCTCAGGGAATAATAATAATGGTAAGATAACTCTGGCAGTTAATGCATTTGCTGGAGAGAGCTGTGTTTTGTCTAGTCCCAGTTTTGATTCAAAGTAGAGGGTTAATGTGTCTCCTGCTAAGCACATCATGTAACATGCAGATAACAGATTTTTATTTTATGTAGATAGGTAAGTGGGTTACTGCTTTTAACACAGATCTTTTGTTACTTGCAGTTCATACATTTTAATACTTCTAATATAGCACAGTGAACAATGAAGGGCATGTGACTCCTACACCTTGTGACCCTCACTGTCTTATGTAACCCATTCTGTACATTGAGTTACACATTTATATGATTTATTGTGAATGTATGATGTGTACGTGAGATGTAAAGTGCTCTGACACCCTGCATTGGGATGAGTAGTGCTATAAAAGAAATAAAACTAAATAGTGGTATTTAAATTGTTATTTATGTAAATACTGGGACAGATCAAGACATCTGACAATCTTGCGATGCATGTATATCTCTTATATACAGATACTGAACAAAGCCAAAACCATACCTCTTTTAAGTACTTGTGAAGTAGTAACAAGTTGTGTGCCTTTGTTTACCCTCCATTGCAGTTGCTTCAAGAAGTGAAGCTCCAGATAGCTCCCAGCCAGGATACTCGAACAAAAGGAGGCCTGAAGGCCTTTTTTTGGGGCACACTTGGAATTTAAAATAACAAAGCCTCCTCCCCACCTGCACTTTCCTGCTCCTAACAAAAGCGGATAACGTGCAGGCGCTGCTGAATGCGTCCCGTGTCTGAAAATTACACCGGGACGTGTTCAGCATTATTCAGTGGGGCCCAGCCTCTTGGTAGGGTGGACGGCATTCACCCTGTGAAAATAATGGGTGGACGCCATATACCCACGTGTACCTCCGACTTGTGCCCTGGTAATTATACTCTTTGTCTTTCACCCTAGCTGCAGTTGACTCTAGCAGGAGGCATTACAACTCAACTGTAATAAGTTATTACAGTCGAACAGCTACATCTTTACAACTCAACTGAAATACAGGAATTAGAGACAGGCTTTTATTCAGATAATACAGGCTCCTACATAATATAATATAAAATAAAATAGTAGAATAGATTACAAATTTCATAAAGGATCCCCTGCAGTACATTTTTAGGACATTGTAATTTTTTTTATTTATTTTTTTTTATTTGCAAAGTTTTATATAGCGCTGGCTAGACCCGTAGGTATCAGAGCGCTTTACATGAGGATCAGCAAGTTAAAGATTACATAATTACTTCAGTTACAGATTCCAAGTATAGACATAATAGAGAGATAGAGGGTAGGAAACATAACGGGAGGCGAGGAAAACAATGTCAGATGTCCGGCTGGGTAGGTGACGGCCGAGTGGGTGAACCAGGGCCAAACTCTTCTATAGCTGCTTAGGACAGCTCCACCGGGCATCGGTCAAGGTTGTTCGGACTCAGCGGTGAGAACAGACAGTCGAAAAACATGCTATTACACGATAACATAAGTTATTTTCGCGTTACGTAGCAAAGACAAAACGTCTTATGTGGAATGGAAGGTAGAGGGGGAAAGGTAAACAGGGGAAAAAGGAATGCAGATAGCGTCAGGCAGACCAGAGGGGGGAAAGGACTTCAGGGGACACAAGCAGTCAAAGTGAAAGATAGACAAGACCGTGAAGCACCGTTAAGAACAATGTCCGATGTCCGGCTGGGTAGGTGACGGCCGAGGGGGTGAACCATGGCCAGACTCCTCTATAGCTGCATAGGACAGCTCCACCGGGTAACGGCCAATGTTACTTGGGTTCAGCGGTAATTACAAACAGATTCGGTTTTTCTCCCATGGGGCGTCATCATAGTTCAATCGAAGGCATCGGTCCCGGTGTAATTGGGAAACACCCTCCTCTTCGTCCTCCCACCAGCCTAAGTCTGTAGATTGTGGGACAACCCATCGTTCTTGCCTTCAGGCCTCTAGTCTCTAGATCTAGGATCAAGGTCAGTACATGGGGGAGCCCCACCGCGTCTCCAGGCTGGAAGCGCCCGAGCCAGAAGTAGTCCGTGTGTCCAGGTCAGGCCACTGAGCTATTGCGCCCTCAGGAGTTCCACACTTGGGCACCACACCATTTATGCCGCTTTTTTCGGTGGCATAAGGGCTGTGTTGTAGGCCTTCCTCTCTTGGGCGGGCAGCCCCCCCTCCGCTTTTGCGGCCCCTTCGTGTAGGCTGATGCTGAGTAGTGGCTGTCAGGTGTGAGCCGAGTCAATGGTGGCCTTGCCAAGTTCAGCCTGAGGCGGCCATTTTAGTGTCAGGCGTGTGGTATAGTTTTGTTTGTGGCAGCGCGATGTGCAGCAACCTTTTCACCTTGCACTTATGGATGAGATGCTTCAGATCTATGGCTTTCTATGTCTGTCCCCCAGACTAGTAGCTAGTGTATTTAATTGTTCCCCTATCATGAGCGAGACCTCCGCCTGGATGCCATCTTGAGGTCAGGCGCCACTTCCAGCCTTCCACCCAGCTTAGGACTCATATGCTCCCGGTGCGGTGTTGCTTAGAGCAGGGAGTCTGCTCTGCCTCATTTACCGGGCCCCTCTCACCTCCTTAGCGCGTTGAGTCAGGCGAGGCGCCACAACAATAAATGGATTAATTTGAAATATTTGTATTTGCTTATTTAAGCACATAAACATTTTGATCATGCAAGGTTGCAACAATCAAGTCACAAATAACCATTATGATCATACAAAAATACAACAAATCAAATCACAAGTTGCCAACAGGTGTTTTTCTGGATTTCTGCTTCTTCAGGGCTCATTCAATACACACCCGGAGAGTAAGTATCAGTGGTGATATCAATCTTCAAAGCGATGTGAGTGAGGTGCGTCCACAACTGATTCACATATATAAGTTTAAAATCTCATAAGCATCTCCATGTGTTTCAGAATCAAGTCATGGGAACGTGGTTCAATATGGCTGCAAGAGTGATAGTCCCTTGTATACCTTACAGGTTGTAAATACAAGCACAGTCCACCCTCCTTGTATGAAAGTCAAATAGCGCATTCCCGCAGGAGTCTTCACATCATACACGACTCATGACTTGATTCTGGAACACATGGACGCGCATATGAGATTTTGGGTTAAGGGGCAGCCCATTTCAGCCACTGGCTAATTTCACTGTGAGTTAGTGCATTCTGCTCGCTCACAAGGTGCACCTCTGCACATAAAGCAGTACAAGGGGCTACTATGGCAACGCATGCTTTTAAGACCAAAAATGTATTGCTTTTAGCCATTGTTTTCTATTGGCGAAGGTCCACCAAGTTCCCCAAAAATAATGTTTTACAAAACAAGTGGCAAAAAAGCATTGCCAAAGCCAAAATGGTAGCAATCGGAACTATTGGCTCTGCCAACACTTCTTTATCAATGAAGGTGACACGGTTAGGTGGTGTTTTTAGGGAACAAAAACGTTGTTTTCGGAAGAACAACCTTTTATTACGTCTCTATGTGCCTATTTGGTCTCAAAACGATTCGCGTCGGTGAAGAAGCAGAGCCTGGGTAAACAAAGCACCCACGTCACCCCAGAAACAGAGATCCCCCAGAAAATCATCAACTGAAGAGGCTCTGGTCCCTACAGGGGGAACCCCACTCAGACAAGAGCCAGATGTAACCTCAGACACATGTATGTTTCAGAGGACCCTGTGACACACTAGTACCCCTGACAGTACAGCCCCTCACCCCTCCCTCCCAAAGTAGCTGGCAGATACACAGGCACCCCTCTAAGACACCCTGATTCCACAGAGAACCTCAATCAACAGTCAAAGAGCAATACCCCCAAAGAGCAGACTCAACACCCTCCCCAGCACCAGGTATGGGGCGGAGCTACAATTGGTGCAGCAGGTGCAGTGGCACTGGCACCTAGAGCCCTGAAGGACGCATTGAACCCTGATAATTCATGTATTTTACTCCCCAACAGCTGTCGAAGGGACATTTTTGCTTGCTTGCACCAGAGCCCATGACATCCTTGCTGCGCCCCTGCACCGGGCATGAAGCAAACCGCCAGCCCCATCGCACAGGTGGCTGGCTCGCTGTTTTAGACCCCCACCAACCCGCCCCCAATACACACACCCCCCTATGTTTCGGCGATACCCACCTTTCCAGTGCTATTTTGAGCAAATACGTGGGGATTTTGGTGTACACTGCCTAATGATACTGAATTATTTATCAAATATTGTTTTTTCCCAATAAAACCGGCACACTTCTAAAGACTTTGGGTTTGGAAAATGCGGGGAACTGTCCCTCTGCAGAGGGGCCATTGGCGCGCCCCGCCCGCCCCCAGTGTGTGTATGCAAGGGGGGGGGGGCTTCCTCCCAAATCCATTCATAATCCGGTCCTCCATGGCTCTGAATGAGGAGTTCACCCGCCCCATGAATGGATCGCACGAGCCACTCACCTTGGCAATGGCGTGAAGGAGCCACGGCCTCTGCTCTGCAGTCTCTTCCCTGCCTCGAGCGGTGCGGTCTCTCCTTTCCAGGGAGGGGGGCAGCCGCGGTCTCTCCTTTCCAGGGAGGGGGGCAGCCGCGGTCGCTCCTTTCCAGGGAGGGGGCAACCGCTGCCGCCCGCCTCCGGGGTCTTTGCCGTCCAGTTGGTGTTGTCTCTTGACTCAAGCACCCGGGTCTCTTCCTTCAGGTCGCTGCCGTGTCTGGCTTCACGTTCCTCGTTCTCTGCGGTCTCTTGACCTCAGCTCCGCGGCCTCTGTTTAAGAGTTGTATGACCTTATAGAAATGAAATGAAATTTGTACTTGTAAAGCGCACCCATACCCCCAAAGGGGTGTCCAGGCGCTGTACGCATACCGCTGTGGAACCCTTCCTGGCTTTTCCCTGTGAAATGTCCACTCCTGGGCACCCCCAGGGTGAAGCCAGGCATCCCAGCGCTGTTGGGGCCGTTGTGGAGATTAAGCAAGCTATTGCCCAGAGTTGCAGTGTGGGACCCATGATTAGAATAGGCACCGAGGCGAGAATTATCAGGTCCGAGGAAATTGAGCCCAAGACCCGCCGAGGCGGGAATTGAACCCTGGTCCCGGGCCAGATCTCTGCATCAGGGTCTGCCGCTCTAACCATTGAGCCACACTTCTAGAGTCACACTAGAGGAACAAAGATGAAGGCCAAGTTCCTTCATAAGGCCATAGAACTCCAAGGTGACCTGCAATATTATTTTAATTTATTGCAGAGGGTATTGTATTGCTTATAATACATGGTCACACCATCACCCTTCCCATAGCCCTTGTAAATTCTTGGTGTCATTCTCCTTCATATGAAAAAGATACTATGGATGCAAACATACAGAATGACAGCGAAATCTGTGGTGTAAAGTTAAACACACCAAAAACCACTTAGTAATGTGTTGCAAAAAGATATCAGAATCAATTCAATGTAATCAGATGAAATAGCTCAGAAAGTGTAGAACAATGCAAAGATTTTACCTTTCCTCTAAAGACCAATACTGTGCAGAAAACATAACCATGTTGCCATAAATTGCTCCTTCTTGCTCATCACGTCATATTAGAAAAACAAATCTGTAAAAACTAAAAGCCAGTTCTCGTTTTTATTTTTTAAACTGCAGCTGTATTTATGCTTTGTGACCTGCCATTCACTTTGGCCGATGATCATGTAGTAAGTATTGCGATGCCACATGACACATGTAATAACCCATTACAGGTGAGCAACTTCATCATTTCGTTATTATTTATAGGCGAGTAGAGATGGTCACTACTCAACTGTAATAAGGAAATTAGAGAAAGGCTGAAATACAGTGACTGAAGGCATAATTTACTATAATATAACATAACATAACATAATATAACATAACATAATATAATATAATATAATATAATATAATATAATATAATATAACATAACATAATATAATATAATATAATATAATATAATTTACTATAATATAACATAACATAACATAATATAACATAACATAATATAATATAATATAATATAATATTACTGTAAGCAGACTCAATGAAGGAGCAGTGAGTGGGAGGCTGGTGATTCAGTCCTAAAGGAAAGGAAAACATAATAATAATTCTGGTGAGCCTGTTTTAGATTATTGATCTGTGCAGCTTTTGGACAGGGGTCTCTGGGTCCTGGGGCGGGGGAGGGGTGTCTCCAGCATTTCGAGGCGGTACTGTTGCTCGTCGAAGGTGGTGGCCCCCAGGCCAGAGATAAGGGGATTCCAGTGAAGTGATAAAACGAGGGAAAATGGGCCTGGGGTCGCATGGGGGTGGGGGGGGGGGGGGTTCTCAGGTTCCTGTGCAGAGGGTAGGGTCTGTCAGGCTTTTCTCGAAGAGGGGAGGGGCTTCCAGATCCCTGAGTGTGCAGAGAAAGGAAAGGGGCTCCCAGATCCCCACAAGTAACTGCAAACAGGATGTGTTTTCAGATCTTTGAACAGGGCGAGAGATTCCCAGATCCTTGCAGGGTTTTCCGCGACGTGTGCAGAAGGGAGAGCTCAGGTTCTCTGTAAAGAGTGTTTACTAAACAGCATTTTATAGAACACGAGCTGCAGGCGACGTGGAGCAGAACAGCAGCACATTTCCTAATAAATTTGTCAGGCGAGATTCTGTGGACCCGGCAAAAACGGTTCCACGAATGAGACTCCAGAGGCAATTACAGGCAATCTGTTGGTGGGAAACGCAGCCGGGCTGCGGCAGCACATTAAACCAGCCCGGAGGGGCCCTCTGTGCGTAGCACCCCTCTCGACTCAATGCATAGCGTTACCCCCATGCACTGCCCCCAGTGTATACTGCCTAGCGTATGCAGCAACCAGGGATGATATCTGCCCGTCAGCTATGTAACTGCCCTAAGCAATCCATTAGCAATGTTTACTGCCCCTCAGCAAATCTAACTGTATTTTATTATATGTTGCATTTGTGTGGGGCACTGCGGGGTTGTGCGTTTTCACGTGGGTGCGCTTTCTTGAGGGCGCGAGTCTCTCTGGTGGAATGCAGTGTTACGGGTTCCTGTCTCTGCCTGTCTCAGTGTGCCCCCGTGCTTTCCTGGGCCCGTGTTTCGTTTCCCCATGCCTATGTCCCCCTGTGACACTGATGCCTATGTTCCCCGTCATTCTCCATCCCCCATCTGTACAACCTTCTAAACAGCCACGTGCTTCCCACTCAGTGAACTCTCCAGTCTACCAGTTCACTGTTTTCGTGTTTTCTTTGATATTCCCAGCAGACCAACACGTTTTGCGGGCAAGGGTTTGCACCCAGAGTGTGCCCCTCCCCCCACCCATAGTAAAATGACAGCCACTAACCTTCTCGAACCAGTGAATGGGAGACGGGTGGTTAGTGGCTGCTAAATTGAAAGGTGTCCTTACGAGGGTACTCCTGGTGGGCAGAAAGTGTGAACTGAGAGAGAGCTCTGGTGTCAGATGCCTGAGCTTTTAAAGCATGCCCAGGGCTTTTAAAGCATGCCCAGGGCCGGACTGGAAACCCAAAGTAGCTCTGGCAAATTTTGTCAGACCAGCCCGCATTGGGTGCACAGGGAGCGAGCGCAGCGAGCAAGCCTGACCATTACTGGGGGACTTCTTCCCCCCAAGAACATTTGGGGAAAAATTGTGCATTCTGCGACACATTTTTCATTGTATAGTAAATGATGACCTTACAGTGCACCAGGATAGGGCAATCTTTATTGGGGCTCTTCAGTGATTCCCTCACTATCACCCTCCAACAGTGCCTCACATCTCTCCATAGTCCCTCTCTCACATGTATTTCATTAGTTTTATTGGGCCTCTCATGCCAGTGTAGGGTGTGGGAACATTTTACTTCACACACACAGATACAAACAATGAATCATAGATGTGTGATTCAGTGTATAGAAAATGCTACATTAGACAAAGGGGACCACAAGGTATAGGATTCACATGTCATCCATACTGGTAGGCATTTTTTAAAGTGCTTGGTCTGGGGAAGCACAAACTTAGGATTCAGAACGTAACACAGTGGTCAGAGTTGACTTTACTAATAAGAATTTATTTCTACCCGAACAAACCCTTTTTAGCAAAATTAGGCTAATGAAAGACTGGGACATAAAAACATGACTTTCTAACCTACATTACAATTGTGCCTTATGAACTGCACAGTAACAAAACGATCTATGTGACAAAAGCAGTAAACCACTGAGCTTTGCACATAAAATACTGTCTGTGATCTGCCTAGTACACACTCTTTGCAGCAGGTATATTAACCTTCTGTGCTACCTTAGATGAGTCTAAACTGACACTAGACAAAACTCCGATCTCTCTCCAGCAGATACATTAATCACCAGAGATATCTTGGACCATTTTTTGTTTCCTGAAATTTTTTTAATACACAAGGAACTCTGCAGTGCTTTTTAAAATGCTGCACTTCTACAAAACCGAACCCCAGTAGCAAAAGCAGCCCTTCACCCTTTCTGCCTCCCCGGGGAAATGCTCGATGCCCGGTATGCCCAGTCCAACCTTGAGCATGCCCTTGTACTGCATTCTGGATGACCGGAGGAGTTCCTATCCTGCTGAAAGCATTAACAAGGCCACTGGAGTTATGCGTTTAAGCGGCACCTGCATTTTTTGCATGATTGGAGATGTGCTGTGTTTACCACATAATCCATTATCTGCTGCGCAATTTGCAGATTTTAACAAAGATTTTTTTTTTTTAGCTCAAGTGAATCAAAAGTTACTAAGTGTGTAGCGGCACGTGTCCCAACATGGTGGAAATCCGTTCCCAAAGTTAACCGGTCAACTTTTAACTACCTATTCCTGTATTAGGGTGTTAAATTAGTAGTAACAAAGTGAAATCTTTGCCTAGTGTTACCATGTGTAAAAAATGATAAGATAATGAAGTAATACTATCACAAAATGTGCCGCATCATGTTGCATAATTTGCCTTTTTTTCCGAATAATTTAGTCATTTCTGCTGCATAATTTGGTCCTCCCTGACACATAATTCAAGTGGCCCTGAGCATAAATCGCATGATTTGCTTAACTTGAGAATTGCTCAGTTGTCTAAGGGCAGAGGCTGTGGCTCCTACCATGGCACAAATAAACCTTACCAAGACAGGGGTTAGAGTATCCAGTATATTGGTGAGATTTGATATTTAACATAACATGTTCCAGAAAAGGTGCCAATAAAACCAAAAATTGCTCATATTAAACATAATTCCTATATAAGAGCTATTTCTCTTTGTATATTTTGAGACAAACCAAAAAACGAATTCAATCAGGTAATTCTTCTTCTTTTAACAAATGAAGCACTTTTGCTAGCCCCTGCTTTGCTGCCCCCACTCTCTTAATGGTGATTAATCACTTGCAGTACCGGCTTGACACCCCATCCCTTTTGCACTCTCACCACCCTTCACTGCTGTATCAGAGGCGGCATCGTTAAATGGATTTAACACCATTTCAAGATGTCCGCTATGCATGGTCACGTATGTGCGAAAGTCATCTTTGAATGATTTTTCTTAAAGCAGATTAATTTCTTTGCTTTCTGAGCCTTTCAGAAATTGTTGTGTGTTTTTGGGCTCCTGGCAGCTCATAATTTAGTGATGGCCAGAAGACATTCATAGGCTACACACAGAAATTGAAGACAAGGTGGAGAGAGTGGATATTTGGATTCCTCATGAAGCTACTAACAGGCTGCGGGATCTGATGATGCTTATTTTGATGAGTTTTTGTTGACTAAAGAGACAAAAGGAGAGCTAGTGTAGCTGTTGGGACGGGAATGTCCACTGAACGGTGAACATGCATGTGCTCCTGTATCAAGGGCCTGACTTTATGTAAAACTGGTATTGTGACTTTGTTTGAACCTGGAATCATGTTAACCCTGTGTAAGTGCAGAGGCCTAGGCCTGTCCCTGGTAATGTGAAGTCCAGACATGTTCTGTGGCTTGAAGGGTGCACATAGCATGTCCTCAAAGCAGGCATAAGACTACTTCCCATGCCCTGGGTTGTCACTTAAAGTCTTTTGCTGAATCAACTCAAAGTGGTGAGAGCTGAAGTGTTTATCTAGACACTGCTGTAGTTTGAGTCAATTAAGTATCTGTGCCTAATTTATGACTATGCCCATAATGAGTGATTCATTCTCTCAGACGCCGGCACCATTCATTGTAGCTGCCCTGGAAGTAGCAGGATCCTGTCCCTCTTCCTTCAATTTCAATTCCAACCTGCCCGATTGATTCCTGTTGGTTGTTTTCTCCCTGGTTCTCGGCCAGCACGTACCCCGCTGAGTGGCAAGACCTCTCACTAAACATTACTACATTCGGTTGAACCCGACTATTGTTACCCGCTGACGATTATTAATTATATCGTTCCGCTACAAGATCCTATCTGCTCACACGCTTTCTCGTCCTGATGATGATCTCAACCTAAGGAGATCGAAACGCCGTCGACTTTCACAACCGAAACTCTTTAAATATATTTTATTAATTATGGAGTTTTGTATAGTGTTGTCAATGCGATGTAAATTTTAAGTCACCAGCACTTATCACTTCACGCACTTTTCACCTTTGTGTGAGCACCAGGACTAGTTCCTAATGTGATTGATACTCATTTATGATGTTAATAAATGTGGTATCATTCAAACAACCTTGTGTCCCTGCATACTCTGTTCTCCAAATTTTGTTGGCGCTTTGCGTTCACTAATAATACCTAGATTAAGACTACCTTTGTATTAATAATAGCTCCGGCTATCCGAGGACCTATCTGGCCTCCAACTCTGACCGTTGTTCTTTACAAATACATAATGTACACTAGGACATAAATATTAAGAAGCTCTGTTAAGTGGGAAGAGGGTACCAAGACGGTATATTGCCTCACTGTAGATCGCAAATGAGATTACAATCCTGCGACTAAGAACCCTATTGAACTGTAGATGAAATCACAATCTTTTAAGTGAAAGTTAATCACTGGGCTGGACAATACATTGTTATGTTTGTTGGTTGACTGAGTTGGTTGACTGAGTTGACTACCCTACCTCCCTAGAAGCTTTTGACTATTCACCCCCGATACCCCAAGTGAGTAAAGGGTGTACTTGGCCCAGTTGGCAAGAAGGAGCTGGATGTACCCCAGGATACAAACGGCTTTCAAACTCAATCCCGATGGTTGGGGCCCAGTAGCCTCTGTCTGTCCTGTGGTGATCTCGAACAGGGTCTGACAGTAGTTCTCTGTCATGAAATCCTCTTTGTGATGTTAGGTAATCAACTGGGATTGATGGCCAGTGGTTAAACAGCCCATAGACAGAGTTTTGGTTGCCTTAAGAGAATTGTGCTATCCACCACTTGGAGAGTTTGCTTTCTAAGTGCTGCAGTTTAGGCTGAATGAGATTAGTAGTCTTGTAGGATGCAATTGCGTGAAGCTTGGTCTTGCAGTTATACAGGGTTGCGTATTTGCTTATGTAGTTAAAGAGTGAGAGATGTGTGATAAGTTGGTGACTGGAGATGTCTTTATGGTTCAGGTTTGCTTTCTTCAGTAGGAGGATGGCTTATCCAGTTTTGAGAGGATTAGGGAACAGCCAGGGCCCGTGCAGGTAAGAGTGGTGGGGCCGGGTGGGAGGGGTTTCGACACCCGACGACGAGGGGAAATTAATTATTTATTTAATTTTCCCTCGTCGTTGTCTGTCTTTCCCGTGGGGTTTCAATTGGAACTCAAAGACGAAGTGCTGTAGGTTAAGTGGGTTTTTATTGGGGACATTTTGAGCTGTATATATGCTAATGATTGGGATCGCAATATGGAGTGACCAATGGAGTGTCGTTGGGGGTGGGATTTGAGAAATTACATGGTGGCAAAGGGCAGATTTAGAATTATATTTTAGTGTGAGCTAGATCAGCGGTGTCCTGTTCGATGTCAGTGTTGTCAAAAAGGTCAAATAGTGCTTCTTTTATAATCTCGGCAGAGGAATCACTCGGCTGTATGAAGATCAAGAAAAATATATTTTTAGATTAGTTAATAGATGAGGTGCTGAGAAGGTTTGTTGCTTGGCTAATGTCTAAGGATTGTGTGGAAAGTGGTGGCACAGGAGGCTTAGAAGGGGATGCTGCTGCTGAGGAGTTCCATATAGTGATGATAGTGGGTTTTTGTGAGAGCATGTTCATTCAGATATGTCAGGAACATTAACACAGTATGGATCAGCGGCGGCTCCTCCACAATGGCGGAGGAGCGTCGCCACACTGCCTGGCTCAGAG
This sequence comes from Calotriton arnoldi, assembly GCA_963921515.1. Taxonomy (NCBI): domain Eukaryota; kingdom Metazoa; phylum Chordata; class Amphibia; order Caudata; family Salamandridae; genus Calotriton; species Calotriton arnoldi. Next base: position 66,426 of record CAWUFW010010082.1, on the reverse strand, counting down.
CCAGCAAATGAAAAATAAAACAAATGTCATCATTCTATTTTTCGTTAGCCAGCTCTGAGCCAGCTTGCCCAGGGAGGGGTGGGGCATGGGGAGGAGGAGTGCTATGTGCACTCCCTAAGTGCGCATGTGTGTTTGGCCGGCCGTCTCAGGCCGACCAAAACACACATGCGCACTTGGGTTTCTGCAGCCCGGCTGCATTGGACAGCCGGGCTGGAGAAACCCCCACAGACTCCCTGGTCTGAGCGGAGCGTCATTTCAGCACGCTCAGACCAATCCCTGCGCTGCTCTCACATGAGAGCAGCGCTGGGATTGCAAGGAATTCCTGACGCGGCCTCAGTGCTTGCTGGGACCAGGAAGGGCGAGGCCAAGTGTGACGCGGGAGGCGGGCGGTAGCTCCAGGTAAGTGTTTCTTTTTTTAAATTACTATTAACCCCCAGGCGCGCGCTCCCTCTCCCACGCTCCACTGCGCCCCTCCACCCACCTCACCACCTCTTTATTGTGGCGGCCGCCACTGGTATGGATTACATGTTGTGAGAGTAGGAGAGGATTAATCACTGGGCCAATCAAAGTAGGCGGACATAGGCATTAGTTACATATATGGTTTCTTAACTTTAGTCAGTCAGAACATTATCTCTTGAGTATTGATTTTTATGTATTTAGCATTGAATGCAGATGTAAGTAACATTCTTTACTTCTAAGGTTGAAGCCGAAATGGTGAGTGTCTGGTGGAACCAAGATGGTGTCAACATACAAAGATCTAATTACAAACAAGACCAAACGTGAACTAGAATGTGGTGTGGCAGCCATCTTTGAACTCTAATATATCATATCCTGAAGAACCTAGCTCCCAAATGGCCTTATTTTGTCTGCTCGAGACTAACTCCTTTTGAAGATAGAATTGTGCTACGATCATCTCTGGAAATACTTTTGTTTTTTTGGAGTGCTGCAATCAGTGTTTCTATGGACTTGGGATTTTCTTCAAAGATAGTATTGTTTCATGACTGATTCTATTGAATTAAAGCTGCATTCTCATCTGTGGAGTGACAACCTCATATTCCTTCATAAGACTTTGAACCACATACTTAATTTGGCTTTCTGAAAATTTTGTAAACTATATTCAAGTTAATTGAAGAACTAGTTTCCTCATGCAAATATCATTACACCACAGAGGAGTTAGGCTTTGGACTAATACTTAGCTTTATATGTTGCAGATGAACCATTTGTATTCACAGGCGCAGGTAGCTGCAGCATGTTACCCAATTCTAAAAGGTATATCAGACACAGTATATTAGATACTTCAGTTCAGGAGGTTATATTGGTAATGTTTGTTTACGCTCGTGAGGATCCGAGTGAATGATTCCTGCAAGGTTCGAGAAATGGTGCTATGCATTTATGTATGTTTTTAATCATCTGTGTTTTCGGGAGTGGCTTTTAGCCTCCTTGTAGTACATGGTGGATGAGACGGAGTAGCATCGAAGTCCAGACATCACCGCTGTGAAACAGTGAGTCAGACAGGTAGTGTCTACGACAGTGAGGTCATGGACATAATTTCTGATATGAATTACTTCTGAATGTTCCGTTTAGAGGCCCCAAAATGTATCTGTGCGCAGATCTCTCAAAATCTGTAAGGTACTGGCTTAAAGTATTCAACTCCTGGAAATCCAATTGTGAAAACGAACTCCTTTCCAGTACCAGTAGTCCCCTGTTTGTCATCTATCTTTTTGAGACCAGCTGGAGCAGTAACTGGTCTCCCAATGATTTGTGCTCATCAAACCCCTTTTTATCATCCACCAGGCATCGGTGACAGCATTGGTTTTGTACCAGTTTTTGGTCCCTTCTATACATCTTATTTCTGTTTGTGGGTATCCCATTTCACTTTTGGGTGATGTTTTTTTTTGGTGGTCAGATCACTTATGGGTCATTTTTTTAGTAGTTTATCATCTGTAAAGTCATTGAATTGTCCCTGATTTCACTCACAGCGCCTGAAAAAACTAGAAAGCAGGTAAGAGGTACCATAGCGTACTTGATGCATAGTAAAATTCTGAATGTCACATTTTTGCTTAATTGACAGTGTACTGTTGACAAACAATAATAAAGCATCTAAGACGCAAAAGTTTCAGAGGACTGACGAGGACTCACATTCCTGCCCTCAGAGGCATCATATAACGTATGACATCGTCTTTATATGTTCACATTATTTGAATTGTAGGACATTACCATGGAAACACTTTAAACATGTTTTGGGTTGTAACACATCCGGTGAGGAGGCTAGAGCCTTTGGCTGTATATCATTGTAACTGTTTTTGTTTTCTCTTATATAAATACCCGAGCCCTCTTTATGAGTGGCCCGGTGGGGGAAGAGGCATTCCTCAGCCCGAAAAAATCTATAACCTGGTGATCGGTGTAATCGGACCCAATAAAAAAAACCCTATCATGAGTTTTCTGCATCTAAATTTGGAATAACTTGCTGATTGTGGTGCTTTCTGCTCCAAAATCCATAGGTGCTGATTTTTATCGGACATTTTCCCTGCTAAATTTTGGCAGACTTGACCTGCCAAAATTCACATTCGTAAAATTACTGCTAAGTTCATGATTCTCATTCTTTTGTTTGTGCAGAGATTGAACAAAAACGAGCCAATAACAATGACAAAAATATTTAAATGCCTGCGAGGAATGGGGATGCGGTGGAGGAGTGGGTGGGGGCGGAAGCAACAGGATGTGGGTGAGAGGGAGCCAGGCAACAACATAGGTGCCCGAAAGCACTGTTTAGAAGATGGAGTTGCATGGCAGCAAATAAAGCTTCCGGGTACTTCCAAAAAAGTAAAAATTATGAAAGAAAAAATATTCAAATAATTGCTAGGGGTGGGTGAGCAACAGAGGAGTGGGTTTGTTATGAGTGAAGGGAAAGCAAGGAGGGAAGGTATTGGTGGGGTAAGCAGCACACGAGAGAGCGAGCAAGAAAACACATGCACTTTCTTGGAGTGAGTATTGTTATGCCAGCAGAGATGCAGAAGAAGAACTGAGTTTCCGTACTGGACAATACTTTGTTAGTTTTGTCCTTAAAAATTGAGGTCCATCTCCTACTACTATTTTGAATGTAAGGCAGCAAATGTTGAATTTGATCCTATGTTCCACAGGCCAACAATGAAGTTCCCTAAGCAGAGGTGAGATGTGTGAGTATCCCAGTCTTATGGATAAAATGTACTGCTTGATTCAGGACCATTTGTCCATTTTAATCTGTAGGCCAACTTTTTGGAAGGTCTAAATAGAGGGAGTTTGCATAACCTAGCTTAGATCTTAAATAAGTGTTTTTAATGTTTCTCCCAAGAAAAACCTCACTATTGTTTACTCTTTCTCAGTGCTGGTATGCAAGAAGAGATTACCACACCCATGTGTGGTTTTAAGGTCAGATCCCCATCAATGATGACTCCAAGACTTTTGGCTTGATGCTTAGGAGTGGGAGCCTGCCACAATTCAGGCGGCCAATTTAAATAGCTCCATAAGCTGTTTTCATTTTGTAGGATTACAATTTAGGTCTTATCAGCATTTAGTTTCAATTGGTTATTGGCCATCCACTCCCAGAGATATTGCATAGTGATTTGAAAGTTTTCATGGGATGTAGTAGAGTCCTCCAGCTGGAAAAAAATATGGGACTGATCTGCATAGTTGTATAAAATGCAGTTTCTAATCCCAAATCCTTTAATGAGAGGCCGGGGGGGAAAGGGAAGGTCCCTGAGGCACCCACATTTGACCTGGACTGCCTTGGCTTTAAATGGGCCGAGATAAACAATGTGGGTACGGTTCTCAAGGAAAGATTTAATCCATTTCAAGGCAGAGCCTTTTATGCCAGCTGCTGGCATACGATCAACCAAAATTTAAGATCAATCATGTCGAAATCCGCAGAAAGGTCCAGCAGGACCAAGGCTACCGTTTGTCCAAAGTCACCAGCCAAAGCACACATCGTCAAGCACAGAGAGCATAACCGACTCAGTACCATGGGGTGACCGGAAGCCTGCCTGAAGGTGGTCAAGAAAATAAGTTGACTGTAAATGGTGACATAAGTCATGAGCTACATGCGCTTCCAACGCTTTGGAAGAGAATGGTAACAGAGAAATAGGGCAATCGTTTTTTAAGGACAGGTTTTTCACCTGTTTTTTTCTGTACTGGGATTACTATGGCCTCTTTAAAACGAGAGAGGGAATCTTTAACAAGCATAGTAACTGGACACTAATTTCAGAATATAAAAGTTTTAGAATGCGAGGAGGACAGGGATCCAAAGGGTAGCCAGTTTCACTTTAGACATCAAAGAAGCTAAGCTATCTTTGGTGATCGGAGAGAATCTATGCAAGGTAATAAGGTTCCTGACCAAACCAGGAGGTGACAGCACTGGCTTCATAGGAATGTTAGGAATATTATCCTTAATTTTGTTTATTTTATCTATGAAGTAGTCATTCAGCAAGTCGCAAAACTCCCAAGGGGGTGCCATCTTAGTTTTTTTTTGGTTTGGTCCACAAGCGACTTTCGCCTACAGATACCTGTCTGTAGGCGAAATGTAAAAAGGATTCTGGTGTAATGCTTTCAAATAAGTGGCAGTTGATGCAGATATAGTGGGGTGCCTTGCGCATGCATGTTCTATGTGGTTATCAACCCATTTTTCAAATGTTTTGCATATAGTTCACACGAGATAAAGGTGCTGGCATGTGCCATTGGATAGAGCTTAGCACTTAACAACTGTAAGTGCTAAAACGGCCTGAATTTTCCCATAAATGATTAATCCAGCTTCAGTGGGCCAAAGATTTATTTCCCACCTCTTCACAGGAAGTTGGAATAACAGACTGCAGTGTTTTGTTGAATAAGAATATCTGCAACAGTCCATAAAAGCCCAAGGGCCAGCATCACTTGTTCATATTACAGTCTCACATAGGGGATGACTGTAATGCAGACCGTCATGGCGATCCCTGTCCTAGCCACCGCATCACCAGGCCCACGAAATACAGCATAGGAGGTGGATTGAAAAATATTTAGTAATTACCATAAGCTTGCCATTGGACCTGCCACCTAAACCATAACAGCCAGTTAATATAACCATGGAATGCCCAATATCCCTCCTCCATCACACTGCTAGCTGCTGCAAGCCAAGACATGAGAAGCACCAACCTGGCCACTCATGCTTGACACTGAAACAGTTCCCATATAAGCTCTCAGCAAAGTGCAGCACCCATCCACCCAAGCACTCCATCTATTAATGCGATCTGGCGTCATGCAGTGGGGTATGAAGCGCTTTTCCAATTCAACTACAATATAATACGTTAATATAATACATGGTATTCTGCAAGCCATGTATAAAAACCTGTCTCAAATTTCTTCATATTAGGCGACTTGTGGCACACCCAGTCGCCTATTATGAAGAAATGATGGAGCTACTCCACTGTAATAAATGATTACAGTTGAGTTCTTATGCAACAATGCCTTCTGGCTCTAATTAAAGCAATTTTTTAAAGAACGAAAACGAAATGTGACTTTTCTTTCTTCTGCTCTGTCTTTCTATCGATACTGTAATAAGCAGTAGGAGATACGTATGGCTACATATTCATTTTTTGCATCCCTTAGGCAATTATTAAAAAGTTAGAATCTTTCTGCATGTTTCTATGCTTTCCGATTTACTAAATTTATTTTAAAAACTGACTTGGGTTAACCTGATTCTCATATCTTTTTGCAGAAAATATCTAACAGCTTTTTATGTGTTTAAATTTGCACTAGAGATTCTATTTTTATTCTTCATGTTTGCAAACATGCGCTCTCTTTCATATGAAAGAGCTGGGCACCAAGGAAGGAAGAGGTTTGTGGGAAAGCTGATGGTGTGACCATGAATTATATGGAATAAAGTACCCCTGCCTCCATTATAAGGATATTGCAAGTCACCTCGGAGTTCCATAACCTTATAAAGGAACTCGGCCTTCAGCCTCGTTCCTCTATATGTTCATGGAATGCCCCTGTGATTTGCAATATCCTTAATAATAGCGCTCTGCTACTACAGCTGTGGCTCTGTAGCACTGTATAGTTCTTGTGCAAATAATGAGCATGCTGGTCTTCTGCGCCTAATACGATTGGCATAAGTCACAATTTACCTATGCATTAGCCCCTATCCTCACTTATCAGATTTGTTTGGAAGGGAGGTTTGGTGCTGTGATTGGTTGGCGCACCGAGAGAACGTCAGTCTATAAAGATTGGAAGAGGTTAGTAAAGCGACCACCAGCTGTTTACTCAATCACCTACTTCAGTTCGGAGTTGAATCAAAATTAGCTAAGAGGATAAAAACTCCTGCTCCAGAGATCCGTGGGCAGCCTGTTGCTCAAATGTTCAAGTCCGGGAGCCTCGCCACTTTCTCAAGTGAAGTGCCACTGATTAATTACAACACTTTCGAAGCTTCATGCCTTAAGTGCTCCATAAACAGTACACTGCCGTCGGATGCTTAGAGATGTCAGGGTCGCTGAGAAGAGACGCGGGTGCTTCGGCCAGGGTAGGCACCCCGTTGCTGATGGTATGTGCTGCATACCAGGAGGGGTGTCAAGGACGAAGAAACTTCTGTTTTTTAATGTATATGAACCGTCACCGGTTACAGAGAAGCGGTTCCATTAAAAATCCCACCAGAAAATGGTCGGCCGTCTGCCAAAAACTGTGATTGCTTTGCCACGGTCCCAAGGCGCTGCTTCTGTTGAAAATCCTCTCTGCCTTTCGCAAGATTGCGTACATTAATTACAATTCAAATGAGCTTTTATGCCTCTGAAAACCGCACGTTCAGGAGGGCGAGGGAGCTGCGGGGCATTCTGCAGGTGCTGTGCAAGGTGGTTTGGGAGCCAGGCGGGTATGAAAAACAAAGGAACTCCTTTGCTAGTGGGATGTTTACATCTTTCAAAACCACCAATTGTCATTTTGGATTAAAGACTTAGGGCCTGATTTAGAATCTGGCAGATAGAGTACTCCGTCACAAATGTGGACCCTGCCTGACACACCGTTGGCCTGTCCATTCCAGTATGAGTTGGGCTCAGCTGTGCCTTTGCAGTCTCACATACTCTGATGGCACGAAGGAGTAAGAGCCATCGGAATAAGGACATCAGAACACCCGCCCTATTTCACATGGACAGTCTGATGTCTTTTTATTTCTGTCCATCACCACCAGGAAAGCTATGGCGGTCGAAGACAAAAAAAAATAATGATCCCCACACCTCGGGAGGAAAGTCCCACTTTGGGAGTGAGTTTGTGAAAAAAGCGGCCGCTGCAGGTAAGAGGTTAATTATTTATTTAATTTTCCCTCTTGGTCGTCTCTCGAAATCCCCCCTCACATGCCCCCCCCCCCCACCACCACTCTTACCTGCAGCAGCCGCGCCTGGAAAAAAGAAGTTAGACGTGTGGCTATCTAAAAGGTGGGGACTGTGCACCAAAATTTCAATACCTTCACAGCAGCTGCCATGATAGCAGCTCCCCTGAAGGCACAGAGATCACCGCTTGGCGGTCGGTGGTCTCGCAATTTGGTGGCCAAAGTCCAGCCAGGGTGGTAGAGGATATGACTCTGCCACCCTGACAGACAGCGAGTCAAAATATTGTCTTATACCTCCAATCTCAAACCACTTCTATAGCCAAGAGTGCATGGTTCCAAGTGCAACTTTTGTGGAGGTCCAGGAGTCCATCCCAGAACAAGCCTTCAAGCTCTTCATCCAATCCTTGGGGTTGTATAGAGTTGACTGTGGCAACTCAGTGTTGGCTGGTCTACTCTGAGCACACCTCACATCTCCAACTGCAGTTCTGAATGCACTGGCTCACTATGTCACTGGAAGCAGAACATTTCATTACATGTCCCATATCTTACATGTGCTTCAGTGGCTCCACATTGAAGCTCAGTCCTTATACAATATCGATTGTACCAGAGACAAGGTTATGCATTCAGCTACTCATCACTACCTGACTAACGAGTTGAGTGCAATGGTCGTGATGCAGTGCAGAGACTCCTCTCCTCCAAACTCTAGCTTGCAGAAAAGATAACACGATGGCCCAGTCTTTCTCAGCCACTGCGATTAGAATTTGGAACTCCTTCAGCCACATTTATGCACTACCAGGTCCCTGGCATCGGGTGTATCTCATTATAATGCAGGAAAATATCATGCATGTCTTTACCACACATTTTTTACAACCCATGCCTTTACCAAGCATATGCCATTCCAATGCAGGTAAGTGTAACTAAGGTAAAGTACTTAAATAAAAAAAATATATATATATGCATTGATGCTATAAGTTCTGAGGAATTTAAAAGTTCAATATGGTTTGCTTTTAATATGTATTTATACTAATCATATTTTTAATCATGCTTTGATTAACTTTTCAATAGCCGGATGGCATTAGTAATGTTTATTGAGGATAAGCAAAATTATTGTCTTGGACCCGCATGTTGTATCCACGAAAATAGACTGAGAGTCTTTTCTTTATGTCTGGTGGGAGTCATGTGACACTTAGAGGTGGTACTAAAATAGTCAGTGTAACGCTGTTTTCTACATGTGAGCAAGGCCGGTTTTACAGGTCGAAACGCGTAATGACTTCGTGTATGAGCAAATAAAATTACTTACGCAAAGTACAAGCGGAGTTCGCGCCTTCTTCATCGCCGTCAGGAGGTTGAGGAAGGGAATCCTTTTTGAATATATATATATATATATATATATATATATATATATATATGCAAAACACTCGGTAATCCTACTTGAGCAGCACTCGAGCGAGCGGCGAAGGTTACCAGCCTTAATATCAGGTATGGACATTGTTCATGTAGCCAGTATAATAAAGCAGCCTCGCATGATGCCTGACGCGTTTCGATAACCATCTTCTTCAAAGGCTTTTTACGAAAGGTAAACGTGCTGCGGTGTGCATACTCCCTCATTTAAAATAGCCACAATGACACGCCCCTGTTTGGGGCTGCTCCAATGAGACAGTGCTGAAGGCATTATGGGGGTTGTAGTGCATATTTATTTACACCTTCCTTAATAGTTTAAACGCACAATCACTGCTAACAATAAAGTCTTAAATGGACCCCAGCCACTAAAACTAGTCCTTAATCCTGCGTCGCTCCTCCGCATTGAGGCTGCTCCAGTAGGATTACCGAGTGTTTTGCATCAATAGACGGCGGTCCGGCTGTCGAGCAGGCACCACCCCAGGATGAAGGGGGCCGTGAGGTCTGGACACACCGGCCTCAATGCGGAGGAGCGACGCAGGATTAAGGACTGGTTTTAGTGGCTGGGGTCCATTTAAGACTTTATTGTTAGCAGTGATTGTGCGTTTAAACTATTAAGGAAGGTGTAAATAAATATGCACTACAACCCCCATAATGCCTTCAGCACTGTCTCATTGGAGCAGCCCCAAACAGGGGCGTGTCATTGTGGCTGTTTTAAATGAGGGAGTATGCACACCGCAGCACGTTTACCTTTCGTGAAAAGCCTTTGAAGAAGATGGTTATCGAAACCCGTCAGGCATCATGCGAGGCTGCTTTATTATACTGGCTACATGAACAATGTCCATACCTGATATTAAGGCTGGTAACCTTCGCCGTTCACTCGAGTGCTGCTCAAGTAGGATTACCGAGTGTTTTGCATATATATATATCTATATATCTATACATATATAAATATATATATATATATATATATATATATATGTATATAGATATATATATTTCAAGAACAAGTCCCACCAAAGCGTGCCGAACTCGCACCTGCTGCGAGTTCGGCACGCCTTAGTGGGACTTGTTCTTGAAATTTATCAGCGAAGTGCCTGAACCAAATGTGTCCATCCTATACAAACTCAAGGATATTCGATTATTTAATTGATACCTACGGATGTACTTTTCCTATTGTGCGGCAAGCGAGGGCCATTGGCACGAAATATGGATGGGGACTATGTAAGAGGAGCCTTTGTAAGCACTATATGAGATTTTCTGTCCCTGTATGTTATAATGCCTATTGAGGAGAGATGGAGTATTGTGGCATTCAACCATAAAACAACGATATATGGGGTAACACAGGGACTGTCATTTGAATAGTATTTCAGTAACAACGTGCTAATATGGCGCCCGGAGTTACAAACATCAAGTTAAGGAGGCTGTAGTCCCTTACCATTGGTCAAGATGACAAACATCCTCCAATGAGAGTGAAGCAGTGACCTTATTAAAGAGCGTTATTAAAATGTGCCATGCGTTTTTAATCTACGAGTACTGAGGAAGGCAGAAATGCTGAAACGCATCTACTCGGATTAAAGGAACATTAAAGACCCCATGAGTGCTCTGCAATTTTTTGTGATATATATATATATATATATATATGCTAAATTCTGCTCACGCTGCCGCGCTTGCAAAGACGCCCGCACTCCAGGGTAAATCCAAGATTTCTTTATTATGCTGACGTGTTTCGACCACACTGGTCTTTGTCAAGCACAGCAAGCAATATATATATATATATTGGGAAAGACCCCCAAATCCCCCGCTTAAAAAAAAAACATAATTGCCCTAGAAATACCCTTACCACCCCATTCTTCATCCCACTGCTAAACGCTAAAAATACCCTTACCACCCTATATCACTACCCAGCCCTAAACCCTAATAAATCAATTATTACCCTATACCCTTACCTACCCCTAAACCCTAAAATACCCTTACCACCTTATACCCCTACCAACCCCTAAACCCTGAAAACACCTTTACAACCCAAAACCATTACCCACCCCTAAACACTAAAATGACCCTTACGCCATATGCCCCAACCAACCCCAAAACCCTAAAAATGCCCTTACCACCCTATACCCCTACCTACCCTTAATCCCTAAACCCCCCTTACCACCTTATACCCCTACCCACTCCTAAACCCTAAAAATACCATTACCACCCTATACCCCTTACCCACCCCTAAATCCTAAAATACCCTTACCACCCTATACCGCTACCCACCCCTAAACCCTAAAAAATATCCTCACCACCCAATACTCTGACCCACCCCTAAACCCTAAAAACACTCTTACCAATCAATACCCTTACCCACCCCTAAACCCCAAAAACACTCACCAATCAATACCCTTACCCACCTCTAAACCACCCTATATCCCTACTCATCCCCATACCCCTACCCTACCCTAAACCCTTAAATGTATAAGACAACCTAAAAAGCATTTTTTGACTAGGCTATAACTTTGGCCTCGATTTGACCAATCCGCATGAAATTTTGCCAAAAAAGTGTCACAGTGGATATTATTTATTGGGAAAGTTTGGGGGTGATCTGTGCAGTGGGACCGAGAATTTGGGGAGCTAAATAAGGTTGCGTTTGTAATGTTAATTCCCATAGGAACCTTTAGCCACCTCTACAGCCCGAGCTGCTGAACAGACTTACACCAAATTTGGAAGGGAGGTAGATGTTGGTTCAAGGAAGTGCCTTTTGCTTATTTGGTGTAAATGCGTTCAGTAGTTTTTGAGAAATTTAAGTTTAAAATTATAGTGCTATCTCTGGCTGCGGATATTTCGCAGTGGTTTCTGGATGAATCACGAATGCACGCGCCAACGGGAATGCTCTGATTGGCTGGTCGCAACCTGAAAATAAAAGTTGCTGCCGCCATTTTATTTATCGGGAAGGGTTCCCGGGGCTGGAAATCTGTGTGAAAGCCCACATAAGGGCTCAGGGTGGAAATACTCTGACCCCATGGTTGAGAAATAAAGGTGCTAGTGACACAAGTTATGTGTCCAAAATAGATTTTTAAAATTCCGCGCGACACCGCCGCAACTTCTAAAGCGACCCCCCATGTACCGTCACGGGGACGTCGCGACTATCGACGTTGGCACGAATATTGCTGAAATTATAAAAAAGAAATACCAGTGAATCATCAATACAGATTATATTACTTTCAGATTCTGATAAATGTTTTTATAGAGTTATTTATATAGTGAATTATCTACTGTGATGGTAAGAATTAATTATATAGTTATCATTTTTGAATGTGGTTGTGGCTATTGAAATCCTGTTTTTGCTTTCCGCTTTTGCAACGTACCCACGGGGATCGCGATTACTGATGTCATCGCGATATCCGGAGTCACAGCGAAAACCAAAAATAGGTTTTAGAGATTGTTGTCCTAGAAATACAGTAGAAAAACATGAGTTTGAAGTGTACAGTAATAAACCCCTTGTGTGTAAAATAGTGTAGTATGTGTGCATGTATGTGTTTTCACTTTATGGGTGTAGGAAAGTAGGATCTGCTTCTTATGGTTACCCCCACTTTTTGCTGGATGTTACACTGTTTTTGACAAGTCTGACTGGGATCCTGCTAATTAGGATCCCAGTCTATCTGCTTTCTCCCTAAAAAGTTATGCAATGTACTTAGGTACACTCCAGATTGAATACTGGGGTACCCTTGTCAGACCCTGGTATATGGTACACATGTACCCAGGGCATAGGTACCCCAGAGGCCTCCCATGGGCTGAAGCATGTATTATGCCACCCATGAGGGTCCATGCAAAATGGAACTACAGGCCTGCCATTGCAGCCTGTGTAAGATGGTGCAAGCACCACTTACTTAAGATATAGGTTTACTATATCTATAGGTCACTACACTTAAAACCTATGGGTCACCCCTTTAGCAGGCCTTGACAATCCTGAAGGCAGGGTGCTGGGTTTTACGTGAGAGGGTGCCCCTGCATGAGCAGAGCATCCCTGCAGCCTTCGGAGACCATTCTCCCGGGTTGTCGGTGACGCAGCCAGAGATATAGGTAGAGGTGCATTATATGCTCGCGTAAAATGCTATCTCGAAAACGGCTGCAACAAACCATGTCGTGTTTTTGGTATCAAACACCTTGGAATCATACCTCCACACCAGTAACCGGTGTGGATGGTATGATTCCACCCTTCAGAAGCAAGTTTCGTGGGGTCCCTGGTCTTCCCGGTACCAGCCTTCTCGACCCGGACAGCACAAAATGGTTGCTGCCTACCAGAGACACATTTCTGCCCTCCTGCTGCTGAGCCAAGCTCGAGTAGAGGAAGGCAGCACAATAGGCATCCTGTCACAGGGAGGTGTGACCACCTCCCAGACAGGATTAAGTGTATTGGGTCTGGGTGGGTGCACTTCCAAAGTGCCTGAAAGTCTGCACGAGGGGCACATTTGGTGTCCCTGTGCATAGTCCAGATCAAACCAGTCCTGGGAGCCGTTGGCTCCTGCTCTGACGCGAAACTGGACAAAGGACATGGGAGTAACCTCCCCACTGTCCTGACCCTCCCCTGGGAGGGTCCCCTGAATCTGTCCAACCCTCTCGCCTGGGTACTTAAGGGCTTACCTGGCTGTAGGACCCTAGATTCAACGTGGACAAGATTCTGAACAAGAAACCACTGACCTTCGACCGTCTGGACACTCTGGACTTCGCTGGACTTCGACTGGGCCCGACTTCGTCTCCCCCTCCGTCCAAAGCATCGTCTGTGCCAGTGCACCTTACAGGCTCCGTGAAGGACCTGTGGAGCATCAAGGACAACTCAAGTTATCTCCCTTGGGGTGAAGGAGTCACTCCCCTGCATTCGCAGGCACCGTAACGCAACTGACCAGTCTGCTGATCCTGAGCTCCTGCAGACTCCGAAGGCTCCAGCAACACAAGAGGTGGGTTCCTACGTTTCTTGAGGTCGAGCTGTCCTCTCACCAAGATTGAGCCAGTATCTCTCGTGGGGACCGCATAACCCGAACCCCTGTGCACCGCATACATTTGTAAGTGCATATGCTTGTTGGTGTTTCCCAACTATGTGCATTGGGCTATCGATAGCCCCAACCTCTGTGCACATTTCATACAAAGGACTCCGGCCTCCTTGCACTCTGTGCCCTGCAAGCTGTTACTTTGTGAAACTGCTAAGAGGTCCCTTCGCGACTCCTGTGCCTTCGGCCTGTGGGTCCATTTGAGGGACAACACTGCTTTACTTGGGCTCCCCTGGTTGCTCCAGGCCAGCCCTGACTCCCCTTGCTGTGGAGAGTCCTCTGGTCATTGCTGGGCCAGACCATAACCTTCTTTGACCCTCTTTGTGGGTTGCTGCTGCCAAGGCTTGTTGGTGCTCCCGCCGGACACCGACCCCTCAGCACTCAACATCCTTTGTGGGACAGTTTGTATCCGGCTCCTGGTCATCCTCGATGTCTCCTGGTCCCTGCAGCTGTAGAGTCTAGGTCTCCATCATCACACCTGAAGCACCCAACATCAGTGGGTATTCGTCTACCAGCCCCTGGTCACTCCTGAGTGACCCAGACTCTGTCCCATCTGCTTTCAGGTTCCTTACATCAAGAATCCACCTGTGGGTTCCACCTGACACTTTTCTTCTTTCCAGCAGTGGCATTCCTTTGAAGACTCCCATTGAGAACGATGGCGGTTTCTGACGCCATTTCGACCCTATGCACCCGGCTTCCCTGGGATAGGTAACTCTGGTACTTCGGTATCCACGGGTGGTGTGGCTCTCCAACCTTTTAAGTTCCAAAGGGTTTCTTCGTAATCCACTGGGAAGGGTCCTTAAGCATTAAAACTACAACTGTGACTCCCATTGAATTGTACGTAGCACGCGGTCGTGATCTCACACTGCACCCGTCCTCCGTGGGGTCCCTCATTACTCATCTTGGGTGGTTCCATGGGGTCCCAACGATTCTACAACCTCTAGACACTGTCTTGACTCGAGTCATGGTTCCTATACCACTATTTTAGTGTATGGTTTGGTCTCCCCCTGGAGCCCCTGTGTATTAGTGCTAATTACGATTGTTTCTGTGGTACAGTATTATGTGCTTTGTGTTTATCTGTGTGTAGCAGATACTGTGAGGTATTTAAGGTGTGTTATAATAATAAATACATATTTTTATAACTACTGTGTGGTTCTCCTTACATTTAACCAATACTATAGGTTGCATTCTGGTAAAACAAGCTGTTTAACATTCTTTCAAGACTAAGCCTGAAGGCTGCTCTCCACAGCTACCACTTGGATAGCTTTCTAAGGTTATCTTTGACCTCTTAAATCACCATAAGGGATGTTTGGAGTGGTGCAAGGTGCCCACTTTAACTAGCGGACATCATATACCAGACCAACTTCTCACAATGGGGAAGGTGCGATCGTTGCGGTTAACGACATCGTCGCAACGTCCTGAATAACCGCGAAAACGGGAAATAGGTCTGAAAGATGGGTTTTAAAGAAACTTAGTACAAAAAAATGAGTTTAAACATGCTTTGAAAGAAGTATGTATATAGTAATGTGTGTAGGACAATGTTCAGAATGGATTTTTTTTATATATTATTTTTGGATGTGTTGGTGGTCATTGAATGTCTGCTTTTCTTTTACGTTTTCGTGACGTGTCCGCGGGGATCGCGTCGTCGTCACGAAGATCCCCAAAAACAAAAGAAAAAAAACCCTTTAGAAAAAAACTTCACAATATTTTGGGTACTAGGGTGGCTCTGACAAGAGCCATTATGTTGGTTGTGTGTACATGGCTGCTATACATAAGACCGGATGAAGAGTTTCAGGTTACTTAGAAGCACCCTGTTGCCTTCATCTGTAGCGTGCACTCTATCATTTATATAAATTCCGTACATGTCAAAACACAGATTGTTGTTATAGATACAGCCCATACGATGGTCTCTGAGGAATGCAGAAACAGTTTTATTAACATGTTTCCTGGCTTTGTCAATCTGTGGACAGAACTGATTTGATCACTTACATTTCTGTCTTTGGCATATATTACAGTACACCAAGACAGTGTGAGGGAAAAGCGACATCAGTTCTGCAAAGGTATCTTTCATTAGGATTTCCAGCCCTACCCCAGTCAATGTGCCTAGGTCGTTGCCACCACAGTGCACAATCATGAGGTGAGGAATTTGGGAATCCACAATGGATTTAACCAAAGCCAGCAACTGATGAAACTTTAACCTTCTCTGGCCAAACCAAGTAATCTGCACATTTTGCAAACCCAAGTCCCTGGCAATACCTCTCTTTTTTGCAGCCTCTTTAGCCCAATAGATATAGCTGTGGCCCACAATCCATACTCTAAGCATTTTGATGGGAAAGAGCAATAGTAGTCAGGAGAAGGCTGGAGCTGAATGAGGTAGTTTTCCAAAGCAAAAGAAGTTAAAATGGAGGTGTTTTAAAAAATATATATATATATATTTCATAGGATGCTGTCAGCATGAAAGTGAATAAAATTAGGTAGTGTGTTGGATGGTTCAGGAAGAAGTCTTATTGGCTGTTGTTTAAAAAAAGAAATGTAATACAGACATTGATATGCTTTTGAATCTGTGGAGTAAACCACACCTGCTGAATCTTATTTGAAAGTAGCATGTTCCTTCTAGAATGTGCTGTGAACTTGTGACCTACTGGTTCCACTGGGTTGCTAGGTACACTGAGCTAAGACTGAATTTGGGGTGGGGGTTTAAGAGACAGAACATTTTTTTGAAAAGTTGAGGAGTGATGACACATTGTAAGTAATACTCAATAAATTGGGCAACCCAATAAACCCTTGGAGGTTTGGGTAACAAGAGATAAGTATAAGATAACAGTGCCTTCAAGGGATTTAATTTAAGCATATTTGACTAGATTTATCTGAAACAAATAGTGAGAGCCCAAGTTAGTGGCCTCAAATGTACGAATTATTAAAATCAATTTAAAGAAATCACAAAAGAATATATCAAAAGAGAAACAAAAACTAAATGCGGGTGTATACTTTTGCACAAATTTATATAATTAAATAATTTAGAAAAAGGGTACAAAACAACATTCACATAATCACATAAACAAAAGTGAATGAGATTAATTGCCCTATGAGTAGTCTTGTCTCATATTCACTTTTGTGAGTAACCCATTTCTTACACTTATTTACAAAATAGAAATTATCATTCAACATATAGTTAATAGCAGACACTTAGTGAGTGTCGAGTAGATTATGAATCAAAGAGTATGTTTTAAGTTATGGTCATTATAAATATTTGTGACAAATAACCCTTTCTTTAATTAGATATAGTCTTAGTAGGGAAATATTAAAGAATCAACAAGGAAAAGAGAGATTTCCTTACCTATGCCAGCGGTGAGCTAAACTCTCCCAGTGAGGCTCTTGTAGTAATATCGCCGTAAGCATATGGCCAGTTAGAGTTTTCACTTAAATAGACTGAAAGCGGCAAAATGATTATTGATTACACGGAACGATATTTATATAAAGTAGATTGTGTTTGGTTAAATAAAGTAACAAATTGCCTTACCGTTGCCAGTGATATATTTAGATTACACTCGGCGATCTGGGCATCATTATCGCTGTTTTGTATTAGGCGAGTCGACACTTGTGCTAAAAGAATAAACAGATAAAAACGGACACTAAAGTAAAAAGAGTTTTTTTTAGAAAAAGCCAGAGGAAACATAATGCATTGTTGCTATTCTTACTTGTCGAAAGTCTATAACACCGTCAAGGATCAGCGTTCCGAATAGAGCAAAACACTTCAAATCCTAGCACAGGAAACAAATATATGCTTCTGGGTGTTGTAACAACTAGATGGTAGCAATCTGCCTGAGAATGTGGCGGCCATCTTAACGATGCATACCTGTGGGTAGCAGTTCATTATTCAAGCCTTTCTTGCATGTGTATCAAGAGCCACTTATTCCAAAAGGAATGAAAGAATGTTAAAATTTAGGAATAGGTGGAGTCATCATCATTAATCACTTAGCTATAAGTTATGACATCGTGGTTGGCAAAGGTGCAATCTAGAAATCCCATAATGTGGCAATTCACTAGATAGAAAATGGCATCCATCTTGGATAGAGCATCCGCCTGGATGTCGAAATTCAATTTATGTGTATGTCATATAGACACCACTTTCAATAGTCTCATAAGAAGGGAGGACTTCCAGCCCATTTTTTAGGGTAGTCTATGCCATACAGTAATCCCATAAATTGTCAAATACGGGTACCTTCAAAATATGGTCCAAATTGATATGAGTACATTCGCACGGTGATACTATATATGACTTTATTGAAAAGATAATTATTATCTTTGCATGCAGCAATTTGATCTTTACTGGTTTACTTAAAGAAGTGGGGAAGAGAGGAGGACACGAAGGCGTGGAGGAGGAGTGTAGCCTGCAACACCTCAAAAACTACCAAAACCTTTACCATCAATGGCCAACAAGTTGCTCTTAAATATTTCTCAAACTGTAACACAAGCAATGTAGTCTACTGCATTAGATGTCCATGTGGACTTCAGTATATAGGTAAAACCACCCAACAGGTCAAAAAATGAATATTACAACATCATTCCAGAATACTATGTTAGGTGGATAATGCACCTATGGTCGAACACTGTATCAAATTTAAGCACTCAGAGAAGGACATGACCTGGCGGGTAATTGAAGTGGTCAAACCTTGTAAAAGAAGTTCCAATGTTGAACAAATACTAACAATGAAAGAGAACCGCTGGATATGCAAAACTGAAAATGTGACAAAGGTCTTGAATCTAGCTGTAGAATGGCAAACACTAGTGTCTATGGTCTAACAGTTAATATAATTAATGCCTGTAATTATGTGTTAGCTGTGAATTTTCTATGTTCACTGCCAATTTTTTGATCTTTCGAATATTAATCAATGGATCTATATTGCTCTAGTTGTATTTGGAACTGATTGAAATTTGATTCCAATGCACTGATACTAATCATAGATACATGATTTCTTCCAGAATGCTTCATTTTGGTTAATTAATTCAATGTCTACATGCAAAATATATTTTTATTGTTAAAAGGTGATAAACAACAGCATCTATATGCATGATCTCTCCATGTTTCTCTTTCTTTTCTTTCCTTTCTCTATCCCCTTCGGGGCAACACTCATTTCCCTCCCTCCCCCTCCTGCCCGCCTTCATGTCCTTCTCTCTTCCCCACTTCTTGGAGTAAACCAGTAAAGATCAAATTGCTGCATGCAAAGATACTAATTATCTTTTCAATAAAGTCATATATAGTATCACCGTGCGAATGTACTCATATCAATTTGGACCATATTTTAAAGGTACCCGTATGTAAGCCTGGGCGTAAAACTTTGCTCCGCTTGTGGAGTTTGCAGAGATTTGGCAACTTCGCGTTCCGCGTAGAACGTGGAGTTGCTGAAAAACTCCGCACTCCGCAACAGAGCTGAGTTTTTTTGAGTTTGTGCACCCGAAATGCGTTCTCATGTGCATCGGAGCGACTTACCAGGTGCCTGCGATCGCCGACGAGATTACCTGAGCTGTTCGCGAGGGCCACGATATTTGCTAGGCGGCCGCATGGTCCCGCGAGAGTTTGCGATCGCGAACATGTCATTTGAGCGCGCCAGCTGAGTTCTGGCGGGGGGTTTGTGAAGATCGCGATCCCGAACGCGCATGATCTACCGCGACTACAATCTGAAGAAGGTTATCTCCCCAAGCAGCATCAAAACCTTCTCGAAATGACGATTTGGAGTAAAAAAACTCCTCAAATTGACATTTGGCTATACTTTTTTGTGCAAGGAGTCCTTTTTTTTAAAAACTTTTTTTCAAGAGTAGGGAAGTGCCCCAGAGTCTCCAACTTCCTGTTCCTGTCCAGCAGGCTCCTCCTAGTGCTTTGTCCATCTCCTGGTCACTTTTCATTTGGATTTGGAGCTGGAAGGATCACTCTTTGTGTCTGCTGCATAATATATCATTAGATTTGAGGACTTTGAATTTGAGATTTCACAAGTTAGTTGGAAAATTGGTGTTGTTTGTTTGATTGGGGCCATGCACCTAGATTTATTTGTACTTTTCATCGTTTAAAAAAAATATATATTGTGGTGGGTGGCCTGTAGTTTCAATAGGAGCCTAGTTGTTTCTTTGTATGTAATTTTTCTTCTTTTATAAAGGAAACACGTTGCACAGTTCACTACATTTTTCTCCATGTTTTGAAAACAATTCGCAATATTTATTTAATTCACTATGTAGCCCAGCAGTCTGTCAAAAATAGGCCTTTCTCAGCCAGTAGGCCCAGAGCTACTCATGGGTGCATGAAACAACTGTTTCTGTGATGTCTGTTGACCTTAAACATCATTTTAGCCATGGATGGCATTGGATTAAAAATACAAAACATTTTTTTGTGGTATTTCACCTTTTTTTCATGTGTGTTAAATTAAATGCCTTTGTTGGATGTGTGTGGTTGTAACTTGCAAACCTTTTTAGCCCTGTGGATTTTCATTTTTGGCATTGTTGCATTAGAGATGTGTTGTTCAGCATGCCTCCTTTGTCTGGCCAGTGTGTGAGTGTGTTTGTAATACTAGGCCATCATTTGCCTTGGCTGAGCCTCCCCATGTGGCCAGGGGCCATTTTCTAAAATCTGTGTCCATATAGGCCTGCTTGAGTTCATTATTTTACAGGCCTCCTGCTTGTTGTTGTTGTGACCATATGGCTGGCGGCCATTTTGAGGAGGCAGTTAGTGTGCTTTTGCCATAGGCCTGCATGTCTTCCCTTTGTTCCTCTTGGCTTATTGCTTCTTGTTGTGGTGGCCTGGCCATGTGGCTGGCAGCCATTTTGTGAAGGCAGCCAGTGTGCTTTTGCCATAGGTCTGCATTGTCTTCCCTTTGTAGGCTTATTGCTTGTTGTTGTGGCCTGGCCATGTGGCTGGCGGCCATTTTGTGAAGGCAGCCAGTGTGCTTCTGCCATAGGCCTGCATGCCTTTTTTCTTCTTTTATTCAGCAAAAATGTAGCATAGTTCACTACATTTTTCTCCATGTTTTTAATAAATTTGCAATATTGATTTGAATTGATTCACTGTGTGGCCTAGTCTACCAATGGGTTTTCCAACCAATAGGCTCAGAGCTACTCATAGGTGCATGAAACAACTGTTTCTGTGGTGTCTGTTGAATTTAAACATCATTTTGGCCATGGATGGCATTGGATTAAAAATACAAAATGTGTTTTTGGGGGTATTTCACCTTTTTTTCATGTGTGGTAAATTAAATGACTTTATTGGATGTGTGTGGTTGTAACTTGCAAACCTTTTTAGCCCTGTGAATTTTCCGTTTTGCCACTGTTGCTTAAAGATGTGCTGTTTAGCATGCCTCCTTTGTCTGGCCAGTATGTGAGTGTGTTTGTAATAGTGGGCCAGCATTTGCCTTGGCTGAGCCTCCCCATGTGGCCAGAGGCCATTTTGTAAAGTCTGTGTCCATATACGCCAGCGTGAGTTCAGTTTTTCAGGCCTCCTGCTTGTTGTTGTGACCATGTGGCTGGCGGCCATATTGTGAAGGCAGTCAGTGTGCTTTTGCCATATAGGCCTTCCCTTTGTTTCCCTTGGCTTATTACTTCCATTGTCATTTGTCAGCTGCAGCTCCCTGAGTGCTGCATCCCACGTGATGCACAATGTCAAACCGTTACATTTGTATTTTTTTTGTTGTTCTTCTTCTTTCCTATCCTTCCTGAGTGTACTGTACAATACACCATGAAAGCCCTTGTTGTTGTAAAAGTCTAACAAATTGTTACACTGTATTGTTAATTCTTTTAATAACTGAGGTAATAACACTAACAAGTGTGACCACACACACTAAATCATATTATATTTGTTTGTACTAGTAATTGAACCACAACAATGCTACGTTTCACTAACGTTCTTCTTGCTTCTTTGCTTTTAGGTGCACAAAATACAACATCATCCATTGTACTGCCATACAGAAGGCCTGCGCCCTGCGCACGACGTCACGTGACTTGTGACCACAGACATCTCTTCAACTTGTGAATCTAAGACAAGTGCCGCTGCGTGCTAACTTACATCTTCAAGATGGCCCCAAAGAAAGGTACCAGTACCAAGAAAGTCAAAGTTGCCAGTGAGAAGAAGAAGGCACTGCCAATTACCACCACCGGTATGTCGCCCAAGACCTTTTTTGGGAAACCAAAAATTGTGCCTGCAGCAGCGGTGTCCGGGGAGCAAGCTGGGAGCAGCACCCCCGCATCAGTGGACCCACCCACCAACCTAGGCCCAAGCCCATGTCTGTCGCAGAGTCAGCCAGTTTCATCACGACAACGCCGACGAGCAGTGATGTTGAAATTGACTTATCGTTATCGCAAAGTAGTACACAACCAATGCAGGAAACTCAGATAAGTGGGCAACAACAGCAGCAACCACCCCCAATAGTAGTAGTTCCTCCCGACGTAGGGGCAGTTCAGGAGATCGAGCTTCCTGCTGAGGAAGAAGGAGCAAGCCACTCTTTCAGAAGATCCATTGTCTTCCAGATCCCCAGCAAGGAAAAGGAGGGTTAGTCCATCAACTTCTTCTGCAGAAAGTTGACCTCCCCGGTTTGGGACTTCTTTTCGGTTAGCCAGAAGGAGGTGAACATTGCTATATGCTCCATTTGTGGAGTAGGTGTTAGTCGGGGTAAGCTTGGTACAAACTATGGTACTGGAGGCCAAACAACCCATCTGAGAAAACACCACTTGATCCAGTGGGAGGCGCACCTTAGCGGCCAAAAAACTGCAAGTGTTGTTGGTGGAGGGGATGAAGATCCGATAACGGTGGAAGGTGAACAAGAGGGAGACATTTTCTCTGGTACACAAAGAAGCCCTGTCCCCAGCAGTGCAGTGGTACTGCCCACATCATCATCAGCAACATCGCAATGGCACAAGAGTCAGGCCGAGACACCAAGGGGTTCAAGGCAAGAGAGTACCACAACGAAAAAACGCGCATTGAGCCTAACAATATCTGGGCTCAAGAAGTCACCTGCATCAGTGGCACCAGAAAAGAAAAAAATCCAGGCTACCATTCTCAGCATGTTAAGGCCGGAGGGGCAGTATGAACGCAACCACCCAACGGCAGGTTTGTACAACGAGCGTTGGACCTCCTCCCTTTTTCTTTTGTGGAAGGGATGGGTTTTCTAGGTTTTAGAGATGGTTGTCCTAGAAATACAGTAGAAAAACAGGAGTTTGAAATGTACAGTAATAAACCCCTAGTGTGTAAAATAGTATAGTATGTGTGCATGTATGTGTTTTCACTTTGTGGGGAAGGTGCGATCGTCGTGGTTAACAACGTCGTTGCAACGTCCCGAATAACCGCGAAAATGGGAAATAGGTCTGAAAGATGGGTTTTAAAGAAACTTAGTACAAAAATATGAGTTTAAACATGCTTTAAAAGAAGTATGTATATAGTATAGTGTGTAGGCCAATGTTCAGAATGGATTTTTATTTTTACATTATTTTTGGGTGTGTTGGTGGTCATTGAATGTCTGCTTTTCTTTTCCGGTTTCGTGACGTGTCTGCGGGGATCGCGATGTCGTTGCGAAGATCCCCAAGTCGATGCGAAGATTCCCAAAAACTAAACAGAAAAAAGAACCTTTAGAAAAAAAACTTCATAATATTTTGGGTACTAGGGTGGTTCTGACAAGAGCCATTGTGTTGGTTGTGTGTATATGGCTGCTACACATAAGAGCAGATGCAGAGTTTCAGGTTACTTAGAAGAACCCTGTTGCCTTCATCTGTAGAGTGCACTCTATCATTTATATAAATTCCATACATGTCAAAACACAGATTGCTGTTATAGATACAGCCCATACGATGGTCTCTGAGGAATGCAGAACAGTTTTATTAACATGTTTCCTGGCTTTGTCAATATGAGGATAGAACTGATTTAACCAATTACATTTCAGTCTTTGGCATATATTACACTACACCAAGACAGTGTGAGGGAAAAGCGACATCAGTTCTGCAAAGGTATCTTTCATTAGGATTTCCAGCCCTACCTCAGTCAATGTGCCTAGATCGTTGCCACCACAGTGCACAAACATGAGGTGAGGAATTTAGGGATCCACAATGGATTTAACCAAAGCCCGCAACTGATGAAACTTTAACCCTCTCTGGCACAACCAAGTAATCTGCACATTTTGCAAACCCAAGTCCCTGTCAATACCTCTCTTTTTTGCAGCCTCTTTAGCCCAATAGATATAGCTGTGGCCCACAATCCATACTCTAAGCATTTTGACAGGAAGTAGCAATAGTAGTCAGGAGAAGGCTGGAGCTGAATGAGGTAGTTTTCCAAAGCAAAAGAAGTTAAAATGGAGGTGTTTTAATATATATATATATGTATATATATGTCTGTTTTCCACAGAATGCTTCCACCAATGAGCATCGCTTCATACCCCCTTTTAAATGACTATCAAATGGGGCTGCTTTTGTATAAGTATGAGCATTGAGAAAGGCATCAGCCGAAACGCGTCTGCTCTATGGATTAAAATTTTAAATAATGAACCTAATGAACCCGAGAGTGCCCGTAATTTCCTTTTGGAACTGATATATATATATATATATATATATATATATATATATATATATATATATATATATATATATATATATATATATATATATATATATATATATATATATATATATATATATATATATATATATATATATATTCGATTCAGGAAACAGACGAAGCAAACCCAGGATTTGGTGCAATTTCTTTTATTTAAAGCCCAGCACCTCCGCCATAATGCGTTTCAGCCCTCATGGGGCCTTGATCACATGACACGTAGGAGAAGCATTTTCAAACTTTTAAAGTGACGGTGCTAATTCACGTGACTAAAGTTATTCATAAACATGGAAGAAATGAACCAGGTTGCCAGCGCTCGCAGTTCCGTTATCATTCAACAAATGATTATGCACGACGTGATAAAGTGCAAATCAGACTGTGCAAAAATATGCAATTGTCAATAAATATGTAATGAAATAAATAAATAGTTATTTAAATAAATACATATAACACTTTTAAAAATTACTTGAATAGAAAAAGTTAAAACCTACTCACTATGATAAAATGCATGTTATAAAAAAGTAAAACTAATGTAAACTTTTCATGTAAACAACAGCATAGTTCAATCATCTGTAGGTTTTATCAAAACACGTATCAGTGCAAACTGGCTAGCCTATGAAAGCATGGCATAATTGAGCCCAAGTGGGCTTAAGCCAATATTCCATGATAAAAAATATAACAGTGCAAATTCGAAGTGTCACCCAAAGAACCAAAAACATAAGGTTCCAAAGTGCAAATGTGCATAACATATATATACAATAAAATACAAATAAATATATTTAAAAATAATGTTATTGAGGCTGCGGCAATTTTATACAGTTTCATGAGTGCGTTAAGCCAGATTATTAAAGATAAGTCTAAAAATCTTCACTAGAATTCAATCCATGTGGTGTTTTACAGTCCATCTCAATATGTATTTAGTCTCAAGCCTCCTAAGGAGTGCCTCACGATTACCCCCCCCTTCTCAGAGGGGGGACTGAATCCACAACAAAATATTTGAGCTCTTGGGACTTCTTAGCATGGAGCTCCTCAAAATGTCTTGCAACAGGATATGACACATCCCCATTATTGATTGCCCGTATGTGCTGGAGTATCCTCTTGTGGACCTGCAGCTTCGTACTGCCCACGTATCGCAGGCCACAGGGACACTCCAGCACATACACTGCATACTCAGTTTTGCATGTCAGTTTCTTATTGATGCGAGTCGGTTTGTTTTTGAAAGGTGTAACATACTCCATTTTACTAACTCCATGTTTGCAGGCTTTGCACGTGGCACATTTAATAAAGCCTTTGCTGGTAGTAAGCCATGTAGTGTTTGTTCTCACTTCAGGACTGCTTCTGACTAGAGAGTTGCTCATGGAGCGTGCTTTTCTAAACGTTATGTTTGGCGATCTAGTCAAATCTGCGCCCAGAACTGGATCATTTTTGACCAATGCCCAATTCTTATTAACAATCCTACGTATTGTTTTGTACTCTATTGGTAAAAGTGAGAATCAATCTGGATGGTTGAAGTGTCTCAGATGTCAATTTATGGTCATTGTTGGATTTGTAGACCAAAGCTTGTGTTCTGCCCCTTTCATTCGCTTTGACTATAGCTTTGTCAATCTCACCTGGGGAATAACCCCTGCTGAGAAACCTGTCTCGACATTCATTTTGTGCTTTTCGACATTCATTATCTGAGCTGCAAATTCTCCTGATCCGCAGCATTTCCCCATACGTGATGCTGCAGATCAGGTGCGCAGGATGGTGACTTGCAGCGTGTAGCAAAGTGTTCCCAGCCGTAGGTTTCCTAAACAATCTTGTATGTAACTGATTGTGTTCGGCTGTGACTTCTACATCTAGAAAACAAATGGAGTCTCTGCTGATGTGACCAGTAAAATTCAAATTGTTGTCATTAATCTGCTGTATAAAATGTAAAGCATCTTCCTCTGTGCCTTTCCAAATTATAAGCAGGTCATCAATGTACCTATACCACCTTATTACATGTGTAGACATTATTTCACCAAAGGTGGACATGAGGACTTGTTCCTCCCACATCCCCATATGCAGACAGGCATAGCTGGGGGAGAAACAAGCCCCCATCGCCAATCCCCTAACCTGCTGAAACACCTGGTTCTGAAACAGGAAGAAATTGTTTTCAAGGCACATTTTGATCATCATCAGTAACATTTTGTTGTGCTGGTAAAAACACAAAGATCTTGTATTTAAAAAATGTTCTAATGCTTTCAAACCGTCCCTGTGGTAAATGCTCGTATAAAGGGACGTTACATCCAATGAGATAGATATATATATAGTGAACCTCTGATAGTGAGGACTGCAGCAAAGACAT
The DNA here is from genome assembly GCA_963921515.1 of Calotriton arnoldi. Classification (NCBI taxonomy): domain Eukaryota; kingdom Metazoa; phylum Chordata; class Amphibia; order Caudata; family Salamandridae; genus Calotriton; species Calotriton arnoldi. The sequence goes on along the minus strand of CAWUFW010010082.1, from coordinate 39,769 downwards.
CTTTCAGCTTTCAATCCTTTCAAAACGGCTTTACGCGTTTCAGACTCTCGTCCTTGTTCACAAGCCAAACAGAAACAGCAACCACTATGTAGAGCACCTGAGTTTTATTCAAAAAGTCCCGCCTCAGTGGGCGTGTACTTCCACCCCGATGGGCGTGTGCTACAGTGCATTATGGTATTGGCAGTCTCTGCACAAAATAACATTCCCAAGTGGGTGTTGCCGTAATCATCAATGTCAAATATAAAATCCACTGTGGGTTGATGAAGGATAAAATGCTGAATATGCATGCCATTATTCCATCACTCACACTGAGCCTTCCGTTCCACTTTGCGCCAAATCGTTGAGGCACTGAAAATCCGCGTTTACGCGGCAGTTCGTCCTCGCGACTGGGCATAGCCGCTAACATCCAAAACAACAGGTTTGCCCACAGTGAGGGCGCCCACCCGGAAGGTGAACCTCTGATAGTGAGGACTGCAGCAAAGACAGCTTTCAGCTTTCAATCCTTTCAAAACGGCTTTACGTGGTTCAGACTCTCGTCCTTGTTCACAAGCAAAACAGAAACAGCAATCACTATATGTAGAGCACCTGAGTTTTATTCAAAAAGTCCCGCCTCAGTGGGCATGTACTTCCACCCCGATGGGCGTGTGCTACAGTGCATTATGGTATTGGCAGTCTCTACACAAAATAACATTCCCAAGTGGGTGTTGCCGTATTCATCAATGTCAAATATACACCATTAAAGCCCTTGTTGTTGTAAAAGTCTAACAAATGGTTACACTGTATTGTTAATTGTATTAATAACTGAGGTAATAACACTAACAAGTGTGACCACACACACTAAATTATATTATATTTGTTTGTACTAGTAATTGAACCACAACAGTGCCACGTTTCACTGACGTTCTTCTTGTGTCTTTGTTTTTAGGTGCACAAAAGACATCAGCCATTGTATTGCCATACAGAAGGCCTGTATGACCACAGACATCTCTTCAACTTGTGAATCTAAGACAAGTGCCGCTGCGTGCTAACTGACATCTTCAAGATGGCCCCAAAGAAAGGTACCAGTACCAAGAAAGTCAAAGTTGCCAGTGAGAAGAAGAAGGCACTGCCAATTACCACCACCGGTATGTAGCCCAAGACCTTTTTTGAGAAACCAAAAATTGTGCCTTCAGCAGCGGTGTCCGGGAAGCAAGCTGGGAGCAGCACCCCCGCATCAGTGGACCCACCCCACCAACCTTGGCCCAAGCCCATGTCTGTCGCAGAGGCAGCCAGTTTAATCATGACAACGCCAAAGAGCAGTGATGTTGAAATTGAATTATCGTTATCGCATAGTAGTACACAATCGATGCAGGAAACTCAGATAAGTGGGCAACAACAGCCGCAACCACCCCCAATAGTAGTAGTTGAATAGTAGTGGGGCAGTTCAGGAGATCGAGCTTCCTGCTGAGGAAGAAGAAGAGCAAGCCACTCTTTCAGACGATCCATTGTCTTCCAGATCCCCAGCAAGGAAAAGGAGGGTTAGTCCATCAACTTCTTCTGCAAGCCCCCCTTCTGATGATCTAGACGCCACTTGGATCCCACCTCAGTCTGAAAGTGAGACACACTACGAGACAAGGCTAGGGAAAAGGAAGGTTCCAGAAAGTCTTAGAGTTATCGAGGTAGATGTAGAAGAGGATGATGATGATGAGCCAGTAATCATGGACATTAGCCCCGCTCCAGTGGAGACCGACATTACCCCATCCCAAAATTTCTGTGAGGGATGTGGCACGGATACCACCAACACCACCTCCAGCTGCCATATTTACAAAGTCCCGGCTGCGACCTATATCCACCACAACCACCTGAGTAGAAGTAGGTACTGCAGAGAGTCAAACATCACGCCCACCTACCAGTTCATCCGATATTGCAAGTGGCACCAGCAGTGTCAGAAAGTTGACCTCCCCGGTTTGGGACTCCTTTTCGGTTAGTCAGAAGGAGGTGAACATTGCTATATGCTCCATTTGTGGAGTTGGTGTTAGTCGGGGTAAGCTTGGTACAAACTATGGTACTGGACGCCAAACAACCCATCTAAGAAAACACCACTTGATCCAGTGGGAGGCGCACCTTAGAGGCCAAAAACTGCAAGTGTTGTTGGTGGAGGGGATGAAGATCTGATCACGGTGGAAGGTAAACAAGAGGGAGAAATTTTCTCTGGTACACAAAGCAGCCCTGTCCCCAGCAGTGCAGTGGTACCGCCCACATCATCATCAGCAACATCGCAATGGCACAAGAGTCGGGCCTAGACACTAAGGGGTCCAAGGCAAGAGAGTACCGCAATGAAAAATCGTGCATTGAGCCTAACAATATCTGGGCTCAAGAAGTCACCTGCATCAGTGGCACCAGAAAAGAAAAAAATCCAGGCTACCATTCTCAGCATGTTAAGGCCGGAGGGGCAGTATGAACGCAACCTCCCAACGGCACATTTGTACATCGCGAACCTGGCTAAAATGTAAGCGCTCGACCTCCTCCCTTTTTCTTTTGTGGAAGGGTGGGTTTTCTAGAATTTGTAGCAGCCATCTGCCCGAAATGGAAGGTTCCCAGCCTGTCCTATTGTTCCAGCACTACATCACGACGTGCTAAAATTGCTTGGACAAGCTTTGCAGCAGAGTGCTGTTCACACTATCCACCTGACAACAGTCATGTGGACCAGTTGCCAAGCCACTGATTACATGTGCATCTCTGCACACTGGATCTCTTTTGTGGGGGGTTTTTGTGGGGGTTAGAGAAAAGATATTTGCAGGTGTTGACACTGCTTACATTTTAATGGCACTCGGAAGCATGCTACAGTAGCCCTGTTCGCCATGGATAAATCCCATACTGCTGCAAACATTTTGGAAGACTTTAACACTAAGGTCTTTGAATGGCTGCTACCAAGAGGGCTTAACATTGGTTTTGTTGCCAAGGACAATGGCAGTAATATAGTTAAGGCCATGGCCGATGGTGGCTGTTTCAGGGTCCTGTGTTTGGCGCACTGCATTAACATCATTGTTCAAGACTTTCTGAAAAAAGAAGACCGAGTCAGCAACTTACTGACCACCTGCAGAAGAATCTCCACACATTTCAGCCATTCATTTAAAGCCCGAAAGCAGCTGAGGATCATTCAACATGATAATAGAATGCCAGTTAAAGCACTCATCCAGGAGGTGCCAACACGTTGGAACTCGACTTATTACATGCTTGAACGTTTGTTTGAGCAGTACAGACCACTCAATGAATATGCCATGCAAAGAGAGGATGCAACTGTGAAAGTCATGATCATTGAGATGGACCAATAGGGCCAAGTTAAATGCCTGACTGAGATGCTGCTTCCTTTCGAGGTGTTCACACGTGAAGTCAGCAAGGAGGACTGTACCATGGGCCAAGTTATCCCATTGTTGCACATGCTACAGGAACAGGTAAAGGAGGTGTCTGCAATGTACGCAGGTGTGGAGGGAAAAAAAGAAGCGTATGAGTTGGTGGAGAGCTTAATCCTTCACTTATCTGAAAATACAAGGGTGCAAAGAGACATTGTGTCATCCAACTATTACATTTGTGCCACAATTCTTGATCCATGGTACAAACCATTAATGGACACTTTTAATCCTTTTCCAGACGGGGATGTTGCCAACTGCAAAACTTGGATATCTGTGCAAGGCAGTCAGCTTGAAAAAGTAGGGCCGGGAATTAGAGGCCCGGTCCTCCAGAGCACAACAAGTACTGCAGGGCAGCCTTCAAGTTCAACTTCAGAGCCTGGGGGCAGTGCGGTTGGATCACAGCAGCCAAAACCACCAAGAACAACATCAACAACAACACGAACAGGAGCATCAGCCCCAAAATCGGCAAAGGAATGGTTTTGACAGGCAGGGCTTAAGTCCAGTACCCAGGCAAAGGCAAAAGAGGCCGAGCAAAGCAGAGCACCCATGATCATTGAGCGGGTGGTCCAGGTTTATCTGGATAACCCAACAGAGGTCTTTGATCAAAACCCATTGCTGTATTGGCATGGGAAAAGGCGCAAATGGCCAGTGCTCAGCAGGTTGGCGATAAACTTTCTGGCTTGCCCTGTTGCAAGTGTCTCTGCTGAGTGTGTTCTCAGTGCTGCTGGTGCTGTTCTGACTGTGAGAAGGACCAGTCTCTCGCCCCAAAACGTTGAGAGGTTAACCATGATCAAAATGAATCAGCACTTTATACCACCGGATTGCACCATACCTGAAGTAGCACAGCAGGAAGATGATGACGACAACTCAGGTCATTGAAGTAGTGTATTAGGTGACCTACTTCTGGACAAACTACCAGAGTTTGAGGACGAGCTCTACTTCCCTGACAACTAGGCTTTAGTTTCTCTAGTTACTTTCTTTCTTTCTTTGACGCCCAAAAAGACCCCCAAAAAAGATATAGCTAAGGGACATTATTTACTTTATTATTTGTGTCTGTCTGTCTCCGGCTCATAAATCCATCCCACACCGTCTTATTCTTTTATTGCCGGATTGGAGTTGCAACTGTGTGCAGTCAGTGAAGAAGTAAGTCCCGACCCCAGAGTCCAGACTCACCCTAAAGCCATTTCCCTCAAGCCAGGCATTGGATGGAGAATACAAACAAACAAATGTGTGCCTGCCTCCAACCCTGGGCCCTGACTATCTATCTATCCTTTCCTAGCTTAGAGGGACTGCCCCGGAAGAACAGGTAAATGATGGCATGCATTGCACGCTTGGTAATTGTTGTTTGTTGTGAATGATGTCTACTATATTCTACACACAAAAAAGTGACTCAAGTCAATCTTTCCCTTCTTGTTGTTCAATAACAAAATTGTACTACTACAGGCCGATCCATTGCATTTTGAGTCGGGACGAGTCTCGACTCACTCGGGACACTGTTGGTATGGAGTTGGACACCATATTCGGAGTCAGAGTGAGGAGGATCAGAGATGATTGATGGAATCACTCAGGGCGTGGGCGTGAGCATGACTACTTTGAGAAATGCCACCAGAAGAAGATGGAAGTTTTCAAATTCACTGAAAACAACCGATTTGGATGATGATCATGACTTTGAAGTGGCCTAAAGGTAAACGACAACCTACATGTCTATGTAGTGGTGGTGGTGATGACGAGTGTGGTGTATTGATTTTTTACTTCATTTGGAAAATGCTATGTTGCTGTATGTGTGTGTGTGCTCACTGCTGTCTATCTCAAATTCGAAGCTAAGTGGAGGTTGGGTGAGGTGCCTGTTGTTGGAGGTAACTGCAGGAAACAGACATGATTTAGGCATGCTGCCTCTGAAAATCTTCTTGTTGCCCTCCTTATGCAGTTTAACTTTTCTCCTTAATTTTTCAATATTGTTTTTATTTTTCCATCTAGAGGCCCTTTACCCTGCGCTATACTGGAAAAACAACTCACACTTATCTTACCAAACTGCATCCGCAAGGCGCCCAGGATTGACGGACGGACAGTCCAAGAGGAAGGCAGAGATGCAACTCCCAATATTTTTGTTCTTCTTCAGTCATTACCATTCTGTGTTGTTTATATTTGCTTATTTGACTCCTACAGATATTTTAATTTTATTTGCTATCTTTCAAAGCCCGGTACAACAAAACATAATGCATGTAACTTGGGTCTCTCTGGGGGCAGATAGACAATTGGATAATCAATATACTGCCCTGTACTAGTCTAGTACTACTCATCATCATGCATGCATTTCCTTTTCCTCCCATGATAGATTTATGATGGTTGGATGCCAAGATGAATGTTTTGTCCATGTGTAGTGTTTGTCTTTGTCAAAACTTTCCCTCAAATCCCCCTTCCCATCCATTCATCGAACCTCTAACTTTCTTCCCCCGAGCTGTGTGATTTATTGAGGTCTGACTAAATTAAATTTACACCATTAATTGATCACACACTTGCTGGGGTGGATGTAGTGAAAGCAACACCAACTCAAGGCAGGGCGAGGATCTTCTTCTGCTCTAAGTATGTATATAGCCCACACTGGCAATATATAGGATTGCCCACCCATGCGCAGTATTTGATATTCAAATTTTTTCCAGAGGAACATAATTCATCATAATTAATTGCTAGCATCATCATCATTCCAGCACTAAAGGTTACACTTGTCCACTTCATAGCTCGAGTCGACTTCAGTTTGTAACTTGTACTAGGCTAGCCCACCATTCTGTTTTATTTTACTTAAGCATTGGTTATCATCATGGTTTCTCGTTTGGCACTCTTCTTCTTGTGTACTGTACTTCTACTAGTCGTTCCCTAGTCTCCCTCAGGTGACTGTCTCATTTTCTGTTTTTGCAACTGCTACTGTATAGTACTACTACTACCACCACCATGGCACCCTGGGAAACCAAACCATCACCATGCAGCCATTGCTTCACCTAATCAATCACAGGTAAGAGAAGAAGTGTGGGGGATTCATTGAAGATGCAATAATAATCTATATACTATGGAAATTAATTAGTTCACACACCTACACCTCTACCGAGTCCATAGGGGTTATATAAATATATATAGTTGCAGACTGCATAGACTAGGAGGAGAGAGTAGTAGAACAAGTGAGGGTACGGCATCTATCTGTTGGTGTGTTACACTATATCAGCAGATTTAAAAAACTGGCTGCGGGCCTGCTGCAAAGGAAACAGTGTGAAGTAAAAGAGTAAACCCCACCCCGAAAAAAGATTTACATAATATGATTTGTAAAACTAAAAATGTATTCACCTAACAAATATAAAACTAGACAAGCCGACAACACATGACCCACCCCCTCCCTAACCCCAACCAATGTCCAACGAGATGAAAGCCCAAAATCCAAATGTCCATAACCCCAATCCAATTTCCCCAACTCCCACATCCCACCCTCTCCCCTATTGGTCCCACCCACCAAACAAAACATTAAAAAAGGGGCCTAGTGGCGGGCAACGCTAGGAGGAGTCAGATCTTCCTCTCTAGGCTGTCAAAATGCTCCTCTATGCGGCTTTCAAGGTGCGCCATCCTAAGGAGCATGCAGCGCTCAAATGGTCTCACTCTCGCTGTCAAGGGGGTAACAGCAGTATAAGATGAGTGGTGGCGGCCGGCTGCCGGACCACGGTGCCGTACCACCGGAGGCACTACTGGGGCCTGGCTGGAACCCAGTGCATTGGAGGCTGCAGCTGCTGCCTCCTCCTCCAGGACCACCAGCCGCCGACATTCGGCCCTTATGGCCTCCAGCTTTCTTTGCCGGATCCTGGCTGCTCTCTCCCGCCTGTCAGATGTTTGTTTGGCAGGAGTAGCTATATCAAGAAAGAAAAAAGATAAATTGTAACCAGTACTCTTAGTACAACAATAACACATAAAATTATTATATAGTGGCACAGTAGCACTAGCAGTACATAACATTTGTGGTACCCTCGATTCCTCTGCCCCTAAGATTTGGATGAGATTAGAGTTTCAGGCATTAGGCACTCCGGAGTAGACAAGTATTCTTCTTCTCTCTCTTGCTTAGCTAAATTAATCTTGTAGTTGTAGGCATGCCAGCTCAGCTTGCTCCCTAGACAGACATACTCTTGTCGCAGACTCACTTTACTTTACTACTGTCTGCAGGTGGGGCAGCTGTACTACACAATTATCTCTTTTTCTATTATGGCCACTCTGTTAAATCAATGGCAAATGCTCACTTTCACCCTGACTACTCCAACAAGGCAGATGATATGATTATATGAATGATGATATACGGCACGACGTCACGTGACGTGAGGTACTTCTATTGTAACCAATCATGCAGCTGATAGGCCACCCATGGATGACACTGTCAAAATGATGACATGGGTAGGGAGGGAGTGGGCCTCAGAGTCGGAGGGAGGCGATTGATGATGGGTGGGTGGGTACATACATAATATATATGTTGTGCTTGCAAACTACTGTGAGTCAAGGGAGAAGTCTGAAATACAACCTCAAACCTTTGAATCAAAAACCTTGGGAAAAGAATTCCCTGTTTATTCTTCTTCCCAGGGATTTTTACATTTACCATTGCATTGTTCTTCTAGCATTATTTTTATTCTTCACCTTTGGCTTTGCTACTCTGGCACGGTTTAATTTTCTTCTACATTCTCTTCATCCAGTCTTGACCTATGATTGAATACCATCCAGGCATCCATCCATCCAAACATGGCTATTATCCTCAACAAACCTTTCACCAACATACATTTGTCATTTAACCACCCATGCGTCCTTGCTTTCCTTTAAGTTTGACCCATCAAACCCCTGCAGGATTCCTTTCACCCATACAGTTTCTCCCACCCAGGCAGGCATCCTTTCTTTCACCTTTCACCCGTCCTTCAACCACCCATGCATCCTATCAGCCACCTATATGCATCCCGGGCCCCCTTCACCCACGCATCCTTCTCTGCCAGTCATATATTACATGTCACCCGTCCTTCCTCCTTCCATCCTTCTTTCCCTTTTCCATCAACCCATCAAGGTCTGACTCTTAGTCTTCTTCATAAAACTTTCTCTGAGTTGAAGAGAAGAGGCTATCAACTCCCTCTAATGCTAAGTAAAGGGTGTCTTATTCAATTGTTCACAACTTAGTCTCAGTGACTGTACACCCTTGCAGCGAGTGTATAAATTCGATTGTCAATAAGCAAGGAATATGACACCACTGCCTGCCACTGCTGGCTCATCCCCTGCAGCTGCCGCATCTGCTCCCTCCTTGCTGTCCTCGCCTTCCCCGCTGGCCACGGCACTAGTGGTCGCTACACCTAGAAAAAAAATTACACTATTTTTAGATGCCATATACGCCTCCCCTATTTTTTTTTTTCATTAGCAAAATTGAAAATACAATACATACACCACACACATCACTACACTCCTCATACTTCCTTCCAGCCATGGTGCGTAGTAATCAGTTCACCATCAACTGTTGCTAATAATACTCGGCCTAGACGAGAAGAAGACACAACTTTGTGGTGTCCAACGTGACCATCATTTACTGATTGAGCATCAGAAAGTAAAAGAAAGCCTTCTCATCTCAACAAACATGCATAGAATACCTTACTTGGACATGCAATCTGCACCGCAGAGTACTAGTACTAGTAGTAGTAAGGACCAACGGGTTCTCTGAGTCTTACAGTACCACCACTAGGCAGATCCCAAAATATATAAGGGGAAAGGGAAAGCTGACTGAAAAACCAGAAGAAAGCAAGCTACAGACAGACTAATACAGAGTCAGAGGCAGTTTAAGGTAAAAAAAAAACAGACACTATAAATATATAAATAACTAAGTTAGTAGGCAATGCAGGGATAACAAGAATTTAAGACATAATTAAAGAGACAAAAAAAGATTGGTGTGAAATAAATATTAAATAATCACTCCAAAAACATTTTTTGACAGGAAACGGCAATTGCAATAACATTGACCTTTACTAAACCATATTGACTAGTAGTAGACAAGTATCGTGTTGGACTACGTGAGACCGTTCTATCTTTATCATTCAACAGTTCCATTCATTTTCCTGAATCCTAAACCTACCTAGCCCACCTATTCCAAAGACTTTGGAATGAAATGCAAAAAAATGATATTTGCTTCTAAGTTCCGAATCTCCGATCTCATTGTCAATCATCTCAACCCCCTTTGACGGGCCAATTCACTAAGTCTGCATTTAGTCTTCTAAAATGCATAGATGGACGCTGTCAGACCTCGACCGTCCTGCACTGTAGCCTGGGATAGGCTATATCCCATAGAGTGCATTTCATGATTTGGGCGGATAAAGGGCGCTTTACTCTTACTTATAAAAACAAACTTTATCTGAAGTTCCTTACTGAACAACTTCTTTTTCGTTCAGTGACAAGAACCGTTGCTTGGCTTACATTTCCTGCATCGTGACCATGGGCCCCGCCTTGCTGGCGGAACCTTGTTTCCTGATTCACGTCTTGTCTCAATGGCAGCTGGCGGTTCCCGTCCACATATTCCTTCCCAGAACGCTTCCCAGACGCTGCCTTTCAACTGGTTTATTGCTGCGAAATCCATTAGCGTGTTTGGATTTCCTTCGCGTTCGACATGCTTCGTATCTGCTTGCATCGGACTCCCACTTTTAAAAGGCCGTGGAGTGTCTCACTATTGCCGGCATCGGACCAGATCTCTTGAACCCTTCTACTCCATGGAGGTATTATTTCTTAGACCAGGAGCACTACAAGGTCAGTGCACTGACAAACCCTCAATTACTTGCTTTTCCTCAGTTACCAAAGCTTTATTTGGACTTCCAAGACATTCCAAGGCTATCTAATTAAAGATTTCTGAACTAAAGAAATACACTAATGTTACAAGCCCAATGAGGAGTGATTGAAACTCCTAGATACTTCTTACCAAGGTTACTGTTGGAGGTATTCATGGTGAGTGAATCTTTGCTCGCCCAAATGTAAAATGCACTTAGATAAAGAGAACGGAGAGCTATAGGTTTTGTGGGGTATATCATGTCCTAATAGGTTATCTTGTTTCTCTATTACAGTTGGGGATTCAGACGAACTACTGCCTTATTTGGAGTGTCAATTCCTTGCTATTCTGTGTCAGTGTGGCCCCTCAGAGAATTCTTCCCCCTATCTCCCAGAAGAGAATGGCCTATGAGTGAGTGGTATCTAGGTCTCCTCTCGGCATTAACTTTGGAGAGAGTGGGGGGACTACTCTTCATTCCTGTGAGTTCGGGCAATACAGTTTAGTGGTTATTCTGTACGTGACAGATGCATGCATATTGCATACACCAAATTGGTTGGTGCTATTCACTCACTATACAAACTACAAAAAAGGTTCTACTAAGGAGTCAAGGACTGAAGTCACGGGGGAGGACGCGTCACGCGGGCCACTAAATTACTAACTAATACTAAGTAACTAACTAACTACCACTATCTTAGTGACAGGACAAAGGAAAGGAGTCTCTCTGGTCTGCATTACCTAACTTAAGATCTCTAACTTCTGTTACATAATTAGATCAAGTGTGCGCAAAGTTGCAAACAACTCCAAGTACGATCAGAAGCGCCGAGCGCCTGTCTAGAAGAATAACGATCACATAATATAAGATTTTTAAACGTAACTTACCTGCATGTAAGCAGCCGCATTCTTGCTATTTGGGAAAAAAATAATATTCGCAATAACATAGAACACACAATAATATTAATTAGCTACTCTCCAAGCCCCGCGACCTCAACACCAAGCAGGTCCAGCAGGTCCTGGATATCAGACCACCAGTGCGTCACTTGGTTATGGGTGCGCCGGACCCCAGAACAGCGGGACGCACTCTCTGCCATGATGCTGGGAGGAGGGGGGGAGAAAATGTAGAAAGTAAAAAAGTAAGGGAGGGGAGAAAGAAAGGGAGTAAAAAAAATGAGAAAGCAGTAATAAAGAAAAACAGTACAAAACGCAGTAAAAAACACACAAAAAGTAGAAAAAGCGCAAAATATACACTTAAGAAGAGAGAGGAATAGATAATAAATAAAAAAGATCAGAAAAAAAGTGTTGGGGGTCAAAGGATTGGAAAGATTTAGGGAGGATTCAAAACAGGCCCCAGAACCATAACAAGAGTAGAAAAACAAGATGTTTTTTTACCATTTTGCAGAGTTCCGCGTAGCTCCGCTACATGAACTCTACCCAGGCATACCCGTATGTGACAATTTATGGGGTTACTATATGGGATAGAATACCCTAAAAAATGGGCTGGAAGTCCTTCCTTCTTATGAGACTATTGAAAGTGGTGTCTATATGACATACACATAAATTGATTTTTGATATCCAGGCGGATGCTCTATCCAAGATGGCCACTATTTTTCTATCTAGTGAATTACCACATTATGGGATTTCTAAATTGCACCTTTGCCAACCACAATGTTAATCTTAACGTATAGCTAAGTGGTTAATGATGATGAGTCCACCTATTCCGAAATTTTAACATTCTTTCATTCCATGTGGAATAAGTGGCTCTTGATACACATGCAACGAAGACTTGATTAATGAACCGCTACCTATGGGTATTCATTGTTAAGATGGTCGCCACATTCTCAGGCAGATTGCTGCCATCTAGTTGTTACAACACCCGGAAGCATATATTTGTTTCCTGTGCTAGGATTCGAATAGCTGTTTTGCTCTAGTTCAGACGCTGATCCTCGACGGCGTTATAGACTTTCGACAAGTAAGAATAGCAACAATGCATTATGTTTTTCTAAAAAACTAAAGAAACTCTTTATGCTTTAGCGTCCATTTTAATCTGTTTATTCTTTTAGCGCAAGTGTCGAATCGCCTAATACAAAATGGTGACAATGCTGCCCAGATCGCCGAGTGTAATCTAAATATATCACTGGCAACAGTAAAGCAATTTGACTTTATTTAACCCAACACAATCTACTTTATATAAATATCGTTCCGTCTAATCACTACTCATTTTGCCGCTTTCAGTCTATTGAAGTAAAAGCTCTAACTGGCCATATACTTACTGCGATATCACTACAAGAGCCTCACTGGGAGAAGTAAGGAAATCTCTCTTTTCCTTGTTGATTCTTTTAAAATAATATTTCCCTAGTTAAACTATATCGATTAAAGAAAGGGTTATTTGTCACAAATATTTATAATGACCATAACTTAAAACATACTTTTTGATTTACGATCTACTCGACACTCACTAAGTGTCTGCTATTAACTATATTTGTGACAAATTAAACGTCCTTTATGACAAAAGTTCGATTCTACAGATTATAACAATTATATCCTCATCCAGTTGGATACAAGTAGATAATTAATTTACTCTTCCTAGATTCTTCTGAGGCATTCATTATCCATCAGGACCAATTGTTTCATCTTAAGTAAGCTTTTTCTTTTCTTTTATTACACAATTGGTGGGTGATGGTTTCTCAGCCTCTGTTATACATTATCTCTTTGTGATGAATTACTTTATTAATCCGAAGGGAATTTTACTCTTTCACGTCAACGTAGTTATTTTTTCAATTTCTTCCACTTTTTCCGGGTATATATCTTTTTTCTAAGATGTCTTTTTCTGACAAATACAACTTTTGTGATTATTCATTATATATAGGGGTCTTCAGTCTACATACGAAATTTTAGGTCCTGAATATGGTCTTCTAGATGTTTTATGACACAAGACCGAAACATCGACATATATAACCCATTTTCCTAAAAATTGTTATATAGGAATTATTCACTGTATGTTCAATGATAATTTCTATTTTGTAAATAGGTGTAAGAAAAGGGTTACTCACAAAAGTGAATATGAGACAAGACTGCTCATAAGACAATTGATCTCATTCATTTTTGTTTATGTTAATGTTGTTTTGTACCCTTTTTCTCAATTATTTAATTATATAAATTTGTACAAAAAGTATACACTCACATTTTGTTTTTGTTTCTCTTTTGATATATTCTTTTGTGATTTCCTTAAATTGATTTCAATACTTCGTATATTTGAGGCCACTAACGCGGGCTCTCCCAATTTGTTTCAGATAAATCTAGTCAAATATGTTTAAATGAAATCCCTTGAAGGCACTGTTACCTGATACTTATAATGTAAGTAATGGCAAGTTTTATTTTCCAACTCAGTACTATGTAATAAACTGTTGTGTAGTATTTAAATTTCAGAAAAATGAAGCTAGATATCGGTTTGAACTCTTGTTTTTCTTTGTGAATATTCCGCGAGGATCGCGAAAACATCGCGAAGACGCGCTGACAGGAACCTCGTTTTGAAAGAGAGGGAAAGGGTTAACAGATGCTAACCATTCACAAGTGGAGATGCAGTAGTCTAAAATGAAAGATATGACATTTCCTGCCTTTCTCATGATGATAGAGTGGAAAGTTGAAGAGGTTGCCATTTTAGACTTGCATTGTATGAGAGTGGTGTACCATTCTTGGGCTTAGTTTTTACAAATCTTAACAGTGTCCAAACTATGCAGAAAGAGCTAAAACAAAAATATAATCTACAAACTGAATTCAGTGGTATGTATATAACTTTGTAATTATTTTAAAATTGCACATTAGAAATTAAGATGTATATGGGAGTTTGATTAAAAGGAATATCACAGTGATGAGAGTTGAACTGTATCTATTAGAGGGTATGTGTTTAAGGGGTTAGTGGTGAATGTTTTGGGAAGTAAGAGAAAAATGAATTAGTGCCTAATTATTACATTGTGTATTTTATTGAAAAATAACAGTATAGTTTTGTGGAAAGTTGCAATGAGGAACTAAGAATGTTTTAAATGTCTAAATATCATGTGCAGAATAGATACATCGGTCATTTGCATTCTAGGAGTTCTAGTACTTTTAGTAACATTATTAAACAGGAATAGTGTAGTGAGAAATAAAAGATGAGAACATGTTGTCTGCGTGTATATGAATTAGAAAGAAGTAATACTTGTTAGGTATATATTGGGAAGTGTTTGTTAATGTGGTTTTTAACTTATATGACCACTTTGCATATGCTTAGATGGTGAGATATAGTTTTTGTTCTTGCACATAGCTATATATACGGTGGGACTTTTGAGTTTGATTAAAAATGCAGAGAGGTATATATTTTGGGAAAGATGGCTTGAAGGTGTACTTCTACTAAGAAATCACATATATGTCTACATGGTGATCTATGTTTAGTAAGGCTGATGAAAATGTCATGTATATGGTGAGGGTAGTGCTTTTCTTTTAACATGGTTTGTTTAAAATTGAGAAGGATTAATAGTGCAGAATGCATCGAGAGTTCTAGTGGCAGCTTCATTCGGAGTGTAACTTTTGTTTGATATATATGCTGAATATATGATTTATAAGCAGAAGAAGTATTTGAGAAATGATGTAGGTATGCCATTCACAAAAGGTTTTGTGCTTTGAAAAATTTTCAAATGTTGTTTTCTGTTTTAGAAACTTACTGATGCATGTGCACACTCAGTAGCAAAGCAATGTATGTTTCTAGAAGACCATGTATGCAATTATATATCAAGTGGGATGCCTAGATTTCACTCACTCATAGCTCAGAAGAAAAGCATGTATACAGTAAAACAGGTAGTTTGATACTGACAGAAGGAGATAACCATGATTCAGAGATATAGTGACAATTGTTATGTATCTAACAGGAATGAAGGAACTTTCTCAGTCAGTCAGGCAGTATTCAGGCACTCATGGAATCACCCAGCCACTGCTCAGGCAGTCATCAAACCAGTGATTTACTATCCATGGAGTTATTCAATTATCCAGAAACTAAACATGTACTCTTGAATCAGGCAGGCAGAAAATATGTAGTTATTGCCTGAGAGCAACTTAGATTGCGCTACTATCAGCTTCACGCGCTGGCTTGATGCGGCTTGTTCCAAAGTGGTGCCTGAAAAAACGCTAAAGAGCCACAGGACAAATCCATCGGCTCCTTGGTTCTCACCAGCATTAAAAGTAGTACAGCTTAAATGCAGGCTGCAGGAGCGCATATGGAGGAGAGATTACGGGTCGGAGGAAAAAATCAAATATAAAAAATGTCTCCTGGAGTATAAACAGCTAATTAAAGCAGAAAAGATTAAATACTTCTCAGAAAAAATCAGGTTAGCTGCAAACTCCACTAGGGAACTTTTTAAAAGGGTCAAAAACCTGTCCAATTGGAATTACAGTAATGTCTTCTTACCGGATGTACCTTTCTGCAACAAGTTGGCGGAGTTCTTTCAATCTAAGGTTAACACCATCTTTCAAGCATTTTCTTCAAATTCTTGTAGATCTGACCTTTCTCTTCATCAGGCTGAGGCCGTGACCTCAGCGGCATCCTCAGGGGGCGGAGCTCCTCCATTATTCGTGGAGTTCTCTCCTCTCTCATGGGATAAAACTATCAGTCTCATGAGCTCCATCAAACCAGGTGCCCCTTCGGACCCTTGTCCCCCTTTGATTTTCAACAAGGTGACCAGCACGGTGGAAGGACCACTTAGAGTCCTATTAAATGAGGTGCTCAGCTCCGGGCACTACCCAAGCAGCTGGAAAGAAGCTTCCATTCTTCCCCTGGAGAAGAAACCCTCCTTGGACCCTAAGCTTGTGGAAAGTTACAGACCTATTTCCCGACTTCCTTTCCCTGCTAAGCTGCTAGAAAAGGCCATGAACGAAGAAATTCTAGCGTTTCTGGACAAGCATCAACTGCTAGATTCTGCCCAATACGGTTTTAGAGCTAACCATTGCACGGAATCAGCTCTGGTAGCTGCAGCAGAGGAAGTAAGAATAAGGGTGGACAAAGGCGGCAGAGCGGCACTAATCCTCCTGGATCTCTCCGCCGCCTTTGATACGGTCCACCATGCATTACTCATCAAGCGTCTGTGTGCTTTAGGTTTTAGGAATTCTGCACTAACTCTGCTGAGGTCCTTTCTGGCAGACAGAACATAGTGGGTAGAGATGGGAGACGGAAAATCAAACCCTTTTTCGCTCCCCTGTGGGGTGCCGCAGGGCTCAGCACTCAGTCTCACTCTTTTTAACGTGTATGTTACCCCCCTGGTGCAGCTCATCCACAGTTTCGGTCTTACCGTACTGTCCTATGTGGATGATACACAGATAGTGGTATCCATTTAATCTCAGGTTGAGAAAGATGCTGTCAATTTTTGCAGATGTATGACTGCAGTGGCGGGTTGGATGCGGAGCAACTGCCTCAAATTAAACACGCCAAAACAGAGGTATTACTCTTTGGGAAAGAGACCTCCTTCTGGAATGCGTCCTGGTGGCCGGCAGAGCTGGGCAACCTTCCAAAGCATGTGCAGAAGGCAAAAAACCTAGGAGTCATTTTTGACACAAAACTGTGCTTCTCTGCTCAAATTAATGCAATAATTTCAGGAGGATTTTTCATGCTGCACGTTCTCCAAAAAGTCCTCCCGTACATTCCTTTTGACTTGCAGACGACTGTGATGATGGCCCTCATCACATCTAAAATGGATTACTGCAACTCACTCTATCTTGGCATCTCCAAATACCTGCTAAAAAAACTGCAGTCTCTTCAAAACGCTGCAGCACGGACACTTCTGAAAATTCCCAAGTTTAAACCAGTGTCTCATTTACTGCATGGTCTACACTGGTTGCCATTGGAGAAGAGGGTATCTTTTAAGGCACTGTGCCTTATGCACAAGGCTCTTCACAAGACTGACCTGTCCTATTTTCAAGAACGGTTTGCATGGTACGTGCCCAGCAGAAGTCTTAGATCCAGCTCTGCGTTCATTGTCACGGTCCCAAGAATCAAGCGAGCAAACTGGGGTGGTAGAACACTAGCCTATCAGGGGGCAAAGCTATGAAACTCTCTCCCCCTGGCTCTCCGCTCACAGCCAGCACTGCAGGTATTTAGAAAGCAGCTAAAGACTTGGCTGTTTCTACTTTAATTAGTGGGATCACCCAGGTTTGTTTTTCGTTCCCCCTAAACCTGCGGCTCCTTCTCTCGGCCTGGATCTGCTTAGCGCTAAGATACCCTCGGGTAATGCGCGCTTTATAAAACTATCTCATATCATATCATATTGAGGTATGCAGGCACTACGTATACATTTATCTAATTACTTAGGTACTATTTATTGATTTATGCAATTAACAAGGCTGTAACTATGCAATCATTATAACATTTGCACAGAACCTATGCAGCCATCTAAACACCCACTTACAACCCATGCAGTCATTGAAATACTGAGGCACATGCGTGCACTTATGAAACACTCAGGCTCTACTCATGCACTCATGTAATTACGTAGAGACTACCATTGTAGTAAACTTATCACCCATCTAGTACGTATGCAGACATTTAATTACTGAGCCAATAGTCTTACACTAATACATTCACCCCAGCAGTATACTTACTTTCATCCAATCTCTCAAGCTTTAACAATTGAATCATGCAGTCACTCAGACACTAGTCATACACTCATCTAATTAGGTAGGCAATACTGATGCACTTATTCAATTCTCCAGTCACTACTCTTGTAGTTATGTAAGCATCCAGGCACTACCTGTTCAGTCAACCAAAAAGACATGGGCTGCATCCAATCGCTGAAACACTATTCATCCACTCATCCAATAGGCTAGATGCTATGCATGGGCTTAAACAATCATGTATGCACTATCCATGCACTGAATAAATCACCTATATACTATGTGTGCACTCTTGCAATCATCCAGGCACTAGAGTTGCACTCATTTAATCATCCTACCAGTATCTATGCATGTATTGAATTATTGAAGCATTAGTCATGCACTTGTCGAATCATTCAGGCTCTACTGATGCACTCATCCAAGCACCCAGATTTTAGTGGTACTCATGCAAGCACGCAGGCGGTAAGTATGCAGATATTGAATGAACCATGGAGTTATGACATAGCCAGGGAATCATCTAGGCACTACTTGTATCCTCAGGGAATCACCTAGGCACTACCTTTGCACTCATTCAATCATCCAGGGTGTATTGATGTATTCAACCACAAAACCCATGTATTTACAAGTTTTACTGAGGAATATGTAGTCTTTAGACAATATGGGTGAGAGGTTTACTACAATGGTACTCTCTATATAATTACACGAGTGCATGAGTAGAGCCTGAGTGTTTTATTAGTGCAACCTGTGCCTCAGTATTTCAATGACTGCATGGGTTGTAAGTGGATGTTTAGATGGCTGCATAGGTTCTGTGCAAATGTTATAATGATTACATAGTTACAGCGTTGTAAATTTAGTGTTATATTTTTCAAAAAGTGTAGAAGAAAGAGAGATACAGTGAAACAGAAAGAACGAGTTGAGAGAGTGGTTGATAAGGCCTTTGCTTTGAAGAGGAAGCTTTTCATGTTGATTCTAAATAGAATGAAGACTCTTGACAAAATCGTGTTTTGCATGAGGAGGCAAAACCAGAAGAAAAGATTAGTGGATAGAAGTAACTGTTGTACAGTTTTTAGTGAACAATGGATAAATACTTCTTGTACAGAGGCTTTCTTTAATGAAGAAAGCTATCTCCAGGATAACAAATTAGTTCATGCTATTGATTAAAGAGGACGATGTTATGAAATGAAGAATCGTAGTCCTATAGCAAAAGAGGTGATGGTACCTAGAAATGTGGAAGAAGTTATTGCAGAAGAGGTACAAGGAAGGCGTAGTCAGGGTACTGTATACAAATGGAATTGTAGTAGTGTTTCTAGTATTAGACAGCAATCCATTGATATATTAAAAAAATTCCTACGTATCTTTCCAAGGCGAAGTTTAAAACACAAAATAAGTTAGGTAGGAGGCTGTATTATGTGAACACGCCTGCTTTATGTTTGGGAGAAATAAGTAGAGCACTTTTGCATGGTATTGTGGCACACGTAGAAAAGGTTTGTGGTGGTGTGCAGTTTTGTTTCTTTGGTCCTGAGCAGGATTCTAGGGAAAGTGAAAAGTTTTTAAGAGGAGGATTTGCAGAACAAGACACATATATTACAGTTGATAGTTTTAAAAAAGAGATTACAAAATTTAACACAGTCTTCAGTAAAAAACGAGAGTATGTTTGTATATGTTGTTGATGCACTTACTAGAAGATTTAAACACAGACTGTTGACTTATATTTAAAAAGTGAAAAGGTAAATCATGATAACTGGCTAAAGTTACCTGTGTATTTATTTGTAGAGGGATGGTTTGACTTGTCTATACGGCAAGTTATATGTAAGTAGTCTTACAGAAAACTGGAAGATAATAAAATGAACAACACATAGATATTAGAAACCCGTTTTATAAGATAATAAAATGCTTGCTAATGTAGAAAAACTATGAAGTGCAAAAATAAAAAAACCATCAACATTTATTATTCTTTCCAGCATTGCGAAGGGCCGTTATGGACTGCTCTCCAGCACTAACTACAAATCCACAATCCAAGCAGTATGATGCCATCGGGGAAAACTGTGGAGCCAAATCATGAAGTTGAGATTGGACTTTTGAATGGACTCTCTTCTTTGGTGTTATTGTGCTGCTACTGGGTCTTCAGCTTTGTATTGCCTTCTTGCTGCTCACTATGAACTCCTCTTATGAAATGTTCAAAAAATATAAAAGGCGGAAAAAATACCTTGTATGATTTTTGGCAGCATTGTGAATGGCTGGAACACACGGCTCACCAGCTGTTATAACAGCACTACAGTCCATGCAATACGCGGCCATTCTTGAAAACTGTGGAGGCATATCTGTTGTAGTACTCTGTACCTCTAAAGGGACTTTCTGGCCGGGTATTGTTGTTGCTGCCACTGATGTAGATGGTCCTCCAATTTACCTCTTGTAGATCGCCAGTTGGAGACATTTTCTATGATAGGTTTTAAGATAATATGAGAAGGACGTCGTCCCACATGAATATTTTGTGTTCGTCCCTCTAGAGAGGGTTCTGTCACACATTGTGCATTGCACTAGTTTTGCACCAGTTTTTGATTTCCCCAAGAGTTTGGGTATCAATGGATAGTTTGATGTTTGTTTCAAAGTTATGTTGTGTTCGTGAGTTCATATGTTGAAAGTTATTTTTTGAAACTGTTGGTTTTTTACAAATATGGGGTCGATTCCGATTCGGGCCGGAAAAAGCACCGACCGACTCGGATCCGGAAATAATACCGACCGACACGTACCTGTGGCGCCCGACACGCCAAGTACGATGCAAGGCGTGAAAAATCCGACCGACACGTACCGAACCCAAGTCGACCGACCGAGCCGCACGGCAAACAGCAATCCGGTCGGAAAAACACGCGAATCCAACTGACCGACACGCACCCGGAACAAATCCGACCGAAACGTACACGCGAACTCCAAACCGCAAAGTACGATGCAAGGCGCGAAAACCACGAGCGAGTCAGACGGAGGCCAAGCCGTACGACTGACACGCATACAAAACCGAGCCGAAGCAACACAAAACACCGCGACCGACGCGTACGCAGCATAGAAAACTGCACAAACACAGCGTGAACGAAACGGAGAAGACCGTACGAGACAAATGCAGGGTCCGACTCGGTCACAAGAACGTTTCCAACATACACAGACAGTACAAAGGAAAATTCACCCAAAAAAAGGCCAAACAAGCAATTACCAAGCCAATAAATACTGGGGGGTGGGGACAGAGAACAAAGACACACCCACAACTCCACCCATATAAAGGACACAAATCACAACCATGAGCCTTTGCAAATGCCATTCCACTGCCAGCACCCAAGAGAAAGCAACCACACACCCACAGCTCATCCCTCACACAAGCCACACACCATCAGCACACCAACAAATACCTACCTCACATACACCCAGCAAAACACACACTCACACACCCTCACCTGCACACCAACACACACATCACTCACCATCACCACCCATCACCATGCCCCCCAAGAAGAATCCCAAGTTCCTAGATTGTGAATTGGAAGTCATGGTAGACGAGATCCTCAGGGTAGAGCCACAGTTGTTTGGCACACTGGTCCAACAGACCCCCATCTCCCAGAAAACCAAGATGTGGGAGAGGATCATCAACAGGGTGAACGCACAATCACCATGTCGGCGCACAAAGAGCGACATCCAGAACAGGTGGTATGACGTGCGCAGGAGGACGGGACCTGCTCAAGAAAGACTACATCAACAGCCAATACACCGGCAGTGGCCCTCCTGCCAAGCCAATATACCTCAGGCCCTGGGAGGAGAAGGTGCGGGCCATCCTTCCGCCAGTGAGCGTATATGGACTAGAGGACATCCCAGAGCCTGGTGAGTACACAACAAATGTACACAATATACTGCCACAAACACACACACATCACTGTCAAGGGGAGAGTCAAACCATGCACTCATAGCAATTACACAGCAACCAGAACAGAATCATCCCAAAATGTGTATGTCAGTCAGATAAACACAACACATGCCATCAAAAAAGTCACATCCAACTGTGCCATCACATGTACAAACACAACTACAACTACAGCTAGGCAGTGGCACAAATAGAACTAACAAACACATCCAGACATGTAGCCACCACAACAACACCAACACACAGTGAAGACCACTCAAAGGAAGGAATTCTGTGTATGCTGGCCAAGTCAGTGTAGCCAATAGCATCATGGGAGTCGCAGTCACACATATTGCCCCCCACAACTGTCCCATCAACACCACCATGAACCATGCGCACATCACAGGGAGTGGAGAAGGACTCACAAGATGGCTGACACTGGCAACTGCTGTGGGGAGCACAAGGCCCTGCTGGCAACTGTGCACCAACAAACAGCAGGACACCACTGACTGACATCCTGAGAGACAACTTCCACTCCCTGCAATGCAAGCACGTTCCATGGTGGGATATCTGGCTAGCTGGGTGGGAAGGAGGACTTGCAGCACTGACCATAGTCACAAGCACCTCCCCTCACACACACCCCAACACAAACTCCACAGAACCCACCTGGTAGAATGCAATGCCCCCCATCCTAACACAAGATCCCACAAAGAACCACCACCCTGGGTTATGTTGTGTGAAGCACAGGGCCACTCTTGGGACTTTTAGCCAAACAACTGCCAGGACAACACTCCCAGCCATCCTGTCAGCACAGCCAGCCCACCCCACAGGGAAGCAGAGTCAAAGGAAGGAAGCATGGGCATGCTGGGAAGGGGGTGGAGGCAATAGCATGATGGGAGTCGTAGCCACTGATATTGGTCACCCCCACAACTGTCCCATCAACACCACCCTGAACCATGCTCACATCACAGGGAGTGGAGAAGGACTCACAAGATGGCTGACACTGGCTACTGCTGTGGGGAGCACAAGGCCCTGCTGGCAACTGTGCACCAACAAACAGCTAGACACCACTGACTGACATCCTGAGAGACACCTTCCACTCCCTGCAATGCAAGCACAGTCCATGGTGGGATATCTGGCTAGCTGGGTGGGAAGGAGGACTTGCAGCACTGACCATAGTCACAAGCACCTCCCCTCACACGCACCCCAACACAAACTCCACAGAACCCACCTGGTAGAATGCAATACCCCCCATCCTAACACAAGATCCCACAAAGAACCACCACCCTGGGTTACGTTGTGTGAAGCACAGGGCCACTCTTGGGACTTTTAGCCAAACAACTGCCAGGACAACACTCCCAGCCATCCTGTCAGCACAGCCAGCCCACCCCACAGGGAAGCAGAGTCAAAAGGAAGGAAGCATGGGCATGCTGGGAAGGGGGTGGAGGCAATAGCATGATGGGAGTCGTAGTCACAGCTCTACATCCCCCACCACATGGCCCAGCAAGCTCACACTCACGCATGCACATCCCACAGAGAGTGGAAAGGCCCATCAAAGATGTCTGACACTGTTGCTGTGTCGTGGGGAGCACAAGGGCATGCTGGGTACTGCACACCAACCAACAGCAGGACACCACTGTCAGCCATCTTGCCATTGCTCTCACACCCACACACACTGAACTCCCCACAAAAGCAAGTAAGTATGGGAATGCTGGGAAGTGGGGTGGAGGCAATAGCATGATGGGAGTCGTAGCCACTGATATTGGTCACCCCCACAACTGTCCCATCAACACCACCCTGAACCATGCTCACATCACAGGGAGTGGAGAAGGACTCACAAGATGGCTGACACTGGCTACTGCTGTGGGGAGCACAAGGCCCTGCTGGCAACTGTGCACCAACAAACAGCAGGACACCACTGACTGACATCCTGAGAGACAACTTCCACTCCCTGCAATGCAAGCACAGTCCATGGTGGGATATCTGGCTAGCTGGGTGGGAAGTAGGACTTGCAGCACTGACCATAGTCACAAGCACCTCCCCTCACACACACCCCAACACAAACTCCACAGAACCCACCTGGTAGAATGCAATGCCCCCCATCCTAACACAAGATCCCACAAAGAACCACCACCCTGGGTTACGTTGTGTGAAGCACAGGGCCACTCTTGGGACTTTTAGCCAAACAACTGCCAGGACAACACTCCCAGCCATCCTGTCAGCACAGCCAGCCCACCCCACAGGGAAGCAGAGTCAAAAGGAAGGAAGCATGGGCATGCTGGGAAGGGGGGTGGAGGCAATAGCATGATGGGAGTCGTAGTCACAGCTCTACATCCCCCACCACATGGCCCAGCAAGCTCACACTCACGCATGCACATCCCACAGAGAGTGGAAAGGCCCATCAAAGATGTCTGACACTGTTGCTGTGTCGTGGGGAGCACAAGGGCATGCTGGGTACTGCACACCAACCAACAGCAGGACACCACTGTCAGCCATCTTGCCATTGCTCTCACACCCACACACACTGAACTCCCCACAAAAGCAAGTAAGTATGGGAATGCTGGGAAGTGGGGTGGAGGCAATAGCATGATGGGAGTCGTAGTCACAGACATAGCTCACCCCCACAACTGTCCCATCAACACCACCCTGAACCATGCTCACATCACAGGGAGTGGAGAAGGACTCACAAGATGGCTGACACTGGCTACTGCTGTGGGGAGCACAAGGCCCTGCTGCCAACTGTGCACCAACAAACAGCAGGACACCCACTGACTGACATCCTGAGAGACAACTTCCACTCCCTGCAATTCAAGCACGTTCCATGGTGGGATATCTGGCTAGCTGGGTGGGAAGGAGGACTTGCAGCACTGACCATAGTCACAAGCACCTCCCCTCACACACACCCCAACACAAACTCCACAGAACCCACCTGGTAGAATGCAATGCCCCCCATCCTAACACAAGATCCCACAAAGAACCACCACCCTGGGTTACGTTGTGTGAAGCACAGGGCCACTCTTGGGACTTTTAGCCAAACAACTGCCAGGACAACACTCCCAGCCATCCTGTCAGCACAGCCAGCCCACCCCACAGGGAAGCAGAGTCAAAAGGAAGGAAGCATGGGCATGCTGGGAAGGGGGTGGAGGCAATAGCATGATGGGAGTCGTAGTCACAGACATAGCTCACCCCCACAACTGTCCCATCAACACCACCCTGAACCATGCTCACATCACAGGGAGTGGAGAAGGACTCACAAGATGGCTGACACTGGCTACTGCTGTGGGGAGCACAAGGCCCTGCTGCCAACTGTGCACCAACAAACAGCAGGACACCACTGACTGACATCCTGAGAGACAACTTCCACTCCCTGCAATGTAAGCACGTTCCATGGTGGGATAACTGGCTGGCTGGGTGGGTGGGAAGGAGGACTTGCAGCACTAACCATAGTCACAAGCACCTCCCCTCACACACACCCCAACACAAACTCCACAGAACCCACCTGGTAGAATGCAATGCCCCCCATCCTAACACAAGATCCCACAAAGAACCACCACCCTGGGTTATGTTGTGTGAAGCACAGGGCCACTCTTGGGACTTTTAGCCAAACAACTGCCAGGACAACACTCCCAGCCATCCTGTCAGCACAGCCAGCCCACCCCACAGGGAAGCAGAGTCAAAAGGAAGGAAGCATGGGCATGCTGGGAAGGGGGTGGAGGCAATAGCATGATGGGAGTCGTAGTCACAGACATAGCTCACCCCCACAACTGTCCCATCAACACCACCCTGAACCATGCTCACATCACAGGGAGTGGAGAAGGACTCACAAGATGGCTGACACTGGCTACTGCTGTGGGGAGCACAAGGCCCTGCTGCCAACTGTGCACCAACAAACAGCAGGACACCACTGACTGACATCCTGAGAGACAACTTCCACTCCCTGCAACGCAAGCACGTTCCATGGTGGGATAACTGACTGGCTGGGTGGGTGGGAAGGAGGGCCGGCTGTCAACCAAACACAACCAATGCAGACCATGTTCACACCCCAAAAAATACATAGAAATGCCCAAATATTGCAGGACAATGTGCCACACCAATATCAACCCCTGACTGTGACGACTTAGGACAATGCAATGTACAGGCCCGCACCCAGAGGCACAGTCACAACTGTCCTGTGTGTCAACCATTGATGCCTGCAGAAACATAACATACATTGTTTGTGTCTCCCAAAAACAGGTGATGATGGGGACACAGCAGCAGACGCTGAGGAGTCCCAGTCCCAGGCTCAAGAGGATGCGGAGCTCACTGGCGTCGTACAGCCTCTGTCCTCCTCGGACGATGAAGACCAACCTGGCACATCCGGTGCAAGTCTACATACATGCAGCACCAGCAGGACCACCAGCTGCAGCACCAGCAGGACCACCAGCTGCACCCCCTGCACCCACCCCTCCAACGACTGTCACCACAAATACCATCCCTGCCGACATGGACAGAACAAGGAGCAACACCAGCACAGGGACCCTGGACCAACCTGGGGCCATGGACACCACCACCACCACCAACCCCCAAGGTGGACCAGGGTTATCTGTGCGTGCCACTGCACACACTGCACATGTCAGCAGGGGTGGTGGGAGGGGTGGGAGACAGAGGTCGCTGCTTGCAGACGTTGCTGGTGTGCATGATGACCCACAACTGGTACGCATAGCTGATGCGTACCAGTCCAGCACCGGAGACCTCAGCCAGGTAGTGGGGCTCCTCAGAGACATGAAACAGCAGCAGGCTGCCCATCATGCCCGCTTGGACTCCCACATGTCCCATGTGGAGTCACACATGTCCCGCGTGGACTCACACATGTCCCGCGTGGAGTCCAAGTGGGATGCACTGCATGAGATGACGGTGGTGCACAGGGACATTTTACAATGCCTCCGCCAGATGAACAGCAACCAGTCCACACCTCCCTGTGTGCCAACATCTGGTGCCGAACAAACTGCAACTGCCACAGGGAGGGAGGATGACTCTGGCGGAGAGTCCCCTGCACCGCAGCAGCCTGTACTTGAGGGGCCCCCCCCAAAGAAGAGGGGTTGTCCGAGGAGGGGCAAGTGAGAGGCCGATGGCCAAGCACAACTCCCAGGAAGCCTGAACCTGTTCTGGATGTTCACCTTTGTGCACAGACTGTTCACCCTGTTGACGGCAACACTACTCCCACACATTGCATGGGGAGTACAAGTTGGACCAATGTGTCAGACAACTGTGGCCCCGATACTGGGGATTCTGTCTACCAGGACTTTCAATTCACCTAGGAACTTCGGATTGCAAGATTTATGTACAGCACTACCCATCCTATGCACTATTCACACAAATGTATCACAATAAACACACTAATACACCATACTTGCCTCTGTCGTGATTCCAACGTGGGTGCTGTTATGGGGATGATGAACTGCAAAATTACACTGTGTATGCGAACTGCAACAGCAAGGACAACACAGGCATGTGAGTAAAGGCAACATGACACATATGAGGGAGACACACCACCAGGGCTACACAACACATACACACCTAGGCCATCTGACTCATTGCCTACACTGATGTTGCCAGGGAAGACGGTGCAATGCACAGACACCACACCCATTCCCAGTTGTAGTCAAGTAGCCCACAGGTGCAGTAAGCAAATGGCACTCAAATGTGTGACCACAGACAACGCACATCACAAAGTGAAGCACAGGTTTATTACACAGTTGCAACATGTCGTAACCACTACAGATGCAAGGTAATCCCACCTGGCAGCGGGCACACAGTCAACAACTGTAGACGGAAGGAAGTCCATGGGTGTGGCGCACATCACCTGTAGGGACACAACAGCTACCAGCCTGGAAGTGCAATCACGTCGTCGGTGGACACAGTTGACCACACGAATCTGAAAGTACCCTGTGAAGGACAGAAATGACACACAGTCAAAAGCAATGGAGTACAGGACAGAACAGCAAAACTCATGCACAATACATGTTACAAGATACCCACCCAGAACCAAGTTAGCATGTCAACACTGTTGGGGAGTACAGCCCACCTGTAAGCACACATCGCAACACACATCCAGTCAAGTAGCCCATGGACACACTCCAACAGCACCAGAGCACCACCTACACATCATGCCAACTCACATCATTGACATGACACCTCAGGATACTCACATTCAGCTAAAGAAGTTGGTGATGAGCTGTGTGCGGACATCACCATCATCATCATCATCATCATCGTCACTGGCATCGTGGTCCAGGCCAGGATCCTCCACAGGTGGCGGATGTTGGTCATTGTCATCCTGGATGAGAGGCAACTCCTTCCGCACTGCCAGGTTGTGGAGCATGCAGCAGACGATGATAATCTTGCACACTTTCGCAGGGGCATATGGGAGGGACCCTCCGGTCTTGTCCAGGCAGCGGAAGCGGCTCTTCAGGAGACCAAATGTCCGCTCAATCACTCTCCTGGTCCGACCATGTGCCTCATTGTAGCGCATCTGGGCTGGTGTCACAGGGTTCCTGAGGGGTGTCAGCAACCACGGCATGTTGGGGTATCCCGAGTCACCTACGGACAGACAAGTGCACATTAGCTGACTTGGAAAAGTGGGCGGAAAACTACAGATCAGATCACACACAATGGCACAAAGTCAGTACACACCGACAAGCCAGGCACGCTGGTTCTGCATCTGTGCCATCATCCTGGGGATGCGACTACTCCTCATCACAAAGGCATCGTGTGCTGAACCAGGGAAACGGGCACACACGTGTGTGATGGTCATGTCTGCAAGACACACCACCAGTGCATTGACCGAGTGGTAGTGCTTGCGGTTCCTGTAGGCCTGCTCCTGGGCCTGTGGTGGTACCAAAGCCACATGTGTCCCATCAATGGAGCCAATGACATGCGGCATCCTCCCCAGGGCATAAAAGTCACTCTTCACGTCAGTGAGTCGTCGCAGTCTAGGGAAATAGATGTACCGGTTCAGGAATAGCAACATTGCCGCCAAAACATCGCGGAGCACACGGCTCAACATGGTCTGTGACATCCCACCAGCAGTCGCCACAGTATGTTGGAAGGTACCGGTGGCAAAGAAGTGTAGGGCTGCCATCACCTTCACCTTGGGGGTCAGCGCTGTAGGATACGGCCGGCCAGGCTGCAAATGTGGGGACAACTGCACTGCCAAATCCTCAATCAGCTGCCTGGTGAAGCGGTACCGTCGGATGCTGTCCCGTTCCACCATCGTTGCCAGGTCTGGGAATGGTCGATGGACAGCAGGAGCCCTGCAGTACAGAGGAGAAGTAAGCAAGATTGTCAGTCACCCCACATATGCAGCATTGAACACACTCAATATCCCAACATACATCATTATGAGGCACAACTACATGAAGTGTGCAGTTCCGGAAGGACATGTATGGTACATACATGGCCAACATCTGTCAACACGGTCCAACAGGTGGCATCAATTAGTCCCAGGTTGGCCCATTGGATATCATGAGGCCGTGTCACAGTTCCCATCTCCTGCTGCCGTGTCACAATAACCCCCCACAGTGACATGTGAGGACAGATGTGCCCCAGGCACCACAGCTCAACGACAGGTACATTCCCAGGGACCCTGTATTGCCACATGGACACTGACATTACATGGAGTATCATGTATACACCACAG
Source organism: Calotriton arnoldi (assembly GCA_963921515.1). Taxonomy (NCBI): domain Eukaryota; kingdom Metazoa; phylum Chordata; class Amphibia; order Caudata; family Salamandridae; genus Calotriton; species Calotriton arnoldi. The sequence continues at coordinate 10,382 of CAWUFW010010082.1, read as the reverse complement.
CAAAACAACCATGACCCCCACAGGTAGTGGCCCCACTTTCCACGGCAGGACAGACATGGACGTCTGTGACACACACACGCACAACATCAAAGTCCATGCACACACAACCTGGATGTGGAGACTGTCTCCCATTGTGCACATGAAATCAGAGACATTGTAAACACTACATGCACAAAGACTGTGGAGGACCATCACTATTGTGCCACTGGGACACCCTGGCTCAAACATACCGTCCCACATGGGACTCACGGGGTATGTGACATGACATACACATACACCACCGTGAAATGTGACCATGGCACATGCACAGATATGAACAGTTGCACATCACAGTGGTCATGTACACGTAACACCCAGGATCCTGTCCCCATGAACACGTGCACAGCCTGGGGGTGGCTGCCCACAGGTGACACCCACAGGACAACATGTACACCAACATACACACAATAGGAAATGCAGCCTTACATGCCTTATGATAAAGTTTGGACAGGCTGTCGTGATGTAGGTGTGCCCCTCACTCCCTGGGAGCTATCTGTGGCTGGCATATGTCCATCTGAGACAGGCATGCTGACATATGCCAGTCACATGTACAGTGATGCGTTGTACTGCAATGGACCGATCGGTGCCCCCGGCCGGCCCATTGCATTCAATGTGTGCGGGTACGCGTTGTACCCCTGTACGCGTTGAACTGCAATGGACCGATCGGTGCCCCCGGCCGGCCCATTGCATTCAATGTGTGCGGGTACGCGTTGTACCCCTGTACGCGTTGTACCCCTGTACGCGTTGTACTGCAATGGACCGATCGGTGCCCCCGGCCGGCCCATTGCATTCAATGTGTGCGGGTACGCGTTGTACCCCTGTACGCGTTGAACTGCAATGGACCGATCGGTGCCCCCGGCCGGCCCATTGCATTCAATGTGTGCGGGTACGCGTTGTACCCCTGTACGCGTTGAACTGCAATGGACCGATCGGTGCCCCCGGCCGGCCCATTGCATTCAATGTGTGCGGGTACGCGTTGTACCCCTGTACGCGTTGAACTGCAATGGACCGATCGGTGCCCCCGGCCGGCCCATTGCATTCAATGTGTGCGGGTACGCGTTGTACCCCTGTACGCGTTGAACTGCAATGGACCAAACGGTGCCCCCGGCCGGCCCATTGATTTCAATGTGTGCGGGTACGCGTTGTACCCCTGTACGCGTTGTACCCCTGTACGCGTTGTACTGCAATGGACCGATCGGTGCCTCGGCCGGCCCATTGCATTCAATGTGTGCGGGTACGCGTTGTACCCTGTACGCGTTGAACTGCAATGGACCGATCGGTGCCCCGGCCGGCCCATTGCATTCAATGTGTGCGGGTACGCGTTGTACCCCTGTACGCGTTGTACCCCTGTACGCGTTGTACTGCAATGGACCGATCGGTGCCCCCGGCCGGCCCATTGCATTCAATGTGTGCGGGTACGCGTTGTACCCCTGTACGCGTTGAACTGCAATGGACCGATCGGTGCCCCCGGCCGGCCCATTGCATTCAATGTGTGCGGGTACGCGTTGTACCCCTGTACGCGTTGAACTGCAATGGACCGATCGGTGCGCACCCATTGACAATGGGCTTGCCTGGCAATGGACGCGTTTTCGAATTTCGAACGAGTCGGTTGCTGGAAAATCAGTTGGTCACCCACAACAATGTTGCAAAATCATGTATGTCATGAAGTTGAAGATTTGAAGGATGCTGTGGGCGTGTTTTGGTGCTGCTATTCCATGGATTGGCCAGATTCAGAAGATGCAAACGACTTGGACCTATCACTTTGGACACAAGGGACAGTATCTGCCTCTCCAGCACATATATATTGCTGGCTGTTCCCCTGAGAGCTCACTTGCCTGCACTACATGCTCCAGGACGACATCTGCCACTGCACTGCTGCTGTCTCTGCCCCTCTGGACCCTGCAATGGCACGTACTGTGGAGAGAGCCCCAGCCTTCAGCCTTGAAGAGAACCAGGCCCTGCTGGACAGCCTACTTCCACAGTACAGCAAGCTGTATGGGACACCAGGGGAGCAGGTGAGTGTTCTGTGCACTGCCTTTCTGAATGTGCATATTGTCTGACTAGCAAGGCTGAAAGTCTGCACGCCACTGGCTAGCAGGCTCACTGAGTAGTTGTCACCCCCATAGTGTGTAGTGACATGCACTGGACAGGTATGGTGCAGTGACAGTGCATTTGAACAAGGTTTTACTTCCCATGCAATGATACCATGTAGTGATGTCTGGCAAACTGTCCATGGGCAGCTTTGCACTGCCTGTGTACATCATGTGCCACTGTGATTGAGACATGTATATACAACTGTGTCATGCACGGATATGTTGCATGTGTAGTAATGGCCTTTTCACTTTGTCATCCTGACAGGTTAATGCCCATCGGAAGCAGGAGATCTCGAAGGACATCGTCCGGGCCGTCCGGTCCGTGGGGGTCTACAAGCGCCGGATCCGCAACTGCCAGAAGAGGTGGCAGGACCTTCGGGGCTGGACCCGGAGGATTGCACGGGTCCAGCTGAAGCTGTCGCCTCCTCGCAGGAGGGGCGGAACACGGACCCTGACCCCCCACATGCTCCAGATCCTGGCGGTGGTGTTTCCAGACCTGGATGGGCAGCTGAAGGCCAGACAGCAGCAAGGAGGGGTGAGTCAAAGACTGCACTGTGAACTCTGTATTACATGCTTTGTGCCCTCCTCTGGCCTGGTTCAACTGCCACAGTGCAGCAGTCATGTTGTCCAGGAGCCATGTCCCTCTATTGTGCACTGCCCACTGCTCATCTGATACCCAGGTGTGGCCCTTACATTCAGGGAATTGTGTCACTTGGGACTGTGTCCTTGCAGTTTGCTTCACTAAAGGTGGGGGACAGCATCTGTTTCCCTAACTCTGTTGTGGGCATCATGGGTGGGTCCATTGTTCACACAACGCCTGTGTTCGGACATGTGATCTGCGTGTTGCTTTGATATGTGGTCCACTTGCTGAGCTGAGCCACCACATGTGCCTGGGGTATGTGGCACACGCCCATGCAGCGGGTGGGAACAATGTTTGGGCCCCAGGAGTGTGCAGATTACGTGTGTCACACATACATAGCCAGCTATCCACTGTCCAGGGCACATCCCTCATTCATGTGGAGCAGGACAGTCATGCCTACTCCAGGCCATGCAATGCACTCTGTACTCCCACTCCCGTGTATCAGCTGACACATTGTGCACAGTGATTTGACCCCTCAGGTGTCTGCCTCTGTGTCAGTGTGCTGTGGATTAGTTGCCAGGACTGCTGGGGTGTTTCTTGGTAGGGGCTCAGCATGCCCCTGGAGATGTGACCATAGGAGACGATACTTGTGTGTCACATAGGTGTTTGATCAGCTGCCCGTGCAGACTGGGGTATGCGAATGTGAAGTTCAGGCAGCTGTTCCCCATTCACAGCAAATTGTGAGGGGCTCAGGTTCAGAGGGTAGTGTCACAGGTCTCCCATATGTCCAATAGGTATGACCTGGACAGATGAGGGTTAAGATGATGTGTTGTGTGGGGGATGTACATGTGCACTTGTGCAGCTCCAGGACTTGCATTCCCCATGACCTACTATTGTGACACAGTGCATAGTGTTGTTGTCTGGCTGCCAAGTCATACATCACTGAGACAGTGATGTATGACTTAGCAGTCATGCCTCTGCCATGGCATGTGTCAACTTATTGGTGGTCCTGCAGGGGAGTGACATGTGCTACATGCACACCATTGTGGCGATGTCTATCAGGACATGGGTGCATCATGGTGTCTGTCGCTGGTATGCATCACATGCATTTCCTATTTGACTCTGGGCATCCCTTTCATCCGGAAACCTGTACTGACTCAGTGGCAAGAGCTGTGATGTGTGCATGTCCACATGCCACACCGTGTCCTCTGCACTGTCCAACTACTGTGTACTTGGTGCATGTGTCCACACTGGGGTGTTGCAATCCAACAGACACCAGACAAGGCCATGTGGGATGTGAGTGCCATGCTTGGCATCAGACTGACAATTGGCTTCTCCTGTTCAGTTAGGGCACTTTTAGCAATGTACAACTAATGATGCCAGGGCTTGCTCTGTAATGTGCTGTGCTCACAGTGGTGTGTGCGTTTGGTGCAGGTGACTGATGTCTGTCTGTTTCCCCATTGTTTACAGATACATCCACGGCCACGGAAGGGGACAGCTCCACGGACCAGGAGGAGCCAGAGAGCCAGACTGGGTCAGCAGCCGAGGAGTGGTCGGAGGGACCCAGTGGCACGGAGGGCGAGGGGAGCCACACCGAGGAGTCCTCAGCACCATCCACCTCAGCTGAGGACCAGAGCAACTCGGAGGATGACTCCCTTGTGGAGGCGGGTGTCAGCAGCCACCACACCCCAGCTAGTGTTGCTGTCCCCGCCACCACCAGCACCACCACCGCCCTCCCATCGGCTCCCATTCCCCAGGTCCGTGGAGGCTCCCATGTTCGGGAGCGTGTCTCCTTTGGGCCAGGCACCGCACCCCCTGCCCCTGTGTCCCCTGCTGCCCTGAGTGAGGAGTCTGTGTACCTCCTTCGCCAGCTCCATGTAGGGCAGACAGCCATGCTGAGTGTCCTCCATGCGCACACCGCACTGTTGACTCAGCTGGTGTCGTTCATGGAGGGCATCTCATCGGGCATGTCTGACCTACAGAGGGGCAATAGGTCCATGGACTCCTCCCTGACGGCAGCAGTGTCCCTCCTCAGACAGTCCCTCACCCCTCCTGCCTCTGCTCCATCCACACTCCCCAGCACCTTACCCGTCGCAAGCACACACACACCGGCACAAGCACACACCAGCACACACACGTCCAGCACACAGACACACACGCCACAAACAAAACACACACGCACGCACAGTCAGGGGACTGAAACCAGACTCACAGGGGATGGGCCCTGGTACACACACACGCATCCACGGGCACTGCGCAGTCCTCAGTTGCCTCTCCCTCCAAAGCACCCTCCCTTGCCTCACCTGCAACCCCAAAGACCCAGCGCCTCTTCCTCAGTGACCTCGGCCTCTTCCCCTCCGATCCAGCTGCTCCAGCATCCAGGGTGAAGAGGAAGCCCCCACACGGAGCAGAGTGCCCCTCGCCCCCGGACACCCTCCCCCAGGCGCAGACAGACTGAGGCCCCCACCCGCAAGTCCCCCGGAGTGGTAAGAGCAAGACCCCGCCGCCGCCCTGCAGCTCAAGCACCAGGTCTCCTTCCTCCATCCCTCAGGCCCCCACTCCACAGGTGCCCCCACCACACCCTGCCCCAGGTTCCCCCACCCACAGATATACCATCTCCAAGAGGCTCCGGCCTTCTCCCCCTGCCACTTGCTCTCCCGGCACCACACCCCCGCTGCGCTTGTCTGTGCCACTGATGTGGTGAGGGTGTCCTCCCCTCTGTCCAGCCCACCTTGCCTGTTTCCCATTCTCCTCCCCTGGTGGTAGGCACTGCAGTGGAGTCCACTACCACCCTGTCTGACTTGGGCACTGCAGTGGCGGACCTGTCCACTCCATCTGCAGGGTCCACTGCAGTCGTGCCGGCACCCACAACATCTGAGCCATGCCCCCCAGTTGTGCCGGCACACACCATGTCAGACACCTCCACTGCAGTTGTCAGTGGCTCTCCAGCACCCACCACCCCTTCCCTGCTTCCTCCTGGTGAGCCCTGATCCTGTCCCTGCGGTGCCTGGCCTACCCCCCGGTTGCCCCTCCTAGTGGATTGTCCCTGGTTTTGTGCAGGCATGTGTAGGGTGGCATCTGCCACTGTCACCCACTTGTGACTTTGTTGATGGACTGGCCATTGGCCTTTGTTTATGTTCAACCGGACTTCTACTTTTAATGCCACATATGCTGAATAAAGCAACTTTCTGTTCTCTAGTGCTTTTGCTTCTGATGTACATGATGTTGATGATGCTAACCATGCCCTTGCTGCAGTGATGGTGATATTTGGTCTCATGATAATGAAGTGTTACTGTGCAGGAACCCATGTGGTCCAGGGGGAATGTGTCCTATCCTGTGGTGTATCCATGTCATCCATAGCAGCATCTGAGGGTGTCATGTGTTCAGTATTTGGCAAATGGGATTTCCTACTTAGATTGGCTATTTCACATCTGTGGCTTCCACCCCTGCACATCTGTTGTGCCTGCCATTGTTCAATTCGTCTACTTCCCTGACCGTGTGGCCATCTCCAGTGGACATGCAGGTTTGGGCATCAATGGGGAAGGACTCATCTGTGTTGTCAGTGCAACATTGCTATACAAGTGTGTTGGATCTGTGCTGATGATTCCGTTGGCACTTCCATGACCAGGTTGATGTTACGGGAGCCCTCATTTGGTGCTAATTGTTGATTGTGTGACCAAGTGCTCAGCTGACATGATGGGGCCCTACTGAGGCAACATATGGCACAGCTTTCCTCACACAGGAGTGGAGTCCCCTCATGGCAGTGTGTACTCCTGTGACATTCCCTGCGCCCACGGTGTGTGTTGTATGTGCATGTCTGTGTGTTGACTTCCGTTTAGCTGTGCATGCTGTGATCCCTAGTGTTGTACCTGTTTGTGATGCTAGCTGAGTTGAGCTATGTTCCCCCAAAGTCTTCTCCCTGGGTTCTCTGTGATGTGGGTGCATGGCACATTACTGGTCATCAGGGTGTCACCCATAGGTGTGTTTGCTGTCAGGGCTGAGTTTGTGTGCAGACGCAGATGGGTCATAGTCAGGTTTCCCCTTGGCACTTGTTGTTTGCCCCTGTCATGTGATTTCCAGTTTGTGTTATCTTTCAGTGATTGTGACACGTTGTGTGTGTGACTGCTGGCACTCCTCAGGGTCCGGGCTGCAATGTTGGTTGTTGTCTATGTGTGTTCTTTGTGGGTGACCTTGGCTTCTTCATTGGTGTGTGACTGTGGCTGGGATCCCATTGGTTGGTGTGGTATTGCCGTCATGTCCATGTACAGCGTAGTGTGCAGTGTGTCAGACATTCAGGAGTCTTGTTGAGTGTCCATGTGTGATGTGTTTCTGCACCTTGGTTCCCACCCACCACCCTGGAATAGTCATGGGTGCATGTGCAATGTCACCAGTGCATGTGTGCTTCACTGCTGCACATTGTTGGAGGTCGAGGGGTGTGGTGTTGAGTGTGTGCAGATGAGAGTTGTTGCCCGGCTAGGCCCCTGCCTCCATGTTGGCCTTGGCTTACTGGCCATGCTGTTTGATTTGTGCTTGTGTAGGTGTGATGGTAGTTAGTTGCTCAGGACACATGACTGTGGTTCACAGTGTGAACCACATTTAGCTTTGTCATCACAGTGGGATTGTAATGCAGCCCAGGGTCACCACATTGTGGGGGCCCTGGGGGTGGTGCTGTGGTGTGTCTGTGTCTTGCTGTGTCAGTTGCTGTCCCTACGTGCCTGTGTGACATGTGTGATTTGTGCTCCCTCTCATCTGACAATGCCTGCTTGCCCACATAGGGGATTTGGATCCATGAGTTACCTTTGTGTGGCACTGTATGCACATCTGTATGATTGGTATTCAGGTCTCCTCATGTGTTGTGTGGTTGCCTGGGGACACTGGCACCCCCCTCACCTGTTGTGTATGATGTGCAGTGTGGGTCTGCCTGTTTGTGTTTGTGCATCTGCACCACTACATTGGCATATCTTGGGTGTGCCATTGGCTGTATGTAGTTTGGTGGGTTTCCCCTGCTGTCCCTGGGACTCCTAGGTCATCGGTCAGCACAATGATCATGGTTTGTGTGTCCCATTGCTGCCATGGTATGGTATCTGTTCACCCCACATCTGCAGTCTCCACAGGGTATCTGCATGTGTGTGCCCATTGGTGCAAATATGTGGGTCTGCATTCTGATGGTCACTTCTGTCATTGTGTCATTGATGATTGTTGACGGTGTCAGCCCCCATGGGTGTTGTTTGTCTGCACATGGCCAAAGGTATGTCTTATTTGCACTGCAGTATTTGGCTCCCCCAATTTATGTTGCAATGGGACACATACACTACTTTGCCACTGATGTGTTTGTTGTTCTGTGACCAGGAATCATCCATGCAGTTTGGCAGTTGCACCTCTTTCTTTGTCAACACTTACCTTTTGGTCACTGTGATGATGGGGGTTTGGACCCCATTGCCACAATGTTCAAAGTGTGCTTCAGCTATGGACCCCACACTTACATTTTGGTCACTGTGATGATGGGGGTTTGGACCCCATTGCCACAATGTTCAAAGTGTGCTTCAGCTATGGACCCCACACTTACCTTTTGGTCACTGTGATGATGGGGGTTTGGACCCCATTGCCACAATGTTCAAAGTGTGCTTCAGCTATGGACCCCACACTTACATTTTTGTCACTGTGATGATGGGGGTTTGGAACCCATTGCCACAATGCTCAAAGTGTGCTTCAGCTATGGACCCCACACTTACCTTTTGGTCACTGTGATGATGGGGGTTTGGACCCCATTGCCACAATGTTCAAAGTGTGCTTCAGCTATGGACCCCACACTTACATTTTGGTCACTGTGATGATGGGGGTTTGGACCCCATTGCCACAATGTTCAAAATGTGCTTCAGCTATGGACCCCACACTTACCTTTTGGTCACTGTGATGATGGGGGTTTGGACCCCATTGCCACAATGTTCAAAGTGTGCTTCAGCTATGGACCCCACACTTACATTTTGGTCAATGTGATGATGGGGTTTGGACCCCATTGCCACAATGGTCATGGCCTGCTTGCATTGTGGGTGCCACACACATATATGTGTGGCACATGTGCTAGGGGGTCACATTGTATGTTCAAAGTCATGTTCGGTGTTGTAGGCATTTGACACAGTCTACACACGCTTGTCATGGTGTTGGGGGATGTCTTCTTCTTGCATTCCCTAGGTTGTGGTGTGCTGGTTGTGTCATGCATTGTCCATCCTATGAGTGGGGGTGGTAGTAGTGGTAGGCATCCTGCCCCCCCTGGGTAAGGGTGGTAGGTGTGGTAGGCATCCAGCCCCCCTGGCTAAGGATGGTAGTAGTGGTAGGCATCCAGCCCCCCCTGGGTGAGGGTGGTAGTAGTGGTAGGCATCCAGCCCCCCTGGCTAAGGGTGGTAGTAGTGGTAGGCATCCAGCCCCCCTGGGTGAGGGTGGTAGTAGTGGTAGGCATCCAGCCCCCCTGGCTAAGGGTGGTGGTAGGCATCCAGCCCCCCTGGCTAAGGGTGGTAGTAGTGGTAGGCATCCAGCCCCCCTGGGTGAGGGTGGTAGTAGTGGTAGGCATCCAGCCCCCCTGGCTAAGGGTGGTGGTAGGCATCCAGCCCCCCTGGGTGAGGGTGGTAGTAGTGGTAGGCATCCAGCCCCCTGGCTAAGGGTGGTAGTAGTGGTAGGCATCCTGCCCCCCTGGGTAAGGGTGGTAGTAGTGGAAGGCATCCAGCCCCCCCTGGGTGAGGGTGGTAGTAGTGGTAGGCATCCAGCCCCCCTGGCTAAGGGTGGTGGTAGGCATCCAGCCCCCCTGGGTGAGGGTGGTAGTAGTGGTAGGCATCCAGCCCCCCTGGCTAAGGGTGGTAGTAGTGGTAGGCATCCAGCCCCCCTGGGTGAGGGTGGTAGTAGTGGTAGGCATCCAGCCCCCTGGCTAAGGGTGGTAGTAGTGGTAGGCATCCAGCCCCCCTGGGTGAGGGTGGTAGTAGTGGTAGGCATCCAGCCCCCCTGGCTAAGGGTGGTGGTAGGCATCCAGCCCCCCTGGGTGAGGGTGGTAGTAGTGGTAGGCATCCAGCCCCCCTGGCTAAGGGTGGTAGTAGTGGTAGGCATCCTGCCCCCCGGGTAAGGGTGGTAGTAGTGGTAGGCATCCAGCCCCCTGGGTGAGGGTGGTAGTAGTGGTAGGCATCCAGCCCCCCTGGCTAAGGGTGGTGGTAGGCATCCAGCCCCCTGGGTGAGGGTGGTAGTAGTGGTAGGCATCCAGCCCCCTGGCTAAGGTTGGTAGTAGTGGTAGGCATCCAGCCCCCCTGGGTGAGGGTGGTAGTAGTGGTAGGCATCCAGCCCCCCTGGCTAAGGGTGGTAGTAGTGGTAGGCATCCAGCCCCCCTGGGTGAGGGTGGTAGTAGTGGTAGGCATCCAGCCCCCTGGCTAAGGGTGGTGGTAGGCATCCAGCCCCCTGGGTGAGGGTGGTAGTAGTGGTAGGCATCCAGCCCCCCTGGCTAAGGGTGGTAGTAGTGGTAGGCATCCTGCCCCCTGGGTAAGGGTGGTAGTAGTGGTAGGCATCCAGCCCCCCTGGCTAAGGGTGGTAGTAGTGGTAGGCATCCTGCCCCCCTGGGTAAGGGTGGTAGTAGTGGTAGGCATCCAGCCCCCCTGGCTAAGGGTGGTAGTTGTGGTAGGCATCCAGCCCCC